>OY292440.1:9243244-10443244 GCA_958496245.1 Perizoma flavofasciatum | reverse complement strand
AAAAACATATTTTTTTCATATGATAATTATAACAACAGAATAACTACCTCTACTATCGGATTTCTTCTCTTTACTTGTGCTGTGGGAAAGGTCCCACAGCACAAGTAAAGAGCTTCTTGCCAAATTTTATGATTCAAGGTCAACTGAAAGTACCCTATAGGTTATGATTTATTTGCCAGTATCAAAATATGTCACAAAATTGTCCGTATTTTTTATTGCGTTGACTTAGAAAATTTTTTTTTTGTGCTCCAAGGGACCGTAGACCTACGTATTTGATATTAATTTCAACTTGATACCTCCACGCTCTCCTGAGAAAAGGGGTCTTCGCAGACCGACAGACAGACGGACGGACAACGAAGTGATCCTAAAAGGGTTCCGTTTTTTCCTTTTGAGGTACGGAACCCTAAAAACACCTAATGTGAGAAAAAGAAAAAAAAAATACTAAAAAACGGTATATTTACCATGATTTGTGAGTTTGAATGTTTCCCGATATTTCGATGATACATGCAACTGTGCCGAAATATCGGGAAACATTCAAACTCACAAATCATGGTAAATATCCCCGTTTTTTAGTAAAAATTATGTTCAAAAACATGATAGTTTCAAAAGTTATATGAAGGAAAAGAAGATTATAATTTTATTCTAATACCTGCTGTGCTCTGTAGTATCGGTGAAAATGCTGTGCGACCTGAGGAAGGTGTTGGGTGGACTCTGAGACATCAGTACCTCAGACCGCGACCGCTGGAATTAAAGTGGATTAGCTTTATTCACATAAAGCTAACGAATCACTATATTTAACAGACTAAATAAACACAACAGTTCCATACATAGTCCTGAACTCACACTAGGATTCCCTGTGTTCCCTGTGTCGTCGGTATCAGGAACTACGGTAAGGTAAAATAAGACTATACCCAGAAACTCAGATTTAAGTTGGATTAAGACCAATCGAAATTATCGTAAATACATTGGCCTCGATTCTGTAGTACACTGACTAAACTAAATTTAAACTGTCGCTCTCTTTTACTGATAGTGCAAGCAAGAAAGAGATGGCAAGAATTTTAGTGCTGTCAAATTAGTCAAATTTAAGTTTTCCATTCAAATTTAGTCGTGATTTCAAAACATGCTGACTATAAACACGAAGAAAAGCGGCACGTAAACTGATTTGACAGCAGCACACAGCAGTCAAATTCTTGCCATCTCTTTCATGCTTGCACTATCAGCAAAAGAGAGCGACAGTTTAAATTTAGTTTAGTTAGTGTATTACAGAATCGAGGCCATTGTATACTGTAAATACATTGATAAATCTTCGGCATTGTGATTTCATCACATTTCTAAATCCTGATTTCAGAGTGAAGGCATATTTGTGTTGTATTTGAATTTGAGGACAACGTGTTTTACAAATCCTAGGTTTCCGTACATATTAATTACGAATAGCAGGACCGTACCAAACCAGTCCTAGAACAATCTTGGGCATAAACTGATTTCGTTTCACCTAGGGCTTATATAGGGGAATCTGTGCTTTCAGTCTTAGGACAAGTCTTATTACACCAGTTTAGTACAAGAAAAAAAGTACAATACTCAATGCATTTATTGCTTTCACATGGTAGGTACATAGATGGTGTTTATATGTAGGTATCTCACATGAACCCTGTCTAAGGGTATAGCAATAGATAGGTAGGTAACAAAAATTAATAATATAAACTTCTAAGTAAATATTACGAATATCTAACTAATAATATGATATGACAACCTCTGTGGCGCAGTGGGCGAAGGTCCGCCTGGGACGCAGAAGGTTGCGGGTTCAATTCCCGCCACGGGACAAATGTTTGTATCTGCAAATATTTGAATCAGGTCTGGGTGTTTTCTATGTATCTTATGTATGTATTTACAAAAAAAAATATGTATATAAGTAGTATATCAGTCATGTAGTTCCCATAATACAAGTCTCTGCTTAGTTTGGGGCTGGATGATGCTGTGTGAAAAATGTCCAGCATTATTTATTTATTTATTTATTCATTATTGATATAATTTTGTTCTCGACAAAGCTAATATTTACAACAACAAAATTAACAACTGCAATAAAACTACAGAATAAAATACACAAACTACACTAGCTAATAGTACAATAAACAATATGGAATTAATGAACAATTAAAAAAAAAAACCACCCATTTTTTTTTATTCCAAAAACTATCGTGAACTTGACTATTCATATTGTAAAAACGGGATTTTCCACGTACTGCACTATCGGTGAAGGCACCGAATAAGTTTCGACTCATTCCGAGAGTCGTGGTAGTGCACGGCGCGACGCGGAAGGAGAAAGTCGCAGCCACTCACCCTGATGAAGACTCTCGGAATGAGTCGAAACTTAGTCGGTGCCTTCACCGATAGTGCAGTACGTGAAAAATCACGTTTTTACAATATGAATATCACCCATTTCCCCTTTTTTTTTCATGAACGTGTAAAAACTTAAACACCCACATCACAATGTGCATGTCTGAAGCCACATTTTAGACAATCTAACCTTTTGGTTACTGCGCCATCTGTGTGGCTTTTAGGAACTATGCAATGACACTCGAGACAGATCATAAAGAAATCCTCCGGAATACGGAACCCGCCAAAGCCTTCCTTAAGACTAAGGTATGGCTTTTAATTTACGATTTAAAAAAAATATAGTCCCAACCGGCTCGACAGATGGCGCTGACTTTTTGAGTGCATCAAAGCAGCATTATCATTTATGTCATATTAACGACACAACATTCATATTGTAAAACGGGAATTTTCACGTACTAAGGGTACGTGTGAATATCGGTGAGGGCACCGACTAAGTTTCGACCCATTCCGAGAGTCTTCATCAGGGGTGAGTGATCGCGACGCTCTCCCATCGGTACGTGAAAATTTTCGTTTTACATTATCAAATTCACATTCAAAATATTTTTTTGAATACGACATTAATCTCTTTCTCAATCACTTCTTAGATCAGCGCCATCTATTTTCAACGCTGAAAGCTTGATAAGAGGATGATATTGAAAATACGCGTGAAAAAATAAATAGACGCGTGAATCAACGACGTTACGTTTACCTCTCACAAACTGTCAGAACTTTGGCAAGGAAAAACGAGACGTCATCGGGTTACGAATGTAATTGGAACACAGGGTCATTTGAACATACAGTAATTATGGATAGTCTTTCAAAAGTTAAAAGTGATTCTGTATATTTACCTGAAATTCTGTCGTTTTTGTGAGTGAGTAAGGCCTATATTAACATGTTAAATCGAACACATTTATGAAAACAGACAGTTTGTTTAGTGTTAATCTACACTTGAAGGAAAAGATTTGATAATGTCTCAAAAATTCAACCTTGGCCGGAGTCGAACCTGCGACCGCACTCGCTCTCTCGTACGCCAAGATAGTTACCAGCTTGGTCGAAAGTTATGTGTTACTCTCGGGTGTAAGCGATCATTTACACCCTGCAACTCTTAAGCGTCCTAGCTCGCACTCGCTCTCTCGTACGCCAAGATAGTTACCAGCTTGGTCGAAAGTTATGTGTTACTCTCGGGTGTAAGCGATCATTTACACCCTGCAACTCTTCAGCGTCCTCGCTCGCACTCGCTCTCTCGTACGCCAAGATAGTTACCAGCTTGGTCGAAAGTTATGTGTTACTCTCGGGTGTAAGCGATCATTTACACCCTGCAACTCTTAAGCGTCCTCGCTCGCACTCGCTCTCTCGTACGCCAAGATAGTTACCAGCTTGGTCGAAAGTTATGTGCTACTCTCGGGTGTAAGCGATCATTTACACCCTGCAACTCTTCAGCGTCCTCGCTCGCACTCGCTCTCTCGTACGCCAAGATAGTTACCAGCTTGGTCGAAAGTTATGTGTTACTCTCGGGTGTAAGCGATCATTTACACCCTGCAACTCTTAAGCGTCCTCGCTCGCACTCGCTCTCTCGTACGCCAAGATAGTTACCAGCTTGGTCGAAAGTTATGTGCTACTCTCGGGTGTAAGCGATCATTTACACCCTGCAACTCTTAAGCGTCCTAGCTCGCACTCGCTCTCTCGTACGCCAAGATAGTTACCAGCTTGGTCGAAAGTTATGTGTTACTCTCGGGTGTAAGCGATCATTTACACCCTGCAACTCTTCAGCGTCCTCGCTCGCACTCGCTCTCTCGTACGCCAAGATAGTTACCAGCTTGGTCGAAAGTTATGTGTTACTCTCGGGTGTAAGCGATCATTTACACCCTGCAACTCTTCAGCGTCCTCGCTCGCACTCGCTCTCTCGTACGCCAAGATAGTTACCAGCTTGGTCGAAAGTTATGTGCTACTCTCGGGTGTAAGCGATCATTTACACCCTGCAACTCTTAAGCGTCCTAGCTCGCACTCGCTCTCTCGTACGCCAAGATAGTTACCAGCTTGGTCGAAAGTTATGTGTTACTCTCGGGTGTAAGCGATCATTTACACCCTGCAACTCTTAAGCGTCCTAGCTCGCACTCGCTCTCTCGTACGCCAAGATAGTTACCAGCTTGGTCGAAAGTTATGTGTTACTCTCGGGTGTAAGCGATCATTTACACCCTGCAACTCTTCAGCGTCCTCGCTCGCACTCGCTCTCTCGTACGCCAAGATAGTTACCAGCTCGGTCGAAAGTTATGAGTTACTCTCGGGTGTAAGCGATCATTTACACCCTGCAACTCTTAAGCGTCCTCGCTCTCACTCGCTCTCTCGTACGTCAAGATAGTTACCAGCTTGGTCGAAAGTTATGTGTTACTCTCGGGTGTAAGCGATCATTTACACCCTGCAACTCTTCAGCGTCCTCGCTCGCACTCGCTCTCTCGTACGCCAAGATAGTTACCAGCTTGGTCGAAAGTTATGTGCTACTCTCGGGTGTAAGCGATCATTTACACCCTGCAACTCTTAAGCGTCCTAGCTCGCACTCGCTCTCTCGTACGCCAAGATAGTTACCAGCTTGGTCGAAAGTTATGTGTTACTCTCGGGTGTAAGCGATCATTTACACCCTGCAACTCTTAAGCGTCCTAGCTCGCACTCGCTCTCTCGTACGCCAAGATAGTTACCAGCTTGGTCGAAAGTTATGTGTTACTCTCGGGTGTAAGCGATCATTTACACCCTGCAACTCTTCAGCGTCCTCGCTCGCACTCGCTCTCTCGTACGCCAAGATAGTTACCAGCTTGGTCGAAAGTTATGTGTTACTCTCGGGTGTAAGCGATCATTTACACCCTGCAACTCTTCAGCGTCCTCGCTCGCACTCGCTCTCTCGTACGCCAAGATAGTTACCAGCTTGGTCGAAAGTTATGTGCTACTCTCGGGTGTAAGCGATCATTTACACCCTGCAACTCTTAAGCGTCCTAGCTCGCACTCGCTCTCTCGTACGCCAAGATAGTTACCAGCTTGGTCGAAAGTTATGTGTTACTCTCGGGTGTAAGCGATCATTTACACCCTGCAACTCTTAAGCGTCCTAGCTCGCACTCGCTCTCTCGTACGTCAAGATAGTTACCAGCTTGGTCGAAAGTTATGTGTTACTCTCGGGTGTAAGCGATCATTTACACCCTGCAACTCTTCAGCGTCCTCGCTCGCACTCGCTCTCTCGTACGCCAAGATAGTTACCAGCTCGGTCGAAAGTTATGTGTTACTCTCGGGTGTAAGCGATCATTTACACCCTGCAACTCTTAAGCGTCCTCGCTCTCACTCGCTCTCTCGTACGTCAAGATAGTTACCAGCTTGGTCGAAAGTTATGAGTTACTCTCGGGTGTAAGCGATCATTTACACCCTGCAACTCTTAAGCGTCCTCGCTCTCACTCGCTCTCTCGTACGTCAAGATAGTTACCAGCTTGGTCGAAAGTTATGTGTTACTCTCGGGTGTAAGCGATCATTTACACCCTGCAACTCTTCAGCGTCCTCGCTCGCACTCGCTCTCTCGTACGCCAAGATAGTTACCAGCTTGGTCGAAAGTTATGTGCTACTCTCGGGTGTAAGCGATCATTTACACCCTGCAACTCTTAAGCGTCCTAGCTCGCACTCGCTCTCTCGTACGCCAAGATAGTTACCAGCTTGGTCGAAAGTTATGTGTTACTCTCGGGTGTAAGCGATCATTTACACCCTGCAACTCTTCAGCGTCCTCGCTCGCACTCGCTCTCTCGTACGCCAAGATAGTTACCAGCTTGGTCGAAAGTTATGTGTTACTCTCGGGTGTAAGCGATCATTTACACCCTGCAACTCTTCAGCGTCCTCGCTCGCACTCGCTCTCTCGTACGCCAAGATAGTTACCAGCTTGGTCGAAAGTTATGTGCTACTCTCGGGTGTAAGCGATCATTTACACCCTGCAACTCTTAAGCGTCCTAGCTCGCACTCGCTCTCTCGTACGCCAAGATAGTTACCAGCTTGGTCGAAAGTTATGTGTTACTCTCGGGTGTAAGCGATCATTTACACCCTGCAACTCTTAAGCGTCCTAGCTCGCACTCGCTCTCTCGTACGTCAAGATAGTTACCAGCTTGGTCGAAAGTTATGTGTTACTCTCGGGTGTAAGCGATCATTTACACCCTGCAACTCTTCAGCGTCCTCGCTCGCACTCGCTCTCTCGTACGCCAAGATAGTTACCAGCTCGGTCGAAAGTTATGTGTTACTCTCGGGTGTAAGCGATCATTTACACCCTGCAACTCTTAAGCGTCCTCGCTCTCACTCGCTCTCTCGTACGTCAAGATAGTTACCAGCTTGGTCGAAAGTTATGAGTTACTCTCGGGTGTAAGCGATCATTTACACCCTGCAACTCTTAAGCGTCCTCGCTCTCACTCGCTCTCTCGTACGTCAAGATAGTTACCAGCTTGGTCGAAAGTTATGTGTTACTCTCGGGTGTAAGCGATCATTTACACCCTGCAACTCTTCAGCGTCCTCGCTCGCACTCGCTCTCTCGTACGCCAAGATAGTTACCAGCTCGGTCGAAAGTTATGAGTTACTCTCGGGTGTAAGCGATCATTTACACCCTGCAACTCTTCAGCGTCCTCGCTCGCACTCGCTCTCTCGTACGCCAAGATAGTTACCAGCTCGGTCGAAAGTTATGTGTTACTCTCGGGTGTAAGCGATCATTTACACCCTGCAACTCTTAAGCGTCCTCGCTCTCACTCGCTCTCTCGTACGTCAAGATAGTTACCAGCTTGGTCGAAAGTTATGAGTTACTCTCGGGTGTAAGCGATCATTTACACCCTGCAACTCTTAAGCGTCCTCGCTCTCACTCGCTCTCTCGTACGTCAAGATAGTTACCAGCTTGGTCGAAAGTTATGTGTTACTCTCGGGTGTAAGCGATCATTTACACCCTGCAACTCTTCAGCGTCCTCGCTCGCACTCGCTCTCTCGTACGCCAAGATAGTTACCAGCTCGGTCGAAAGTTATGAGTTACTCTCGGGTGTAAGCGATCATTTACACCCTGCAACTCTTAAGCGTCCTCGCTCTCACTCGCTCTCTCGTACGTCAAGATAGTTACCAGCTTGGTCGAAAGTTATGTGTTACTCTCGGGTGTAAGCGATCATTTACACCCTGCAACTCTTCAGCGTCCTCGCTCGCACT
The DNA here is from genome assembly GCA_958496245.1 of Perizoma flavofasciatum. Lineage (NCBI taxonomy): Eukaryota > Metazoa > Arthropoda > Insecta > Lepidoptera > Geometridae > Perizoma > Perizoma flavofasciatum. The sequence goes on along the minus strand of OY292440.1, from coordinate 10,435,675 downwards.
CGCTCTCTCGTACGCCAAGATAGTTACCAGCTTGGTCGAAAGTTATGTGCTACTCTCGGGTGTAAGCGATCATTTACACCCTGCAACTCTTAAGCGTCCTAGCTCGCACTCGCTCTCTCGTACGCCAAGATAGTTACCAGCTTGGTCGAAAGTTATGTGTTACTCTCGGGTGTAAGCGATCATTTACACCCTGCAACTCTTAAGCGTCCTAGCTCGCACTCGCTCTCTCGTACGCCAAGATAGTTACCAGCTTGGTCGAAAGTTATGTGTTACTCTCGGGTGTAAGCGATCATTTACACCCTGCAACTCTTCAGCGTCCTCGCTCGCACTCGCTCTCTCGTACGCCAAGATAGTTACCAGCTTGGTCGAAAGTTATGTGTTACTCTCGGGTGTAAGCGATCATTTACACCCTGCAACTCTTCAGCGTCCTCGCTCGCACTCGCTCTCTCGTACGCCAAGATAGTTACCAGCTTGGTCGAAAGTTATGTGCTACTCTCGGGTGTAAGCGATCATTTACACCCTGCAACTCTTAAGCGTCCTAGCTCGCACTCGCTCTCTCGTACGCCAAGATAGTTACCAGCTTGGTCGAAAGTTATGTGTTACTCTCGGGTGTAAGCGATCATTTACACCCTGCAACTCTTAAGCGTCCTAGCTCGCACTCGCTCTCTCGTACGTCAAGATAGTTACCAGCTTGGTCGAAAGTTATGTGTTACTCTCGGGTGTAAGCGATCATTTACACCCTGCAACTCTTCAGCGTCCTCGCTCGCACTCGCTCTCTCGTACGCCAAGATAGTTACCAGCTCGGTCGAAAGTTATGTGTTACTCTCGGGTGTAAGCGATCATTTACACCCTGCAACTCTTAAGCGTCCTCGCTCTCACTCGCTCTCTCGTACGTCAAGATAGTTACCAGCTTGGTCGAAAGTTATGAGTTACTCTCGGGTGTAAGCGATCATTTACACCCTGCAACTCTTAAGCGTCCTCGCTCTCACTCGCTCTCTCGTACGTCAAGATAGTTACCAGCTTGGTCGAAAGTTATGTGTTACTCTCGGGTGTAAGCGATCATTTACACCCTGCAACTCTTCAGCGTCCTCGCTCGCACTCGCTCTCTCGTACGCCAAGATAGTTACCAGCTCGGTCGAAAGTTATGAGTTACTCTCGGGTGTAAGCGATCATTTACACCCTGCAACTCTTAAGCGTCCTCGCTCTCACTCGCTCTCTCGTACGTCAAGATAGTTACCAGCTTGGTTGAAAGTTATGTGTTACTCTCGGGTGTAAGCGATCATTTACACTCTGCAACTCTTAAGCGTCCTCGCTCTCACTCGCTCTCTCGTACGTCAAGATATCTCGGATGTAATCGATCGCTTACCGCCCTTGTATAATGGTTAAAGCCAGTTAATTCACCCCTCTAGTGTCACATGTTAAGCTTACGCAGAATTGATTTTGTCCGCGGCCCATTTCTCGTTATTATTCCGTAATCAAGTCTCGATATAATATTGCGTCAGTCTACTGTGAATCCATGAATTGATTAAAAAAAAAAAAAAAAAAATTGAGTAGCCTTTTTTACGCATATGTTATTGAAACTTTAGAATGAAAAAGGTTATTATTTTTAAAAGTTTCTCTTGTAATAGTTTTCGTAGATAACTGACCAGCAGCGAGTTTCAGGCCTTTTTAGAAGCATCGGTAGCATGACCATCTAAAACAACGGTTTCCTCAATAGACGGAATATGAATTCCTTGACAGAAACATAAACAGAAGTATTATTTAAAAGTTGTATTCGGTAGACGGTTGCCTTCTTGGTCACGCTAAGCCTGCTGATGGGTGTGGGGATGAGGGTGTGTGTGGAGGTGTAAGGGTGTATGGGTGTGGGGGGTGCTAACCTTGAAGCAGAAGAGTGGTGGCATGCAGAGTGAGGAAGTATCGGCGCCCACACTCACCTCCGCGCGCCACGCGCCGCCTTCGCCCTGCCCGCCCTCCCTGCCCTCCCCGCTCCAACCTAAATACGAACAAACATATACACCTATAACCGTGGAACATACATTAAAAGGAACATAAAAATCATTACTCAAAAAATTTAACATTCAGCGGTTACAATTTTTAAACAAACTTGTCGAAAACCAATCTACTGAATTATTCAAAGGCCTAACCAAGTTTGGTAGTGATGAGATTGGCCAGCGGTAGGCGTAGTTAGATTGTGTTAACGTACACAAGCGCGCAATGCACACATACGATACCATTATATATATGTATGCGCCCTCTCTACACCACAACCGAGACCGCCTCGCTCCCCGGCAAGGCACTCTGCGTCAGATATCAAGCCTGGATGCACGATCAAATATCTTTTCATTACTATCTAAGCTGATAATGTTTTATTTCTCCGGATGTAGCTGACTATTGTAAACGAATGCAATCGAAAATCGTTTCAATCTATAAGGCCGGCCCCAACAGAATGTTTACTCGACAAGTTTTTTTTTTTTATTGTAAATCAATAAAAAATCCAACTCAATTAACTCGCGTATTCTAAAAACTCAACCGTTCAAGAAAACTCACACGTAATTGACACACAGATCCTTTTTTAAAATAAATAAAAAATCCAACTAAATTAACTCGCCTATTCTTATAACTCAACCGTTCAAGAAAACTCACACGTAATTGACACACAGATTCTTTTTTTAAATAAATAAAACATCCAACTAAATTAACTCGCCTATTCTTATAACTCAACCGTTCAAGAAAACTCACACGTTCTAATTAATCAACACACAGATTCTATTTTTAAATAAATAAAACATCCAACTAAATTAACTCGCCTATTCTTATAACTCAACCGTTCAAGAAAACTCACACGTTCTAATTAATCAACACACAGATTCTATTTTTAAATAAATAAAAAATCCAACTCAATTAACTCGCCTATTCTTATAACTCAACCGTTCAAGGAAACTCACACGTTCTAATTAATCGACACACATTCAAAGTCACCCGCATAAATAATAACTTAATTGTTCAAGTAAATCAACTGCTCAAGTCATCACAAATAACTCAATCGTTCAAGAAACTTAACAGCTCAGGGGCCTTACCATGAGGTCTTACAGCGATTCAGATCAGGCAAAGATGTCACTTTCCGCTTTGCGATTGAAGACGCTATTGCGTTGTTAAAGCTTTGACATTCGCAAAGCGGGATTAGACATCTTTACCTGAATTGAATGGCAATAAGACTTGATGGTTAGGCCCCTGGTCATCCTCCCGCAAAAAAAGTTAACTGCGTGCCGTTAGATAAGAGCTACCAACGTAATCGGGTATGTTGTATATAGTAGGTAGGTACGCACTTGCAGTGGAGCACGTGACACGTCGTGCACAACCGAGTAACGGCTTCTATATTCTAAATAATGGTAATAATCAGAAGATAAATAATTCTGGTAGATGCTATACTTCCATAATCTATCTATCTATTTCAAAAAACTCAACCGGACAATTACGAGAAAAAAACATACATTTTACTAACTGGACCGTTCCAGTTACCCGCCTGTTCGAGGCAAAGCGAGTTAATGTAACTTACCGTTTATATGCAGTTCGTCAGTTACAGTAGTCTCCGCGTCGCTGCAGTCCCTCGGCGTCTCGTAAGCGTACAGCTCGTTGGAGCTAGCGGCGGATACCTTCGCCGTGTCCTCCAATACTCGCCCGATCACGGCGCCGTTCAGCTCCGCTATTATCATTCTGGAACGAACGTTATGTTCTTACAACTAAACTTCATTAATATGTATTTTAACATCTTTGAAACTATAACAATAAGCATCTAAACTAATTAAAAATATTTTACCTACGCCAGGTATGTTTGTTTGAGTAAAGTAAATAAATTATCTTTTATTTTATTTATTTACTACCTACGCCCTGAGACCTCGACCGACTTATGCCGACTTATGACCGCCTGCGCCGGCCTGTCGCTTGGTATCGCCCGCTTGTGATATTACTTCTTTTGCTCGGCTCTTATGGGTCATAGCGTGATGCCTATAATCTTCCCCATGAATTGGGCTATCATTATGTTTTTTTTTTTCAACTGGTAGGTCCAGAGATAAGCGCGTTCAACCAAAACAACAAAAATATTTATTATTAGTATTTATTTTGCCTGACGAAAGCCATTTGGTTTTACTAAACAATATGGCTTTACCAAAAAGTCACAAAATGACTAATATCCGGATAGACAAGTTACAACGGCAGAACTAATAAATATATCCCAACAGTCCTATATTTCTACACTCAGATCTCCTTTGTCGTGGGTATCAGAAACTACGAGTGACAAAACATTCTACCAAAACAACAAGATTCGAATCAAATATGTATCAGATAATGCAATCATTTGTCCCGAAACGGGAAGCAAACCAACATCAGTGACTATCGATCCAGACGCCAGACCATACAGCTAGAGTTCCTCTTTAAAGTCCATTTACTCCAGATTAGAGTCAACTCGGAGTTTAAGAACTCGCCGGTTCAAGCAACTCAACCGTTCGAATCATCTTCCAACTCAATAAAACCCACCCATTCAAGTAACAAATCAAACCAGCACTAGAGACGATTTAGGCGGCAGCCCGCACAGCTCCGAGAGGTTCTACTTCAAGCCCAAGTACGTTCCTTCAGAGTTAACTCGGACTGTCACTCGCCGGTTCAAGTAACTCAACCGTTCGAGTCATCCTCCAGTTAAATAAAACTCACCTGGATTATTTAGAAGTAGCAGAGCTCCATACCTATTTCTGCCGCCAAGCAGTGTAACAATCGAACCAGCAACAGAGACTTACGATTCAGGCGCCAGTCCGCACAGCTCCGAGAGGTTCTTCTTCAAGTCCAAGTACGTTCCTTCCGAGTTGACTCGCACTCCGTACTTGATGGGCACCGACCCGTCCAGCAATATCACTGCAATATCAAAAAGATTCGTTATTTCTAGAGGATAGGGGCGTGGAGTGGTGTTAAATCGTGGATTAAGAAGACTTATTGTAATTTTTGAAAATGGCGACTGTTTGCGCGACGCGAGACCGGTAAGAACCGTTCGACCGTATCAACTTGAATGAATGAATGAATGAATGAATGAAAATACTTTATTGTACACCTTAAGATACAAACTAAATAAACAGAAACACATATGATAAAGGTACAAAGGGCGGTCTTATCGCTTAAAAGCGATCTCTTCCAGACAACCTTTGGATGGAGAGGATTATATATGATTGTGAAGCGGCCGGGGGTGTACGTTGTGTGAACTACCTTAAATAATATTATTCATAAGACATACTACAGCAGAATATAATAAATAATAACATATCATGTACATCAGAATAATAACTTGCTCACTACTAAAGCTTCGTCTCGCTCCCGCGCAAGCGGACGGTGGATTTTATTTAATAAGGTAAGTTTTTTACATCTACCTCCATGTATTACATTAATAATAATAATAAATTTATTTTTTCACACAAATCAGTCCATTTTGTTATATATAATTAAAATTGTATAATTTAAAAACTAGGTTAGTAATTAATAGCGATTTGGTCCTCTGGATGAGTTTCCATAGCAGAGGACAACCAAATTGTTCTGCAATCGCTTTTAGGATGCTGTTACTGCTCCCGCTGAGTCTGCTCAGCAATGAGGCGGTTTTTTTTGCGCCAGATGGCGTCGAAGACATTATTAACATTATTTTATATGATTGCAGATTCGCGATGGTACGTCGTCTACAACATGGAGCCAGTCAAAAATAACTAAGAATTCGGCGACTAACGTGGATACATGTGACAGTTTAATATATACAAACAGATGGACGGCGTTTGTTTAATAATCAAAAAGACACTTCTCATTGTCTCGAGTGACTTATTTAAGGAATAGAATTGAATGGAACAGAAAATAGTTTATTTCACAACAACAAATCACAGAAAGGACAGTTACAAAAATCCTACTAATATAATAAACGCGAAAGTTTGTGAGGATGGATGTTTGTTACTCTTTCACGTGAAAACTACTGAACGGATTCTGATAAAACTTTACAGTAATATAGCTTGTACATCAGAATAACACATAGTCTACTTTTTATCCAGGTAACACGCGGGAGAAGCCGTAGGCAGAAGCTAGTAATTAAATAAAATACAAACTTTATACATAGGTAAGATTTTAACACACATTTTACAAAAAACGCAGAGACAAAGAGGAAGATTCTTGTGCTAAATGCCCCATCAGGTTTTTTTTAAACCCTAAAGCGATGAAATATGTAAGCAGATATATAATATAGAATATAATATATAGTAGGTATATAATATATAAGATTTGTAGACTAATCTATGGTTTCTAGAACTATCTGTGCTAATTGTAGGAGTTTCTGCAGTATATCGTAAAAAATATCTACGCTGTTCGCAGACAAGATATTGAGCAGATAGATAGCGAGTGACATGGGGGCAAACTTAAGCAGATTGGTCCTACAGTTGGGCACCTCTAGCATGGTGGGGCGGCGCCAGCACCTTGGTGGATGAAGGTGCTTGATATGCCTGAATAGTCCCGATATACCTCTGATCTGCGGCCTGAGGTAGGACTCCATGGGCAGCGGCAGGCTCAGCATGTTGAATGCGTCGAAGCGCACACTCTCAGTGCTGCAGACTCCGCACTTGACGCGCGACTTCAGCTGTCCGCAGAACAGCTCCGTCATTATGGAGTCATTCCTGGCGGTGTGAGCCGCCCACGCCTCCGCTGCGACCACCTGACGACCGAATCATTCATATCACCAGGTGATTAAACATTAGCACTAATAAAACAAACACATTGACATATATTGTACCGCGTATTGCAGCGTTGGGTGACGTGTGGCGATAAAACTAGCCAAGCTACCATCCTTTGATGATCCTGCGGTCGGAGTGGGTCCGGGGCGGCGGGGGCGGGGTCGGGGTCGGAGGCGGGGGCGAGGGGAGCGCAGCTCGGTTGAGGTCCTCGTGCAGTGCGTCCAGCAGCCAGGCGAGCAGCTCCTGTGCTATGTGCATCTCGCACACATACCTGGTCGGGCCTGCGGTCGGAGTGGGTCCGGGGCGGCGGGGGCGGGGTCGGGGTCGGAGGCGGGGGCGAGGGGAGCGCAGCTCGGTTGAGATCCTCGTGCAGTGCGTCCAGCAGCCAGGCGAGCAGCTCCTGTGCTATGTGCATCTCGCACACATACCTGGTCGGGCCTGCGGTCGGAGTGGGTCCGGGGCGGCGGGGGCGGGGTCGGGGTCGGAGGCGGGGGCGAGGGGAGCGCAGCTCGGTTGAGGTCCTCGTGCAGTGCGTCCAGCAGCCAGGCGAGCAGCTCCTGTGCTATGTGCATCTCGCACACATACCTGGTCGGGCCTGCGGTCGGAGTGGGTCCGGGGCGGCGGGGGCGGGGTCGGGGTCGGAGGCGGGGGCGAGGGGAGCGCAGCTCGGTTGAGGTCCTCGTGCAGTGCGTCCAGCAGCCAGGCGAGCAGCTCCTGTGCTATGTGCATCTCGCACACATACCTGGTCGGGCCTGCGGTCGGAGTGGGTCCGGGGCGGCGGGGGCGGGGTCGGGGTCGGAGGCGGGGGCGAGGGGAGCGCAGCTCGGTTGAGGTCCTCGTGCAGTGCGTCCAGCAGCCAGGCGAGCAGCTCCTGTGCTATGTGCATCTCGCACACATACCTGGTCGGGCCTGCGGTCGGAGTGGGTCCGGGGCGGCGGGGGCGGGGTCGGGGTCGGAGGCGGGGGCGAGGGGAGCGCAGCTCGGTTGAGGTCCTCGTGCAGTGCGTCCAGCAGCCAGGCGAGCAGCTCCTGTGCTATGTGCATCTCGCACACATACCTGGTCGGGCCTGCGGTCGGAGTGGGTCCGGGGCGGCGGGGGCGGGGTCGGGGTCGGAGGCGGGGGCGAGGGGAGCGCAGCTCGGTTGAGGTCCTCGTGCAGTGCGTCCAGCAGCCAGGCGAGCAGCTCCTGTGCTATGTGCATCTCGCACACATACCTGGTCGGGCCTGCGGTCGGAGTGGGTCCGGGGCGGCGGGGGCGGGGTCGGGGTCGGAGGCGGGGGCGAGGGGAGCGCAGCTCGGTTGAGGTCCTCGTGCAGTGCGTCCAGCAGCCAGGCGAGCAGCTCCTGTGCTATGTGCATCTCGCACACATACCTGGTCGGGCCTGCGGTCGGAGTGGGTCCGGGGCGGCGGGGGCGGGGTCGGGGTCGGAGGCGGGGGCGAGGGGAGCGCAGCTCGGTTGAGGTCCTCGTGCAGTGCGTCCAGCAGCCAGGCGAGCAGCTCCTGTGCTATGTGCATCTCGCACACATACCTGGTCGGGCCTGCGGTCGGAGTGGGTCCGGGGCGGCGGGGGCGGGGTCGGGGTCGGAGGCGGGGGCGAGGGGAGCGCAGCTCGGTTGAGGTCCTCGTGCAGTGCGTCCAGCAGCCAGGCGAGCAGCTCCTGTGCTATGTGCATCTCGCACACATACCTGGTCGGGCCTGCGGTCGGAGTGGGTCCGGGGCGGCGGGGGCGGGGTCGGGGTCGGAGGCGGGGGCGAGGGGAGCGCAGCTCGGTTGAGGTCCTCGTGCAGTGCGTCCAGCAGCCAGGCGAGCAGCTCCTGTGCTATGTGCATCTCGCACACATACCTGGTCGGGCCTGCGGTCGGAGTGGGTCCGGGGCGGCGGGGGCGGGGTCGGGGTCGGAGGCGGGGGCGAGGGGAGCGCAGCTCGGTTGAGGTCCTCGTGCAGTGCGTCCAGCAGCCAGGCGAGCAGCTCCTGTGCTATGTGCATCTCGCACACATACCTGGTCGGGCCTGCGGTCGGAGTGGGTCCGGGGCGGCGGGGGCGGGGTCGGGGTCGGAGGCGGGGGCGAGGGGAGCGCAGCTCGGTTGAGGTCCTCGTGCAGTGCGTCCAGCAGCCAGGCGAGCAGCTCCTGTGCTATGTGCATCTCGCACACATACCTGGTCGGGCCTGCGGTCGGAGTGGGTCCGGGGCGGCGGGGGCGGGGTCGGGGTCGGAGGCGGGGGCGAGGGGAGCGCAGCTCGGTTGAGGTCCTCGTGCAGTGCGTCCAGCAGCCAGGCGAGCAGCTCCTGTGCTATGTGCATCTCGCACACATACCTGGTCGGGCCTGCGGTCGGAGTGGGTCCGGGGCGGCGGGGGCGGGGTCGGGGTCGGAGGCGGGGGCGAGGGGAGCGCAGCTCGGTTGAGGTCCTCGTGCAGTGCGTCCAGCAGCCAGGCGAGCAGCTCCTGTGCTATGTGCATCTCGCACACATACCTGGTCGGGCCTGCGGTCGGAGTGGGTCCGGGGCGGCGGGGGCGGGGTCGGGGTCGGAGGCGGGGGCGAGGGGAGCGCAGCTCGGTTGAGGTCCTCGTGCAGTGCGTCCAGCAGCCAGGCGAGCAGCTCCTGTGCTATGTGCATCTCGCACACATACCTGGTCGGGCCTGCGGTCGGAGTGGGTCCGGGGCGGCGGGGGCGGGGTCGGGGTCGGAGGCGGGGGCGAGGGGAGCGCAGCTCGGTTGAGGTCCTCGTGCAGTGCGTCCAGCAGCCAGGCGAGCAGCTCCTGTGCTATGTGCATCTCGCACACATACCTGGTCGGGCCTGCGGTCGGAGTGGGTCCGGGGCGGCGGGGGCGGGGTCGGGGTCGGAGGCGGGGGCGAGGGGAGCGCAGCTCGGTTGAGGTCCTCGTGCAGTGCGTCCAGCAGCCAGGCGAGCAGCTCCTGTGCTATGTGCATCTCGCACACATACCTGGTCGGGCCTGCGGTCGGAGTGGGTCCGGGGCGGCGGGGGCGGGGTCGGGGTCGGAGGCGGGGGCGAGGGGAGCGCAGCTCGGTTGAGGTCCTCGTGCAGTGCGTCCAGCAGCCAGGCGAGCAGCTCCTGTGCTATGTGCATCTCGCACACATACCTGGTCGGGCCTGCGGTCGGAGTGGGTCCGGGGCGGCGGGGGCGGGGTCGGGGTCGGAGGCGGGGGCGAGGGGAGCGCAGCTCGGTTGAGGTCCTCGTGCAGTGCGTCCAGCAGCCAGGCGAGCAGCTCCTGTGCTATGTGCATCTCGCACACATACCTGGTCGGGCCTGCGGTCGGAGTGGGTCCGGGGCGGCGGGGGCGGGGTCGGGGTCGGAGGCGGGGGCGAGGGGAGCGCAGCTCGGTTGAGGTCCTCGTGCAGTGCGTCCAGCAGCCAGGCGAGCAGCTCCTGTGCGTCGTGCTGTCCTCCGCCCGCGAGTGCGCGCGCGTGCCGCGACACGCACCAGCGCACGCGCAGCGGAGCCACGGACCGCGCCCGCATCGACCACACCTGACATATGACCGATACATCAGACACGTTCCGCCCGTTCGAAAGGGGCAAGTTTGACTAGATTGCTTTCAGGGATATCGCTGGTATACAGCGTGAACAAAAAAGGCACGAAGGCGGAGCCCTGAGAAACTCCGGCTCTGATAGTCTTTGGACCTGAGAGAGTATGTTCCGCTTGATAGCCGAAGCTTCTATTGTGAAGAAAGCCTCGCAAAATGAGCATGGGTCTGTTTGGCACTCCCGAGTGGAGCCCAACATTATCCAAAGCTTTTGCTAAATCGAGGAAGATGGCTCCTGTGTCTGCTGACCGAATTGGATATGATGATCCAATTCGATATTCGTGATGCGGAGCACTTGCTAGAAACGAGAGTGTCAGGCAAAAAAACTATATGTAATGTTTAATTATTTAACGAGATGCAAATCGGCGGAAAATAGTGCTTATTCATTGGATTTTCGAGTTAATTATTTTTTTGTAATTTTGAAACCTAGTTATATTTCTATGTTTGTGAAAAATTTTGTCACCCTCAAAAATGTTGTGTCAAAATGTTGGGTTGCGACAATGAGGTCAATAAATGTATTTCTTTCTTATTAAACGTACCTCTTTGCAGAGCTCTCCGTATCTGAGTGCCAGAACACCCCTCGTACCGAGAGGGTTGCTAGTGTTCACTTCATATAAATGCATCCCTGAGTTGAAATACCTCGTCAAAGGGCCAGTGTTCCAAACCTGTCGACAAATTACATAAAATTTTGTAAATTACAGTCTCAGTAAAGACATTGTAGAAACATTAACATGAAAGGCTTTCTTAGTTATCTTTGGGAAGCAAAAGTGTAGTATAGATCTTTAAATTCACCGAATTATTAGGGTCAGTAAAAGGTTTTTAGCAACAAACTGTTATGAAAATTCAATATAATTTAATAAAAAAAAATAAAAATAAAATAAATAAATAATGCTGGACATTTTTTCACACAGCGTCATCTAGCCCGAAACTAAGCAGAGCTTTTATTATGGGAACTACATGACTGATATACTACTTATATACTTTTTTTTTGTAAATACATACGTATTATACATAGAAAAACACCCAGACCCGAAACAAATATTTGCAGATCTTACAAACATTTGTTCCGTGACAGGAATCGAACCCGCAACCTTCTGCGTCTGAGGCGGACCTTCGCCCACTGCGCTACAGAGGTTGTCAAAAAATGCGAGGACATTACATAAAAAAATGTAATGTCCTCGCATTTGTGATGAAAAGTCTCAGGTGTAAACAATCAAATACACCGTCATACTCTTTAACCTCGGGTGTATTGATCGCGTACGAAAGTCAAAGTCAGTCAAAGTCAATAGGTTTTTATTCATTGAAATCACAAGGATCATATAGAAATGTCAACTTAAAACGGTCAACTTACGGCCCTTTTATAACAGAATACTATATTTTTCTATTCGCAGCAAGTGTCAATTTACAGTCTTATAAAATCTGATGGAAATGACGCTTGTCATAAATGTGGCATCACTTTCAAAAATGACATACATTGCCATCTAGATAGTTTAACTCTTGATACAGCCCGGCCACTCTCGATAAAATACGTGAAACAACCGCGTCGTTATCACCACATGCATAGGTTTGTGTACGTGCCATTTGTGTAGGAGTCCTAGTATATTCAGGGAATTGGACCAACCTGCCACTGCCACTAAAAATGAATAGCCTGGCCGCTCTCGATAACATACGTGAAACAGCCGCGTCTTAATCACCACATGAATAGGTTTGTCAACTTCTAATTGAACTTTAACGGTCTTTAGAACGGTCCGACCTTATTGTGCAGTTTGAGTGTCCCTTACCGATTGCAATGCCGCGTTCATGTAGCATGTATTCCCTAGATTGTGCAGCCCGGTAGCGCCGGGAAGGTTAGGCGCCACCAATGTCTCCCTGCGCTCCGTGGCACGGGACCCACCGCTGCTCATGCTGCAAACAAACAGTCCCCTGAGTACCTCGTCCATTCGATCAGCTCAATTCACTGGTTCTGTCTACGCACGAAAGGAACCCGTATTACTAAGCCGAAGACGTCCGTCTATCTGTTCGTCACAGAGCGTTGTATTTTTTAACTGTAATAAATATGGGAAGGGGAAGTTCCCATACCAAAAACCTTGTAAACTGCTATAATTTGACAAAGGATTTATCCACTTCTTGAAGGTGGGTCTTTCATCGTCCAGCAGCACAGCACAGCACGGCACAGCACTATACCTGAGTGCTCCGATCTCCTCCGGCCAGGTGAGGTCCGGGTTCCTCAGCTCCAGCAGCACCCGGCTCCGCTCATGCAGCTGCAGATCCTCGAGGGTGGGTCTCTCATCGTCCAGCAGCACGGCACAGCACTATACCTGAGTGCTCCGATCTCCTCCGGCCAGGTGAGGTCCGGGTTCCTCAGCTCCAGCAGCACCCGGCTCCGCTCATGCAGCTGCAGATCCTCGAGGGTGGGTCTCTCATCGTCCAGCAGCACGGCACAGCACTATACCTGAGTGCTCCGATCTCCTCCGGCCAGGTGAGGTCCGGGTTCCTCAGCTCCAGCAGCACCCGGCTCCGCTCATGCAGCTGCAGATCCTCGAGGGTGGGTCTCTCATCGTCCAGCAGCACGGCACAGCACTATACCTGAGTGCTCCGATCTCCTCCGGCCAGGTGAGGTCCGGGTTCCTCAGCTCCAGCAGCACCCGGCTCCGCTCATGCAGCTGCAGATCCTCGAGGGTGGGTCTCTCATCGTCCAGCAGCACGGCACAGCACTATACCTGAGTGCTCCGATCTCCTCCGGCCAGGTGAGGTCCGGGTTCCTCAGCTCCAGCAGCACCCGGCTCCGCTCATGCAGCTGCAGATCCTCGAGGGTGGGTCTCTCATCGTCCAGCAGCACGGCACAGCACTATACCTGAGTGCTCCGATCTCCTCCGGCCAGGTGAGGTCCGGGTTCCTCAGCTCCAGCAGCACCCGGCTCCGCTCATGCAGCTGCAGATCCTCGAGGGTGGGTCTCTCATCGTCCAGCAGCACGGCAGATGCGCCCAGCGTCCATAGCCTGACGTCCTCCCGGGCCAGACCTAGCACCGCGCATAGGAATTCTATCACCTGAAAACACAAGTTCAATTCTAGGAAACAAAGGTTGAATTCTTTCACCTGGAAACACAAGTTGAATGGAAACACAGGCAGAATTCTAAGAAATACATGTTGAATCCTTGAATCCTTGAATCCGTCCATCCAGTATCCACCGTCCAGGGTTATATGGAATTAAATTTAAGAGAAAGTTAAGCAAATGATTAACGTGTAATTGTTTTTATGGCCTAGATGATTATGTAACATATAATAAATGTCATATATAGCACTAGCCGATGCCCGCGATTTTACTCGCGTAGGTTAGGTAATTGATAGGAAAACCAAATTTTGCACCCTTAAGGGCTTTCTTGAATACCCTGATACGTATTCAGTTCTTTTGTATTTTAAGTATCCAAACTAAGTTTACAGCAAATCGCACCACGCGTTAAACATTTCTTAAACAAACTTAATATACCATCCTACCCCCTTCGAGGGGTAGTTTAGAAAAAAAAATGTATTTGTCTTTTATCATTTGTAATGAAAAATATTTATGTCGAGTTTCAAACAAATTGGACCACTCGTTAAAAAGTTCCCATACAAACTTGGAACACCCTCTACAACCCTTTAGAGGGTTAGTTTGGGGAGATAATTATATTAGTATTTTATCATTATATTGAACAATATTTACATGAAGTTTCAAGACTGTAAGAGGAATATATCCTCCAAGTTTCATGCTTCTAGGACTTACGGTTTAGGCTGTGCGTTGATCCTCCAATCAGTAACGGAACAGTTTTATATATATTGATGACATTTTACACCTGCATCCAGGCTGAGTACATTCGCAATGATAATGTTGAAGCCCTTATTCTAAAATATATATTCTTGCAAATAAATGATTTGATTTGACATCCAGCGCTTTCCCGCAACCTTTAAGATCACATCTTAAATTATACTGACATGGTTCCGAGAGCATTCGTTTAACTAAAATGGTCATGGTAGCTCGTTGTGCAGTAACAAAAATAGATGTCGCTTTTAATCTGACGAAAACCCACGACTGTTGATTGCAATATTAAATTTTCTATTGAAAACTGTATGCTCAACTAAGAGGGCAATAAACCTCTAAATATGATTGGACTCTTGGTTTTTATGATATCTAACGGGGCGTCTCGTACTTATGACCGCCTGCACGGGTTTTCTTTGAATAAGAAAGACTGATTTCTCGAAATATTTGGTTATTACAAAAATATATTTTCTTAGTTTAATGCAATATTTTTAAAACAAAAATACTGCTTATCTTTTTTGAAGACAATATTTTTCTCAATTTTGTTCTTACTTGAAAATAAATATGTTTATTTCAAGACTTATTTTATGTCCTATCAAATAAATGTGTTAAATAAAACAATAAGTTTCTTGAATCAAATTCATTTATCTCATAACAAATAAAATAAAATGAGATGATTTTTTACTATTACGAAGAAATTATTCTCTAGCGTCTATAGGGAGAGAATCATTTTCTTGGAGGTAATAAAAATGTCTTAATGGAAAGCAATCTGCCTTTCTATAAGAAATCAATTTTTACCGTGTTTAAGTCGTTCATAATTCCTGCATCACCTATCGCCGTCGGTCGTTCGGTATAAAACTTCCATTGAATGAATGTTAGTAACCTGTTTGACGGTGGCTAGCCTGGAGAAAGCCGCGGTGTAGGCGAGCTGCCGCTCGGGCGGCGCGGGCTGCAGCGGCACGGCGCTGTACATCGCCGCGCCGGCGCTCAGCGTACTCGCCCCTGCGGACCACGGACTTGTACACACATACTAGACACTGGGTCTCATTACGAAAGGTGGTTTATCTTTAAGACTTTTGATTCCTGATTTTCAAGACAAATTTTTGTGCAAACGAAACAAGGTTTAAAATTGAATGCTTTAATATAATAGCCGACAGTCTATTTGACATTTCAAAAAGAGATTTGACCACAAATAACTACTAAAAGATAAACCAGGCGGTCATCTAGTTTATTTCTATCATAACTCACCTCTTTTTGAAGACCTACTTTCTTCTGGTAGCCAATCAAAATTATGTGTTTCTTTTTTATTTTGGTTTAGAAGTGTTTTTTAAAATCAAATGGTCATCCCGCTGTTTTATTTTATTTTTAAAATGTAGACCTTAGTAACTCTGCAATAATACTCTTTTTTCGATAAGGTATATTTAAACTTTGGTTTAGTGGATCTGACAGAACTTGAGTTCAACTCGAGTTTAGACCACGTTTCGTAACGAGACCGTAAAAGCCTAGCTCATCCATTCATGGATCCTATGATTGAGAACACGGTTGGTGGTGTGTCCTGCACTTGCTGTGAGGACTTCCACCGGGCTTATCCATCTGATCCACTTGCCCTCCCTCCTCAATAACTGACAGGAGGTCGGGGATACTGGAACACTGCTGTCATCAACTCGGAGCCATCCGCCATTTCAAGAAGTTGGACTACTCGAAGTCAGGATAGAAGAAAACACCCCAATGCGAGACATCAGTGCAGAACTTAGTTCCCCCAGGAATGTTGTCGGATTCTTCCAATCTTGGTCGCGTGTAATCGAAAAACTGTAATACAATTTCTAAGTTTTCTGTAAATACAGAAATCACTCACTCTGCGTGCTCGGCACATGTCGGTACAGCATCAGCTGAAGAGGATACAGCTCTAATTCCACATCGGAGTTCGGTGGCCTTATCACCTGAAACAAAACGACACTCAATACTCAATACATTTATTGCTTTCACATGGTAGGTACATAGATGGTGTTCATAGGTAGGTATCTCACATGAACCCTGTCCAAGGGTATAGCAACAGATAGGTAGGCAGGCCGAGGTTTTGCGTAAACAAACTAGTTATTAATATCTACAGTAAATAAAGTTAAGTCTCTCAAATGAACTTTGTATTAGGGTACGGCGGCAGACCGAGGTTTTATTTTCATAAAACCTCACACGACATAGTTTTTAAATGCAATTGACTAAATCTGCTATTTTAGGGACATCATTTGCAGTCGAATATCTTGTTACTTTAAAGTCAGTTTAAGAGAAGACAAAAAGTGCTGGAATCAGCTGATACGGGGGCGTTATGAAGATTACCAGACTGACCTGCCTGGGCAGCGGGTCGGGCGCCGAGTACCAGTGCGCTAAGGCACGCCACAGTGCGTCGGGCACCAGCTCGAAGTCTCGATGCTGCACGAGCGGCACGTCGCGTCGCACGTGACCACCCTCGCCCGTCAGCGACCGCACCTGAAGCCATAACATCAACGACACGTTACACGGAGGTAAAGACGCAATCGGACCAAGAAATCACCGTTTACTATCAGTGTTACTAGAGAGCCCAATTATTTATGTGACGTTACTAGCAATGATACTAAAGAGTCCCTCGACTTTTGTTACTTCACCAGCGATGTTACTAAAGAGCCTATCGATCCCTTGTTATTTTAACAGCAGTGATACAACAGAGTCCTTCGACATTTGTTACTTTATCTGCCGTATAAATAAGGTACCTATTAATTTATTTCACTTAACTGATCATGTTACTAGAGAGGCCTTTAATTCCTGTCACTATACCAGCAGTGTTACTAGGAAGCCAATTCATTCCTGTCACTTTATTAGCCGTATTACCATCCTCAGGCAGCAGAGAGACATTACCTGCAGTGTGGTATGCGCCTTCAACCGGGAGTTGTCGATGGGTCCGGGGCGCGGCGGCGGCAGGGAGTCGAGCCCGCGCGGCGCGCTGCCCACCCCGCTGCTGGACCCCGCGCTGCCCAGCGACCCGGTCTCGCATCGACATTACCTGCAGTGTGGTATGCGCCTTCAACCGGGAGTTGTCGATGGGTCCGGGGCGCGGCGGCGGCAGGGAGTCGAGCCCGCGCGGCGCGCTGCCCACCCCGCTGCTGGACCCCGCGCTGCCCAGCGACCCGGTCTCGCATCGACATTACCTGCAGTGTGGTATGCGCCTTCAACCGGGAGTTGTCGATGGGTCCGGGGCGCGGCGGCGGCAGGGAGTCGAGCCCGCGCGGCGCGCTGCCCACCCCGCTGCTGGACCCCGCGCTGCCCAGCGACCCGGTCTCGCATCGACATTACCTGCAGTGTGGTATGCGCCTTCAACCGGGAGTTGTCGATGGGTCCGGGGCGCGGCGGCGGCAGGGAGTCGAGCCCGCGCGGCGCGCTGCCCACCCCGCTGCTGGACCCCGCGCTGCCCAGCGACCCGGTCTCGCATCGACATTACCTGCAGTGTGGTATGCGCCTTCAACCGGGAGTTGTCGATGGGTCCGGGGCGCGGCGGCGGCAGGGAGTCGAGCCCGCGCGGCGCGCTGCCCACCCCGCTGCTGGACCCCGCGCTGCCCAGCGACCCGGTCTCGCATCGACATTACCTGCAGTGTGGTATGCGCCTTCAACCGGGAGTTGTCGATGGGTCCGGGGCGCGGCGGCGGCAGGGAGTCGAGCCCGCGCGGCGCGCTGCCCACCCCGCTGCTGGACCCCGCGCTGCCCAGCGACCCGGTCTCGCATCGACATTACCTGCAGTGTGGTATGCGCCTTCAACCGGGAGTTGTCGATGGGTCCGGGGCGCGGCGGCGGCAGGGAGTCGAGCCCGCGCGGCGCGCTGCCCACCCCGCTGCTGGACCCCGCGCTGCCCAGCGACCCGGTCTCGCATCGACATTACCTGCAGTGTGGTATGCGCCTTCAACCGGGAGTTGTCGATGGGTCCGGGGCGCGGCGGCGGCAGGGAGTCGAGCCCGCGCGGCGCGCTGCCCACCCCGCTGCTGGACCCCGCGCTGCCCAGCGACCCGGTCTCGCATCGACATTACCTGCAGTGTGGTATGCGCCTTCAACCGGGAGTTGTCGATGGGTCCGGGGCGCGGCGGCGGCAGGGAGTCGAGCCCGCGCGGCGCGCTGCCCACCCCGCTGCTGGACCCCGCGCTGCCCAGCGACCCGGTCTCGCATCGACATTACCTGCAGTGTGGTATGCGCCTTCAACCGGGAGTTGTCGATGGGTCCGGGGCGCGGCGGCGGCAGGGAGTCGAGCCCGCGCGGCGCGCTGCCCACCCCGCTGCTGGACCCCGCGCTGCCCAGCGACCCGGTCTCGCATCGACATTACCTGCAGTGTGGTATGCGCCTTCAACCGGGAGTTGTCGATGGGTCCGGGGCGCGGCGGCGGCAGGGAGTCGAGCCCGCGCGGCGCGCTGCCCACCCCGCTGCTGGACCCCGCGCTGCCCAGCGACCCGGTCTCGCATCGACATTACCTGCAGTGTGGTATGCGCCTTCAACCGGGAGTTGTCGATGGGTCCGGGGCGCGGCGGCGGCAGGGAGTCGAGCCCGCGCGGCGCGCTGCCCACCCCGCTGCTGGACCCCGCGCTGCCCAGCGACCCGGTCTCGCATCGACATTACCTGCAGTGTGGTATGCGCCTTCAACCGGGAGTTGTCGATGGGTCCGGGGCGCGGCGGCGGCAGGGAGTCGAGCCCGCGCGGCGCGCTGCCCACCCCGCTGCTGGACCCCGCGCTGCCCAGCGACCCGGTCTCGCATCGACATTACCTGCAGTGTGGTATGCGCCTTCAACCGGGAGTTGTCGATGGGTCCGGGGCGCGGCGGCGGCAGGGAGTCGAGCCCGCGCGGCGCGCTGCCCACCCCGCTGCTGGACCCCGCGCTGCCCAGCGACCCGGTCTCGCATCGACATTACCTGCAGTGTGGTATGCGCCTTCAACCGGGAGTTGTCGATGGGTCCGGGGCGCGGCGGCGGCAGGGAGTCGAGCCCGCGCGGCGCGCTGCCCACCCCGCTGCTGGACCCCGCGCTGCCCAGCGACCCGGTCTCGCATCGACATTACCTGCAGTGTGGTATGCGCCTTCAACCGGGAGTTGTCGATGGGTCCGGGGCGCGGCGGCGGCAGGGAGTCGAGCCCGCGCGGCGCGCTGCCCACCCCGCTGCTGGACCCCGCGCTGCCCAGCGACCCGGTCTCGCATCGACATTACCTGCAGTGTGGTATGCGCCTTCAACCGGGAGTTGTCGATGGGTCCGGGGCGCGGCGGCGGCAGGGAGTCGAGCCCGCGCGGCGCGCTGCCCACCCCGCTGCTGGACCCCGCGCTGCCCAGCGACCCGGTCTCGCATCGACATTACCTGCAGTGTGGTATGCGCCTTCAACCGGGAGTTGTCGATGGGTCCGGGGCGCGGCGGCGGCAGGGAGTCGAGCCCGCGCGGCGCGCTGCCCACCCCGCTGCTGGACCCCGCGCTGCCCAGCGACCCGGTCTCGCATCGACATTACCTGCAGTGTGGTATGCGCCTTCAACCGGGAGTTGTCGATGGGTCCGGGGCGCGGCGGCGGCAGGGAGTCGAGCCCGCGCGGCGCGCTGCCCACCCCGCTGCTGGACCCCGCGCTGCCCAGCGACCCGGTCTCGCATCGACATTACCTGCAGTGTGGTATGCGCCTTCAACCGGGAGTTGTCGATGGGTCCGGGGCGCGGCGGCGGCAGGGAGTCGAGCCCGCGCGGCGCGCTGCCCACCCCGCTGCTGGACCCCGCGCTGCCCAGCGACCCGGTCTCGCATCGACATTACCTGCAGTGTGGTATGCGCCTTCAACCGGGAGTTGTCGATGGGTCCGGGGCGCGGCGGCGGCAGGGAGTCGAGCCCGCGCGGCGCGCTGCCCACCCCGCTGCTGGACCCCGCGCTGCCCAGCGACCCGGTCTCGCATCGACATTACCTGCAGTGTGGTATGCGCCTTCAACCGGGAGTTGTCGATGGGTCCGGGGCGCGGCGGCGGCAGGGAGTCGAGCCCGCGCGGCGCGCTGCCCACCCCGCTGCTGGACCCCGCGCTGCCCAGCGACCCGGTCTCGCATCGACATTACCTGCAGTGTGGTATGCGCCTTCAACCGGGAGTTGTCGATGGGTCCGGGGCGCGGCGGCGGCAGGGAGTCGAGCCCGCGCGGCGCGCTGCCCACCCCGCTGCTGGACCCCGCGCTGCCCAGCGACCCGGTCTCGCATCGCCACACGAGCGAGCCCATCGACTCTGAAATATATTGCTCAATGAACATTACATAAACGTGAGGTTCACTTGACCAATTTTAATTTGAAGCACCAGGATATATAGTATGCTTGAAAATAGCTATCCATGTGTGCACTCCTCAAAATTTAAGATAGAGGTAGATAGATAAACTCTTGTGCAGAACACTATTTTACAGAACAACATACGAAAACAAAAGAAATGCACAATGGACGGTCTTATCACTAAAAGCATACCATTTGATAGAGGCTATCGATTGCTATGACGGATTTCAAATGATACTGTCGGAGATATGATGCAACTTCGGGGTCCTAGCACAGCGCGTCTAACCGAAAGTTGGTGTGTCCACTCACCCGTGGAGTCGGTGGTGTAGCTCTCGTCGCAGACGGCGTCGTCGGAGGGACGCGCGAGCCGCGGGGGCAGGGCGCAGGGGGCTCGCACGCAGGGCTCCGCGTGTCGCGTGTAGGAGCCCCAGGCGCGCCACCACTCCGCCTCCACCAGGTACCAGAACTGCCCCACCGCGTACCCGCGCACCGACCACCGGTGCAACCAGCCCAGCACTGCACACGATATCATATATTGCTACACTTCCATAGTCTGAAAACACCTGCCAAGACTGGACCATCGAACCATCGTGGGTCCCTTAAACAAGCATCTCTACCGACAGCCCTCTCTGCAGATGTCTAACTGAAAAAGAATCAGCTGCTCGATCCTGGAATGCACGTTGAGGATTTGTTCGCGTTGAATTGCGTAGCAAATCCTCAACGACTCGAGGCCACTCCGCTAAACCTGCGAAGATTCCAGGAAGATTTCTGCGGAGTTAGGCTGGCTGGTCATCTAGCCAGGCTTCCACGCATAATGGACCAATGTTACATGTATTATCAATATATATAAAACTGTTCCATTACTGATTGGAGGATCAACGCACAGCCTAAACCAAAAGTCCTAGAAACATGAAACTTGGAGGGTATATTCCTCTTATGGTGTAGGGGTGCAATAAGAAAGGAATTTGGAAAATTCTACCCCTAAAGGTGTGAAAAGGGCTGAAAACCTTTGTATGAAAAATCGTATTCCTTGAACTTACAGTCTTGAAACCTCACATTAATATTCTTCAATCCAAATGATAAAAGTCTTATATAATAATTTCCCCAAAATAGCCTTAAAGAGGATGTAGGGGGTGTCAAAGTCCTAGAGGTGAATCAACGCACAGCCTAAACCAAAAGTCCTAGAAACATGAAACTTGGAGGGTATATTCCTCTTATGGTATAGGGGTGCACTAAGAAAGGAATTTGGAAAATTCTACCACCATGGTCACCCCCTTTGTGGTAGAATTTTCCTGGTTTAAAGGGCTGTAAACCTTTGTATAAAAAATTGTATTACTTGAACTTACAAACTTGAAACTTTACATAAATGTTCTTCAATCCCAATGGTAAAATAATAATATAATTATCTCCCCAAACTGCCCCTCTAAGGGGTTGTAGAGGGTGTTCAAGTTTGTATGGGAACTTTTTAACGAGTGGGTCCAATTTGATTGGCACTCGGCATAAATATTATTTAGTACAAATGATAAAAGATATTTTTTTTTTCTAATCTACCCCTCAAAGGGGATAAGGATGGTGTGTTAGTATTGTTTAAGAAATTTTAACGCATGGTGTGTTTTACTATAAACTTAGTTCGGATACTTAAAATACAAAATAACTGAATACGTATCAGGGTATTCAAAAAAAGCCCTTAAGGGTGCAAGGCATACAATTATTTTTGATGACCTATCCTACGCGAGTAAAACTGTGGGCATCGGCTAGTATAAACACAAAATACATCAAATAGACCTGAACACAACAACGATATAGATAAGAATTTCAGCCTGTCTATCCGAGTCGAGTGCGGCGCGCGTAGATAACACTGTTTATGTCTATTCATTATGCATTGTGCCGCGCTCATTACACTTACGTCAGTATTTCCATTACATTATCTACCTACATGTTTTTTCAAAGTGTTCTCGAAAACTAACGATTTGATCGGATAAAAGCAAACTTTAGGCAAAACATTGAGGTTCAGAAATAGGGTGAATTGAGCCAAAACTTTTTTATTTGCTGCACTCTTTAGGGTAGCAATTTCGGCAAATGATATCCTGGAATTCCACATGGGTTAGAGTTGTTTTTTTTTCTGAAAAAATTATACTTGTTGCGTTTAATCAAAACCTAAAAAATAGTGGAATTCAATAGACTTAATTTCTCACTATCTAGGCACACGCTGCACGTTGGAGATATATCTCACCGATGTTCCGCTCGTGGTGCTTGCACTGCGGCCTCAGCCCCAGCACGATATGGCAGGTCTCGAACAGCAGCGCGAGGAACGGGGAGACGAGCCCCTCCGCGCTCTCCACGCTCCAGATCAGGAAGTCCTCCAGCGCCAGCACCGTGTCGCTCGACATCGCACCCTCCTCCGCCACACTCTGCGAACGACACATTCATTCATAAAACTCTATACTCTATAACGACACCATAACTCATAAAACTCTAAGTACTCTGCGAACGACACATTAACTCAAACTTGAAGTACTCTGCGAACGATACATAAACTCAAAACTTTATACTCTATGAACGACACCATAATTCATAAAACTCTAAGTACTCTGCGAACGATATATAAACTCAAAACTTTATACTCTATGAACGACACCATAATTCATAAAACTCTAAGTACTCTGCGAACGATATATAAACTCAAAACTTTATACTCTATGAACAACACCATAATTCATAAAACTCTAAGTACTCTGCGAACGATATATAAACTCAAAACTTTATACTCTATGAACGACACCATAATTCATAAAACTCTAAGTACTCTGCGAACGATACATAAACTCAAAAATGTATTCTCTATGAACAACACCATAATTCATAAAACTCTAAGTACTCTGCGAACGATACATAAACTCAAAAATGTATACTCTATGAACGACACCATAATTCATAAAACTCTAAGTACTCTGCGAACGATACATTAACTCATAAAACTCTATACTCTATGAACGACACATTCACTCATAAAATTTCACACTCTGCGATAGATCTGCGGTAGCTATAGATTTGATAGCCACCAAGTAGAGGACGCTGTAATAGACAATAAAGAACAAGTAAGTGGTTTAAACATTTTTCAAAAATTTACTTGAACTCGATACGGCTTAACCGATGGTTAAGAGGCCTGCGTTGGATGAATTGCCATACAAACGTAATACCATAGTCATTTAGAATTAAGCTTATTTCCACCATATTATGTTATTATTTGCATTCGCATAGTATTTATCTACGTACCTTGCTATATATTTTTTCAAAATACTTACCTGAAATGTAAACGAATCGCATTTTGGATATTTTTACGTCACACATGACATGTTTTCTTCTTATTTGTTTCGTATTAAAAACAACAATACCTTACGTATCGTTTGGTTAGGTACATAGACTATATTGTCTAGTTACAGAATAACAACACAATGTGAAAAATACAAGAAGTTTTCATTCATCTTTTTTGGTATTACGGGACATCACCAAATTTATGACAAATTCTGAATGGCTAATATTGCTATCGCGCAAACACGGGCGGGCATGACTCAGTCTAAAAGAGATAGCTATATTTTTGGACGCGTGTCGATTTTAAGTTATGAGCGATGTACGCCGGATCCTTAAGAACAGTTTACCGCCATTCGTCACTAGGTGGCGCTGCAAAAAACTTTGTACGCTACATCCGAGTTTCTATCATCAACGCTTACCTCAGTCAGCACAATCATCTCTTCCTCCCCGCTCGAGCCGAGCTGAAACACCGGCTTCCGTCCCCTGGGGGCCACCACCAGCTTCTCCTTTAGATTCATCAGTACCGCCTCCGGGACGAAGCCCTTCTCTGTCTCCGGTTCCGCGTCGTCCGGCGTGGAGGCGCGCGAGGATTGGTTCCTGATGTGCTCGTTGGCGACCGTGCAGAGGATGGAGACCATATCGGTCAGCTCCTTCTGGTTGAGCACTCCATCGCTGTCCAGGTCGAAGATCTTGAAGCAGACTGGAACGAACGAAATCGTGGTATCTATACTCTATGTGGGGTTAGGACTATATAAAAGTGTGTGTCTGCCGGGCGTTTACTTTATTATTAACTAGCTGCACCCCGCGGTTTCAGCCGCGTAAGTTTCGATCTTATACTCGTGATAACTTCGAAATTAAATGTGATTCGATTCAAATGAATTAAAAAAGTATTTTACTGCTACATAAATACACTTGATAATGAACACTTGACAAATGTTTGTATCTGCAAATATTTGTCTCGGGTCTGGGTGTTTTCTATGTATAACATGTATGTATTTACAAAAAAAAATGTATCAGTCATGTAGTTCCCATAATACAAGCTCTGCTTAGTTTGTGGCTAGATAATGCTGTGTGAAAATGTCCAGCATTATTCCAGAAAATAGTTTAAGAAAATAGCAACCTAACTACTTATCAATATTTTTGTGCTTATTAATGATCACGAAAGAATCATCTGTTGAGTCGCTGGAACTGTTCCCTCAAATAGCTTGAAGTTGCCACATACTTCGCCACATCAATGAATTATGTACGAGAGTGTAAATAGGCAGATGGAATATGATATAAATTAGCGATAAATGACATGAACTAGATACCAGGAAAAGTTGATCCCACTAAAAGCATTTAATATAAATGGGTTGCCAAGCTTCACAAGCTCATAATGCTTTCATGAAGGGCCAAGTCCTGATTCTTGAATTCTTATCCTGAGATTTTGGTCTCCACAGTATAATCCACATACACAGACATTATACCTAGATTTTAATTATATTATTAATAATACTCAACTGTGTTTAGTTATTGTTTATTTTTACTACTGTATAATTGTTTCATTTTGTATGTGTGTGTCTGGAGTTCAAATAAAGTCTTTTATCTATCTATCTATCCAGCCGAAGCTGTGTTTTGAAAGTACGACGAAACGCTCCGAGAAAAAGGTAGGTAGTAATAATAATGAAAATGAAATGAAAATGCTCCAACTCGAACCTATTGTTTTGTAAAAGGATCATTAAAAAGAATAACCAGCCTTGTTTTCTTGCCTTTCTTTCCTGGCTTGGTCGCGGAGGAACAGGCACCTAGATAAAAACCGACGTTTCAAAGTGGTCCTTGTGATTTTATTGAATAAATGAATTTTGACTTTGACTTTTGACTTTGACTTAAATGTTAATAATTAATTTAAAGTACACATACATATACAGGGCCCATAACATAAATACCTTAAAACATCCCTAATAATATTAAAATAAAACTTATTTAGCATATAGTGACTGCGACGCGGGCGCTGCTGGGTTCGGTAATCGACCCCGGAAATGTCGATCGACGGTCCCCTTAGGCCAGAGATCTTCCTTCATTAAGTTCGACAGGTGTTCAGTCGGTACACCACAAAGGAGTTAAAACTTTTTTTTTTGTTCTTTTTTTTGCTTGTGTGCACACTACCGTGCAAAGTACTAATATACTTTAATATACTTTTAGTTTAGTAACATGAGTACCATAATTATTTACGTTATCTTTGTGCAAATTCATCTCAGACAGGATCGCTGATAACGTTCACGAGATTTTAATCATTGTGTAACGCTAAGTTACATCAATGGAAACGTACGGCGAATCTATTTTGATCTTTACAAAAAAAATTTTTTTTTTTTCATCCGCAATGCAAGAAATACCTGTGTGTTCATAAGTTTTGAGACGAACTTATTTAATTAATTTAAAAAGAAAGTAATTCATGCAACCTTTTTTAAACTTTTAAAATTTTAAATTTCGAATGTTTTGAATCAGAAAAAATATACATTTGATTATTTGTTTCATTCTCCGTGAAAATGGCGCCAACAAAAGATTTGCGTGCGACTGTAATTTCACTGTTTCAAGCAGGAAAAAAACCAATGCAAGTTTTTAGTGAAATCCAAAGTTTGGGATGTAGTCGGAACTTTGTGTATTATACCATAAAGAGGTACAAGGAGACCGGCTCTTTAGAAGACCGTGGAAGATGTGGCCGCCCGCGGTCTGTTAGGACGCCCGCCAACATCAAAGTAATCAGAGAGCGAATTCGTCGCAACCCTTGCCGGACTCAAAAGAAATTAGCTCTGCAGACCAACATTTCGCGAATATCGGTGAACAGGATACTTAAATATGATCTTAAACTAAAGGCCTACAGTCGAAGGAAAGTGCATTATTTAAACGAGCGTCTTCGTAAATTGCGACTGGAACGATGTCGGAACCTATTGAAGAGACACGATCCAAAAAATATCCTGTTTACCGATGAAAAGATCTTCACGGTGGAAGAAAAGTTTAACCGGCAGAACAATAAGGTTTACGCCAGAAGTTCAAAGGACGTCCAGCCATCTGTACGCAATGTCCAGCGCACTCATCATCCAGTAAGTGTGATGGTTTGGTGGGGTGTTTCCTACGAGGGGGTCACTTCGCTTCATTTTTGCCAGCAAGGCGTCAAGGTGAAGGCACAAAATTACCAAACCGACATATTGGAAGCGGTGGTTAAACCATTAAATGATACGCTGTTCGCTGGAAAATACTGGGTTTTCCAACAGGACTCTGCTCCCTCCCATAAAGCTAAGACTACCCAACGTTGGCTGGAGGCCAATTTGCCAGGCTTCATTCGGAGCGAAGATTGGCCCTCGTCAAGCCCTGACTTGAATCCTTTGGATTATTCTTTATGGAAGGAATTGGAGCTGAGGGCATGCAGAAAGTCTCACCCAAACCTGGATTCTCTCAAGCGAGCCCTTATTAAAGAATCGAAACGGATTCCCATTGAAAAGATTCGTGCCGCCATAGATGAATGGCGCACGAATTTGAAGGCCTGCATTGAATGCAAAGGCGGCCATTTTGAATGATTTATTTTTAAATACAGATCTAGATGTCAGTAGTTTTAATTTTAATATCCAATAAATGAATACTCAACTTAGCTCCAAAAATATTTTAGTTTTACTGTGTCTCAAGACTTATGAACACACGAGGTACAATATAGAGATAGAAATATTTTCATTTGCGAATACAAGATTATATTTGAATGTTATTTTGTTTCCTCCATAGATTACTTAATAGCATGCAAAACTGGAAATATGTACTCAGGTACTTATGTACGCAGAAGGTTGCGGGTTCGATTCGCGCTGCAGGACAAAATGTTTGTATGATCTGCATTCATTTGTCGGGTCTGGGTGTTTTCTATGTATAATATGTATGTATTTACAAAAATATATACATAAGTAGTATATCAGTCATGTAGTTCCCATAACACAAGCTCTGCTTACTTTGGGGCTAGATGACGCTGTGTGAAAAATGTCCAGCATTTAAAAAAGAAAAAAAAAATTGTTTGTGGTAAGGTTGTTGGGTCACTTGGGTGTTCGTCTGTTAGACTTTTTCGCTGAAACGGCTCATAACTGGTTTATTTCAATCGATTTGTATGACATCGAGGATGGTATTTATATGCTTAGTTTTATACCTCTAGAATCTGAATTTGACAGTTATGAAAATGTTTACACAATCTGACTAATGTATCTTGACATATTTACTATATGTATTTTTTTAGTATTTTAGTTTAAATTGATGCAATATTTTATCATTTTTATTTACTTACACCCCCGACACTCTTACAATCTCATATCATACTATCTATCCAACGGTTACCTGGAAGAGATCGCTTCTAAGCAATAAGACCGCCCATTGTACTTTAATAGGAATAAGATTTTGTGTATTCTGTCAGTTGTCTACAACTTTCCATAAAGTATTTTCATTCATTCCGCATTGCAATCAAATACCAATCATATTACATTCGAGTAAAGTTCACTTCGAACTGCATCAAAGCACGCAATAAAGACCAATTCATAAGTTCTCCGCATTAATCACTATATTAACTGCAGCTTGGAGACGCGTCCAGACAAATGTACAGCCAGCAAAAAAAGTGACATTTTCGGACACTCTTATAAGAATGGCCGCCGGCTCAGGCGGGCAGGTTCGGCAAAAACGACGCGTTTTCAATATCCCGACCATCGAGCACATAACCCCGAGAGGCGACATTTTGGTTACTATGCTAAGAAACAATTCTGTCAACAGTCGTGCGAGTGCGTTGTGCGACTGCGCTCTGATTGGTCGAACCAACATGACGCAATTATAATAGGGAGGGAGTTAAACTCGGCTTACTACAAACTATTGCTATCGATGTTTAAGAGGCCGGCGGACGATGAATTGCCCATACAAACGTAATCCCAAAATCATTTGTAATTACAGATTATTTTCACCATATTATGTTATTATTTGTATACGAATAGTATTTATCTAGGTACCTTGATAAATATTTTTACAAAATACTTACCTAAAATGAAATGTAAACGAATCGCATTATGGATATTTTTACGTCATTTAAGACATGTTTTCATCTTATTCGTTTCATATTAAAAACAACAATATCTTACGTATAGTTTGATAAGATACATAGCTTATATTGTCTAGTTACAGAATAACAACACAATGTGAAAAATACAACAAGTTTTCAGTCATCATTTTCTGATGACTGAAACAAGCACGGGTGGGCCCTGCATCAGCCAAAAAGAGATAGCTATATTTTTGGACGCGCTTCGAATTTAAGTTGTGAGCGCTGTCCGCCGGAAGCTTAAGACTTGACTTTGATAAAAGTTATCAATGTATAGAAACATGTCGAGTTTAAAATTTTGGAAAAATGACATAATAGAGAGTGCTGTGCTGACCGTACAAGCGACCTTGGAGGTCACCTGATCAATTCACCCGTTAAGTTCGTTGTCCACTGAAGCATGGCTATTACGACGATGACGGACGTCACGCTGAACCACTATCGCTTTCAAATACTACGCGCCCGCAGCTCCATCGAGCTCATCATTCAGTAGCTCTTCATCATGAGCACCGCGACCGCTCTACGGTGGACCTGAAGAGCTACCGAATTAGCAACGAGAAGTTTGCAAAATCTACGAAAACCAACGGTGATTTTCCATAGCACCTTCATAACAGCTGCACCTTCAAAGAGCTGGAGCTCCCGACTGATAAAGAAAGAAAGTTATTTATTTGGCAACGGAGCTCCCGACTGATAAATAAAGAAAGAAGGAAAGAAGGAAAGAAAGTTATTTATTTGGCAACAACAAAGCCCAGACAGGACAGACACACTAAAAAATAAATAAATAGACACAATAAATATATAAGATTTTAACAAAAACATAGTGACAAAGAGTAGATTTATGTGCTAATTAGTACCATCTGTGCCGTGTGGGCCGAACAGGTCCTGTCTCAGCTTAGTGCTGCTCCGCACGGTAGTGAGAAGCAGCGCTGATTTTCAGACATGGTCTAGGAAAGATGACCTCACAAACGCGGAAAATTCCTGGCCAGAATACTAGTCGGAAAGAGATAACACGCCAATGCAACTAGGAGGGGTAGGCAGAGACCAAGGATTTCCACTTGCTACGATCCTGGCACATCTCTTTCGCTTCATTCATCCTCATCACATTCTTCATACAAGCTCGGCGGTTTAGTGTACTTCTGACCTGGCCTTTTTCCAAAATGTCTCCCAATTTGGTCAGAGTACGGTCGCCGGGGCCTTCCTCTACCAACTATCCCATTCACGCTCGCCTTGTATACTTGTTTTGTTAACCTAATGAATGATAGGAAACAGAATTGGAGGAAGTGCGCGTTTGTTGGTTATTGCGTGAGTCAGGACAGGTGATTCTATTGTTCAATTCGCACTGTCTTTGTGGAAGCGAATGAGCTTGCGAGGAATATGACATTGCGACGTCATGTCTGATTTCACTTAATCTATCTATACTTATATTATAAAGAGGTAAAGTTTGTAAGTTTTTTTGTAGGGAGTAATCTGCAAAACTACTGATCCGATTTCAAAAATTTTTTCACCAATATTTAGACTGGACTTTCAGGGTGGGCATAGGCTATGTACCTCTATTATCCCGTTAAAATAAAGGTAAAAAGAACTGGCTGTGTAACGCAGTTGCCATGGCGCGAGCGAATGTAAAATCATACCAAAAATCATGTAAAATATATTCACTGTTTAACATAGTCCACGGAAGTGTCTGTGAGTCTTGGCAATCTATTTTACATTAAATCTTTTAGATTGTATTAGATTACCTCATTTATATCACACGCGCAACCAAGACTGAACGAACGCAGTACTGAGAACTAAGAAATAACCGGTGACGCGTTGTACGAACCAACGGATTCCTATCTTTAAACTGTCCCAATGCTGTCCAAATTAGGAACTTTTTCGCGAATTACCCGCGAATTAACGACATGATCCTGTATGTACGTTCATCATAAGATGCTGCCATAAGGAACATACCTTAACTTGGCCATAATCTCACCTGGTAAGTAATGATATGGCCGACGATGGAGTCTAGAAGACTAAAGCCTGAATTCATAGTCGGGGGTTGAACAATCCCCCAAAATCCATCATTCAGCATTCGTCTTATGGCTGGGTGAATAAAGGTTGAATTCGCACTTGAATTTTCACTTAGCGCCTGAACAGTTCCCTAGGGGAGCCCCTATTTGACTATGATTTCGGGCCTAAGAGTCTTCGAGACTAATCTTCACTCTAATCTTGAAGGTTTTAAATACAGATACATACTCAGTGAGTATATCTTTGAGGATTCAAAGCAGGGGCACATCCAAACATAACATTTGGCACATGCCCGTGTTTTGCAAGTAGTTACTCCACGTAACAGATTGAAAGCCCATCGCCGCTTATTGGAACTATCAGTTAAACTCTCATATCATCATGAAAGGACATCATTTCAAACTGATTGGAATGCAATTTAAAAATTAAACCACCGATTGGAAAAACAGATTGGAATGCAAATTATCAAGTCTTAACAAACAATCACTGCGTCCGAAACAAAGAATTATTGATAATAGTTTTCACCGTGTTATACATCTTGATGTAGATAAGATAATGAAATCCCTGCTACTTTTCCGACGGCATTCAAGCATTTATCTCTATCGTACTTCGTGGTTGCCATGCTATTTTCGCCCTTCGGATCGGAATGAGAGATCCTACTTACGCCAACATGGGATGAAACAAGTGCATTTTTGTAAAATTTGAAACCAACTTCAAAAAAGGAGGATATTCCAAATTAATCTTTATTTTATTTGGTGTTACGCGATCCCTTCACCAATTTTATTGTGAATCGATTTTAATGATTCTTTTTTAAATGGGTAGGATAATACTTCAAGGGGACAACTTATATACATTTTAGGAAAAAATCCCACCCCGTGTGAAACTATGGCCGATGAAATTTCACAATGGACTTCTTATCAACTTCCCGTTATTCGAAGACGATTTTTATTATTTAATTAATTAATGCATGTTATATTGTGATCGGCGGAGAGAGAGAGAGTAAGAGTTTACTAGGGCTGGGAAGCATGAGGAAGATATTGAAAGGAGAGAAAAGTTAAAGAGCACTATCTGTCTCTCTAAATTACGTATGGTATTTGTTTTGTAATATCTATATATTTATTTATATATACATGTATATTTATACTTATATGTTTATTTATTTTTTGTAGTTTAAGTAACTAAAGTATTATTTTCTTTCTGTACACGATCCTACCTCTGTAATTACCTCTCTCTAGCTCAAGGTTTGCTGGAAGAAAACTCTTTTTAGGGTTAAGCTCGCCTTTTGTACATGTCATTTAATTCTGCCTTTTTGTAATTGTTTATTTGTGTGTAAAATAAATAGGGAGAGTGAATGCTGGAAATCAAGCTAACGGGGCACTTCACTCCTTCATGAGCAGCCGGCAATTGTCTGGGACGGAAGAATGTGATGAGGATGAATGAAGCGAAAGAGGTATGCCAGGATCGTAGCAAGTGGAAATCCTTGGTCTCCGCCTACCCCTCCGGGAAAGAAGCGTGATTATATGTATGTATGTATGTAATGAAAGAAAATGTAAGTACTCACACTTGAGCCTCTCGGTCCTGGGTCCGCGGCAGGCGGCGCTGAGTCCGCAGCACAGCTCCTTGAAGTCGACGTGTCCGTCTCTGTTCTCGTCGAAGGCGAGGAAGGCGCCCGCGACGGCGGCGGCCGGCAGCGGCGGCGACAGCAGCGCGGCGAGGCTGCTCGCGTCCAGCTCGCCCGTCGCCGCGCAGTTCCGCAGCGACCAGAAACACTTCTCCAGCTCTATTATGTCCTGCGAGCCGGAAGGTTGCTTTCCTTTTTAACACGCTTATAACTATCAGCTTCACTAGTAACTATGAGTAAATATAACTAATAAGTAATAACAAACAATGTATACTAATCTTGGGAGTTAATTTTAACCTACTCCTAATTGTCGTATCGAAATGAAACTTCTTATTCGTAGTTCACGTAGGATGACAATCATATAATTCGGTATCTCGGAGCTGATCTGGTGATGGAGCCAGGAGGTTGATAGTGGAACTCTTCAGTGGCTACTAGTAAACCCCTCGAGTTTGGGCTTATATGATTCGCTTTGACGAGTCCAAAATATTGGGCTTGGTAACGAGGGTCTGATGAATGAGCCAGGAGGTAGAAGTGAAATTCTTTTTTTATAGTTTTTAGTGTGTGATAAAAGCATGTTTTATAGTTTTTCTTAATACACAATTTATTAGTTTAATTTTGCACAGTTCCGCAGCGACCAGAAACACTTCTCTAGCCATATTATGTCCTGCGGGGCGGAAGGTTGCTTTCCTTTTAAACACGCTTATAATTTCAGCTTCAATTATAGTTTATAGTAACTATAACGAATAACAAACAATGTATACAAATCTTGGATGTAAATTTTAACCTACTTCTAATTCTGGTCTGGGTTTTTTCTATGTATAATATTTATGTATTTACAAAAAAAAATAAGTAGTATATCAGTCATGTAGTTCCCATAATACAAGCTCTGTTTAGTTTGGGGCTAGATGATGCTGTGTGAAAAAGTCCAGCATTATTATTATTATTAATTATGATATCGAAATGAAACTTTGTATGTATTTTTTTTACGACCTGTGACGCAATGGGCGAAGGCCCACCTGAGACGCAGAAGGTTGCTGGGTCGATTCCCGCCGCGGGACAAATGTTTGTATGATCTGTCATTTTATTCTATGTATAGAATGTATGTATTTACAAAAGATAAGTATATCAGTTATGTATTTCGCGTCATCCGCTTACAATTTACCGCATCAGTCATGACGATGCGGTAAATTGTAATCGGAGACGCGCACCGAAGGAAATATCGAAGGACAAACTCTTCAGTTAAGTTACACCAAATCGATCCAAGCCGACCATTGTAAACAAATTAGAGTTTATTTCCGAACTCGCTCATCAAAATTAATGTATATCCATTTATCTTCATTATGATAAGACAATAATATAAGTATACAGATTGATATCAGAAATTTAGAAATCGGAACATTTATTTCAAAAAATCAAAAATCATGATATATTTATTTGGGTCAAAAACAACATACAAATACTTGAAAGAAGTTTGAAAACTGTGTCGCGAATATTAGCGCCCTCCTCCGAAAAGTAAAGAGCCAAACAAAAAGTACCTTATGTGCGTGTGCGTGTGTGTGTGTGTGTGTGTGTGTGTGTGTGAGAGAGAGCGAGAGAGAGTGTGGGTGTGGGTGTGGGTGTGTGTGTGTGTGGGTGTGTGTGTGTGTGTGTGAGAGAGAGAGCGAGAGAGAGTGCGGGTGTGGGTGTGGGTGTGGGTGTGTGTGTGTGAGAGAGAGCGAGAGAGAGTGTGGGTGTGGGTGTGGGTGTGGGTGTGGGTGTGGGTGTGGGTGTGGGTGTGGGTGTGGGTGTGGGTGTGTGTGTGTGTGTGTGTGTGTGTGTGTGAGAGAGCGAGAGAGAGTGTGGGTGTGGGTGTGGGTGTGTGTGTGTGTGGGTGTGTGTGTGTGTGTGAGAGAGAGAGCGAGAGAGAGTGCGGGTGTGGGTGTGGGTGTGGGTGTGTGTGTGTGAGAGAGAGCGAGAGAGAGTGTGGGTGTGGGTGTGGGTGTGGGTGTGGGTGTGGGTGTGTGTGTGTGTGTGTGTGTGTGTGTGTGTGTGTGTGTGTGTGTGTGTGTGTGTGTGTGTGTGTGTGTTGGCTTGACTTGTGTGTATTTGCATGAATATAGGTCAGCTAATACATGGTGTTATAATTTTTATAGGCCCTTATTATATTCCACCACCTAAATGGTGTGCAAATGTCAATAAGTAGATTGAGAAACAATTTGCATCCTACTAATCTTACTATTATTATAAACGTAAACGTTTGTGAGGATGGATGTTTGTTAGTCTTTCACGCAAAAACTACTGAACGTATTTTGATGAAACTTTACAGTAATATAGCTTATACATCAGAATAACACATAGGCTACTTTTTACTTTTTCGGGTACTGCGCGGGCGAAGCCGTGGGCTCAAGCTAGTAAAATAATAATTATAAAATGTCAGATCTTATGCCCTAACGTTTGAATTAAAAATGTCAATGGAGCTAACTATCTTGATAATATTGTAACTGGAGAGCATGCGGTTAGATTTTCAACTTCATATAGAAACTTGAAAACAAAAATCTGATGATGGAGCAGGAATGAAAAAATGAGGATAAAATAATGTGGAAAGCTGAATTTTACTTTTTGTGAAAAAAAAATTATCCTTTTTACAATATGTTATGCCCAAACATGACACACTCTGCTGTTAGTTGATGAGGAGTTGGGTATCCTGCAGATTCCAGGTGCAGCATCAGATCAAGATTACCATGTTCTTGCGATATCATTGAAGTAACAGGATACCAAATTTGATACCCACGAAACCGGGAATCCTATATAGTGTGGGGTCAGGACTGACCCAATGGGGAAATGGGGGGTGAACTTTGTATGAAAGTCTTACAAAGTTCATTCTTCTCTGAAGTTGGATACATGAAAATTTTAAATGTACGTCATTATTTATTTGTGATAAGTATCACAAATAAATAATGACGTGTTTCAGAGTTTTTGGATTTTAACATTTAAAAGAGGGGGCCCCATTTCCCCCCTCTTAAATGACTCCACGCGTATGTTTTTTTAAATGACTCCACGTGTTCAAAGCCGCTGGCAGCAGCTAGTATAAAAAAACCTGACAACTCGTCACCCACACCAACAGACTGTATAAGCATTTGCAAACCATTTCCCCCCTCTTAAATGACTCCACGCGTATGTTTTTTTAAATGACTCCACGCGTTAAAAGCCGCTGGCAGCAGCTAGTATAAAAAAACTTGACAACTCGTCACCTACACCCACAGACTGTATAAGCATTTGCAAATATTATTCTTAAGAGGTGTATAGAATTTCCATTCATGTTATCATCAGTACATAAAATACGTAACTAACTATTTATTTCTGTCTGCCTATTTGATAGCACAATGATAATGATGTCACAAGTACCTACTTCCATTGTATTAGATACTAGATATTTATTTATTTACCCATTTCGTTATAGTTACATAACATTGGCATGTCAAAGTATACCTCGTGTGTTCATAAGTTTTGAGACGAACTTATTTAATTAATTTAAAAAGAAAGTAATTCATGCAACCTTTTTTAAACTTTTAAAATTTTAAATTTCGAATGTTTTGAATCAGAAAAAATATACATTTGAATATTTGTTTCATTCTCCGTGAAAATGGCGCCAACAAAAGATTTGCGTGCGACTGTAATTTCACTGTTTCAAGCAGGAAAAAAACCAATGCAAGTTTTTAGTGAAATCCAAAGTTTGGGATGTAGTCGGAACTTTGTGTATTATACCATAAAGAGGTACAAGGAGACCGGCTCTTTAGAAGACCGTGGAAGATGTGGCCGCCCGCGGTCTGTAAGGACGCCCGCCAACATCAAAGTAATCAGAGAGCGAATTCGTCGCAACCCTTGCCGGACTCAAAAGAAATTAGCTCTGCAGACCAACATTTCGCGAATATCGGTGAACAGGATACTTAAATATGATCTTAAACTAAAGGCCTACAGTCGAAGGAAAGTGCATTATTTAAACGAGCGTCTTCGTAAATTGCGACTGGAACGATGTCGGAACCTATTGAAGAGACACGATCCAAAAAATATCCTGTTTACCGATGAAAAGATCTTCACGGTGGAAGAAAAGTTTAACCGGCAGAACAATAAGGTTTACGCCAGAAGTTCAAAGGACGTCCAGCCATCTGTACGCAATGTCCAGCGCACTCATCATCCAGCAAGTGTGATGGTTTGGTGCGGTGTTTCCTACGAGGGGGTCACTTCGCTTCATTTTTGCCAGCAAGGCGTCAAGGTGAAGGCACAAAATTACCAAACCGACATATTGGAAGCGGTGGTTAAACCATTAAATGATACGCTATTCGCTGGAAAATACTGGGTTTTCCAACAGGACTCTGCTCCCTCCCATAAAGCTAAGACTACCCAACGTTGGCTGGAGGCCAATTTGCCAGGCTTCATTCGGAGCGAAGATTGGCCCTCGTCAAGCCCTGACTTGAATCCTTTGGATTATTCTTTATGGACGGAATTGGAGCTGAGGGCATGCAGAAAGTCTCACCCAAACCTGGATTCTCTCAAGCGAGCCCTTATTAAAGAATCGAAACGGATTCCCATTGAAAAGATTCGTGCCGCCATAGATGAATGGCGCACGCGTTTGAAGGCCTGCATTGAATGCAAAGGCGGCCATTTTGAATGATTTATTTTTAAATACAGATCTAGATGTCAGTAGTTTTAATTTTAATATCCAATAAATGAATACTCAACTTAGCTCCAAAAATATTTTAGTTTTACTGTGTCTCAAGACTTATGAACACACGAGGTACATAATCCTTTTCTTAATCTAGAAATGTCAAAATGTACATACGTTCTTAATCTAGATTTTTCCACTATGCGTGCAAATCAGAAAATGAACGACTCATGTACTCATTAATATGATAAAAAGGGTGACATTCAAGGAATTCCTTAAATTTCGTTTTAAATTGGTTAAGCGGAAGCCGTTTGATATCTAATGGCAATTTATTGTGACCTCTGTGGCGCTGTGGGCGAAGGTCCGCCTGGGCCGCAGAAGGTTGCGGGTTCAATTCCTGCCACGGGACAAATGTTTGTATCTGCAAATATTTGTCTCAGGTCTGGGTGTTTTCTATGTATATTATGTATGTATTTACAAAAAAAATGTATATAAGTAGTATATCAGTCATGTAGTTCCCATAATACAAGCTCTGCTTAGTTTGGGGCTAGATGATGCTGTGTGAAAATGTCCAGCATTATTTAATTATTTATTATTTATTGTACATATCGAGCTTTTGACAGATACCCAGTTTATTGCGTCTTAACAAGTCTGGTTTTTGGAACGTGTAATTTTTCTTTGTTTCGGGTGTTATAATCGTGTAACTGTTTTTTCATGGGTAAATCGACTTTTTTAAAATGAATTTCTATTAAAGAATAAAAAATAAATGGAGCTATTAACTGTTAATATTTTAGCTTTCTTAAAATATGCTCTGTCTGAAGTTAGTCTATGTAAACCGTATATGATTCTAATGGATCTCTTTTGGCAAATGAGAACTCTTTCAATTTAAGAGGCATTTCCCCATACCGTTATCGCATAGTTAATGATAGAATGGCAATAAGCATAGTAAACCGAAAAATAAGTTTTTCTATCAATTATTGGTCTCAGCTTAAACAACGCATAATTAGCGCTGGCTAACCTATTACATATTTTTTATTGAAATTACAATACCGACTTACAGAAAACTTGAAGCAACCAATGTTTCAGATTGTTTCCATGTTCCGTACCAATTAAACTACCTACACTAATCTACACTAATATTATAAAGAGGAGGAGGTAGGTAATCTATACTACTCATCCGATTTCAAAAAATATTATACCAATATTTAGAACTAGCTTCTGCCCACGGCTTCGCCCGCGTTGTGCCCGGATAAAATAGCCTATGTGTTATTCTGATGTATATGCTATATTACTGTAAAGTTTCATCAACATCCGTTCAATAGTTTTTGCGTGAAAGAGGAACAAACATCCTCACAAACTTTCGCGTTTATTATTTAGAATGATTTTCAGGGTGGACATAGGCTGTATACAGCCTTTTATTTTAACAGGAAATATATTTCCTGTTAAAATAAAAAGGCTCCTCGTGGAGACCAATTTCGCGCGGTGGAGACCAATAGGCACGGCGGTAGCACTTCTCCGAACGAGCTCTTTAGAAGGAGTTTTTGCTTTTACTTTTCTACTACTTCTAACTTATGATAAGACTAGCTTCTGCCCACGGCTTCGCCCGCGGGGTACCCGGATGAAAAGTAGCTTAAGTGTTATTCTGATGTTTAAGCTATATTACTGTAAAGTTTCATCAAAATCCGTTCAGTATTTTTTGCGTGAAAGAGTAACAAACATCCATCCTCACAAACTATCACGTTTATAATATTAGTAAGAAACCTATATTTGAGTTTCGTTCGTTCGCGTGCGATTCCGTCTTCACTAAACCCCGCCAAAAAATATTGACTAAACCCAGCAAATATACTTAAAAGGTAGCACATGATTTGCATTATTAAGACGTGTTATGGAGGTGTTAAGTACCGTATTAAAGGAAACATGAGTACGGATTCGCTAACATTTCATAACATCTGTTTGACTAGTTAATGCCCCACCTAGATCTTTGAATACACTGAACAACATTTTTAGTAACTCATGTATGCTAATTACGTTATCTAATTGTCGATAGGTTATGTAGGCAGGTATATGTAATTGTGCTCTAAGATATCGTCGGCTAGCTAACAAAACCGCGTAAATCGATTTTCCTAACTTTTCAGGAGAACCAAAAAACTGTTTTATCAACTCGGCACAAGTCCACAGAATTTAAATCGCTAACGCTGAAATTGAAACTGTGATTGGTTGAAATGCAATGTTTGTATTGGTGAACAGAAGCGCAGTGAAAAGATCTATCCGATGACATAAAAATGACAAAACCGCAAAATTTCGACTTGAGCGGTGTTGTTAGCTGGGTGACGATATCATATTTAACTTTTCTTTGTATTCATGACTCTTTTCTCTTTTCCTTTGTGTAATAACACAACGGTTAGTTGAAAGAAAATGCTATCTAGTGTTAAGCTCGCCTATGTACAGTACTTTATAGTTCTTTAATAAAGAATTTTCTATCTTTCTACTAATATTATAAAGAGGTAAACGTTGAATGCAGGGTGTAATCCTAATCACCGAAACTACTAATTAGATTTAAAAAAAAAAATATTTTTCCAATATTTAGAATGGATTTTAAGGGTGGAGACAGGCAATATATTTAACGTTAAAATGAAAGAGATTTTCATGGAAACCAATTTTGCAAAGTCGTCAAAAAAACGGTCGAGCGAATACGTTTCTTACAAAAGCTATTAATTTTTATCGACTATTTTTTTTCGGGTACCACGCGGCTGATAAATAGACGCTTACCTATCAATGTCAAAGTCAAAGGGTTTTTATTAATTGAAATCACAAGGATCGTATAGGAACGTCTGTTTAAAAACGACTTACGTTAATTTAAAATGTTAAAATGAATTTACGTCGATTCCTCGCGCGCGACCAAGCCATATCAGTTAATATGAATGAATGAAAATACCTCACTGTACACCATAAACAAATAACAAAATAGACAAAATCTTATTCTGATTAGAATACGTCTTATCGCTTAGAAGCCATCTCTTCCAAACAACCTTTGGATGGAGGGAATATTTATTTAAAATAAATTACAGCCTATGGTGCTTCCTGATAATTTAGCTTTCATTTGGTGAAAAAATGGTTAAAATCGGTCCAGTAGTTTCGGAGTCTATTCGATACAAACAAACAAACAAAAAATCTTTCCGTCTGTATATTAGTATAGATCATGAATATAATGAGTCTATTTTCAAATTTACTCACGGCTCTTGTGCCGTAAATCACATTTAGGACATAGTTAGCAGTTTTCAAGCTAACTATGTCCTACTTCCGGAGGATAAGTGATGAAAAATAATACGCCGATGTGTATTCGATAGCAAAAAACCGCATTACAATCTGACAAGCCGTATCGAAGGTAACAAACAACCTCATATAGCAAAGGCAAACTCATATAACAGTGGACGAAGGCTCGCTTGAGACGCAGAAAGTTCGATCCCTGCCGCGGGACAAATGTTTGTATGATCTGCAAATATTTGTCTGGGGTCTAGGTGTATTCTATGTATGATAATGTATGCATTTAAAAAAAAGTATATAAATAGTATATCAGTCATGTAGTTCCCATAACACAAGGTTTGCCTACTTTGAGGTTAGATGATGCTGTGTGAAAATTTCTAGCATTATTTATTAATTTATTATATTGATATCAATTACATGGTTGGAATAATCAGTGTGTGTGCCAACTTGTGTTTTAGGTACCACCTACTGCGCTGAAATTGTGATTTTCCTTATTTGTTGATTATACAATCATTTAGCAACATCTATGTCAGCTTACCACAGGATTTTACATCAGGTAAAAGTAGAGAGACTTTTAGGTTTTTCCTCATTATTGTACAGAGAAAAAATATGCCTTGAAATCAGTCAATTTTTTACACCTGTCATTTCCGAGTTAGTGAATTAAGAGTGTGACAACCGAACTTAACTCATCAATTATTATTACCCATTGAAATAAAAAAAGGAAATTCATTAACTATTTTTTTTTTTATGACCTGACATGAAACAAAATTCTCCATCCAAAGGTTGTCTGGAAGAGATCGCTTCTAAGCTATAAGACCGGCCATTGTACTTTAGAATAAGATTTTTTTATTATGAATGAATGAATGAATGAATGAATGAAAACACTTTATTGTACATAATAAGAAAATAACAAAACTATAAAAAAAACAAAACTCAAAGTACAATGGGCTGTCTTATCGCTTAGAAGCGATCTCTTCCAGACAACCTTTGGATGGAGAGGACTTAATGAGATTGTAATAATGGCTGGGGATGTACTTATGTAAAGCATTAGTAATTTGGAAAGTGTGCAAGTACTTTTAAATGATACTAACAAAGGTAATAAATAAATACATAAAGTACTTAGTATAAATAAATATACAATAACATATATACGTACAACATAAATACATACTTTATAAAATTAAATCCATACATCATATAAGTACATAAAAAAGCGAATAGTTTAAAATGGGAAAATTTTTATATTTTTACAGTATTATGTAAAGTATTTGTTAAATAAAGGTGTACACAAGTATTTTTATGAATTCAAAACTATCTATCATTTTATGTTCAATTTTCACCGGCGACTATAAGAGACCGTATGCGTTTGCCTTAAGAGTTTGTTTTTTTTGTCTAAAACCCTTTTTCTCTTAAACAGCTCCCGAGATATTTGTGTTCACCACCAGTCATTAGGGGCGCTGCAAAAAAAACGATGAAAAACACAAAACACGTCCAAGCTATAAAACTTGCAAAATTAAATTTAAATTCAGAGGGGCCTTACTCATTAACGCAGTGTAAATTTAAACATTTATTAAAATGATTCCTGTCAATGTTTTCATTACCCAGAAGAGACACTACTTTAAGCATTTTTTATCTTTTTACATATGAATGAATGAATTAAAATACTTTATTGTACACCATAAACAAATAACAGAATAAACAAAATCTGATCCTTATCAAATACATAAATAAATAAATAATGCTGGACATTTTTCACACAGCATCATCTAGCCCCAAACTAAGCAGAGCTTGTATTATGGGAACTACATGACTGATATACTACATAATATACTTTTTTTTTGTAAATACATACATCTATACTAATATTATAAAGAGAAAAGATTTTTTTGTTTGTTTGTATCGAATAGGCTCCGAAACTACTGGACCAATTTTAACCATTTTTTCACTAATAGAAAGCTAAATTATCACGAGGTAACATAGACTATAATTTTTTTTTTTTTAAAGTAGAGATATTTAAGAAAATTACAATAATATAACCCAAAGTAGCAAAATGTTGTCTATAAAATTCATTATTTAGCGTGCGCTGAGAAAACTATTGACGATACATAAAAATGATGTACTACATGATTAAAGTACTCATTATTACCTACAAAAAAGTCCTCGAGGGTATATATCTAACTATGGTAGTTCAGTCACATTAGTAACTTTTGTGTTAAAAATAAAAATAAATAAAAAGTGACGTTTTATTCCAAAAACTATCGTGAACTTGACTATTCATATTGTAAATACGGGAATTTTCACGTACTGCACTATCGGTGAAGGCACCGACTAATGCCTTCGTACCTATTTTTGACTAATGAAAATTATAACAAAAGAAAAAATGGCTAAACCTACTTACCTAATTGTGTTATTCCAAATGCTTGATACTTTGCCTACATTGACTTTATTTTATCGTAGCTACCATTTTTTTTTTTTATTTACTCAAAGCTTCGGCCTGCCTACCTATCTATTGCTATACCCTTAGACAGGGTTCATGTGAGATACCTACCTATAAACACCATCTATGTACCTACCATGTGAAAGCAATAAATGTATTGAGTATTGAGTGTTCTAAAATGTAATTAAATCGCCGGTAGAAACAAAAGTTGGTTACATTCATATCATAAATTCTTTTATCATCAAGGGTACATTAAGCAAAACTGGCTCAGAACCGTTCCGTACATGTAGCGGAATGGTTCTGAGCCAGTGTCCTCACTTCACGCCACTTCGACCCCAGGATCGAATCTTGATGCAAATGTTCTCATTTTTTGATGTTCTAAGTCCTAATTACTTGTGGTTCTAATCTCTAAAAGTGATGGAAAAAACAAAACATAGTGAAGTGAAGTTGACTTAAGTGCCAAATCAAAAAGTGACAGAACAAAAGGAAAAATAAAGAAGGACATGGCGCAAGGACTTGAATCCAAGCCAAAACAATTTAAAAAAAAACTCACACTATGTACCCATTGCAAGT
The DNA here is from genome assembly GCA_958496245.1 of Perizoma flavofasciatum. Lineage (NCBI taxonomy): Eukaryota > Metazoa > Arthropoda > Insecta > Lepidoptera > Geometridae > Perizoma > Perizoma flavofasciatum. The sequence continues at coordinate 10,392,384 of OY292440.1, read as the reverse complement.
CACTCAGCAGAATCAATTTATAGTGTAGATTTCTACATTGTTGCTTTGTAATTAACCATAAAGACCATATATTGTACTTTTATGATAAGTTTAAGTGACCAACAGGCATACGGGACGCCTGATGAAAAGAAGTTACCATCAACTTATGACATAAGAAACATGTCATAAGGTGATGGTAACTTCTTTTCTTTATTGTGTACAATAAAGTATCTTATATTGTTCATTAATACAAGTAATTTACAAATAGTCAAAAACTCACCCTCTCCTCCAAGTGCGTGACTCCAGCTAAGCTCTGATAGAATGTCGGTGTCTCCAAATCATGTGTCACATTCAGATCCGACAGCAGCCACTTAGACAGCACCGTCGCATCTTTGTGTATCAGCAGCCATGATCGGAACTGATCGAAGGTGACTTTATCACTGGGTCCAAAGAGACCGAGGAGTATTTCCGCTGAGCGTTGGCACCCAGTGACAGGTAGCGATGTGGTCTCTAGATGAAGTGTCCTCGCAAAGTCTCTCTTGTATATGTAGGTGCCTGTTTCCCCTTGGTTGTTTGTGTACAAAGTCCAGAGAAACCTATGCAAGAATAGAATATTGTATTAGGTAAATAAATAAATAACACATAAAAATTGCATACATAGAATAAAATAATTTATTGGCACAGAAGTAACACATCAACAAAATATTATAAGTAGTTACTTAGTCAAGTTCTGTATACTATGCCTCATAGTATGCCCTGACCCCATAGTGTGGAGTCATAATCCTGATCCCACACCACATATTATGCCCACAGCTCTGCTGTGTGGTAACCAGATAAAAAGTAGCCTATGTTGCATGTTGCCCTAGGTTACAAACTATACCTGTTCAAAATCCAAAATTTCATCCAAATCGGCCAAGCTGTTACGAAGATTATTAACAACAACAACCAAACATCTTAAACATCCAAATTTTTAATTTTGAGTGAGGGCTTTTAATAAAAAGTTTTTTAGACATTTATTATCTAAACAGTGTTGTGTTCGTTCTGTTCAATTTGCAATGTCACTTAGCAGAATAAAACACAGCCATGTTTACTATGTAAGCAATTTTTAATGTTTTTCTTTTTTCAATTTATCATATTATTCATATTCATATTCATTTATTGCCTTCATGTATGTATTCAGAGGTCTTAAAATTACATAGAAATATGTAGGTACATGAACCCCATTAGGGCGCTGCAGTTTAATTATTTTATCTGTTGTGTATAAATACTTGAGTTTTTATAAATTAGTATAATAGGTCTGTCCGATTCTAATACTATTTATTATTATTAAATAAATAAATAAGTTAAACAAGTTCTTAAAAATCTTTATAAGATAGTTTTAGCTTTTGCATGTGAAATCCAAATTCACACAGCATTGAGTTTGGAAGAAATAAATAAACATAATATTTATCATTTCCAAGATGTAACTGATTTAAGTGCTGAATGGAAAAAAAATTAGGGCCTTACTCATTAAGACTGTTAGAAATTAGCTTTGTCACTGTGTGCAGAAGGAATGAGCAATATTGTTTTGTTACAGATTTTGATTAGTAAGCCTTAATTAAGACTTTAGTTTACCTATGGAGTTGATTGTTTACATTGAAAGCATCGCAATAACAAGGGATCTTACTTGATTTTTTCCTCGATATTTCCCTTGGTGAGCACCACAATGCCACAGAGCAGGTCCTTGAATGCTATACCGCGCTTGGTGCCGCCGCAGCCCTGGTACAACCACTCCGCCACTTCGTATGGAACTCCATCGCATAGCACCTCGCGAACGAAAGCCTCCAGGCTCAGGGCCGTCCCGTTCGCGCCGGCACATCTCTTGAACGCTTCACGAATACGTCTCAACTCACTATCTGACACTGCAAATAATTTAACGCCGATTATTTCCTCGCATTCTTACAACGCACTTCCATCAACATTGCACACACGCTGTACCTCGCTTAACTGCATCCTCGTAAGATATAAAACTAGGTTTTGAGTCTTTCGCACCCATATTACCGTCCACGAAATGATCATAACATTTTTAGAATAGCGATAACGATAATCACAAAGAAAGAAATAATTATTATTTTTCACAGATTTACAGCTGAAGCTGACAGCTCACGTCGTATACGATTTGCAAGGCCATATTGATTTTTTTTTCTTCACTCTTACTAAACACTATCACGATCCAATATGATAAAACTTTTTTATATTTACAAACTACATTGCTGGATTAGAAGAAAACCCAACAAAACTTTGAAGTTATATTCCAGCAATGTATGACAAAAAAATCTAAGTCTTCGCGAAATTCCTATTCAAAACACGAGGAATTTCCAAGTAGTCAAACGTCAAACTGTCAGAACTACACCAATAAGAGGAGAGTGCACAGCCATGGCTGAATCTATCATTGGCTAGCTAAGAAGAAATTTCAAACGTGATTGGCGTAACTTATCCTAGATTTTTCATTTGTCATTATATTGTGGTTGAAGCTTTTATTATGTCGAAAATTAGTGCTGCCAAGATTGCAGTCTTTATGCTAGTTCTAGCTTATTTTGACCCTGTTTAGTAATTTATTTATTTAAAAATAAGATACGCCTATCTACACATTGTTTGTCTTCAAATCAAATCAAATCAAATGTTTATTTCAGTAACTTAATCTACGCATACATTATATGGGTCTGAGATCTCCTTTTAAGTAGGTATGTAGATACCGTGGTAAGAGATCTCGCTCATCCGTAAATATATTATTTTTAACTTTTTAAACTATCATAGTTTTGAACACAATTTTTACTAAAAAACGGGAAACATTCAAACTCACAAATCATGGTAAATATCCCGTTTTTTTAGTAAATTTGTTTTTTTTTTTCGAGACTGAGTTCTAAAATATCATACAAGCATCTTTTTAGCATATGAAACTCAGCATTTATTCTAGCACTTTACTTAAGTATTTATGTGTGTAGTTTATTTAATGAATAACAAAATCAACAAAACGATTCCAATTAAAGTTTAAGTTCTAAAATTGACATTATTGTTATGCTAGGAACTTAATCGTGACTTTAATCTCCTTGAATTAAATTATTATTGGTAACAAAGTTTTAAAACAACTATCGGCGTGATACCGACCAGCCGGCATGCAGACTAAGATAAGATAAGATAGAATTGAATTCGCTTATTGAAGACATACCACAAGATATGACAGAATACACGAGTTATCTACATTTAATTTCATAAAATATTTATGAAATCATACAGTTAGGTACAAACCAAAAACATGGACAGAAGACGGCATGTCTTGACATGACATTAAAACATTAACACTAATAGGAATTAAATCCAAACTATGGCAGATAGATCAATTTAATTAAATTAGCAATTTAATATTTCTAACAAGGCAACATCAACATCCATTGCTTGTTTACTTTGCTTGCTTCATTTCATTGCTTGCTCGGTGCTGCCTGACGGACGGAGTCCCTGTACGCCCATGGAATGCACAACCATGGAAAGTACACCCCTGGAAAGTACAGCCAGTATTACAAACCATTGGTTTCAAATACTTGGTTTGTAATACTGGGCGTACATTCCTGGGCGTGCATTCCCTACACGTGTTGACCTTGTACGGCCAGTTTTGTACAACCCTGGAATGTACAGCCATGGAATACGAACCAATTTCATGCTCTGTTTTCATGTGCGAGTGCCATCAAGGGGCAAGTGCTGTGTTGCCATAGTATTTTACGCTATTAGTAAATTAATGTAGATGTAGTAAGTAGATTAGTTATTTATGTCGGTTTTTTGCAGATGAACTAACCGGTTGGTTTTATTTATTTGAAGCCAAGTTTGTTGGATAAAGTTCGGATAGCAATCCTCCTTTTCTGAGTGGTAATAAAAAAAAACCTAATAACCTAACCAATCCAAGACGGACTTGCTTAGGAAAGATTTCTCAGGCCAACATTAACTTATTGTTTACATTATTTATCAATGGCAACTCTTGGTTGAACATATTAGAACTTGCTCAGTGCAAACGAGACTCGTTCTCGTCATGCGACTTATTCGCATCGACCAATGAGAGCTCACGGATATGACGAACTCTCGACCAATGAGCGTCGAGAATATTGGTTTGTAATCCGGGGTGTACATTCCAGGGGTGTGCAATACCGTCATGTGTTTAGTTTGTACGGAGCGTATTGTACGACCATGGAAAGCACACCCAGATAATTCAAACCAAATGGTTTGTAATACTGGCTGTACTTTCCAGGGGTGTGCATTCCATGGTTGCGCTTTGCATGGACGTACAATACGGTCTCCCGACGGACGAAACGAACGGAACAAAAGTTGTTTTGACTTTTGTTGTTTTGTCGTCTCGAGTCTCGAGCAATTTCTCTTTATTCCATTGTTATCTAGTTTCATTGGATTGCCGTAAATTCTTATGTTTATTGTCTATTTAGATAATTGATATGATACCTACGTAATGTTGCCTACGGCGTCAATGTATAATTTCGCATCTCTTTTGAAAAACTAATTTAATTTTGTAAATGTCTGTGTCTTTGTGTATTTTGCGAATAGAAATCGACGAAGATCTACCCGAAATGGGCGATAATCCTGCAGAAAGGGGTGAGTAGTTACAATCTACTAGTGTTTATATCTATTTCAAACAAGAAAATTCATTGGCTGCTATTATATTGTTCATTGACAATCCCAATATTTTGTTTTATTTTCTCACATCATCATCTTGCCCTTGCCCCACTTAACGTGGGTCAGCACATGTTTTCTTCTTCCATTCTCCTCTATCAGCCGCCATCTCTGTACTCACTCCTTTCTTACCGATCCATGGCCTAACTCTGCTCTTATTTCCATCCACATTCATTTTGAAAACTTCTCGTAATGTGACATTCTTCCCTCCTCATGACGTGGCGAGCCGCGGTAATCTGTTACTCCTCAACTTTTCTGTCACTGATGCTACAGTGTTACAGACTCCCCCTCATATACTCAATTCAGCACACAACATGCAAAAAAACATTCCTTGTATACAAAACATTCTAGAACTTTCCCTGTCAAAAAATTGTACCAAAATTTATCGAGAAGATACCTACCTAAAATCGAAACAGTAAAGTATTTACAATTTAAGGTATTAAAATTACTTCAATCTTCTATTATTCTATGTCCATAAAGATGCTGCCAAGGAGCAGAAACGTCGGGACAGAGGAACCCGTGAATCCAAGACTATCACCGTTGAGACATATGCAAGCATCCTCACCGGACCTGTGGCAGACACCGGTATCCTTCCATCTAGTTCCAGAAGGTCTCCACCTAAGAGCAGCACCTCTGAAGATGGCGAGACCATCAGTTTCTTCTGCGGAAACCCTCTGGTGGAAGTCACAAAGGGGATTCTGCATTTGTACAAAGAAAAGTATGATATCATACACATAACATCTGTTAACAGTAGTTATCTGGATCAGTTGAGCTAACTATAGAATGTTTGCAACAATCTTTAGATAGCTTTATTGTTTTTTCTGTATTTTTAATGTAATTTTTTTTTTTTTTTGATCTAGCAAATATTTGGAGAATCACATGTTTGCTTGCTGTGTTTTCTGATCTTTCACAATAGTGCCTATTCATAAATTAATTTTGTAATTCTTTTTGGGTCAATGTCTAATCATTGCATTGAAAATGGCTGTGTTGAAACACTATATTGTTTTTTTATTTGTGACCAAATACATGTTTGCCACAAGAGATATTTTGTTTGCATGTTTGTTTCTTTGTTACCATTTATCTTTGAAATTACTATTCTATTTTTGTATGTATGTTCCATCAGCTTCCGCCCGCTGCTTCGCCCGCAGATTTTCAGGTGGAATTTGTGGAATAACCCGATAAAAGTAGGGTGTGATCTTCTCCAGACTTGCAAAATAAAAACGAATCTACTTTCTACTTGCAAATACAAGCCTAAAACTAACCGTTATAGCTCTGAGAGGGCAGGAATTTTAACTTACTTGATACTTATAGTTATATTATGTCAAAATCACACAATATCATTATAAATTGTAGATTATGTGTTATTCTGATGTTACTGTAAAGTTTCATCAAAATCCGTTCAGTAGTTTTGCATGAAATAGTAACAAACATCTGTCCATCCTCACAAACTTTCGAATTTATAATAGTAGTAGGATGTGCATGGTAGTTGTTTACAAAAAAAGTATTACAATTGAATAAGTTATTTTAAATATAGATAATAGTATAGATTTTAAATTATCATGGCTTGGTATATCAAACCAAATTTTTTTAAATCTATAATTTGTAATAACTTAAAAGATAGAAGATAGGTTTTAGCGTCACAAGTAGCTAGGGAGTGCTACAATAGATGGTAAAAAAAACATTAGTGTTTACAAATTCTGTATAAATTTGTGTATTGCATGACTATGAGAATGCGAGACAGTCTAGGAAAAGTATGCATAACTTGCAGTGAGCTGAAGGTGGCAGAAGAAGCCAAGACCCTCTGCCTGCTGTCGATCCCCGGAGCCCTGGGGGCGTCGGACCTGCTAGCGTTCGCGGCCGCCTGCCAGCAGGACATCGCGCACGTGAGGGTGCTCCGCGATGGATCTCCGGACCACTACATGGCTCTGCTCACGTAACAATAAATAATAATAAAATAATATGTTTTTCTATGGAATATACAAATAAAATGAAAAGAAAAACAATTAACACAACAGCATTCCAGCTAAAGTCTTGGCCTTTCTAAACTCGTTAGAACCATGAACAAAGTATTAGCCGGGTTTAGGTGAAATGAAACAAAAGAATTATCCGGAAATTATGAAGCAAATATATTGTTCAATGATACTCATTTTACTAAATGCTCAAAACGCATCGATATCGCGATCTAGAAAGTGGTCATTTTTAGCAGCGCCATCTAGTTATGAAATGTGTAACTAACTACTCTTAGACAATGTTCTTAAAACAACTTGTGTCTTTGAATAGATTCCGTACATCAAAAGCAGCAGCGGAGTTCCACAAGGAGTTTGACTGCGTTCCCTACAGCACCCTGGAGCCCAACGCGGTGTGCCACATGGCGTGGGTGTCGCGCGTCGAGTGGGGCCGGGACGGGACTCCGCCCCCCTCGCACACCGAGCTGCCGACCTGTCCCGTCTGTCTAGGTAACAGCAGATCCACAAAGCTATTCCAGATGAAATATATGTATGAAAGAAACGCATCGTAATCACCACATGCAAAGGTTTATACGTGAACGAAGCTGTCATGCATATGTGTGAGTGAATTAAAAATGCTGAAGTTGGAACCACTCTGTATGTAATACTAATAATGTATTCTGTGACCAGGATTTATCACTTGTCGCTTATTTAGTGCGACATTTAGCGGTTTAGATGGATTAAAAAGTTACTGCTTATAAGTAATCTAAGTACATATTTGTTTTTAACCATCCAACATTATATTTGTGTGTCCGCAGAGCGCATGGACGAGAGTGTCGCCGGAGTGCTCAGCGTGCAGTGCGCGCACGCATTCCACGCGGAGTGCCTCGCGCGCTGGCAACACGCACGGTGCCCCGTGTGCCGCTGCGCACAGGTACCCGAGCCACGGGACACCGCCGTCTGTCTGCAGTGCGCCCCGCAGCATGGTAACGTACAACCTGACGCCTGCAAGTTCCACGCGGAGTGCCTCGCGCGCTGGCAACACGCACGGTGCCCCGTGTGCCGCTGCGCACAGGTACCCGAGCCACGGGACACCGCCGTCTGTCTGCAGTGCGCCCCGCAGCATGGTAACGTACAACCTGACGCCTGCAAGTTCCACGCGGAGTGCCTCGCGCGCTGGCAACACGCACGGTGCCCCGTGTGCCGCTGCGCACAGGTACCCGAGCCACGGGACACCGCCGTCTGTCTGCAGTGCGCCCCGCAGCATGGTAACGTACAACCTGACGCCTGCAAGTTCCACGCGGAGTGCCTCGCGCGCTGGCAACACGCACGGTGCCCCGTGTGCCGCTGCGCACAGGTACCCGAGCCACGGGACACCGCCGTCTGTCTGCAGTGCGCCCCGCAGCATGGTAACGTACAACCTGACGCCTGCAAGTTCCACGCGGAGTGCCTCGCGCGCTGGCAACACGCACGGTGCCCCGTGTGCCGCTGCGCACAGGTACCCGAGCCACGGGACACCGCCGTCTGTCTGCAGTGCGCCCCGCAGCATGGTAACGTACAACCTGACGCCTGCAAGTTCCACGCGGAGTGCCTCGCGCGCTGGCAACACGCACGGTGCCCCGTGTGCCGCTGCGCACAGGTACCCGAGCCACGGGACACCGCCGTCTGTCTGCAGTGCGCCCCGCAGCATGGTAACGTACAACCTGACGCCTGCAAGTTCCACGCGGAGTGCCTCGCGCGCTGGCAACACGCACGGTGCCCCGTGTGCCGCTGCGCACAGGTACCCGAGCCACGGGACACCGCCGTCTGTCTGCAGTGCGCCCCGCAGCATGGTAACGTACAACCTGACGCCTGCAAGTTCCACGCGGAGTGCCTCGCGCGCTGGCAACACGCACGGTGCCCCGTGTGCCGCTGCGCACAGGTACCCGAGCCACGGGACACCGCCGTCTGTCTGCAGTGCGCCCCGCAGCATGGTAACGTACAACCTGACGCCTGCAAGTTCCACGCGGAGTGCCTCGCGCGCTGGCAACACGCACGGTGCCCCGTGTGCCGCTGCGCACAGGTACCCGAGCCACGGGACACCGCCGTCTGTCTGCAGTGCGCCCCGCAGCATGGTAACGTACAACCTGACGCCTGCAAGTTCCACGCGGAGTGCCTCGCGCGCTGGCAACACGCACGGTGCCCCGTGTGCCGCTGCGCACAGGTACCCGAGCCACGGGACACCGCCGTCTGTCTGCAGTGCGCCCCGCAGCATGGTAACGTACAACCTGACGCCTGCAAGTTCCACGCGGAGTGCCTCGCGCGCTGGCAACACGCACGGTGCCCCGTGTGCCGCTGCGCACAGGTACCCGAGCCACGGGACACCGCCGTCTGTCTGCAGTGCGCCCCGCAGCATGGTAACGTACAACCTGACGCCTGCAAGTTCCACGCGGAGTGCCTCGCGCGCTGGCAACACGCACGGTGCCCCGTGTGCCGCTGCGCACAGGTACCCGAGCCACGGGACACCGCCGTCTGTCTGCAGTGCGCCCCGCAGCATGGTAACGTACAACCTGACGCCTGCAAGTTCCACGCGGAGTGCCTCGCGCGCTGGCAACACGCACGGTGCCCCGTGTGCCGCTGCGCACAGGTACCCGAGCCACGGGACACCGCCGTCTGTCTGCAGTGCGCCCCGCAGCATGGTAACGTACAACCTGACGCCTGCAAGTTCCACGCGGAGTGCCTCGCGCGCTGGCAACACGCACGGTGCCCCGTGTGCCGCTGCGCACAGGTACCCGAGCCACGGGACACCGCCGTCTGTCTGCAGTGCGCCCCGCAGCATGGTAACGTACAACCTGACGCCTGCAAGTTCCACGCGGAGTGCCTCGCGCGCTGGCAACACGCACGGTGCCCCGTGTGCCGCTGCGCACAGGTACCCGAGCCACGGGACACCGCCGTCTGTCTGCAGTGCGCCCCGCAGCATGGTAACGTACAACCTGACGCCTGCAAGTTCCACGCGGAGTGCCTCGCGCGCTGGCAACACGCACGGTGCCCCGTGTGCCGCTGCGCACAGGTACCCGAGCCACGGGACACCGCCGTCTGTCTGCAGTGCGCCCCGCAGCATGGTAACGTACAACCTGACGCCTGCAAGTTCCACGCGGAGTGCCTCGCGCGCTGGCAACACGCACGGTGCCCCGTGTGCCGCTGCGCACAGGTACCCGAGCCACGGGACACCGCCGTCTGTCTGCAGTGCGCCCCGCAGCATGGTAACGTACAACCTGACGCCTGCAAGTTCCACGCGGAGTGCCTCGCGCGCTGGCAACACGCACGGTGCCCCGTGTGCCGCTGCGCACAGGTACCCGAGCCACGGGACACCGCCGTCTGTCTGCAGTGCGCCCCGCAGCATGGTAACGTACAACCTGACGCCTGCAAGTTCCACGCGGAGTGCCTCGCGCGCTGGCAACACGCACGGTGCCCCGTGTGCCGCTGCGCACAGGTACCCGAGCCACGGGACACCGCCGTCTGTCTGCAGTGCGCCCCGCAGCATGGTAACGTACAACCTGACGCCTGCAAGTTCCACGCGGAGTGCCTCGCGCGCTGGCAACACGCACGGTGCCCCGTGTGCCGCTGCGCACAGGTACCCGAGCCACGGGACACCGCCGTCTGTCTGCAGTGCGCCCCGCAGCATGGTAACGTACAACCTGACGCCTGCAAGTTCCACGCGGAGTGCCTCGCGCGCTGGCAACACGCACGGTGCCCCGTGTGCCGCTGCGCACAGGTACCCGAGCCACGGGACACCGCCGTCTGTCTGCAGTGCGCCCCGCAGCATGGTAACGTACAACCTGACGCCTGCAAGTTCCACGCGGAGTGCCTCGCGCGCTGGCAACACGCACGGTGCCCCGTGTGCCGCTGCGCACAGGTACCCGAGCCACGGGACACCGCCGTCTGTCTGCAGTGCGCCCCGCAGCATGGTAACGTACAACCTGACGCCTGCAAGTTCCACGCGGAGTGCCTCGCGCGCTGGCAACACGCACGGTGCCCCGTGTGCCGCTGCGCACAGGTACCCGAGCCACGGGACACCGCCGTCTGTCTGCAGTGCGCCCCGCAGCATGGTAACGTACAACCTGACGCCTGCAAGTTCCACGCGGAGTGCCTCGCGCGCTGGCAACACGCACGGTGCCCCGTGTGCCGCTGCGCACAGGTACCCGAGCCACGGGACACCGCCGTCTGTCTGCAGTGCGCCCCGCAGCATGGTAACGTACAACCTGACGCCTGCAAGTTCCACGCGGAGTGCCTCGCGCGCTGGCAACACGCACGGTGCCCCGTGTGCCGCTGCGCACAGGTACCCGAGCCACGGGACACCGCCGTCTGTCTGCAGTGCGCCCCGCAGCATGGTAACGTACAACCTGACGCCTGCAAGTTCCACGCGGAGTGCCTCGCGCGCTGGCAACACGCACGGTGCCCCGTGTGCCGCTGCGCACAGGTACCCGAGCCACGGGACACCGCCGTCTGTCTGCAGTGCGCCCCGCAGCATGGTAACGTACAACCTGACGCCTGCAAGTTCCACGCGGAGTGCCTCGCGCGCTGGCAACACGCACGGTGCCCCGTGTGCCGCTGCGCACAGGTACCCGAGCCACGGGACACCGCCGTCTGTCTGCAGTGCGCCCCGCAGCATGGTAACGTACAACCTGACGCCTGCAAGTTCCACGCGGAGTGCCTCGCGCGCTGGCAACACGCACGGTGCCCCGTGTGCCGCTGCGCACAGGTACCCGAGCCACGGGACACCGCCGTCTGTCTGCAGTGCGCCCCGCAGCATGGTAACGTACAACCTGACGCCTGCAAGTTCCACGCGGAGTGCCTCGCGCGCTGGCAACACGCACGGTGCCCCGTGTGCCGCTGCGCACAGGTACCCGAGCCACGGGACACCGCCGTCTGTCTGCAGTGCGCCCCGCAGCATGGTAACGTACAACCTGACGCCTGCAAGTTCCACGCGGAGTGCCTCGCGCGCTGGCAACACGCACGGTGCCCCGTGTGCCGCTGCGCACAGGTACCCGAGCCACGGGACACCGCCGTCTGTCTGCAGTGCGCCCCGCAGCATGGTAACGTACAACCTGACGCCTGCAAGTTCCACGCGGAGTGCCTCGCGCGCTGGCAACACGCACGGTGCCCCGTGTGCCGCTGCGCACAGGTACCCGAGCCACGGGACACCGCCGTCTGTCTGCAGTGCGCCCCGCAGCATGGTAACGTACAACCTGACGCCTGCAAGTTCCACGCGGAGTGCCTCGCGCGCTGGCAACACGCACGGTGCCCCGTGTGCCGCTGCGCACAGGTACCCGAGCCACGGGACACCGCCGTCTGTCTGCAGTGCGCCCCGCAGCATGGTAACGTACAACCTGACGCCTGCAAGTTCCACGCGGAGTGCCTCGCGCGCTGGCAACACGCACGGTGCCCCGTGTGCCGCTGCGCACAGGTACCCGAGCCACGGGACACCGCCGTCTGTCTGCAGTGCGCCCCGCAGCATGGTAACGTACAACCTGACGCCTGCAAGTTCCACGCGGAGTGCCTCGCGCGCTGGCAACACGCACGGTGCCCCGTGTGCCGCTGCGCACAGGTACCCGAGCCACGGGACACCGCCGTCTGTCTGCAGTGCGCCCCGCAGCATGGTAACGTACAACCTGACGCCTGCAAGTTCCACGCGGAGTGCCTCGCGCGCTGGCAACACGCACGGTGCCCCGTGTGCCGCTGCGCACAGGTACCCGAGCCACGGGACACCGCCGTCTGTCTGCAGTGCGCCCCGCAGCATGGTAACGTACAACCTGACGCCTGCAAGTTCCACGCGGAGTGCCTCGCGCGCTGGCAACACGCACGGTGCCCCGTGTGCCGCTGCGCACAGGTACCCGAGCCACGGGACACCGCCGTCTGTCTGCAGTGCGCCCCGCAGCATGGTAACGTACAACCTGACGCCTGCAAGTTCCACGCGGAGTGCCTCGCGCGCTGGCAACACGCACGGTGCCCCGTGTGCCGCTGCGCACAGGTACCCGAGCCACGGGACACCGCCGTCTGTCTGCAGTGCGCCCCGCAGCATGGTAACGTACAACCTGACGCCTGCAAGTTCCACGCGGAGTGCCTCGCGCGCTGGCAACACGCACGGTGCCCCGTGTGCCGCTGCGCACAGGTACCCGAGCCACGGGACACCGCCGTCTGTCTGCAGTGCGCCCCGCAGCATGGTAACGTACAACCTGACGCCTGCAAGTTCCACGCGGAGTGCCTCGCGCGCTGGCAACACGCACGGTGCCCCGTGTGCCGCTGCGCACAGGTACCCGAGCCACGGGACACCGCCGTCTGTCTGCAGTGCGCCCCGCAGCATGGTAACGTACAACCTGACGCCTGCAAGTTCCACGCGGAGTGCCTCGCGCGCTGGCAACACGCACGGTGCCCCGTGTGCCGCTGCGCACAGGTACCCGAGCCACGGGACACCGCCGTCTGTCTGCAGTGCGCCCCGCAGCATGGTAACGTACAACCTGACGCCTGCAAGTTCCACGCGGAGTGCCTCGCGCGCTGGCAACACGCACGGTGCCCCGTGTGCCGCTGCGCACAGGTACCCGAGCCACGGGACACCGCCGTCTGTCTGCAGTGCGCCCCGCAGCATGGTAACGTACAACCTGACGCCTGCAAGTTCCACGCGGAGTGCCTCGCGCGCTGGCAACACGCACGGTGCCCCGTGTGCCGCTGCGCACAGGTACCCGAGCCACGGGACACCGCCGTCTGTCTGCAGTGCGCCCCGCAGCATGGTAACGTACAACCTGACGCCTGCAAGTTCCACGCGGAGTGCCTCGCGCGCTGGCAACACGCACGGTGCCCCGTGTGCCGCTGCGCACAGGTACCCGAGCCACGGGACACCGCCGTCTGTCTGCAGTGCGCCCCGCAGCATGGTAACGTACAACCTGACGCCTGCAAGTTCCACGCGGAGTGCCTCGCGCGCTGGCAACACGCACGGTGCCCCGTGTGCCGCTGCGCACAGGTACCCGAGCCACGGGACACCGCCGTCTGTCTGCAGTGCGCCCCGCAGCATGGTAACGTACAACCTGACGCCTGCAAGTTCCACGCGGAGTGCCTCGCGCGCTGGCAACACGCACGGTGCCCCGTGTGCCGCTGCGCACAGGTACCCGAGCCACGGGACACCGCCGTCTGTCTGCAGTGCGCCCCGCAGCATGGTAACGTACAACCTGACGCCTGCAAGTTCCACGCGGAGTGCCTCGCGCGCTGGCAACACGCACGGTGCCCCGTGTGCCGCTGCGCACAGGTACCCGAGCCACGGGACACCGCCGTCTGTCTGCAGTGCGCCCCGCAGCATGGTAACGTACAACCTGACGCCTGCAAGTTCCACGCGGAGTGCCTCGCGCGCTGGCAACACGCACGGTGCCCCGTGTGCCGCTGCGCACAGGTACCCGAGCCACGGGACACCGCCGTCTGTCTGCAGTGCGCCCCGCAGCATGGTAACGTACAACCTGACGCCTGCAAGTTCCACGCGGAGTGCCTCGCGCGCTGGCAACACGCACGGTGCCCCGTGTGCCGCTGCGCACAGGTACCCGAGCCACGGGACACCGCCGTCTGTCTGCAGTGCGCCCCGCAGCATGGTAACGTACAACCTGACGCCTGCAAGTTCCACGCGGAGTGCCTCGCGCGCTGGCAACAGTCAGTTGTAACCGCTAGAGTTCAACAACTGAATACAAACGGCCGTGTCACTCTCACACACATAGCAAAAAAACGGCTTTTTTGGGTCTAAAAATCGTTTCCCAGAAATTACTTTCCCTCAGTGTAACTCGTTAAGATGAACAGTATGCGTAGATTTCGTCTTGGTGATGGGTCTTTTTACACCTTGTTTTTTAACCGTAAGAAGTTATTCGTTTGTTTGGTTGTTATGTATATCTGTTGCAATAAATCTACAAAATGGCCTATCGATTAAATGCTGTTTTTGCAATTGTTTTGTGTTACTTCAAGGATGGTCCTTAGATAGGTTTTATGACCATAAGTCACTAGGAGACGAAGGATACTTAAATAGATAGATGTATCGACTTTCGCAAGGCCTTTGACACGGTAGATAATGATATTCTTCTGAGAAAGATAGCGGCGATAGAATTCTCAGTAGATCTATTAAAATTCTATGCCAGCTACATATGGGATCGAAAGCAATATGTGGATTATGATGGATATCTTTCGGACCCTCATTGCACGAATTCTGGGGTAAGCCAAGGAAGTAATCTGGGACCCATTTTGTTTTTACTCATGATAAATGACCTACCTAAAATCATTAATGATGCCGTCTGTCTACTATTTGCGGATGTCTTAAAGCTGCTATTGCAGGTCAGCCGTAGCGCAGATAGCGACAGATTGCAGGAAGATATAGACTGTGTTGCTCAGTGGACTAATGCTAACAAACTGTTCAAAGTGTTCAAAGTGTGAACACTTCGAACAGTTTGTTAGCATTAGTCCACTGAGAAGTGTGTTGTGAAACGTTCAAAGTGCTGTGTTATCACATACGGCCGTGCACGGAAACCCGTCCTTCATGACTATTCACTAGAAGCGAACAATACACCGATATTTTTTGGTCAGTTTAAAGCCGGCGCCCACTTAATCTATATCTGTAACCTTACTCAAAAATTATAGTTAGGTAATCAAAAATATTTTTTTTTGTAATTAATAATAACACGAAACATAGTCGATATTTCAAGCACCGATAGTAGTGGATATTCGCTTGGCGGCTCAGCTGTTTGATCGCGGGGTCAATGTCCGCCCGCTCCGCCGCGTCGTCAGTCTACAAGGTCGTTGCGCTCTGCGGCCCTACCAAGTGTTCAGCTCACTTTTGATAATTATTTTCGATATTCGGTGTTTAGCTCGTGTGCAATCGGTTCGTGGTCTAGGGATCCGCATGAACACGGAGTTAAACTTCCGAAAATTAAACTCACGTCGATTTTATTTCATAAAAACTATCGTGAATTTGACTATTAATATTGTAAAAACGGGAAATTTCACGTACCGTACTATAGGTGAAGGCACCGACTAAGTTTCGCGTCGCGACGCGGTGAGAGAGCGTCGCGATCACTCACCCTGATGAAGACTCTCGGAATGAGTCGAAACTTAGTCGGTGCCTTCAAGTGCGGTACGTGAAAACCCACGTCGATTCCTAAGCGGAATTAATTTCTATAATTTCAATTTGCATTAACTAGTTTTAACTTATGTTCCGTTAGAAGACACGGACACGTCTCGCGACTACAATATCAGCGACGTGGGCGAAGGCTTGCTCGAAGCCGAGGCGGGCTCGCTCTGGATCTGCCTCATCTGCGGGCACGTGGGGTGCGGCAGGTAAACACTATCCTATCAGATCATCCAGCAGAGTGCCTTGCAGTTTCATTGGCAAACAGTATCGGAGATGGGAGTTTGAGATCAAACTCACTGTAGGCCTTAATAATATTAATAATATAGCCTTTATTTCCAAATAATCTATGATCTAATCTACATACATTCTTGTTCAAAATTGCTATTTTACTTTGGCACCCAAAATGGTGCGTAGACACCATCTCCTCGGTCTGTCTCTCGTCCGTCTCGCGTCTCTTGGGTTATCAGTGCAGGGTCCGTATGCTCCACTGTAGGCCTTAGCTGGGATGAAATTGCCCGAGACATATCTCAATGGAATATGCTGGAGGTGGCCTTTGCTAAGGCACATTGAGCTGAGAGATATACTCCAACATTAAGGATACTTATATGCGAATCAGTCCAGAATTTAAATGCTATAATAATATTAATGTATTTGATGATATTAAACACATTATCAATGTATGAAATGTTGCAGATACGAAGGTGGTCACGCGGCGAAGCATTACCTAGCGTCGAATCACACGTACGCTCTGCAGATCGGATCCAACAGAGTGTGGGATTATGCTGGTTAGTCGTTATTATATCGTATATTTGAGTGTAATTAATGAATACTCCAGTATATGACGTTAGCCACAAATCACTTTTTTTAAATATATATCTTTATTTACGATGTAAAATTATCTAATTAATAAAAGTAGCATATGACCGTCTCCAGGCTTCAAACTATGTCCATCAACTTTTGAATGAATCGAACCAAGGATTACGATTTATACAAAGAATTTATATTTTTAGAACTCAATTGCACACCACAAAAGGTAGTTAATAAAAATAGGTGTTTCATTATTTATTTTAAAGTTTACGTGTGCCGAGTTTTGAGTGAATAAAACCAAGGAATATTTTTTCCATAGAAACTTTACCCCTTTAGGGGTTGATTTTTGAAAATAAGTTAAATAAACGTTAAATCACTTTTATTGCTTGTACCAAAAACTATATTTTTTACATAACCTATCTGAAAATCGACTTTAAAAAACGTGGGAACGTTTTTATGATTAGACATTTATAATGTAAGAATGCTATTCTTTTTTATTCTAAAAACTATCGTGAACTTTACTATTCATATCATAATATGAATAGTAAAGTTTGACGACCGATGTGGCGCGGTGGGCGAAGGTCCGCCTGCGACACAGGAGGTTGCGGGTTCGATTCCCGCCCTGGGACAAATGTTTGTACGATCTGCAAATATTTGTTCCGGGTGTTCTGGGTATTTTCTATGTATAATAAAAAAATATCTATCTATGTAATGTATTGTATTAAGTATATCAGTCATCTAGTACCCATAACACAAGCTCTGCTTAGCTTGGGGCTAGATGATGCTGTGTGGATTGTCCAGCATTATTTATTTATTTATTTATTTATATGAATAGTTCATAATTTGACGACCTCTGTGGCGCAGTGGGCGAAGGTCCGCCTGAGACGCAGAAGGTTGCGGGTTCGATTCCTGTCACGGGACAAATGTTTGTAAGATCTGCAAATATTTGTCTCGGGTCTGGGTGTTTTTCTATGTATGATATGTATGTATTTAAAAAAAAAGGTATATAAGTAGTATATCAGTCATGTAGTTCCCATAATACAAGCTCTGCTTAGTTTGGGACTAGATGATGCTGTGTGAAAAATGTCCAGCAATATTTTTATTTATATTGTAAAAAAAAAATCACGTACTGCACTATCGGTAAAGGCACCGACTAAGTTTCGACTCATTCCGAGAGTCTTCATCAGGGTGAGTGAACGCGACTTGCTCCCTCCGCGTCGCTTCGGTGCCTTCACAGATAGTGCAGTACGTGAAAATTTCCGTTTTTGCAATATGAATACTATTCTTGATCCAACAGGCAGGGCAGTTCGCGAGGCAAGTTGACCCGCCACTGTCCGATAGCTTAACACCGTCGTCCTTCCCACTTACTTCGCTGAACACTTAATAAAAAAAAAATAAAAAAACTTCGTTCTGTATACTCCCACTGTATACTCATAGTGCCTCCAGACGCTACTAGATGGCGCTGGAACAAGTGCGTCCGTTTGATAAGAGATGGCGACAGTGTACCGTAGCTAGCTACCAAAAAAACAAAACCGTTCAGCTTTACTATAAGTATAGATAGTTATAGAGGTATATGTGTTTCCAGGCGACAACTTCGTGCACCGCCTCGTGCAGAACAAGCCGGACGGCAAGCTGGTCGCGGCGGAGGGGGCGGCAGACGACGCCGCCTGCGACAACAAGCTCGACTCCGCACAGCTCGAGTTCACATACTCACTCACGCAGCAGCTCGACAGCCAGCGCCTCTACTACGAGCTCAGAGCAGAGAAGTCAGTATCATATTACACTTATACATACATACATACATACATATAGTCACGCCTGTTTCCTGGAGGGGTAGGCAGTGAACAAGGATTTCCACTTGCTACGATCCTGGCACACCTCTTTCGCTTCATTCATCCTCATCACATTCTTCGTACAGGCTCGGCGGTTTAGTGTACTTCTGACCTGGCCTTTCTCTAAAACACTTCTACATACCCGGACATAAACAAACATAATGTTACTAGTTAGGGTACGGGATAAAATAATTAACTCCAATTGTACACTAAAGGAACACATTACACTATATTCACAACAGAACAAACAGCACAACGAAATTACACAATGAAAACAAAAACACTTTATCACTAGGTACAACACTAGAACAACTTTCACTTCACTAGTCACTGAATATCGCTTCTTTATCACTTCCATTTATTCACAATCGAATCATGGTCAGAACTATCCCTACGGATCGCTTGCCGCGTATATATCCCGTCGTAAACAAGGTGTTTCTTTCAGAACTTTCTCGTAAGGGGCGTTCCCCGCACGCTGCTTCGCGCCGCCTCAAATATTCGAGACTATCGTATTTTACTATCGCGGTTAGTGCCTCCAGACGCTAGATGGCGCTGGAACAAGTAGTGCGACCGTTTGATAAGAGATGGCGCTAGCGTACCGTAGCTAGCTAGCCGCGCATTTCACATTAGAAAATACGTTTATACGCACCAAATAATATTTCGATTTAGATTAAGTACTATACTTTGATAATGTGGTATGGGCGGTCTTTTCTCTAATTAGCAGTCTCTACCAGACAACCTTTAATGTCAATGCTTCAAAATATTAAGTCTACAAACTTTGAAAACAGTCCGACGTGTATTTCGTACATTATACAGGGTGTAACAGACGCCCCTATTAGCTCGAAAGGAGTATTATTTTGCTTCGACTTAGGTAAGATGGCTAAATAATACGAAGTGGGTAGGTATTTATGCAAAAACTGACTCAACCACGTCCGAAGCTTTGAATTAATTGTTTGGTAGGCACATACGTACCTACATAGCTAGTTGGTAACCGATTAAATACGGTAAACATGTATTGCAAAATAAAAACTACCCTCATTTTGTATGTAACAGACGGATATACAATAATAAACAAACACTTGGGTTTCTAAGATAATATTAATGATTATTTTATATGGGAATTTTAAATATGGATAAGCCTCTACCGCGACCCGTTTCAGAATGATGTCGGAACACATCGCGGAACGCGACAAGTTGGTCGAGCGAGCGACCGAGGCGGAGAGCGAAGCGAAGACTCTGAAGCAGCAGGTGGCGACCCTCACCAAGGAGAACAAGGCCCTGGAACGGAAGATGCAGGCCATGAATGCCAAGTGAGTAAATAATATACATACATACATATTATAAATAGTTCAAGGATCGAGTCTCGCAGTTTTTTTTCCGATCTTTTCCCGAAATTCATTTTCCAAAACCACGAGCAATAAATGTATAGTTTTCAGATTTTTCCCTTGGCAACGGAAAGTACCCTATAAATTTTGATTCCCCTGAGAGTGTTGAAATATACGTTTCTTGAGGCGTAAACGGCCTTTCTTTCCTGGCTTGGTCGCGGAGGAACAGGCACTAGATAAAAACCGACGTTTCAAATTGGTCCTTGTGATTTTATTGAATAAATGAATTTTGACTTTGACTTTGACTTTAAGTGACTGTAGACCTGAATATATGGTTTTAATTTCAACTCTATTCCACCGCGCGTTCCGCGTGGAATCCGCAAGCTGCGTATCAGACGGGCGAGGGTCCGCTGCGGCATAGTGGTGGTGATAGAGACATGGTGGCGGTGGTTGCAGGGTGTCGGCGATGCAGAGCGAGCTGGTGGAGGAGCGCGGGCTGGCGCAGGCGATGGCGTCCAACCAATCGCACTGGCAGCGAGCCGCGAGGGACAAGGAACAAAAGTTCACAAGAGAGGTATCATTATCTATTACTAGCTTCTGCCCACGGCTTCGCACGTGTAGTACCCGGAATAAGTAAAAAGGTAACCTATGTGTTATTCTGATGTATAAG
The DNA here is from genome assembly GCA_958496245.1 of Perizoma flavofasciatum. Classification (NCBI taxonomy): domain Eukaryota; kingdom Metazoa; phylum Arthropoda; class Insecta; order Lepidoptera; family Geometridae; genus Perizoma; species Perizoma flavofasciatum. The sequence continues at coordinate 10,371,982 of OY292440.1, read as the reverse complement.
CTATATTACTGTAAAGTTTCATCAAAATACGTTCAGTAGTTTTTGCGTGAAAGAGTAACGAACATCCATCCTCGCAAACTTTCACGTTTATAATATTAGTAAGTAGGACAAAATTTATTGAACGAATCTATTGAAGTTAGTCGCAGAATGACGTATGCGGGAGTTTTGTAGAGTGCGCGAAGTTCGCATTAGTAGGTGCGTTGACTCCAGTTTACGCTAGATGGCGTGAATATTGAATTCTTAAACATTTCTTTAAATCTTAACATAAATGAAAGTTATCAACACGTTAATTTTATCAAGTAATAAACTACAATTGATAATTAATAAAAAAAATAGAATGAAATTTTGATGAAATCAATTTTACAATAAATAAAGTAATAATAATGGTCATTTTTCACACAGCATCATCTAGCCCCAAAGTAAGCAGAGCTTGTGTTATGGGAACTACATGATTGATATACTACGTATAAATAAATGTATAAATATACATTTTTTGTAAATACATACATATTATTCATAGAAAACACCCAGACCCGACACAAATATATGCAGATACAATCATTTGTCCCGCGGCGGGAATCGAACCCGCAACCTTCTGCGTCTCAGGCGAACCTTCGTCCACTGCGCCACAGAGGTCGGCATAGTACAACTCGACAAGCAAAGTGGCGCGCTTCAGCAAGGCTCGGCGTCCCTCCACCTGTGACGTCAGCGAAGCCACGCCTCTTCTCAGGCTGCTTTACGCTAATCATCAGTTATTTTCGGCTTTTAAATTTCACAATTAATCGATTCCCAACCTTCTCCCTCAGATAGCAGAGCTCCAGGAGCAGCTCCGGGACGTGATGTTCTTCGTGGAGGCGCGCGGGAAGCTCGAGACCACCACGCAGGCCTCCTCCGAGGAGCTCGCTTCAGCATCCGTCTCTGTCGCGCCCAAGGAGAAGGCGAGGAGGAAGAAACGATAGACACCACTCCTGTCGGTGTCTCCATACGGGAACGAGTTATAGATTTGAAGTTGCCTTGCGAGCTATCTTAGAAATCATGGCCTCTAGGTTTTCTTTTGGATTTGGCAGACTGGCTATTTTCCTGAGCGACTAAGATGGCTCTTTAGGTCAGGGAGTAGATGTTTTACTGTGAATCTTTCGACAGAGCGCCATCTTTAGTTATTTAGGCACACATAACAGACATTAAAAATATATATAACTAGAATACAGTTTTGATCTGGTTAGAAACAACTTATGTGCATACAACAAAACAATGTAATAGGTAATAGACAACCTCTGTGGCGCAGCGGGCGAAGGTCCGCCTGAGACGCAGAAGGTTCAATTCCCGCCGCGGGACAAATGTTTGTATCTGCAAATATTTGTTTCGGGTCTGGGTTTTTTCTATCTATAATATGTATGTATTTACAAAAAAAATGTATTTAAGTAGTATATCAGTCATGTAGTTCCCATAATACAAGATCTGCTTAATTTAGGGCTAGATGATGCTGAGTGAAAATGTCCTGCATAAAAAAAATAGTGTTGAGCAAACAGCAACTCACCAGATTCATAAAAAAAAGTAAATGAAGTAATGTAGTATTGTCACAAGCTCTGTGACAATTTAAAAGAAACTTGTCACCTAAAACAACTCTCACGCGCACAAATTGCCATACCAGCCTGCTTAGCATGAAGACTAGACAACGGTGTTGTCTACCGCCGAGAAGATAAAAAATATTATGTCCCTCTCTTTTGTTTGTCAGAATAGGCGACAGATATAGTTTTTGTCTTCTCTTTCGTAGGCAAAACGTTGTCTTGGGTGCTCATAATAAGCGGGCTGGACTAGATGATGACTCGAAGAATAATGAAGTAACATTTCGGCGGTAGTTTTTAAATTTGAGTTACAGAAAAGTAGACTTAGCTGAAAAGAGTAGACTTACCTCGGTGGGCGAGTTGCCAGCTGCTACGTGAGAGGTGTTCGATTCCCGCTGCGGGACAAATGTTTGCGTTCTGTAGTTATTTGTTCCGGGTTGGGTTTTGTGATACCACGTTACATGTAATTCCTTATACCCTCGACACAGGGAAATCCTAGGTCATGACAATGTGTGTTTATTGATTGTACTCACTTATTTTTTTTTAATTCTGTAAATAGTAGGTATTTCTCTATAGCAAAAAACAGGCCCCAATAAAACCGTCAATGCTCAGGATTTTATTATGTAGATAATCTATTACAGAACTAGCAATATAAATATTGTAACGTAAAGTAATACTTTCTTTTTATGTCAGTTAAAAAAACCTTGTATAAATATTGAACATTGAAATCCATAACTGAAGATAGAGCGCCTTTTCCCACCAAGGCGTCTAGACAAATAACACTGTTGGCGTTCACGCATGCGGAAAGATTAGCTGTAGAAATGTCACGTATGTAATATGCCAGCTTATGTAATATATGTAAATTACATTAGCTGTGGAAATGGCACGTGACTGCTGCCAAGTTTTTCCTTGTCAAATTTGCGTTAGCGTGAAAGGAAAGCTAAGCGTAAGGTATTTGTCTAGACTCCGGTGTGGAAAGCTATTGTGTGATCTAAAGTTTACTATTAGAACGGTACTAGCTCGACCTGCAGATGTTTTCTTTGATCTTAGATTGTAAATATAATCTGCTGAGTAATCGCTGTGATAAAGATAAATAGATTTAAGAAATTATTTGTTTAGCTGTTTTGTGATTGTATTTATATTCAGGGTGTGTAGTCATTTAAATCAATAAATATTACTTCTGATTTCATTGTTTATTAACTTCAATATTTTCTACGTTTCTTGTAACTATTTTTTACAGGAATTTATAAATATATTATATACTTTCTTATGCTTCTGCCCGCGGCTTCGCCCATTTGATTTGATAGAAGTAGCGTGTGGCCTTCTCCAGTTTATTTGTTTAATTCCTTATAGTTTATTTTTACCATGTTGTGAGTGAAAGGAACCAGGGAATAATAAATCAATACTAACTTTACGATCTTTCTAATATTGCGCACCGAGCGATATTTTTTTTTTATAAATTACCCTCGCGCTACCACTGCGAGGGTAATTTATAAAAAATTGTATTTTTTTATTTAAGTTAAAAGCTCATTTTCACCAACTTTTAAACATTTCTTTTGCTATACAAAGTTTAGAACTCTATTATAACCCCCCTAGGGGTAGTTTTGAAAAAAATGGAAAATACATGTTTTATTATTTATTTTAAAGTTTATTTGTACCGAGATTAGAGCGAATCGAACAATTTTTTTTATAGAATCTTCACCAGCCATTTTTAGTTTAGCCTGTGTTATTCAAAAACCTCAATCTACATTTCAAATCTCATCGAAATCGGTTTTGAAATTACGGAGATAAACAGTAACAAACATTCACACAACAACTTTCGCATATATAATTTTAGTAGGATGTCCTAAGGCCCGAATTCATAGTCAAATAGGGCCTCCCCTAGGGGACTATTCAGGCGCTATGTGAAATTTCAAGCGCGAATTCAAACTATGCACCCAGCCATAAGACGAATGCTGAATGATGGATTTTGGGGGACTGTTCAACCCCCGACTATGAATTCAGGCTTTAATGTCCCTGCTTGCAGCTTGATCGCCGCCGATATTGTTTGGGATATTAGCTGTTTAAGTATAAAATACTTAAGATTGCGAAGAGGAAATATCCTTCAGTTAAAAAAGTTTTTTTACCAGTTACGTCAAGAGCCCATAGAAGATTGACGTAATACCGCGTTTACACATGCGTCATTCGTGTACATACTACGAATGTAGACTACCTTCGTACTAGTCTGTGACATACAAATTCCAGCACAGATTAGTACAAAATAGTCGCATTCGTGCGAATGAGGCATAATGTAAATGGTATTAGAGGCTTTGTTCGTGTTTGCTTCGAAACTGCTTATCCGATTGAAATACGGTTTTTGCAATCGTTTGTAAATAATAACCGACAAGGTAGGTTCTTTGGTAGGTATCACCGCAGCAGACATCGTCTATTGCAGGGGGCGCTGCAATCATCTCATGCATTGATTGTATAGCAAGATGGCTCATTGAAGTGTGCATCAGGATGGCGGGTGTAGGCCGCCGGACCACTTGTACCATTGATGGTACAAGTGGCACCGAACTGTACTAAAATGGTAATGCTATACCACATATATTATAATACAAGTATAGATACCTCATCCCATACAAAAAATGGATCGCTCTAACTCGGGCTATTTTGTTTGCCATAAATATGTACTAGATGCCGCTAGCGAGCGGTGGGTAGCGAGCGCCATCTAGCTTGTACTGTAGGTGGATTTAACTTCCTAATAAAATATAAACAAATAGATGGCGATAAAACCTAATGAGGGTTTTGATTCAAAATAGGTAGGTACCTATGATGATTGTGAACTGTGTGATACGTACTTATCTACCTACCTACATTAGTGTTTTTATGCTACGGCCGCCCGCCGTAATACTACCAGACCCGACTGATGCTGCATTACTTTATTCCTTGATCGTCATCACTATCATCAACGTGCAGAAGTCCACTGCTGGACATAGGCCTCCCTAGACCTAAAGAGTGGATTTGTAAGAAATACAAGATCAGGTACTTATGTTTCCCTACAAGAGAATGTTACAACTCGGAATCTACCTAGGTACCTAGTTTAAAACAAAAAAAAAAAACAATTAATCTATCTAGGTAGGTACCTACCTACATAATATTCAACTAGGAAAACAAGACGGTTTTCTACTTGAAGTACATAATAGAATATACCTAATTATACAAGTAGAAAAAGAAAATGAATTGAAATAAAACACAGTAGGTATTTAAGCCAAATAATAAATATATTTTTTCAATACAATTGTTTGAAAAGTGAAGTTTGTAAATACGTAGGTATAAGTAGTTAGTTTGAAATGTAAGGAAACCTACCTAACGAAAGTACCTATTAAGTAGGTAGGTATACCTATTGATGTTGGGGTAGGTACCAAAAATACGTACCTATGTTTGGTGTGGTTGGCTGTGTATGTTGATAATATGTTTTGATATTGGCACAGATTTTATAATACCTACTGTATTGGTGTTTATTATTAACTTGCTTCTGCACACGGTTTCGCCCGCGTGGTATTCGGATAAAAAGTAGCCTGTGTTATTCTGATGTATGAACAATATTACTGTAGTTTCATCAAAAACCCTTCAGTAGTTTTTGCGTGAAAGAGGAACAAACATCCATCCTCACAAACTTTCGCGTTTATAATATTAGAACCTAGGATTGTATTGAATTAGGTAGGTATGTTTGACTCATTGAAAAAAAATCAGTAATAACTGAATGTTCAGAATCTGTTTGCCAATTTTCATACAATTGAATACCTAGGTACCTTACAATAACAAGCAAATCGTGCCGCCGATGCTAAACCCGCCGCGACGTTTCCTGCTTTATAGAGCGGGCGTTGCCGAGGCGCGGGAGGGGTTACGACTATGAGTAAGATACCCGCGAGGCTAGACGCACAGTAAGTATGTAGGTACATAATATGTTTGTTGACAACCTCTGTGGCGCAGTGGGCGAAGGTCCGCCTGAGACGCAAAAGGTTGCGGGTTCGATTCCCGCTGCGGGACAAACGTTTGTATGATCTGCATTCATTTGTCTCGGGTCTGGGTGTTTTCTATTTATAATAATGTATTTACAAAAAATATATAAAATTAGTATATCAGTCATATAGTTCACATAACACAAGCTCTGCTTACTTTGGGGCTAAATGATTGTGAAAATGTCCAGCATTATTTATTTTTTTACTTCTTCACGCAAAAAACTAATTAACCGATTGCGATGAAACTTGATAGGTAGTACATAGCTGTTACGTTTTATCTCGATATTCCCACGGAATCGAAACTTACGCGGTTGAAACCGCGGAGTGCAGCTAGTTTATTAATAAAAAGCAGATAACATTCAAGTTTTAGGGTTCCTACTTTAAAAAAAACCAAAACTACTAGGTATACAAAGTTTACACCCCCACTCCCTCATTCCGCCCCGTAAAGTGGAAATATCAATATATCCGTTCTTAACACATACCCATATTATAATAAACTTATATTCTAAATTTCAGCTTTCTAGACTTTGGCTGAGCATTGATAGTCAGTCAGGATATATGATTTTATAAGTAAAGATAGATTTCCTACGTTAGATTGTATGAAATATAGGTAGTTACCTACCTATATTCCATAAAAAACACGCAAACGTTTGCAAATAGTGTCATCTATCACTATGCAGCACAAACTAAACAAAACAAATCTTGCCAAACTCAAAGTAGTATAAATGATTTCCGCTTGAAGAATGACGACATCGAATTTTGAGAAAATAAGAAAATGTGATCGACTTATTCTCAAACTTCAATAACAAAGCGATACCTATAACACCATCTATTGAGATTTTTTCGAACTAATCTTTTTTACTTAGAGACGAGTCCCATGGCTATACATATGCATAAAACTATGTACTCGTGCAGATAGTATGGCCGTCTGTAAAGAACTACACCCGCCAAACCTATGTGCATCAGCAGATGCACATAGGTTCAAGATTTTAGAATAGAGCCGAGAGTTCTCTTGATTCCATATAATTATCATGGCCTTGAGAATTAGACATTTAAAGGGTTGTTGTTAACCAACTCTGCGATTCCATATAATTTAATGTACCTACCTATCTATAGTTCTATTGGGATTCCTTATATTTTCAGTGTCTGTTGTGTGCCTGATGATTCAATTCGTTCCCCAACACCCTACATAACCCATCATTCATTGGGGAATGGAATAAAACAAAAATATGGACTTTTGGAATTTTATTATTAGATTTACACTGTCATTTACATTAAATTTTATGTTGTTTGTAGGGCATAAACCAATATTGCATAAAACTAAGGCTAGTTGCATTAGTATTTTTGGGGATAAATTAACAAAATATATGCAATATTACAAATTCAAATAAAAATAACGCTAATATCTTACCGGGGCACGCACTAATGCACTCTCGCTCGCCAGAGACCAGCGAGCGGCGAGAGTGTAGCGCGGCTACGAGCAGGCAGCCGCTCCCACCCTCGCCGGCAGAGGCTAACCACCGCCGAGAGTGCAGAGCCGCCTCGCAGCAAGCGGGCATCGCGCGCGACTACTCTCCCGCGCCGGAGGCCAGCGAGCGGCGAGAGTGTAGCGGTGCCTCGCTACGGGCAGGCAGTTCGGAGGCGCGGCTGGAATGTTGAACCACCTCGGAGACCTTAACCTACCACAACTTTACAACTACTGTTCCTCCTGTATCCATCGTAAGAGATAGCGCTAAAGCAATTTTCGAGAACTTGCGAAATTAAAAAAAAATAAATTAAAATATACAAAATCTCTATCACAATACTCGTAAGTAATTAAAGCGATTCAAGTGTGAATACTTCAAATGCTGTAATACTTGCGGGGGCGGGGGACCGCTCCGGCAAACGGTTACTACACAGTAGTGACGATTTACACAAACTCAGCATTATTGCAATAAATACGTGAAAGACGCGTGATACGAACAGACAGACAGAGTGACGCCACTATCACTTAGCTAAATATTGCAAGTAACTACGTACAATAATCGTTTAAAACATGACATAATAATGATGATTCAAATGTATAGAATCGCGACGACGGCGCTGCAGTCTATAACAAACTAACGACATACGGTACGATACGATACGGGGCCGCACTAGCTGCGCCCAAATCAATGCGTAAATACTTGGTAAAGTTCGACGTCCATGTAGCTACGGTGCTTGTACGAGACTCTACGGTTAAATACATTAATTTTACACACTGTATAAAATACTTAGAAAATTTACAATTCCCACCTCATGGAATAGAAAGTGTCGCAAGTTGGGAACGTATAACCGGAGCCGAGTGCAGACGACAGGGAAGCATAGAACACAGAGATCAATCAGTAACCATACAGTATTACATCCTTACAAGACACAGTTAAAATGTAATATACCAAAGTACTTTTCTTAAACATTATTCATTTCGTATTCGAAAACAATATTATATCAAAACAAGTACAGATACATTAAGACTCATAGATAAATTTGACACAATACTAACGAAAAGTGTACATGGTTCCATGGCGACGTGTTTACTGACAATTTGTGTAGTTGAGTCATCGGGGGCATGATTGATTACAGCGTGAATTTACTGGCGTATGTATCTTTGCAACCGGTTGTCATCAGGGCTGGTTCTTATAAATGAAACTATATTTATTTGTATTATATTTAAATAGAATGTTTAAAAGTATTACGACACGTCCTGATCTTCTACGTCTTGTGCTTGTTCTTTCTGTTCGGTCTCACCTGAAAAAAAAAACATAGGTAGTTTTATAGTATGTCCATAATGTTAACACGCGGAATAAAGATAAATTAATAAACAATGCATATAGGCTACAAAAATCGAATAAAAGCTTTCTAGGCAATTCTGTTCGATTTTACAATAAACTTCCGAAACATGCAATAGATTTAAAAGAAAAGGCATTTAAAAAATGTATATAAGATGATCTTGTGAAAAAGGCATATTAAATAATAAATAAATAAATAGTTCTAGACATTTTCACACAGCATCATCTAGCTCCAAAGCAGAGCTTGTATTATGGGAACTACATGACTGATATACTACTTATATACAGTTTTTTTTTACACAAATATTATAGTACATATTATACAAATGACTATCTAACTGACACAGTAGCGTGGAATGAAGAGGAAGTTGAGGAAGGAAGGTAGGTAGGTACTTCGCCCCTGTACAGCTGCTAACAATTATTTGTACCTACTTATAGTAATGTTTATTGACAAGGATTTACAGCCGCTTATTCCTACACTGATCTTGATTTGACAAAGCCCCTATACAGCTGCAACTTTCTAACTATCTTAGTAAATTTGTAATTTTCCATTACTTGTTTGAATTGACGTGACTATGTGTTCCTTGTGATCCAAAAGTATGAATGATGAAATAAACAAAATAAAAACCTTGTAAAATCTAAAAAGAAACACGCCGAGCTCTTTTCTATAAATAGGGGCAAATGTTTGACCCAAAATGGACACGTCGGTGTTAAAATTCAATGGCGCGAATGAACATTTAATTAAGGGGAAGTTTTTAACAGTGAATACATAAGTCTTTTAAACGTATGTAGAGTGTAAACGATACTAGACTGTTAAATAGCGAGCGGAAAGCATTTGGGTCATTCGCTTCATGGCTTGGCCAGTATTGCTCGGCAAATCTTTGTGCAGCAAGTATATATTGTGATCATTGGGCAAAGGTGTGGCAACACCTGGGTTTTCAAACAGAATGATATACACTTCGGACACATTCCATCAGAAGATGATATACTTCTCTGCCCCCACACCACACACGCCTCACAATTAGGACTGACTTTCTTTATTATGAGGGTTGATCTAGGTGGGTTGCGAGTAACCGCCTGAATCGCAAGGCAACCCGGCAAGGTGCCGGGTTCGATTCCCGCCGAGAGAATCCACACCGATATTTGATTCGTAGCTGGGTGTTGTGGTATCACTGGACTCGTAGTTCCTGATACCCACGACACAGGGAAACCTAATGTGGCGTCAAGACTATGTATGACGTGTCTGTTGAGTGTTTATTTATTACTAGCTATGCCACGGCCGCCCTCGGCCCCTAACCCACTGCGTCGCATCGCTCCCCCCGCGCTATTACTTCTTTTTCTCGGCTCCTAAGGTTCGTAGCGTGATGTTAAATAGCCTATAACCTTCCTGAAGGATTGAGCTATCAAATGCAATTAGAATTTTTACCGATTTCAAATCCCACCAGCGTTCAAACAAACTCTTCAGCTTTATCATTAGTATAGATGTGTCCGGAGAGCAATCTATGAGCGATCGCAGAGGCATACGTACCGGACTCTGCGTCGCCCTGCATGTCGGAGGTCCAGAGCGTGAGATTGTCCCGCAGCAGCTGCATGATGAGCGTCGAGTCCTTGTAGCTCTCCTCGGACAGCGTGTCGAGCTCCGCGATCGCGTCGTCGAACGCCGCCTTGGCGAGCCGGCACGCGCGGTCCGGGCTGTTCAGGATTTCGTAGTAGAATACCTAAACAAAAAAAAAACCATGTCAGCAATTATCATTACCAAGTGACTGCTGTCATGCAATCGAATGAGAGTGATTACTGGATACACAGAACACAAACCCCACAACAATTTGCTCATAGTCCAAAGACTTATAATAATACTATTAGGTTCAATTCTAGTATTTATTTATTTAATACTTTCGCACAAACAATGTAGTGCTAGGAGGACTTAATGCTTAAGCATTCTCTACCAGTCATCCTGGGCGTGCAAAAGATGGTGTGGCGTGTCTAGTACAATGTACATACACTACAATATATATATATATATTAAGATACGTAAATTTAGTAAATTTTATATAGTTTTTTTTCTAGTAAATTTTATATAGTTCTAAATTTGACATATATAATTATATTAATGTACCTATATTCTTGCAAATAAATATCAGTCATTCATTCATTAGGGCCATATTAAAAGGGGTACGACGCACAACGCACTTAATGCAGATCATGTTTCACCAAACCCGCCTGGAATTCAATTCAGTTTGATTCTTCAGTCGGGGCTAAGAGATGTCTCTTCAAGATCAGGGGCAGATAACGCCTAGACATCATTTGAAAACCAAGTGAGCTGAACAATAATTGCATGAAGACCACAACATTCAGAAGGATAAAGAGCAGAGCCCCTTAAGAACTTATTTATATTAAAAAACTTATTTAATTAAAACCATCATAATCAATGTCAAACAAAAAGTAATATAATGATAATATTAAAGCTGCCTTGCTCCTAGACTACTTACGCACACCTCGTCTACATGCGCAAAAAACGCTTGGCAAAAACAATGGAGCATGCGACCACCGGCCGGTAAAAATGAGGGTAGGCCTGTGTGTAACATAATTTTACTTGGCAGTATTACTTTGTCTAGCTGGTTAATTTCTGGATAGGTAAAAATAAAGTTGTTTTAGATTAAGTTCGTTTATTTTCTGTTTTTTTTTCCCTATTGATTTAGTAGATAGGTAAGTAGGTACACTATGCTAGCAAGTAAGCACACTCGTGCTAAAATATAATTTTAAGTAGATACATATAAGTACTTAAATTTTTGTTTTCTTATTTAAGTGAACTATGTATTATGTTCTTTGAGAAAATAAAGAATCTTTTAACCGATTTAGAACACAATGTACAGAAATAATATAAAAATAACGAATATTGCAACTGGATATATTCCATCCATGTCAGTCGAGTGTGTAGACTATACCCGCTACAAAAAAATTTCTGAACCAAACTTTAGTTTTATTGACGACTTCGATGGCGCGGTGGGCGAGTAGCCGGCCGTAACGCAAGAGGTGAGAGTGCGATTCCCACTCCGGGACAAATGTTTGTATGTTCTGCAGATATTTGTTCCGGGTCTGCGCGTTGTGATACGACTGTACTCGTACCTGATAACCACGACACAGGAAATCCTAGTGTGGGGTTAGTTGGGTGTGGTAAATAAAGGTTGACTGGTCTCTTTAGACCGTGCACTGAGGAGACTGTTGACGTCATGATGACGTAATTGAGTCTGTTCATGATTAGTTAAATCGCTAAATACGCGTATTCGGTTTCCTGCGCAAACAATGACGTCACGTGTTCATAGAACGTGATTTCAGAAGTAGTAGGATATTGATAAAATAGGATATTGTTTTCCTGGTAGGTACCTTTTGAAATTCCAAATGTTTTTAATTCAAAAGCCATTCATATTGTGTTTGTATTATGAATTGGGCAACATTAATATCAGCTTAGAGAGCTGAGTTGAGTTGAATGAAGCCTCCGGGAAATTATTTCATGATAGATCTGTGTAACTAAATAAATAAATTTCCATACAATTCAATTTTCCGCAGGCGGTAACGCCAACTGAAAGTGGTTTTTATGTAAGGGGCAGTTCAATTTTCTATCAATCCCTTATTCTGGAAGCGCCTGCTTCGAGGATAGATAAATAAATAATGCTGGACAATCCACACAGCATCATCTAGCCCCAACAAGCTAAGCAGAGCTTGTGTTATGGGTACTAGATGACTGATATACTTAATACAATACATTACATAAATAGATATTTTTATTATACATAGAAAATACCCAGAACACCCGGAACAAATATTTGCAGATCGTACAAATATTTGTCCCAGGGCGGCAAACGAACCCGCAACCTCCTGTGTAGCAGGCGGACCTTCGCCCACCGCGCCACATCGGTTGTCATGAGATGAGGAGACGATACGGCGATATTATGAAATTACGGTTCTTTAGAGCAGCCAACTAATCTTATAGGCTGCAAGCAAAAAGTTGTTGAGAAGAGCGAAACACCGGGCTCAGCAACGAACAGATGCTAGGAGCTTCAGGATCTAACAGGATAGTGTTGTGTACTCACTGAGAAGTTGAGCGCGAGTCCCAGGCGGATGGGGTGTGTATTGTGTACTCACTGAGAAGTTGAGCGCGAGTCCCAGGCGGATGGGGTGTGTGTTGTGTACTCACTGAGAAGTTGAGCGCGAGTCCCAGGCGGATGGGGTGTGTGTTGTGTACTCACTGAGAAGTTGAGCGCGAGTCCCAGGCGGATGGGGTGTGTGTTGTGTACTCACTGAGAAGTTGAGCGCGAGTCCCAGGCGGATGGGGTGTGTGTTGTGTACTCACTGAGAAGTTGAGCGCGAGTCCCAGGCGGATGGGGTGTGTGTTGTGTACTCACTGAGAAGTTGAGCGCGAGTCCCAGGCGGATGGGGTGTGTGTTGTGTACTCACTGAGAAGTTGAGCGCGAGTCCCAGACGGATGGGGTGTGTGTTGTGTACTCACTGAGAAGTTGAGCGCGAGTCCCAGGCGGATGGGGTGTGTGTTGTGTACTCACTGAGAAGTTGAGCGCGAGTCCCAGGCGGATGGGGTGTGTGTTGTGTACTCACTGAGAAGTTGAGCGCGAGTCCCAGGCGGATGGGGTGTGTGTTGTGTACTCACTGAGAAGTTGAGCGCGAGTCCCAGGCGGATGGGGTGTGTGTTGTGTACTCACTGAGAAGTTGAGCGCGAGTCCCAGGCGGATGGGGTGTATGTTGTGTACTCACTGAGATTTTGAGCGCGAGTCCCAGGCGGATGGGGTGTGTGTTGTGTACTCACTGAGAAGTTGAGCGCGAGTCCCAGGCGGATGGGGTGTGTGTTGTGTACTCACTGAGAAGTTGAGCGCGAGTCCCAGGCGGATGGGGTGTGTGTTGTGTACTCACTGAGAAGTTGAGCGCGAGTCCCAGGCGGATGGGGTGTGTGTTGTGTACTCACTGAGAAGTTTAGCGCGAGTCCCAGGCGGATGGGGTGTGTTGTGTACTCACTGAGAAGTTGAGCGCGAGTCCCAGGCGGATGGGGTGTGTTGTGTACTCACTGAGAAGTTGAGCGCGAGTCCCAGGCGGATGGGGTGTGTGTTGTGTACTCACTGAGAAGTTGAGCGCGAGTCCCAGGCGGATGGGGTGTGTGTTGTGTACTCACTGAGAAGTTGAGCGCGAGTCCCAGGCGCATGGGGTGTGTGTTGTGTACTCACTGAGAAGTTGAGCGCGAGTCCCAGGCGGATGGGGTGTGTGTTGTGTACTCACTGAGAAGTTGAGCGCGAGTCCCAGGCGGATGGGGTGTGTGTTGTGTACTCACTGAGAAGTTGAGCGCGAGTCCCAGGCGGATGGGGTGTGTGTTGTGTACTCACTGAGAAGTTGAGCGCGAGTCCCAGGCGGATGGGGTGTGTGTTGTGTACTCACTGAGAAGTTGAGCGCGAGTCCCAGGCGGATGGGGTGTGTGTTGTGTACTCACTGAGAAGTTGAGCGCGAGTCCCAGGCGGATGGGGTGTGTGTTGTGTACTCACTGAGAAGTTGAGCGCGAGTCCCAGGCGGATGGGGTGTGTGTTGTGTACTCACTGAGAAGTTGAGCGCGAGTCCCAGGCGGATGGGGTGTGTGTTGTGTACTCACTGAGAAGTTGAGCGCGAGTCCCAGGCGGATGGGGTGTGTGTTGTGTACTCACTGAGAAGTTGAGCGCGAGTCCCAGGCGGATGGGGTGTGTGTTGTGTACTCACTGAGAAGTTGAGCGCGAGTCCCAGGCGGATGGGGTGTGTGTTGTGTACTCACTGAGAAGTTGAGCGCGAGTCCCAGGCGGATGGGGTGTGTGTTGTGTACTCACTGAGAAGTTGAGCGCGAGTCCCAGGCGGATGGGGTGTGTGTTGTGTACTCACTGAGAAGTTGAGCGCGAGTCCCAGGCGGATGGGGTGTGTGTTGTGTACTCACTGAGAAGTTGAGCGCGAGTCCCAGGCGGATGGGGTGTGTGTTGTGTACTCACTGAGAAGTTGAGCGCGAGTCCCAGGCGGATGGGGTGTGTGTTGTGTACTCACTGAGAAGTTGAGCGCGAGTCCCAGGCGGATGGGGTGTGTGTTGTGTACTCACTGAGAAGTTGAGCGCGAGTCCCAGGCGGATGGGGTGTGTGTTGTGTACTCACTGAGAAGTTGAGCGCGAGTCCCAGGCGGATGGGGTGTGTGTTGTGTACTCACTGAGAAGTTGAGCGCGAGTCCCAGGCGGATGGGGTGTGTTGTGTACTCACTGAGAAGTTGAGCGCGAGTCCCAGGCGGATGGGGTGTGTGTTGTGTACTCACTGAGAAGTTGAGCGCGAGTCCCAGGCGGATGGGGTGTGTGTTGTGTACTCACTGAGAAGTTGAGCGCGAGTCCCAGGCGGATGGGGTGTGTGTTGTGTACTCACTGAGAAGTTGAGCGCGAGTCCCAGGCGGATGGGGTGTGTGTTGTGTACTCACTGAGAAGTTGAGCGCGAGTCCCAGGCGGATGGGGTGTGTGTTGTGTACTCACTGAGAAGTTGAGCGCGAGTCCCAGGCGGATGGGGTGTGTGTTGTGTACTCACTGAGAAGTTGAGCGCGAGTCCCAGGCGGATGGGGTGTGTGGGCGGCAGCTCGGTCATGGCGATGTCTGAGGCGGCCTTGTACGCGACCAGCGAGTTCTCGGCCGCCTCCTTGCGTTCGTTGCCCGTCGCGAACTCTGCCAGGTACCGGTGGTAATCACCCTGAAAAACAATACAATCACTGTAATCAGTATCGGTATTCCAGTCTTAAACTGAATTTAGTCAACATTTTTTTGTAAACAATTACATTGAAATACTTAATTAGAGGGAAGAATGCCTAGAATCTGGATTACAAGCAATATGAATCCTTCAACCCATCCGCTTATAAGTCCACCAACTGCGGTTTTAAACCTTAACCACTGTCAAATTATCTATGCTTGAGTCTAGCTTTGAGGTCGTTCGGGCCGTATAGCAAGTCCACCAACTGCGGTTTTAAACCTTAACCACTGTCAAATTATCTATGCTTGAGTCTAGCTTTGAGGTCGTTCGGGCCGTATAGCAGATTCCCTTTGATCAGCCTAGATTTACCTTTGTCGTCGTCGGTTATGATTATGAGACACTAAGAGTGACATGGTACCACACCAAAATCTACACTGATTTGGACTCTAGGTGGACTGACGACTGATGTGGGTGTCTTTGGGTAAGGACCCAGCCTAGCTATTTAAAGTGTCGGAGCTGGCCTTGTGTTGATTATAAACCAACTAAAGATATTCAGTCAATCGTCGACGCCGTTTTGTTTTCTACTAGATTCCTCATGCTTTTTTTACAACACAACACATATTTTCTTTATCGTAATGATAAAGGCGTCGATAATGCACACTGATAAAAGTATGCAAATACTGTAAGATACAAAGACAAGAATCACATGATTGCTTCTGGACTTATGAATATACTATTGCACCACATTGAAAAGAGAAGTAATCTAGAGGATTTTCGCTTTAACGTCCTACGCCGTCTAACGTGACGTGACGTGACGCTGACTACACTACGACGCGACGCGATGAGACACATGGGACAAATCATTCTAGCCAGTATACCAAGACTAAAACACGTCGCGTGTAACAAAAAGGTGATGTTTTCGATTTCTTCAATCAAATCGACTAATTTAATCCAAAAACTATAAATGTTATATGTATAATGTACATAAAATATTTACAAAAAATATATTTAAGCAGTATATCATTATTAATTATTATTTTATTAAGAATTAGATCACTCATATTGTAAAAGGGAATGTGTCGTAACTTAGTCGGTGTGCCTTCACAGTAAGATTAATGCAAAAATCCAGTATGTGATAATTGCGATATCAAAAACCTGTTTTAATGATTTTCTAAGCAGATAACAATCCATCTAGGTTAAGCTAAGGGGGTAATAGTAATAAATAAGAAGTCATCTATTAAAACCCTCATAACATACGGAGAATTGTTGTGAGTAAGACTAAACTGAACGGGTGACGCAAAAGTTACGTAAACACTCAGTTTTAGGACTGCAATAACTCCTTCCTGCCTAGATTACTGTTGACATTCTTAAGAATCTCGTAACGCATGACCTACATTTCTAAAGAATTCTGTGAAGGCGTCAAGCAATGGATTATTAACGCCAAGATATTGAGGTTTAGTTTTCCCAAAAAAAAACACTAGCACATTAAAGGATGACCAAGAAAAAACAAATGATATAATGTATAAAAAGTTAGCCTGTGTTAGGTCTTCCTCACAAACTGTAACTGTTCCAAATTTCATCTCTGAATCGGTCCAGCCTTTACACAGATTATTAGCGACAAACATCTAAACATTATATTATATCCAAACTATAATATTGGTAGGATAGTAATGGCATGCAATACTAGTAGAAATATTACCGGGGAAGTTGGAAGCTCACGGCTAACAAATAAAGGGGTTTGCGACGTCCGTGACCCGATTTATCCAGGTCAAGGAATCGAACGGGCACATAACCTGCGGCGGACAACGGATGGCCGTCAAGTGGGAGAGAATAACTAGATGTGCAAACGATTGCGATCGCAGAATATTTCGTTTAGAGCCTACCTACAAAATGATCTTAGCACTTTGATACATTTCAATAAGTTATGGAAATAATGAATGCAAATCCACTTTTGAAATCATGTTTTCGAAAATATGCATAACATCGAAATTTGTACAGGGTAGGAGGGTGAGGCAATGAACGAAACAGTATATTTTACTATGGCAAAAAAAATGCTAACTGTTTTATAGAAGTAATAGCGAGGTACAAATAGTACCTCGCTATTACTTCTATAAAAAAAGATGACTTATGATGTACTAGCTGGGCCCCGCGGTTTCACTCGCGTAAGTTTCGATTCCGTGGGAATATCGGCGATCTAATTAAATTTTAGAACACAAAAGCTGCTATTGTGACTTAACTATGATAGTAAGATATATTCCCTCGCGGACTTTTTTGTAGGTAATAATGAGTACTTTAATCATGTAGTACATAATTTTTATGTAATCACCAATAGTTTTTTTAGCACACGCCAAATAATAAATTTTAATGGCAAAATGTTGCTTCTTTGGGTTACATAATTGCAATTTTCTTAAAGACCTCTATTTTTTTGAAAATAAATTATAGCCTATGTTACTTTCTGATAAT
The DNA here is from genome assembly GCA_958496245.1 of Perizoma flavofasciatum. NCBI lineage: Eukaryota > Metazoa > Arthropoda > Insecta > Lepidoptera > Geometridae > Perizoma > Perizoma flavofasciatum. The sequence continues at coordinate 10,354,406 of OY292440.1, read as the reverse complement.
TTAGCTTTCATTTGGTGACAAAATCGGTCCAGTAGCTTCGGAGCCCATTCGGTACAAACAAACAAACAAAAAAATCTTTCTTCTATATAATATTAGTATAGTAGTATAGATTTAATAGTAGAGCTTCTCTGCAAGGGCTTGTCCGGGGAAGTGCAACCACCAAGCCTATATCTGCCGCCTAGCAGTAATGTTCTCGTTACTGTGTTCCAGTTTGACGGGTATGGTCGCCGGTGAAATAAAAAAAAAACTCAGGGAGGCAACGCGTGCGGATTGCTGGTATTGCAAGTGTCCATAGGCTATGGTAACCACTAACAGGTGGGCAGTTAAAAAAAGTGTGGATCCGCACTAAAGTAATTACAGATTAGCCCAGTGACGCCCACTAGACCGGCCAAGTGAACTTACCTCCTGGAGAACAAACCTAGACGAATGAAGCAACGGCTTGGTTTTTCGAAGTTCCTTTATTCAGCTCTAGTGTGTTGGCAATCGATGGGAGATTAGTTTACCGTTGACGACCTCGAAGGCGCATCGGGCGAATTGCAGGCTGACACGCAAAGGGTCGGATGCGTGGTTTGAGGTGCGGGTTCGATTCAAACATTTGAATATATGTGTGTATATGTGTTTCAGGTCTGGCTGGGTCAATGGTACTCGTAGTTTTTATTCCAAAAACTATCGTGAACTTGACTATATATTTATATCATATTGTAAACACGGGAATTTTCACGTACTGCACTATCGGTGAAGGCACCGACTAAGTTTCGACTCATTCCGAGTCTTCATCAGGGTGAGTGGTTGCGACTTTCTCCTTCCGCGTCGCGCCGTGCACTACAACCACTCACCCTGATGAAGACTCTCGGAATGAGTCGAAACTTAGTCGGTGCCTTCACCGATGGTACTCGTTGTTCCCGATACCTTTACAAGGAATCCTAATTTGTGATCAGGACTATTATTAATGTAACCCTTGGGCGTGTTACCTTCATTTTGTAATAGAAGACTTTGGACTCGCCGGTCTGTGAGCTGGGAATGAGGTGTTTGTCGAGCACGTTCAGGATGTCAGAGCAGATGTCGAGAAGCTCCTTCTCGACTTGGCTGCGGTACGCTCGGATCATGTTCAGTTTGTCTTCAGCGCCCTAAAACACAAAAGTAAGACGTTATAGCCCAGTAGCGGAAATTCCTCAGAAAAAAGTTTATTTGGCAAAGTCCAAAAAAAAACTTTTTGCTAATTGCGACTTTTTCCGCCTAAGCCCACAAGCACAAGAGGTACTCAGACTGACCAAATAAACGTAAATCTATGAAAACATTATTTATAACTAGTTTCTACTCGCGGTTTTATTTATTTATTTAAATAAATAAATCGCAAACGGCTCAGTGGTTTAGCCATGAAACAATATTGCCAAATCACAAAATATCATTATAAATTATAGACTGTGTTGTAGAGAATAAAAATTCCATACAAACTTTATAACTCTCTTGCAGGGTGCCCTAGGGGTTGTTATAAAAAAATACATGTTTTATTATTTATTTTAAAGTTTATTTGTACCAAGTTTTGAGCTAATCTAACCAAGAAATAATTTTTCCATAGAAACATTACCACCCTGTTTAACCTCCTTGGGGGTTGATTTTAGAAAATTTGAATTTGAAAAATTAGCCTACATGTTATTCCAGAACCTAAAATATCTATATTACAAATATCATCAAAAACGGTTTAGTAGTTACGGAGAATACGTGGTAACAAACATTCACACACACAGACTTTCGCATTTATTATATTAGTAGGATAGGTCTTTACGATTTACCCCAGGATTCATTATAGACGTAGGTTATGTTGTTTCGTTTCCCTATGAAAAACGGCAAAACCATTGTAATTTCAAGGAAAAACGAGACGTCGCTCGCCCACGACTGTAATTGGAAACCGGCGTAAGTAGTGGATCAAATAAACAGCTGAAAATACATTGTAATCGAAATTCAATTCCTACCGGTGTAAATACGAAAGCGTTAGAAACGTAAGATGGATTAAACACGAATCATCATCATCCAGAAGAAACCTAAGCCGAAGTTTGTCATTATGGACAGAGTGCCATGATGCACGGTCTTGAGACTTTTGCATCATATACTTTTCGCTAGTTGGTGAATGTCTTTGCTGGTTTTGTCGCGGAGGAACAGTAGGTAAAATTGACGTTGTGATTTTAATGAAAAAATGAATTTTGACTTTGACTTTTGCTGTTTATTCGGTGAGATGATGAGAGAAATCTCCGTAACAGAAATCTTGAGTTGATTAACGACTGACTATCAATCGACAGAGCCTACTCCAGTCTATTACGTTTTAGAAAATTCAATCTCCCATCTGGCTAAAATTAGAACCGGCAGAGCGCAACTATCATGCTCTACCGGTTCATAAACGAGCTGGTTCATGAAAATGTTTGATATAGTCTACGAGGGACATCGTTGAAAATAGACGAAAGTTCTTAAAAAAGCAGAAAAAAAATAGAAGTCTGAGCATTATGATCTAGGTATCTACTAAGTTATTTATATTCTCAACAACTCATTTCATTGCTTTTATATACTCTTCTAAACAGTAATTCTAAGTTCACACACCATAATTTAATGGATCTTTATCCGGAACATGTCTATTTTAATGAGCAATAAACGTAGCAACGCGTTAATACCAAGCTGGCGAGATGTGGGCAGTGGTGCAGATAGCATTAAGGTTACATAATGAGACGATCGCATTACACTCCACAAAGAGGATGGGAAAGAGAAAAGGCGTATCTAATTACGTTAACCAAAATATCACTTTATTGCAAGTTTTCTATTCAAAGATGTCTCGCAGTAAATGTCTGGCAAAACAAAGAATAACGGCATGCTTTGCTTGGGGCCACTGTTAATGGAGGTACATTCACTCTAGCTCGTTTAGAAAAAACTAGAATATAATAGATTTTTAGTGATATAACCTATCTAACAATAACCATCCTTAATGATTATACAAATCGATTGCAAAACGGCATTTCAATTTGATGAGCCGTTTCGGAAATATATTTAATAGACAAAAGTATAAGCAAACAAACAACCTCTTATGGAAAAAGTTTAGACGTCGCTGGTAAACACAAACGAAAACATTTTACGCGGTATAGAAAGTGCCACGCCCAGTTTCATGAAGTCATTTTAGCTTATGTATTATAATATATAAGCGGGAATACAGGTGTGCGACACATAATTTCATTGATATGATGTCAGTCGCTGGCTAATTTATCACCAACCTTACATGTACATACACATTTGTATAGTGAATAATATGTCATAGCTGAACAACATTCCATAAAAATATATGTCCTTATACATTCACTCATTTTGTTCTAGGGACTACTAGCCTACTACTCTTAAGACACAATTGTAACAGGTTCATAAAGCACGAATCCACCCATCGAAGCTGATTGGGTGGATGCATATGAAAATTGAAGCAAAATGCGAAACAGCACCTAAACGTTGTAACTTAAAATTTACGTAGTTTTTAAGCTGACGTTTCTAATATGATCTCATGTTTCTACTTTAGGTTTTAAAAGGATCGATCGATAACTATGCCGATTACCCTTTTCACCAGTGTGGTCACGTTCGCTATTGCATGAACTCTCTCGTGTGAGTCACGACGAATCAATCGCTGTCATTTGAAATCTTCAAGGCGACGAAGGCGTCACTAGCGAATGTACCCGACCATGTTGACACATCATTACGATAGTGGAAGGCTAGGTCAAGTTTATATCTTGTAGAACGTATTCAGTGTTTTCTGGACTATTTATCAGACTGTTGTTAGGAGTAGGCTGAATCCTAGATAGTTCTGAGCTGATTTGATTCGCCATTATGCTAAACGCGTCATTCGTTGTAGCTTATAATGCGGCCATTGGATATGCAATCCTACGGTCATCTCGACACTAAGAATGAACAAAAGATGTGAAAGTTTTGGTGGCTAACTAGAGCAGATTCGTGTTTTGGCAAGAGTTAGGCAAAAAATCACATAGACAGACAGGAATGACACGAGGGTACTCTCTGGACCAGCGCAAATAAACCCCTTATTATGTCTAATTTATACGCGGTTCGTTACAAGTTATCGAATTTCATCTAGTAGAGGCGAAATAAAATACCTACTGGATTGATAAGCGTCTCAACGATTTCTTGTTTGGGCAACGACTTAGTAGACGTGACCTTCACGAGAAACAAGTATAACGAATTTATCATTCCTTAAGTGTATACGCACCTCACGTAGTTTCCACGCATAATTTTGGCATACGGGCATCGATTAGGATAATTTTATTCAATGTTAGAAAGAGGCGAGAATAATCACAAGGTGATCTTGATTTTCAAGGTATAATGATGAACTGGAAAGATAATGCTCCCGTTTTCACTTTTCAACTTGAAGTAGTTATTTACACGTTAAGTTGTTTCTGTGTTCGAAAATTTTAATACATACTTTCTATGGAAATTTTCTGCGCACAACACATGCGCGCGATCTACCTTTCTGTGAGACCCTGTTGTTCGTATCTCATAGAATAACTAATGCGACCTTCAAGAATGTACGCGACTCTATTCTACATTTACAGCTCTAGTGATCGTTCGGTAACTTTTCCTAGCACCTGCTACTCCAAACGTAATCCCCCGAGTTGGCGACGAAGTTGAAGCTCATGCATTATTGGCTTTCGTTATAACTTGTCGAGACAACAAGTTTCTGACAGCTATCAACAGGACTCTTTGTACAAACTAATGACTTTGATCATGGATAAGTATGACTGTGTTTGGTTGTTAAACTTTTAACGACTATAATCCGATCCAGAAGAATTTACGAGACGTACCTACTAGGCCAAGCGGTCTGAACAAAGCCTACATAATAATCTCTTCTTGTTGGATGTTTGCATGATCGCTCATACATCAGAATTTGTACATTAAAAGGATCTCCGAAGATTACGCAACTAAAACTAATAAAAGTACGAGTCAAAAAGTAGTGTAGAGTTATTACAAGATTATTTCTTAACGAAGCGTACCGAGCTACTATACCTATAAAACCCTGATGAATATACCGAGATGTGACGTCAGCCGACCTATGCAACTACAAAGCATTCGTTGGAGCGTAAGGCTTTTGATGAACTTTTTCTCGGTAGCGCGGCCCAAGCTCCAAGTAAATTGTCAAGAAATAGAACTTCTGTATAGAAAAAGGCGAGTCAATGGAACAATACAACTAGCTATGTACCGTCTATAGATAGAACGACAGAGGATCCATTTGGTTTGTTTGTAGGTTATAAACGCGGCATGGCGATCGTTTAAAGGGCGCAGAATCGCACGTGGAATGATACATAATTTCTCCACAGTAAAATTGAACAAGCTTCGTAAATGATTGTATGTATGTATCTAATGTAAAACGAATTACATTTCAACGCCACGCGAAACGGGGCTAGTTGAAAAATCGATGCCTCATAATGTCGTGTCATTTGTAGAATTCGCGGCTGGCGAGCGAGACAGCGGGGCAGATTGCCCAGATGGGGTAATTCTAGAGAGGTTAAGCCCGCGTATAATTTTCTATCCCAGCTGTGATGTCGTATCTCAAGTGTGTTACTGCCCACTCGAGCATTTATGATGTAATTTCGAAATCAATTGAGTTGCCGTGAAATAACATTATTCAGTGGCTAGGAATAGATACATAGATAAAACATTAGATAGACCCCATATTCCTATTCCTATCTCAATAATTCAAATGGACGCATATAATTTCTTCCGTTTTGCGATTCAAATGTGTATCCATGCTAGCATAATTTTCTAATCCAATACCTAGGTACAACAATATCATCGACACTAAATAATTACGTATTAATAGTACTGAGAAGGCAGCCTGCAGGTGACTCATTTTCCCTATTATACGCCGAATCAAAAGTTACCTACCTACCTTCCCTTCCCGCCTCTCGCTTTTGCGATACGCTTGCGTACACAATCGAGATGTTTTATTGAAATGACATCTCGGCGAAAACGACACAAAACATTCATTGATTCGATTCGAATTGAACAATCGGGGTATTGGCAACGCTAAAAAAAAGTCGATGTAAATGTTGAGAAATAAATGAATCCGCCTAGCTTCTTCCCAACGAGACAATTGTACAGTATGTATACTTTACCCGTATAATGCAGTGCATCATCGTTATATCTTTGCCCTGGTTTGGTAAAACAAATATTTGTTTGACAAGCCACAAACAGTACAGCACGTCAAACCTACGTCGGTACTGAACTATGCAATCGTAATAAATAAGTATGCTTATCTGATAAGACCCGATGATCGGTACACATTTTTGACGGTCACAGCTTTCGTATTCTTAAACTGAACACACAGTGGCGCCAATTCTCTTCTCTTCAATTCGTACACAAACTAATCTTAATTTAAACTATCGCTTTCTTTTACTCATAGTGAACGCAAGAAAGAGATGGCAAGAATTTTACTCCTATCAAATTAGTTAAATGTGTCGCTTTCTTCGTTTGTTTATAGTCAGTATGTTTTGAAATCACAACTAAACTTGTATGGAAAACTTAAATCTATACTATTTGAAGCACTAAAGTCATTGCTATCTTTTTATTTTGTTACTAATAAAATTGAGAGATAAAATTAAGCTTAGTTGGTGTACAAAAGAATCGACACCAGTGGAAAATAATTTGGAGGAATAAAACATTGACCAAGTCCAGTTAGGTTGGAAGTAGAATGTAAAGCAGCTGGTATCACCTTTCTCCACTAATGATCAGTGCAGTCTAAAAAGTAGATACCATTTTAATATTAATATAATGAGGCAAGTAAGGCTTCTCTGCCATTAGTTTATTTGAGAAGCAGGATCAGTTGAAGTAACATACACATTTTCATCCTATCCACCTTCTGAGATAACAGTGTTTTTTTTATTCAAACAATGGATCACACGGACATTCAATACAGTTTTAATTTAAAAACAGTAAATATGAATTAAACTATCTACATAATAAGTCTGTTTTCTATCTGTAGTAATAGATAAGAGTCAAAGTCACTAACCAAATCATAAACAATGAGGACAGGTGTCTATCATTTCGGCAGTAGATATACCAACCTACTTTTGTAAAAACCATGATTTGTTACTGGGCTAGCTTGCATGCACAATAGCTTGATGCAACATTGTTACCACCACTGTACAAACAGTAACATTATCAATAATTTATCATGTCACTGGATAATCCTATCCTATAACACTAAAGTTAGTGAGAATGGATGTTTGTTACCCTTTAATGCGAAAACTACTGGACGGATTTTGATGAAACTTTACAGTAATATAGCTTATACATCAGAATAACACATAGACTACTTTTTATCCAGGTACCACGTGGGCAAAGCTATGGGCAGAAGCTAGTTCTTGATACAGCTGTGATGATGCATGGATAAATAGTCTCATTCAGTTTCCCCTCACTCATCAATCAGTGTACTGTGAACAGATTTTTCTTCAGAAGTAACTGTAGATGTATATTCCATAATCCCTGTGGAGAGTAGAGAGAGATTAGAAGATAGAACACTTACTTTGGTTTCCTCCTTCTGTTCGATTGAAGAGATGATTCTCCAGGAAGCCCGGCGCGCGCCTATCACATTCTTGTAGGCAACTGATAGCAGATTTCTTTCTTCCACTGTGAGCTCATTGTCGGACACATTCCGTGAGGCAACATTCTTCATGGCCTCCACCATTTCTGGAAAATTTGCATTGTCATGTCAATATTGCTGGAACTTTAACAAAATGGCAGTTTCCTGCTGACTTCCCACATTGGTGGAAGACTTTAGATTGATGGTAAGTCATTCTGATATCCATCATTGACAGTGACCTATACTTAGCCAAGTGTTCTATGTAACATTACTCTTGGTGTTTTGACCGAGTATTCTATAAGTCCCTATGGTTTGAAAATAAATGAATAATGATTACTTTTTGGGATTTAAGAAACAAATGAAGGTAATTTCCCTAGATTCAAGGGAAATGAATCATTAGTGGCTCAACATAACTATCTAGGGCCTAGAAAGTTATGTTAGTAATCTCCAGCAAAAAGCAATTAATGAATATTGCATAGACTCAACTTCTATGAAAATTCATATGCCTTATGAATGAAAATTTTGTAGACACAGTAAGTGGGGCAAAGCTAGGAACAAAACTATTAGCATCCATGAATAAGGTAGTATTCTGTAAACTGTAAAATTGCAGTTCCATTAAAAAAGTTATCTTTCTATTACTCAATATCCCATGTATAGCTCAGAATAGCATAATTTTTAGTTAGGTGAAATTCCAGCCAATAATAACTTGTGACAAATTATAAATCATGACTGTATAGCATGTTGAGGGCATTTGCCACACAAATGATGTCTTTAATCAATCAGATGTTGATCAAGGCAGGCTATGTCCTTTCATAAGACAAGTGTGCTAACATGTTTTAGGTATGTAACAAGACCTCTAATAAGAGCCAAACACTATTGATTGGCAATCTACTAAAATGATGTAAGCCTAGGATTTTCAATTTGAACTTGGCTTGGAAATACCAGGGTGTGGTTTTAGTGTCACAAGGTAAGTCAAGTATAATGTAGGTTCAGCAACCTTGTGGGCATGCAAGGCCAATCATTGTAATGAATCTAGCAGACATTCAGCCCTTATAGATGACCTGAACAACCTATTGTTAGTGTGCAGTATAAATGACTAATACTTTTTTACTGAATGACACATGAGAAGGATTTAAACTGCAGTAATTACTGTTTTGAACTAAGTTTCAATGTGTGTGCTACTGAAAAAGTATTTAACCCAAGACACAAATGATAAGATAAAAGTGATTGATCGTTTTTCAGTGATAATTCTAACAAAGGTCATTGAACTCTCCTGCCCGTAAATCCTTGGTTTGGTTGGATAATCCATTTAACCTATTCAACTGAGACAATGAGAGTTTACGTGAGAATGGCCAGATAACCTTTACAATGACCGCATTGCAAAGCGCTAAGAGAATACAGGTATACTTGTGATGGGTGCTGAATCGTGAACAATAAGTGAAATCCGAAACGAACTACGCCGCATAATACTAGCAGACCGTTCCGCAAGCTCTTTATCAAACGATCTGTCCAAGGTACGACATGCATGACCGATAATCATGACATCGATCGCTTTTTGCTTCTCTGGAATGGGGAAAATAGGAGACAAATTTTGCATACTATGACGGGATTTCATCATTTACAACACTGAAATCTAGGTAATTCACCTAAAACCCTCCCAATTATCATTCAATAAGATTGCGACACTCGATAGCAACTTTCAGATACAATTCTTGGTTGTAAAAAACGTAAAGGACAACCCACCGGTGGATGACGCATCGATCGCTGACCAAGCCTACCGAATGCCATTGATTTATTAGTATGCAGCTAAAGAGTTGTAAAATGAATGTAATAAGGCACTTTCTCTACAAAAGTGTATCTTTCATGGACATAACAATAGAATTCGTCAAGAAATTTCCCCAACTATCACCAAAACGTCTTTCAACTGTCGGCGAAATTACGATGGAATTTTCATCCAAACGATGGGAGATGTAACAAAAATATGTACTCACCATCATACCGCTCAGCCTGCTCGGCGAGCTTAGCTTTGTACACATTATCTTCCCTTTCGGACATTGTGGATGACAAATGATTTTTCACTAACTAAAACCGAATCGCCAGGTCACTAATTCACCAAGATGGCCGCGCCCGCCAACCGAATCCGAATTCGATCTTCAACTAAACTCCGCCTATGACGTCATACAAATGGCAGCTTCCGTTGACTTTATTGTTGCCATTTTATTTCACTATTTTTCTACCATATTCCAATAAGTCCGACGACAGTACCAGAGTTCTGGTTTTTGTATATGCATAGACGTATACTGCGTCTCTTACTAAGACACATTGTGCGGATTGGTCAATTTCGTCGTCTTAGGATGAAAATCATAACTCAATCGAATTAATATAAATGTTAAAAAAATATATATTAATCACATATTTTCTCTCAAATCTGTTAGTTAAAAAAAATCATTTTAAACATTTTAAAACCAAAAACGTTTAAACTATATTATCCATTATGATATTCTTCTTTTGCCGAAAATTCAAATCCCACATTTTCTAGGGTCAGATATTTGGTTGTCCAATTTATCAAAGTACATAATGTATTAAAACGCAAAGATACGTAATTTACTTTTCTGTTTTTTTATTTTCTCGATAAATAAATATGTAATGGCCTAAAAAAACAAAAACTAACAACCTAAACAATCAAACATTAAACATGCCTAGTAAATATTAAAATTACTTCGATCTAAGTATCAAAACTTCGAGTTTATTTGATTGTTGAGCAATAAAAATGACAATAATAATTGACATTTATTTTTCCCGCAAAATTTGTGAACAAACAAAATAATGTTTATTCATATTGTAAAAACGGGAATTTTCACGTACTGCTCTAAGTCGTGTATCGCGGAGGGAGACAGTCGCGATCACTCACCCTGATGAAGACTCTAGGAATGAATTCCCGTTTTTACAAAATGAATAAACATTATTTTGTTTGTTCACAATTTTTTCGGGAAAAATGAGTCAAGTTCACGATAGTTTTTGGAATAAAAATAATGTTTAACAAAGCATCGGGAACCTGAGAGTTATCTTACATAACTTTTTAACGATAGTGACAATTGGAATTGAATAGTTTAAGCACTAAATGTTGGTACAGATATTATACCTACAAACTGTTAGTTTGTGCTGCTAAAAGACTAAGAAATGCTGGGATTCTTACTCATTGCTCTTTTTAGGGCTAAGCTTGCCATAGTAGATGCCTATTATTATTGTGTTTATTTTTGTGATTCCGTGTGCAATGCAGAATTATAAGCGTTGAAGTCCGGAAGAAAGAAATTCAAAAATCTGAAAATTGTTTGAAGAAACAATGAGCTGGTAATTCACTGAAACTTTAGAACCGAGAACCGACATACGTCCTATTTATAAAGTTAACTATAAATAGGACAATAGAGTGTAGCAAGGCGCTCTATCCAATAATACTTAGGTTAATAACGTCTTAAAGATCGGCAATTACTTAGCGATATAAAGATTTTACCCGTCATTTGTTACGTACGAGTAGGAAATAATCGTTCATAGCTCATTTAAGGTAAGTCAGGGGAATTCTGGGTCTATTAATAATGATGATGATGAACAATCTTCCCAAGCCAAATGATTGCAACAGACAATGAAAGGTTTTTTTAATTAGACTTTACTTGAGTCTAAATTCCGTTTCAGATTCGTTTTTACATATCCTAATGACGTCTATTTAATTTATTTCATTGTTTTTTCTTAGATTTTTATTACTATTTTAGTAGATTTGGAAGCAAACTGTCTATTTCTCACTGACTTCATATTTTGGACGGAACCCACCGGTTTTTTGACATTGACTGCCAGAAACCGGTGAAAGTTCCGAATTAATTCTTAATTTATTCATTTGACTTTCAAAATGTTGTTTTTATTTAGATAGGGTCAATGTGAAAAATATATCCATTAAAATATTTTATATACATAGTCTTTAGTTTTTAAGTATCATAATTTTTGTAAAATCATCTTGTTAGTCAAAAAATCTTGCTGATTCTCCCAATTTTTGTAACCGATCATATTCTTAGTAATCACATATCTCCAAAAGTTTATGACACTAACATTGGCAGAATTGTGACAAATAGTTACAAAAGCCATAATCAAGAAGTGAAGTGAAGTGAAATATTTTTATTGATTTTGTAATCAGAATTTTTAAATACATTATGGTACAATCATACTTTTAACCTTAAATGATTTAATTATTTGCCTTGCAAGTAAAGTATTATTGTTGACTATTTATAGAAAGAAATGTTACAATGCAAGGTATGTACCGCTGAGACCGAACCAATATGTTTCGAATTTTCCGGTACCTATCCGAAACATTTTTTATTTTTATCTGTGACCTCTGTGAAGATAAAGTGGTTATGGCGCTGCCAAGCAATAATACTGCCAGAAAGTATGTGCGTGGAATTTAACAGGTGTCCTGTATTTTGACCTCATATACATACGAAAGTAGATAGTATTGTTTGTTTGTACCGTTTATTTCTAAAACCAGCAAACCAATTGTAAAACCGAATTACAATTAAAAATAACCACAAGTCACTCGGGTGCAAGAAACCCTGCATAGACGATGGAAAGTAAAATGACGTACCTAACTGTTTCTCAATCAGTTTTGAGTGACTTCTAAATAGGAGCTTACATAAATTTTAAAGCCGCCGGACGAAAGATTATCAACCAGAATTTTGTTACCTAGGTTAAAAAATTATCATTCAACTTTTTTTCAACTTGTTGAAACCTCTAAAACGAAGAGAGATTAAAAAAATACAAAATTTTGGACAAATTTGTCTGAAATAAGTATATTGAATTGAATTGAAAACAAAAACAGCGCAGTGTTAGTTTAGTACATTTTGATTATAATTTATGTACAGTAAAAATTTATATAAATTTTAATCAAAATCAAATAAGCCATGCGCGAAATGTGTCAGTGAAACGAAAAGAATGAAGTATATCTTTTGGCTAAGTGAACTACTTCATTGATTTTGTTCAGTAGTTCATTAATTTCAGGTATACCGTTTAGTTCTTAGAGAATTATGAATGGATGAACGAAATGAAGAAATGAGTTGCTTTCTTAGTGCTATGAACTATGAAATGTTTTTATTTTTATATCTCGATTTTCCTTCATAGGTGCTTTACAGGCTTAGGACTGTCAACCAGGGGCAAACATTTTTACTATAAAATAGGTATATAGGTAGGTAAATTTAATATATTTTTTATAATAATAATAAATACGTATTTAAAAATTGAGATAATATGTACAATTTACTTTTGTTATTAGACTGATTAATATTTCAAAGATATTAATAAAACGACTTAACTTATTTTTTATTTGCATATAAAACTGACCCATAACATGCGTAACATGACGCACTAATAATCGCAAATAACTTACTAAATTCAAACAATGCAAAATAGGTACTTTCTTACTCAAACAAAATATTAACAATCAAAAAACCAAACAAACATAAACAATCTACATTAACTAAATGAACTAAATAAACTAGCTCAGAGACACATTAGAATGAGTAGTGAACTAAATGACAAGACAATCTTACGTATGAAGTACTTCATTTACTTCATTCGTTCGCGAACTACCCATGGCTAAATCAAATCAAAAATATATTTATTGGAACTGTTTTATGTGATATAAAAACAAAGTGAAAAACGATGATACTCGCAGATAATACACGATGACATAATATGCCTGCACATACTTGCTGGCTGTCAGCAAGCTCAAGGCTCGGCAGCGTGTAAACTAGCCATAATAAGTGAGGACTGAGGGTTGGTTTGGTTAGTTTGTGTTCGTGTTTGTGCCTTGGTTCAGTTGATAAGAATTTTCATGAAAGGGGTTTCTTTTTGGACATTTTTTACCAGCTTTCAGTATATCTATATAAAAATCGCTCGCGATGCAGATTCTGTGTATCCTGTGAATCTCAATTTGTGATTTGGCTGTCAAAACAAAGTTTTCGTTAAACGAAACAAACTTGAATTTATTAAACTTTGTAATCCTTCGATCTAAATCGGACTCCTCTCCCAAAGTTTATTTTCGAAGTTATTCTCAAGGTTCACAAGTGGAGTTCTAAGATGTCCAACGTAACCTACGACATGGACACATCTGGCGGCCTGATGCCGGTTAGCATTTACACGTTATTTTACTTGAAATTGGTGCAAATGGCGCCATTTTACGTTGAAGTAGTTTATTTACGTCAATTTGAATGTCTTCTAGCTCATCCGGGCGCTGATAAAGCCTCCGGACGAGGAGCCCAGCGTTCCCAAGCCGAAGAAGACTCAACATCCATATTATAAGAGGCCAGGGAAGGGACACAACCATGATTCTTGCGATGCTTGTGGTGAGGGTGGCGATCTGATATGCTGTGATCGCTGCCCTGCTAGTTTCCATCTTGGTTGCTAGTGAGTATCCTAACCTACCTACATAACGACGTTGATGATGCGGTGAGTGAGTAGCCAGCTGCAATGCAAGACTTGCAGGTTCGATTCCGCTTTAGGAAAAATATTTGCATGTTCTGCATAGACCTCTGTGACGAATTCTGTGGCGCAGTGGGCGAAGGCTCGCCTGAGACGCATAAGGTTGCGGGTTCGATTCCCGCACAAATATTATTTATTTATTTATTCTGGGTCTGGGTGTTGTGGTACTCGTTTTGATTTCTCTTGAACTTGAAATGACAATCAGAAAGAGACAGCAGTGTTTATAACATAAACTTACAAAATCATGTTTTGGCAATTAATAGACATTATGAATTAAACACTACCAGGAAAGCCAAAAAGCCTTTGAAACATCATAAATAACAATAAAATAAAACAATGCAATTAATCCGTTTAAAAGTGCTTTTAAACAGACTAGTTTTGTGGAAATTTCTTTCTGCAATTGTATAGGTGCATCTCTTTATAGTACCTACTTTGACGACCTACAATGAAAATAAAACCTCGTTCTGCCGCCATAATACAAAGTTCATTTGAGAGACTTAACTTTATTTACTGTTAATATGAATAACTAGTTTGTTTACGCAAAACCTTGGCCTGCCTACCTATCTGTTGCTATACCCTTAGACAGGGTTCATGTGAGATACCTACCTATAAACACCATCTATGTACCTACCATGTGAAAGCAATAAATGTATTGAGTATTGAGTATTATAGTAAATGCTGATAAAGAGATTTGTATCAAAATACAAATAAATATTAAATAAGAATAATAATGCTGGGCATTTTCCACACTGCATAATCTAGCCCCAAAGTAAGCAAAGCTTGTGTTATGGGAAATACATGACTGATATACTACTTATATACATTTTTTTGTAATAACATACAGATTGCACATAGAAAATGGTCAGAGCTGAAAAAAATTGCCACAAAACTTTCTTTTTTTTGTTGGACAATTTCAAACAGTGTTATCTAGCCCCAAAGTAAGCAGAGCTTGTGTTATGGGAACTAAATGACTGATATACTAATTATATATTTTTTTTATAAAAACACCCAGACCCGAGACAAATATATGCAAATCTTACAAATATTTGTCCCGCAGTGGGAATCGAACCCGCAACCTTCTGCATCTCAGGCAGGCCTTCGCACACTGCGCTACAGAGGTCATCACTAGAATGTTTACGAGCAAATGTCTTGAATCAAATTAAACAAGACATGAAATATTAATTTTAAATGTCTCGAAAGAAGCTTATATATATGAATGCTGCAAGAGGTTGTTTGTTTATCTGTAACCATTTGTCTCCCAACCAGCTGATTTCTAGAATTATTTTTTTTTGCATTTAATTTGTATGTCTTCAAGGTAGTTTATTACATAGGTTTTCTTGCTGCACTTGTTTGAGAGGGTGCTGTAAATGATGATAGAAAAACATGTTGAGGATTTCAAAGTAGTTTAAAAATTATTTTTGAAATTATTGTTCAGAAATTAAATTATCTATCCTAATATTATAAAGAGGAAAGATTTTTTTGTTTGTTTGTATCGTAATGTAATAGGCTCTGAAACTACTGGACCGATTTTAACCATTTTTTCACTAATAGAAAGCTAAATTATCACGAAGTAACAAGGCTATTTTTTTTTTAAATAGAGATATTTAAGAAAATTACAATAATGTAACCCAAAGTACAAAATTTTGACTATAAAATTCATTATTTAGCGTGCGCTGAGAAAATTATTGATGATACATAAAAATGATGTACTACATGATTAAAGTACTCATTATTACCTACAAAAAAGTCCTCAAGGTTATATATCTAACTATGATAGTTAAGTCACATTAGTAACTTTTGTGTTCTAAAATGTAATTAAATCGCCGATAGAAACAAAAGTTGGTTACATTCGTATCGTAGTCTTAATAGTTATTCAAATAAATAGTTTTATCATCAAGGGTATTTATGTAGCAGTAAAATACTTTTTAATTCATTCGAATCAGACATTTAATTTCGAAGTTATCACGAGTATAAAATCGAAACCTACGCGGGTGAAACCGCGGGGCGCAGCTAGTTGTGTATAATTTAGGATATAATTATGAGTATACCAAGTACTTTACTAGCTCACGATTCATTGACTATTTAGAGGTCCTTCTTCCTTCAACGTTGATATAGGCTGTTTAATATGCTGTTAAAATAAAGAGCTTTTCGTGGAGACTAATCCTAACTTTAGCAGTGTGCTAAAAGTTGCCAGCTTCTATCATTTGTTTAGTGTTAGAAAAGGACAGGGCTAGATTTAGCCAGTTGCTAATTTAGCAAGTGATTATGAAACAGAGGCTTATTTTGCTATGTAAGTCGACGTAAATAAGCGATTATGTAACGCAAATATTTAAATACACCTAGTTAATTGATAGTAATACTAGCTTCTGCCCACGGCTCCGCTCGCGTGGTACCCGGATAAAAAGTAGCCTATGTGTTATTCCGATGTATAAGCTAAAGTTTCTTCAAAATCCATTCAGTAGTTTTTGCATGAAAGATTAACAAACATCCTCGATGCGGCATCCTCACAAACTTTAACATTTATTAAATAATATGGACATAATTACATAAATAATACATACACATATAAATTGCTCAATTATTAAAAGTAAAAAACAATTGCTCAATCTTTGTGATTGATTGAATCCGAGGCCCTAAACACATCAACTGAATGAGTTTCCTGAAAAATGGTTGGGATATTATTTAATTGTTCATTCATTTAATTTCATTGTTTTAAGTGGACGTTTCTATATGATACTTGTGATTTAAATGAATAAAAACCTATTGACTTTGTTCCTTTTGTTTAGATTCATGATTTTTTTTTCCTTTCCAGTGACCCACCATTGGATGAGAATGACATCCCCGCTGGGTTGTGGCTGTGCCGGGAGTGTCGCGCCTCTGACGCTGAGAAGCCGGCGAGCGCGCGAGGCAGCCGCGCGGCCTCGCCCGCCGCCACCAAGTCTGACACCGACAAGAAAACCAGGCAAGTCCAACTCGACTACTGGGGCCTAACCATGAGCTCTTGCAGCGATTCAGTTCAGGCAAAGGTGTCACTTTCTGCTTTGCGATTGAAGACAAGATTGTTGTAAAAGGTTTGTCATTCGCAAAGCGGGATTTGACATCTTTGCCTGAATTGAGCAATAAGAGTTGATGGTTATGTCTAATACTAATTGGGGAGTAAGATTTGCACTGATGTCCCGCATTGGGGGTGTAAACCTGACGACCACCAGACTAAGTAAATCCTACTAATATTATAAAGGCGAAAGTTTGTGAGGATGGATGTTTGTTACTCTTTCATGCAAAGACTACTGAAAGGATTTTGATCTACTTTCGAGGTTCGTGGTTCGAGGTTCGATAGCAAAATACTAAAACACAGGTATTTAAAAACATAGGAGGTGCAACGGGCGGTCTTATCGCCAAAAGCGATATCTCCCAGACAGCCTTTACATGGCCAGGATGAAATGGATACGAAAGACGTCGGTATGCAAGCCACTAACACGATAAAAACTTGCAAGCAGGAGCCTCCGCAGCCGGGACAGTTCCAAGAAGCGCAGCAACTCCTCGGACTCGGAGAAGGGGAAGAAGGAGCCGGAGCCGGAGAAGGAGCTGACGCCGATGGAGATCCTGGTGAAGGCGGCGCGGATCATGAACCCCACGCAGTTCGAGCTGCCGAGGGAGATGCGGGTGCCCTGCCTCTTCCCGGGTACTGATAAAGGTATCAAATAACTTTTTATTCCAAAAACTATCGTGAAATTGACTATTAATATTGTAAAAAGTTTCGACTCATTCCGAGAGTCTTCATCAGGGTGAGTGGTCGCGACTTTCTCCTTCCGCGTCGCGTCGACACGGCAGCGCGTAGTGCACGGCGCGACGCGGAGGGAGAAATTCACGACCACTCACCCTGATGAAGACTCTCGGAATGAGTCGAAACTTAGTCGGTGCCTTCACCTATAGTGCAGTACGTGAAAATTCCCGTTTTTACAATATGAATCTTCATGCTTTATTATTTCACATGTATCTATTAACTGTACAGATGTCTAGAGAAATCCACTTTCAGTTGGCGTTGACGCATTAGCTGTGATGAAATGTCACGTGACATCTGAGTTTTGCCTTGACGAATTTGTGTAAGCGTGAAAGGAAAACTAGGCGTGAGGTATTTGTCTAGATCCCTCGTCGGTCCATATATTAGCTGGTTACCGAAATTGTGTCTAGATGTGGAAATAAAAAATCACCATGGAACTGACATCGTGAAAAATCGAAGCAAAGGTACAGAAAAAAAAAATCTACCATTTTGAAAATATCAAAGCGCAGTTGGATATTATAATCCCATGTATATATATAATACATGGGATTATAATATCTGTGGCTAGAGTATATAATAAATGATAATAAAAAAAAATCTTTATTGTTCCTTGCCGCTGGGAAAATTTCCACGGAAGTAAGAAGAGGTAAAGTACTTTGACGACCTCTGTTTGCGCAGTGAGCGAAGGCCCGCCTGAGACGCAGAAGGTTACGGGTTCGATTTCCGGCGCGGGACAAATGCATCTGCAAATATTTGTCTCGGGCCTGGGTGTTTTCTATGTATAATATGTATGTATTTACAAAAAAGTATATAATTAATATATCAGTCATGTAGTTCCCATAACACAAGCTCTGCTTAGTTTGGGGCTAGATGATGCTGTGTGAAAAATGCCCAGCATTATTTATTTATTTATTTAGTGACTTGGAGGGCGACTAGCCAGCTGTGACAAGAGGTGCAGGTTCGATTCCCGCTGCGGGGCAAATGTTTGCATGTTCAGCCGACATTTGTTCTGGGTCTGGGTGGTATCGCAGTACTCGTAGTTTCTGATACCCGCGACACAGGATATCCTAGTTTGGGGTCAGGACTAATACGTCTGTTGGGTGTTCTGGGGTATGGGTGCCGGTGAAATTACAGATTTTTCACCCGTCATGTCTCAGGGCGCGATTGATACCTCTGTTGCAAGCGTCTATAAGTTACGGTAACCGCTTACCGGTAACAGATGGTTGCTTGACACTTTAGTCGTATAAATACAAGACGAGCGCGAATGGCATAGTTGGGAGAGTGCCTCGGCGAACGTACTCTGACTAAATCAAAGATGTTCTATAGAAAGGCCAGGTCAGAATTGGGTACACTAAACCGCCGAGCTTGTATGAAGAATGTGATGAGGATGAATGAAGCGAAAGAAGTGTGCCAGGATCGTAGCAAGTGGAAATCCTCGGTCTCTGCCTACCCCTCCGGGAAACGGGCATGACTATATGTATCTATGTATGTGTCTACCGCCGAGAAGACAAAAAATATATTTTCCCTCTCTTTTGTTTGACAGAATAGGCGACAGAAATAGTTTTGTGTCTTGTCTTTCGTAGACAAAACATTGTCTTGGGTGCTCATGATAAGCGGACAGGATTCATTGAAATCATTACAAAAAGGTTATTGTATACTAGCTTCTGCCCACGGCTTCGCCCGCGTTGTACCCGGATAAAAAGTAGCCTATGTGTTATTGTGATGTATAAGCTATATTAGTGTAAAGTTTCATCAACATCCGTTCAGTAGTTTTTGCGTGAAAGAGTAACAAACGTCCATCCTCACAAACTTTCGCGTTTATAATAGTACAAGCTTCTGCCCACGGCTTCGCCCGCGTTGTATTCGGATAAAAAGTAGCCTATGTGTTATTCTGACGAATAAGCTATATTAGTGTAAAGTTTCATCTACATCCGTTCAGTAGTTTTTGCGTGAAAGAGTAACAAACATCCTCACAAACTTTCGCGTTTATAATTTTAGTAGGATAGTTAATAGTATTTTTTCCGAATTAAAGTATTAGTACTTGTTACTTTTCAGAGGACACGAAGAACGGTAATGCGGCCGTGGTGACGGTGGACTCGTCGGGCTGCGTGCCTCTGCCGGCGAAGTCGTGCTACGTCTGCCGCGGCACCTGCAAGATGGCGCCGCTGCTGCAGTGCGACTACTGCCCGCTCCTCTTCCACCAGGTATGCTATCCGCACCACACAGACACCTACAACATATTGTGACGAGGGCGTCCTAGCTAACTACGGTACGCTAGCGCCATCTCTTATCAAATGGACGCCCTATTTGTACTACTGCCATCTAGTATCGACTGGCACTAACCGCGCTAGTAAAAGCCGGTAGTTTCTAGAGTGGCATACGGGCCACGCCCCCTACGAGAATGTTCCGGAAGAAACGCCTTACGAGATGTATAAGCGCGGCAAGCGACCGGTAGGGACAGTTTCCTTCTGAGATTTGAAAGTGAATTATTGAAGTGATAAAGACGCGATACCCAGTGACTAGTGAAGTGACAGTTGCGCTAGTGTTGTACTAAGTGACAGTGTTTTAGTGTTTTTGTTTTAATTGTGTAGTTTCTTTGTGTTATTTGTTTTGTTGACATTTTTATAGAGTGATAAATTAATAGAGTGTTAATTTTGGTGTTTAATCGGACTTCGGTCTTATATGATAAAATATAAGACATTAAATGTCAAAAAACCCGACTTTCTCACATCATTTGGGATGACACTATTTCGAATAAAATAACAAAAGGTAAATAGCCCGCATAAAATGTTTCGGCTAGTCGTGATTCCGTTAGACGCTGATGTTTCTTATTGAGTTTTACGGGAAAACTAGCAATCCCTCAGGAATAAAACTTTTATGGGACCTCTTCGGGATGATAAATAAATGAATGAATGACTGAATGAGTGAATGAATGAGTGACTGAATGACTAAGTAAGTAAATAAATAAATAATGCTGGACAACCCACACAGCATCATCTAGCCCCAAACTAAGCAGAGCTTGTATTATGGGAACTACATGACTGATATACTAGTTATATACATTTTTTTGTATACGCTCCTTAGGAGCCGAGCTAAAGCAGTAATAGCACGGGCGGGCGATGCGACGCGGTGGGTCGGTCGCCGTGTACAGCTGGACAATAGTAATACGATATGTTCACCCACTGTGTCCTTTGTTTCAGGATTGCTTGGACCCGCCTCTGACTGCCCTGCCCACTGGCCGCTGGATGTGCCCTAACCACGTTGAACAGTATATTGTAAGTGTGTTTATTTATTTATTTATCAGAACACCCAGCAGAGGTTAACAACCTGCACACCAAAAAAAAAAAAGAGCTCGTCCAGGAAAGTACTACCACCAAACCTATTTCTGTCTACAAGCAGTAATGCTGGGATTGCTGTGTTCCAGATTGAAGGGGTATGGGTGCCGGTGTAATTACAGGTATACAAGACTTTTCATCCGTCATGTCTCAGGGTCGGCAATGCGCAAGTGATGAACTAATTTTATTTCAAAAACGATCGTGAATTTGACTATTCATATTGTACAAACGGGAATTTTCACGTACTGCACTATCGGTGAAGACACCGACTAAGTTTCGACTCATTCCGAGAGTCTTCATCAGGGTGTGTGGTTGCGACTTTCTCCTTCCGCGTCGCGCCGTGCACGACGCGCTGCCGCACGTTGTGCCCGTTCGTACAATATGATGAACTAATGTTGCAAGTGGTTACGGTAACCAGTTACCAACAGGACCGTACGCTTGTTTGCCACATTAGTTATATAAACCACATCTATACTTTACTTATATATTATAAAGAGGAAAGATTTTTTGTATGTTTGTTTGAAGCTAAATTATCAGGAAGTAACATAGGCTATAGTTTATTTAAAAAAAAAATAGAGATCCTTAAGAAAATTGCAATAATGTAAGCCAAAGTAGCAAAATTTTGCCTGTAAAATGCATTAAATGGCGTGCGCTGAGGAAACTATTGATGATACATAAAAATGATGTACTACATGATTAAAGTACTCATTATTACCTACAAAAAATTCCTCGAGGGTATATATCTAACTATGATAGTTAAGTCACATTAGTAACTTTTGTGTTCTAAAATGTAATTAAATCGCGGGTAGAAACAAAAGTTGGTTACATTCGTATCGTAGTCTTAATAGTTATTCAAATAAATAGTTTTATCATCAAGGGTATTTATGTAGCAGTAAAATATTTTTTAATTCATTCGAATCGGACATTTAAGTATAGCATCGAAACTTACGCGGGTGAAACCGCGGGGCGCAGCTAGTTAGTTGTATAAATCACATTAGTTGTATACCTCTATGCTCGCAACACCTCTAGATATTAATTGCTCCCTTCCTCGTTAACATTGTCCTTTGATCGCCACCGCGCCGCCACCGCGCCAGTGAACCCTGAACTCTGAATCAGTGTATCAGTTTCTTGCATTGCAGGATTGGAAGCTGGTGAATTCCATATCAGCGACGGAGCGCGTCGCGCTCTGGGACAAGTTCAGCGCGCCGGTCGACCAACACGCCATCAAGATAGACTTCATCCGACAGGCGAGGAAGTACCATCCCATGTTCAGGTGAGCTGCCTCTCACCATCTAGAGCACAGATTTATCTGAGAGCCCCCAATATCTTCTAGAGTCTTCTACCGCCCCCCTGAAGGCTCCCAGCGCCCACAAGGGGGCGTTATCGCCCACTTTGAGAATCAGTGATCTACACGGTAAAAACGGATTTCTTATAGAAAGACAAATTGCTTTCCATTAAGACAGTTTTATTACCTCCAAGAAAATGATTCTCTCCCTATAGACGCTAGAGAATAATTTCTTCGTAATAGTAAAAAATCATCTAATTTTATTTTATTTGTTACGAGATAAATAAATTTAATTCAAGAAACATATTGAATTATTTAAGACATTTATTCGATACGACATAAAATAAGTCTTGAAATAAACATATTTCTTTTCGAGTAAGAACAAAATTGAGAAAAATATTGTCTTCAAAAAAGATAAGCAGTTTTTTTGTTTTAAAAATATTGCATTAAACTAAGAAAATATATTTTTGTAATAACCAAATATTTCGAGAAATCAGTCTTTCTGAGACTGAGAGTCTTTCAGAGTAGAGGCTGATGAGCTGATGCGGATTCGATTCCCGTACACAGTTTAGTGAAGGCGTTAAAATAATATATTGGTAGGTAAGCATGAGGTTTCCAAAGTTGTGGTTAAGCTTGAAATATGAATTAATTCAATTAAATATTATGTTAAAGAAATTATAAAAAAAATGTAGGACATTTTCACACAGCATCATCTAGCCCCAAACTAAGCAGAGCTTGTATTATGAGAACTACCTCGTGTGTTCATAAGTTTTGAGACGAACTTATTTAATTAATTTAAAAAGAAAGTAATTCATGCAACCTTTTTTAAACTTTTAAAATTTTAAATTTCGAATGTTTTGAATCAGAAAAAATATACATTTGAATATTTGTTTCATTCTCCGTGAAAATGGCGCCAACAAAAGATTTGCGTGCGACTGTAATTTCACTGTTTCAAGCAGGAAAAAAACCAATGCAAGTTTTTAGTGAAATCCAAAGTTTGGGATGTAGTCGGAACTTTGTGTATTATACCATAAAGAGGTACAAGGAGACCGGCTCTTTAGAAGACCGTGGAAGATGTGGCCGCCCGCGGTCTGTTAGGACGCCCGCCAACATCAAAGTAATCAGAGCGCGAATTCGTCGCAACCCTTGCCGGACTCAAAAGAAATGAGCTCTGCAGACCAACATTTCGCGAATATCGGTGAACAGGATACTTAAATATGATCTTAAACTAAAGGCCTACAGTCGAAGGAAAGTGCATTATTTAAACGAGCGTCTTCGTAAATTGCGACTGGAACGATGTCGGAACCTATTGAAGAGACACGACCCAAAAAATATCCTGTTTACCGATGAAAAGATCTTCACGGTGGAAGAAAAGTTTAACCGGCAGAACAATAAGGTTTACGCCAGAAGTTCAAAGGACGTCCAGCCATCTGTACGCAATGTCCAGCGCACTCATCATCCAGCAAGTGTGATGGTTTGGTGGGGTGTTTCCTACGAGGGGGTCACTTCGCTTCATTTTTGCCAGCAAGGCGTCAAGGTGAAGGCACAAAATTACCAAACCGACATATTGGAAGCGGTGGTTAAACCATTAAATGATACGCTATTCGCTGGAAAATACTGGGTTTTCCAACAGGACTCTGCTCCCTCCCATAAAGCTAAGACTACCCAACGTTGGCTGGAGGCCAATTTGCCAGGCTTCATTCGGAGCGAAGATTGGCCCTCGTCAAGCCCTGACTTGAACCCTTTGGATTATTCTTTATGGACGGAATTGGAGCTGAGGGCATGCAGAAAGTCTCACCCAAACCTGGATTCTCTCAAGCGAGCCCTTATTAAAGAAACGAAACGGATTCCCATTGAAAAGATTCGTGCCGCCATAGATGAATGGCGCACGCGTTTGAAGGCCTGCATTGAATGCAAAGGCGGCCATTTTGAATGATTTATTTTTAAATACAGATCTAGATGTCAGTAGTTTTAATTTTAATATCCAATAAATGAATACTCAACTTAGCTCCAAAAATATTTTAGTTTTACTGTGTCTCAAGACTTATGAACACACGAGGTACATGACTAATATACTACTTATATATTTTTTTGTAATATAAGTAGTATATCAGTCATGTACATAGATACATCGAAAACAACCAGACCCGAGACAAATATTTGCAGAACATACAAACATTTGTCCCGCTTCGGGAATCGAATCCGCAACCTACGAATCAGGCGGGCCCTCGGCCACTGCGCCACAGAGGTCGTCAACACTTTGTCGAGTAGACATTTAAAAAGAAAAAACTTTCCTAATAACGTGTGTTCACAGACAGAAGATACCGATAGCGGTCCGCGGCAGAGTGCGAGTACCGAAGATGGTGAAGATGCACTACGCGAACCCGCCGCCGCTGCTGCCGTCGAGGAGGGAACACGTCAGATGCAGGAACGGTAAATATACCTGAACTAGTGGAATGCACCACGCGAACCCGCCGCCGCTGCTGCCGTCGAGGAGGGAACACGTCAGATGCAGGAACGGTAAATATACCTGAACTAGTGGAATGCACCACGCGAACCCGCCGCCGCTGCTGCCGTCGAGGAGGGAACACGTCAGATGCAGGAACGGTAAATATACCTGAACTAGTGGAATACACCACGCGAACCCGCCGCCGCTGCTGCCGTCGAGGAGGGAACACGTCAGATGCAGGAACGGTAAATATACCTGAAGTAGTGGAATGCACCACGCGAAC
Source organism: Perizoma flavofasciatum (assembly GCA_958496245.1). NCBI lineage: Eukaryota > Metazoa > Arthropoda > Insecta > Lepidoptera > Geometridae > Perizoma > Perizoma flavofasciatum. The sequence goes on along the minus strand of OY292440.1, from coordinate 10,329,139 downwards.
CCGCCGCCGCTGCTGCCGTCGAGGAGGGAACACGTCAGATGCAGGAACGGTAAATACACCTGAAGTAGTGGAATGCACCACGCGAACCCGCCGCCGCTGCTGCCGTCGAGGAGGGAACACGTCAGATGCAGGAACGGTAAATATACCTGTATATACCGGCTTCGCCGATTCAAAAATTGTCTCATCTATATTCGGAATTGACCTTCAGGCTGTATATTATCCCCTTACAATAAAAGGGCTTATCTTGGAGATCAATTTTGCTAAAGTATGTCGACGAAATAACGGTCGAGCGAATGCGTTTTTTTTACGAACGCTGCCTTAAGAGGCCTACGGATGACGAACTGTCCATATAATCAAAATTATTTGTAATAAGAGCTTATTTCCACTATATTATTATTTAATTTGTATTCAAATAGTATTTATCTAGGTACCTTGATGAAATACTTACTTAAAATGAAATGTAAATGTGTGGATATTTTTACTATTTAAGACATGAAATTATCAATTGACAAATTTAAAAACGTAATTAAACAAAAGCTTTATAAAAAGGCATACTATAAAATATCTGATTATTTAGATGACAAAAACTCTTGGGATTGAAAATGCTCCAACTCGAACCTATTGTTTTGTAAAAGGATCATTAAAAAGAATAACCAGCCTTGTTTTCTTGCCTTTCTTTCCTGGCTTGGTCGCGGAGGAACAGGCACCTAGATAAAAACCGACGTTTCAAAGTGGTCCTTGTGATTTTATTGAATAAATGAATTTTGACTTTGACTTTGACTTTGTTTTCATCTTATTCGTTCCATATTAAAAACAACATTATCTTACGTATAGTTTGATTAGGTACATAGCTTATATCGTCTAGTTACAGAATAACAACACGATGTGAAATGTTTTTGGTGCTATATTTTTGGTTGCGCTTCGAATTGAAGTCGTGAGCGCTGTCCGCCGGACCCTTAACGTTAAAAGTTTCTTTTTAACGTCGCGGGTACCACGCGGGCGAAGCCGCCGGCGGTAGCTAAAGTGTAATAAAGTTTAATGATTGATAATCTCTTTCCCCTTTGCAGTATTAAACAATCTGAAACAGAGCGGCGCTTACTCGGAATCTGAGGACGAGGACGGTCCCAAGCACGAGATCTGCCTGAACCTCGACTGCACGGGAGAACACAAGCCCACGCCCACGCCTGCGAAACACAAGCCCACGCCCACGGAGCGCAAGCCCACGCCCACGGCTGGGCCGCACAAGCTGCAGAAGCGACGGGAAAGTGACACAGATGAGGAGAAGCAAGAAAAAGCTATGGAGGTACATGTCCTTTAATCTTCCGTTCAGAGCACTGTTGGTATAAAGATATGGAGTTCGAATCCCATCGTGCACTTACGGACTTTTGTACTAAGATTCCCTGTGTCGTGGGTATCAGGAAATACGACCGTGTTATCACACCGCCCAGACCCAGAAAAGTAATTTATTTTCAGATAAGGTTGACAAAACTTATTAAAGGATCTATGCTTAAAAATATAATGTATTTATCTCCTGAATGTGAATATGCAACATTTTTTTTGTGAACAGGAGGAATCGAACCCGCAACTCATAATAATAAGAATATGACTTCAGTTAGCATTAAAAATGGTTATTTCTATATATCTTGCATAACTAGAAGGAAGACTTATATGAGTTTGGATTGAAAGCGCCATGTATCCTTCAAATGTTCAATCTATCCCCTTATACTGCACAGATTGATTGCGGATTGCGACAAGAAAAAAAAAGAAAAAAACATCTGAAATTAAAAGCTAATGACTACCTTTGTAGAGCAGTGGGTGAAGGGCCACAGAAGGTTGTAGGTTCGATTTCCACTGCGGGACAAATGCTTGTATAATTTGCAAATATTTGTCCCGGGTCTGGGTGTTTTCTATGTATAGCATGTATTTACAGATGTACACACTATACATAGAATAATATGCATGTATTTACAGATAAAATTTGTATATATGTAGTATATTTGTATATATGCATTTAGTTCACATAATACAAGCTCGGCTTAGTGAGATGATGCTGTGTGAAATTGTCTAACATTATAATTTTTTCAAAATCCTCTTTATTTATTTAAAATCTCAAGCCTTGATTGCCTGGAACCTTTACAGGCATTAATGGAGCTAACTCTAAGAGGCCTTTTATTACCATATTATTATTATTATTATTAAATTAACATTTACAACTTTTTATAAAAAGACATACTATAAAATGTCTCATTATTTAGATGATAAAAACTCGTTAAAAAATGTAGGAACCTATTGTTTTGTAAAAGGATCATTAAAAAGAATAACCAGTTTGTTTTCTTGCCTTTCTTTCCTGGCTTGTTCGCGGAGGAACAGGCAATAGATTAAAATTTACGTTTCCAAGTGATTTTTGTGATTTGAATATATAAATAAATGTTGACTTTGTAATGTCCACCAGCTGGAGAAAGAGTCCGAGTCGAGCTCGCTGTCGGATTCTGACTTCGAGTACCTGACTGCGTCTGTGAAGCGACGCCGCGTCTCCTCCCCGAGCCGGCAGCGCGTGCAGCTCGCTGACGGAGCCGAGGAACTGCTGGCGGTGGTCGACCAGCACCTGCAGAGGATAGACGAGAGACTGGTGAAGCTGCTCGCCTGGCAGAGGCTGCGGCAGGTAACTGCTAGAACCACCAGTTTGTGTATCACACGGCCGCCCTCGGTCCTCGACCCACCGCGTCGCATCGCCATCCCTAACCTATAACTTTTCTCAAGAATTGGGCTATAGAATGCAAAATAAATGTTTCAAATCCGACCGGTAGTTCCAAAGTTCTAGGCAAGGTAATAGTACTCAATACTTATAAATAGTTCCAGAGGGCACTAAACAGAGTAATCTTGTTCGGCAGGTGTTAGCGGGGGAGCAGAGGCACGGCTCGTTCCGTCACACGGCGCTGTCGGAGGCGGCGGCGCGCGCCGTGCTCAAGTCCCTCCCCGTGTCCTCCCACCTCGCGCTCACGCTGCCCTCCGAGCTGCTCTCCAGGTCACTGCAATACACTTTGCAGATTGACAGACAGACGAACAGGCGGACGGACATGGCGATACTATAAGGGTTTCTTGTTGATTACGGAACCCGAAATTTGACAAATAAAAGCGGCCCCAACATGAAGCCTTGGGGTACTCCAGATGGAACTAGAGAAGAGTAGGGGCATTAACCATTTAAGACAACTGTTTGACACTGATCCTTGATATAGGAGGCGAACGATCTATGTAGATTGCCATGAAAACTGGCTTTTAGTAGCTTAGAAAGCAAGATTGAACGATCTATTCGATCGAAAGCCTTACTGTAGTCTGTGTAAATTGCATCAATTTTCTCTCCTCCGTCTGTAGTAGATGTTTAATTAACACATATTTAAAAATAGGTCTATAATTATTAATATTTAGATAGATAATAGATGGTAATCGAGCGATGTTGTCTCAGGGCGGATCGCGAGCGCATAGCGACGGTGATCTGGGGTCCGGCGCCGCTGCCGCCGCAGTCAGCCGCCTCCTCGCCCGGGCACGGACTCAGTGACGCCTGCGTGCGAGCCACGCTCTGCCCCACCAGGTCTGTGCCTGTGCAGCTGTCAGTCCGCTCTGCGTGACCGCCGGCTGCGAGGCTGCTACTGGCTCTGTTGCAGATGCGGTCCCGGTGGCTCCAGCGGGCTGGGGCGTCCGATACCGATGCGTCTCGCGAGCCTGAGCGTGGGCGCGGACAGCGGCTGCGACGTGAGGCTCGACCCGGCGCTCTGCCGGCGCGTCTCCCGGAACCACGCCGTCATCTTCATAGACGAGGTATGGAGTCGCTGTATTGTACGTCCATGGGATGCACAACCATGGAATGCACACCCCTGGATAGTACAGCCAGTATTGCAAACCATTGGTTTCAAATACTTAGTTTGTAATACTGGGTGTGCATTCCCTGCGTGTTAACACCTTGTACGGCCAGTTTTGTACAACCGTGGAATACGAACCAATAACATGCTCTGTTTACATGTGCGAGTGCTATCAAGGGGCAAGTGCTGTGTTGCCATAGTATTTAACACTATTAATAAATTAATGTAAGTAGATTAATTATTTATGTCGTTTTTTGCAGATAAACTAACCAGTTGTTTTCATTTATTTTGAACCTAAGTTTGTTGGGTAAAGTTCGGATAGCAATCCTCCTTTTCTGAGTGGTAATAAAAAAAACTTAACGTAACCTATCCAAGACGGATTTGCCTAGAAAGGATTTTTCAGGCCAACATTAACTTATTGTTTGCATTATCAATGGCAACTCTTGGTTGAACATATTAGAACTTGCTCAGTGCAAACTAGGCTCGTCCCCGTCATGCGACTGCTTCGTATCGACCAATGAGAGCTCAAGGATATGACGAACTCTCGACCAATGAGCATCGAGAATATTGGGGTACTAAAGTTCAATACCTACTTGGCTGGTATGAAACAGCTGATGTTTTTTCGCATTCACAGTTTTGGTTCCGTAGTAAAAGTTGTTGGTATTGATGGGTACTTTCACCTCCCGAAGTTTTCGGGAGCAGTCTTATCACACCCTGTATACACAACTACATAGTGTTCAGTAATTATATAGCAGAGATGTCCCTTGTCCCAGGTGACGCGTCACTTCGAGCTGATCAACTACTCTGAGTTCGGGAGCGTGGTGAACGGCGTGATGTATGCGTGCGACGTGGAACAGCCGCGCGGCGCCGCGCCCTCCGACGCGGACTCCCGCGCGGACTCCCTCCGGGACATCGTCGCGCATCGCCTGCCCCGACCGCCCAGGTGAACAACAAGACTGTACTGTAAGCGGTTAACGTAACCTGTGGTTGCCTGCCCTGAGACATGATGGGTGACAAGTTCCATGTACCTGTAATTTCACCGGCAACGGTACCATTTGATCCGGAACACAGCGATGCGAGTTTTGAGGCAGAAAATTTGGTAGTACTTTCCCGGATGAATAGACAGAGGACCGGTGTGCTGAAAGGATTCAATGAACATTGGATTGCTGCGAGCTTTCGAATAATGCTTTCATGTTCCAAAAACTATCGTGAACTTGACTATTCATATTGTAAAAACGGGAATTTTCACGTACTGCACTATCGATGAAGGCACCGACTAAGTTTCGACTCATTCCGAGAGTCTTCATCGGGGTGAGTGGTCGCGACTTTCTGCCTCCGCGTCGCGCCGTGCGTAGTGCACGGCCAAACTTAGTCGGTGCCTTCACCGATGGTGCAGTATGTGAAAATTCCCGTTTTTACAATATGAATGCTTTCATGATCTCATTTTAGTATAAAAAAACTTAAAAGAGTACATGACTTTTTCCACAAACACCATGATTGATTGATAACTATCTAACTGGAACTAGTTTGGTGGAATTTCCCTATTATTGGACCAAAATAATACCTAGTCTAAAAAAAAAAGCTCAAAGAAGTAAAAAAAATAAAGGGAAGGTCTGACAACGCACATCTTAGGATTTTGCTCTATCTGCAACTTGTAGAGGAGCACGGAAAGTATATGCGTTTGTTGTGAAAATTAGAAAATATGTCATTTTTAAATTTTTCCATAAATTCACCTGTTTGTAAAACTAACCAATGGCTACTTGTTTCCACGCGCTGTTTTTCTTCGCCTTTCTGAACACGTATTAGTTAAAGCACATATTTTTCTCGAGTGGAAACATCTGTTGATGCACGATCGGATTCGAACCCACCACCTCCGGATCGAAAGTCCGCTACGCTGACAGCTGTGTATGTGAAGAATTGCGTGTTCCGTATTCGCAGGATAAACGGGGACCTGACGGCGTCGATGGGGGAGCACCCGTGCCGCTGCGGGGCTCCGCGGGTCTCCGCGTGCGGCGCGTGGGAGGGCTCCGCGCTGGTGCCGCACGGGGCGCTGCTCGAGTTCGGCTGTCAGGCCTTCGTGTTCAGCATCACCGACACCGCCCAGGCGGAGTGCAGCGACCCCGCGTTGTGACCCGCGGACGCAGCTGGTGCTGATCACGACGCGACGGTTTCTTGTATGGATACGGACAGTGAATGAGCTCTGGTCTTTTTGATTCATCGTATTTTAAAGCCAGTAAGCCAGTGTGTGTTTGTTTGGTTTCAATATTACCGACATCGCTGTGGGAGAGACCTACGAGTCCGCGTTGTGACCCGTGGACGCAGCTGGTGGTGATCACGACGCGATGTCTAGTGTTGTGAATACGGACAGTGAATAAACCTGGCCTTTTTGATTCATTTGGTACTTCTCGGTATTGTGGATAGGCCTACCTATGAGGGCTCGTAGCATTTTTACCTAGCCAAGAGTAGGTTGGAATCCCAATAGACACTTTGACTTTGACGGGCAACTTTATCAAGTTTTGTTGATCATAATAAGTAGGTAATAATGGTAGCTTACTGCCTCAGGCTAAGAAATTATTTAAAGTTATCCAGCTCCGAAGGACAACTAAATGAACTAGAAATGCGAGTTATTCTGAGGGTAGTGTAAGATTGGCTTACGTTCTAGTTTTAATCCTGCTACTAGGTATATACAGCAGCTGCGAACGATCTATAGAGACAACCTCTGTGGCGTAGTGGGCGTAAGCCCTACTGAGACACAAGATTGCGGGTTCAATTCCCGCCGCGGGACAAATGTATGTATGATCTGCAAACATTTGTCACGGGTATATAATTAGTATCTCAGTCATGTAGTTCTCATATCACAAGCTCTGCTTAGTTTGGGGCTAGATGATGCTGTGTGAAAAATGTCCAGCATTATTATTATTTCAGTAACTATAATAGAACTAGCCTCTGCCCGCGGCTTCGCCCGCGTGGTACCTGGGTATAGAGTATCCTATGTACCTAGGTCACGATCTATACCTGTTCCAAACTGCCATGTATCGTATTTGCGGTAAAGAGAGTTTAAATAAATAATTTCCATGCCTGTTCTAAATATAGAAAAATAATAAATGATAAATATCCATAGAAAAATAATTATGATTGTGTGAATTGGTCGCGAAAGTTGGAAAATTATATACCCGTTTTTGTCGTATATTAACTTTGCGGGTCTTGTATTATATCGTCGCATTAGTAGCGACGAGACTTATAGATAGATAGATAGATAACTCTTTATACACCAGGATAAAAAACACTTTACATAGGATCTTAAAACTAGGTTGTGGTGATATAATGTTACTATAGTTATGTATTTAGTTTAAGTATTGATAAGTTAATAAAATACTTTACATAAATACGTTTTATTTCCTTTCACTTTATAAAGGGAAAAAACCCTTGAAATCTTGAACAGTATATGTTTCGTTCACATAGTTTTATTTTTCACCAAAAACGTAGGTCTTATGTCTTTGATATGAGGGTGGATTCTTCTCGTAGCACGGGCCACAGTTTTTGGTCCTATGCGTATGTAACTTCAACAATAAAAAAAAAACCTACCCTCAACAATTAACCGTTCGACGAGCGAATTCGTCGCTGTGAGAAAAAAGAAGAGTAGTTGTCGCGTCACCTCCGAACAATCGACAGTGCAACGCAGCTCATACTCACAAAACCCATTTTAAACGGACAAAATCATCATAACCCTTCTCAATACGTGTTTATTCTGTTATTGTACTATAACCATAAAAACACCAACGGTTTCCCACCGGCCGGTGCGTGTGACAGAGTGCCGCCAGCATCGAACAGCAAGCGCACAGTGTGGAGGCGATCAGCAGCTGGTTTTCCAGGTACGTGCGCATTATATTGTTACCTGGAGGATACCCTTGTATCATACATAAGACTGCGGTGATTATTATCGAATATTTACAAGGTCATCGACCCAGTGTGACCTAGGCACAGCCTATACGTCACAGTATATAATATCTTTATTGAGTGTAAATCCGTGGTCTCTGCCATGTTCATATTATTTAAAAATATATTAAGCATCCTACTAATATAATAAATGCGAAAGTCCGTTTGTGTGTGTGTGTGTGTGAATGTTTGTTACCACGTATCTGAGTAACTACTAAACCGATTTTGATGAAATTTGGAATGTAGATAGTTTAGGATCTGGAATAACACATAGGCTAATTTTAGAAAATCGACCCCTAATGGGGTTAAATAGGGCGGTAAAGTTTCTATGAAAAAAATAAAATTGTTTGATACGCTCAAAACTCTGTACAAATTAATAAACTTTAAAGTAAATAATGAAATACGTATTTTTTATTTTTTCAAAACTACCCTTTAAAGGTGTGCAATTGAGTTCTAAACTTAAAAACTGTATAAATTGTAATCCTTGGTTCGATTCATTCAAAAGTTGGTGGACATAGTTTGAAGCCTGGAGTCGGTCATATGCTACTTTTATTAATATACCACGCGGGCGAAGCCGCGGGCAACAACTAGTTATATCACAAGGCGTATCGTGTGTTTGCCTAAGCAACAGTAGGTTGCTACTGTTTTTACTTTATTTAATTCTACCCTTTTATTACTCTTTCTATGAGTTCACCTCGTACGATTGGCACCACACTAAAGCTGAATGAAGGATCATCAAAAAAATAACCAAGCAGAGTTTGTTGCCTGATTCTTCTATGCTTAATCGCGGGTGAGGAATAGCCATAAATTCACTTTCAAATTTTAAATTCACGATGACGTTTCTATATGCTCCTTGTGATTTCAATGAATAAAAAACTATTGACTTTGACTTCTGCTTACCCCTCCGGGAAACAGGAGTAACTATATAATATATGTACCTATATGTATGTATTGTCATATGTGACAAAATCATTTGGGTCATCTAATAAAATTATTATATTATCCGAACGGGTTCGATGAACTAGTTCATCAAGTCATCCGTCTGCGTGGTACGGTTCGCGGTCGGCATTCGCGAACCTATCCCCCAGCGATAGTGGGTTCTGCGTGCTATAATCCCATGCCTTCCCATCAACTTGATGATTCTAAGAGCTATTTTGGTGACTTACGGATTTTATCACCTTCCTCTCTTAAAATGTTAAATGATAGGTGGCTAATGATTTGGTTCTTCAATATGTTTTATAATTAAAAAAAATAAATATTATAGGTACCTTTACTTACCTATTTAGCTAGTGACAAATAAAATTATCTTAAACCGTAAACCATAAAACTCCAAGCATATTTCTTTTAAACTTTAATCATCACAGATTCCCTCAGGATCCTCTTCCTCAAAATCTTTAATCTTCACATCAGCATCCTCGCCATACTGTATTATATTATCGATAGTTATCAGTATATTCTCAACGCTTTCTTCGTCCTTTATATTAAGAGGGTAGAATCGAACTAGACTGAAGTTTTCGACCACTTCTCCGATAGCCTCCGTTAGTTTAGCGTATTTCTCGTGCCATTTTGATTTGGAGTTCCGCATGTCAGCTAGCAGTATGTGCGGATCGGGGTCTAGGTAGCTGGAAATAAAGATATTACGAAATTATGCACGGAAGATCAAATAAAATAATATATTTTTTTCTGGCAATAAACAAAAACGGAATTGGATAACGGGAAGTTGTCAAAAATTTCAATACGACATTTCATCCCTCATTTTTTCACCCCTACATATGTATTTTTTCATAAAATGTATATGGGAAGTTATACCCTAACCATTAAAAAAATAATCATTAAAATCGGTACACAATTAGCGGAGATATCGCGTACCTTTTCTGAAAACATTTGCTACTTTATATACGAGCATCACGAAGCCGTGAACAGAGGCTAGTGAAATCTTATCTTACTACTTTATAAACGCGAAAGTTTGTGAGTATGAATGTTTGTTACTCTTTCACAGAAAAAACTACTGAACGGATTTTGATGAAACTTTACAGTAATAAAAACTACATTTTATCCGCGTACCACGCAGGCGCAGCCGTGGGCAGAGGCTAGTATGAAATAAAACTAACTTGTCCAGCTGTTTCCTGGCGCCTTTGCTGAGCAGGTCCATCTTCGTGAGGATATTCACATGCGGCAGCTCCAGATTCACCATCACACTGAGAGCTGCCATTGTACCTGGAAATAGATGAAACACCAGCTCAAATCCAAGCATGTTCCAAAATCCGATAGGATCATTCCACAATTGGCCTTTCCTATATTTTCACTTATTTTTGTGTCAAATGTGCCTGCAGGGTACACTATTTCTATCCCTTTTCACAATACATAGGTTTCTTTTACCCCAAACGAGGATTCCCTGTATCATAGGTAAGAACTATCTGCAGAACTTGCAAAAAATTGTCCTGCTGCAGGAATCGAGCTTGCACCTCTTGCCTCACAGCTGGCTCCTCGCACATAGTCTATAAAAATGAAACAAGAACATACCAGATAGGAATTTAGCTCCATCAATCATGAACTGCGAGTCTATGAGGAACACCACACAGATTCTGAACCTCCACTTGTCGAGTAGCTCCACCAGTTTCCTCATGACCGGCAGGTGGGTGTACAGCTCTATCTGTCCCGGGCAGTCGAACAAGAGGTAGTCATCGTCCACATCCCCCAGTTGCTCCTCCAGCCAGTCCGAGTTCTCCAGCAATGTCCTGGAATCCAGATTTGGTTATTTTTAGCTAGAGAAGTATGTGTGGTGTAACTTTGAGTGATATAGAGAGGAACAGCATGTTAAGAGAGCAGTGTGTAGTAACCTACATCTTCATTCACTCCACACTCTAACTCTCTAACTCTCGTTAGAGAGTTGAGAAATACTGACTTTGTAATACATACAAAGTCAGTGGGAGCATCACATCAGCTCTTTTTTCTAGCCATTACGATTACTCACTCTATGCAGAACACAAGTCCACCATTCGGTCCGAACTGCAGCTCCTCATCCTCCATCGCATCATCCAGATGGATCAGTTCTCGGATATCCACCAGTGGCTCATAGTCAAAGTGCTCTGCGGCGGGATCTAAATTCACCACCTCCACTATGCGCTTGGCGTCACTCGCATGCTTTACTATCGTTGAGCAGTAGGTAGACTGGTATGAGGAAATACTTATCATTAAATTCAAATAGGAAATAGCTATTGAATCATGTAATCAAGTCCTTAATATACTAATATAATAGATTGGCACTTACATTTTGTAGAATGTTCATTGTCAGATGTTGTTTTGTTAATTATCTATCAAGTTCAGCATAGAAATAATTTTAGTTTCATTCATAGATAGATGTATAGAAAATTCTTTATTGCTTATAAAAGTAGTAAATATAAGAACTTAACGTTAAAAATCATTCTCTTCTAAATAACTTTTGTGTATTGGAGAAAAATATGTGTCCATATTTCACAGAATAGGTACCTACAAAGATTTATTTTATTATTCTAACAAAAATAACAATGAGTCAAAGTCTTTAACAGGTTTTTATTCACTGAAATCACAAAGATCAGAAAAATATAGAAACAAACTTATAATCTATTGAATTAACGCTAATTACTTGCAAGCGGCCAAGCAAAAACAGGCAGCAAAATCTGCTTGGTATTTATTTGATGAATCAAATAAATTATATATATATCTAGATAGTTAATAAATATATATCTATATATTATAGATATATAAATAAATATATAGATATATATTTATTAACTATCTAGATATATACATATATAATTTATTTGATTCATGTTCTTTCTTAATGAATGAGTTCACCTTGTTAGTTTAGCACCACACTAAAGCATCATCAAATAAATACCAAGCAGATTTTGTTGCCTAGATTTTGCTGCCTGTTTTTGCTTGGTCGCAAGGTCAGTAATTAAGTAATTAGCGTTAATTCAATAGATTATAAGTTTGTTTCTATATTTTTCTGATCTTTGTGATTTCAATGAATAAAAACCTGTTAAAGACTTTGACTCATTGTTATTTTTGTTAGAATAATAAAATAAATCCTTGTAGGTACCTATTCTGTGAATTACGGACACATATTTTTCTCCAATACAGAAAATTTATTTAGAAAAGAATGATTTTTAACATTAAGTTCTTATATTTACTATTTTTATAAGCAATAAAGAATTTTCTATACATCTATGAATGAAACTAAAATTATTTCTATGTTAAACTTGATAGATAATTAACAAAACAACATCTGATAATGAACATTCGACAAAATTTAAGTGTCAATCTAATATATTAAGGTTATGTTTATTGGAAGAACAAGAGTAATGTAATTAAGTGAGCTGCGCATGGAGGTTAAATACATAAGCAATTGATCACTATCAATGTACAACCTACAAATGATGACCTACCTAGGTTGTACAATTGTGTATCTGAGTATGAAGCAAAAGACAGTGGAAATCAACCTATACTTTCGAGAAACATGCTATTTATTGAAAATAAGGAACGCCAACAGCTTAGGTTTTAATAGGGATAAGTTCTGATAACCTAGGCCAATTAGAGGCGTACACAGCATTGACAAATTCTATTCGACAGCATCGACAATACAAGGAATGCATTTGGAAGAATTTCAAGAAAAAAGAAAGGCTATGAATGCTTGCATTATGGTGTCTAATTCAAGTTCATAGTTATTCATACTTTGAGATCACAAGGTAAACTTAGTAATTTCAATTTAAAAAACGGTAAACAATGGAAAATACAGTTACAAAGTATGTTACACTTGTATAGGAGGCTTTGTTTCCGGTAATATAGAGGTTTCTGTGGTTGAATTCGTGAATTTAAAACTTGGGTAAGCGTGATGAAGGAATGTTCAGCTTACCTTGCCACAGCCTGCTGGCCCTACGACGAGCTGAGCGTATCTCATTTCCAAAATTTGTGAGATTTAACGCTACTTGAAAATCTAAGGTTATGTATTCTGAAAACTGTATTTTACAAACAGAAGTTCGAATGACCAGTAATACTGGTAAAAAGTAAAATAGGTTTTGTTCAACTGTTGGTATTTTGTACCGGATAACAAAAAAACGACTTTTCTACACGCATGGGTTTGTTTATTTACAATTTACTTGACAGTTGACAGATTGAAAATTGTCACTTCACTATGGCTTTTGCAACGCTTTGTCACAATTCTGCCAATGTCCGTTTCATGCTAGTGTTTTAAACTTGACATTGTAACTGAGCGTTCGTTCTGTCAGTCAAATATTTTGTAGAATGGCTAGTCCCAAGCAGAAAATTGATGTGATTTATAATCACTTGCTTGAATGAAAAAAAGGTTATAAGTCAGAAACCTTTTTAATTTGGCCATCTCTGACATACATTTTTGATACTAATTTGAATTTATGGGTGTTGACTGGATTTGTCATTTTATAAAATTCAGGAAAAAAAATAAAAAATCTCAAAATTGTAAAACTCCTTTCAATAATTTTATCTAAAGTGTGTACGATGCCTGCTGTAGGTATTGATCTAGGCACCACCTACTCCTGCGTAGGGGTTTGGCAGCACGGCGGAGTAGAGATCATAGCCAATGATCAAGGCAATAGGACTACTCCGTCCTACGTTGCGTTTACCGACAACGAACGTCTCATTGGCGATGCCGCCAAGAACCAAGTTGCTCTGAACCCTTGCAATACCATATTCGACGCTAAAAGGCTCATTGGGCGTAAGTTTGACGACCCCAAGATCCAGCAGGATATTAAACACTGGCCATTTAAGGTCGTAAACGAAGATGGGAAACCGAAAATCCAAGTCAACTACAAAGGAAAGTTGAAACGCTTTGCTCCTGAAGAAATTAGCAGCATGGTGCTTACGAAAATGAAGGAAACAGCTGAAGTTTTCTTGGGAGGAGCTGTTACTCAAGCTGTGATCACCGTGCCAGCTTATTTTAACGATTCTCAGAGACAAGCGACTAAGGACGCTGGTGCTATTGCTGGTCTCAATGTATTGAGAATCATAAATGAGCCCACAGCTGCTGCTTTAGCTTATGGTTTAGATAAAGACTTGAAAGGAGAGAGAAACGTCTTGATCTTTGATCTTGGTGGTGGAACTTTTGATGTTTCTATCCTTACTATTGACGAAGGCTCCCTATTTGAAGTCAAAGCCACCGCTGGCGATACTCATTTGGGCGGAGAAGACTTTGATAGTCGTCTCGTCAACTTCCTAGCTGATGAATTCAAACGAAAACACAAGAAGGACCTTAGTTCAAATCCTAAATCCTTGCGTCGTCTCAGAACTGCTGCGGAGCGAGCTAAGCGGACCCTATCTTCTGGCACAGAAGCTAGTATTGAAATCGATGCTCTTTTCGAAGGAATTGATTTCTTTTCTCGTGTCTCACGAGCACGCTTTGAAGAGCTCAACGCTGACTTATTTCGAACCACTCTGGAGCCAGTTGAAAAGGCTTTGAAAGATGCTAAGATGGATAAGGGTTCTATCCACGACGTGGTCCTGGTCGGTGGATCTACTCGTATTCCTAAAATACAGAGCCTACTTCAGAACCTCTTTAATGGCAAGAAGTTGAATTTATCCATCAACCCTGATGAAGCAGTTGCTTATGGAGCCGCGGTCCAAGCTGCTATTTTAAGCGGAGAGCGTCACTCAAAGATCCAAGACGTCTTACTAGTTGACGTCGCTCCTTTGTCCCTTGGCATTGAAACAGCTGGAGGAGTCATGACTAAGATTGTCGAACGCAACGCCAAAATCCCTTGCAAGCATTCCCAAACCTTCACCACCTATTCTGACAACCAAGCTGCCGTGACAATTCAAGTTTACGAGGGCGAAAGAGCTATGACTAAAGACAACAACATCCTAGGAACTTTCGATTTGACTGGGATACCTCCTGCCCCAAGAGGAATACCACAGATCGACGTGACTTTTGATCTAGACGCTAATGGTATTCTCAATGTTTCCGCTAAAGAAAACAGCACAGGGAAAAGCAAGAATATAGTCATCAAAAACGATAAGGGCAGGCTGTCACAGACCGAAATAGATCGTATGCTGGACGAAGCAGACAAGTATAAAGCTGATGATGATAAACAGAGAGAGCGGGTAGCAGCTAGGAACAAGCTAGAATCCTACGTCTATGGTGTGAAGCAGGCTATCGATGATGCTGGAAGTAAGTTACCAGAGACAGAACGTTCTAAAGTACGTCGTCAATGCGAGAGCACTATACGTTGGATTGAAGCGAACTCTCTCGCTGAGAAAGATGAGTATGAGGATAAATTAAAAGAGGTATCTAGAGAGTGTAGTCCTCTGATGACCAAGCTCCATGGTGGTCGTAAGCAAGGTTCCAGCGATGGACCCGTCGTCGAAGAAGTGGATTAGTACCGTTAGCGTTTTTCTTTGTTTTGTTTATTTTTCAATAGATTCTTTGTATTTATCTACACCCTTCGTTTTTTTATATGATGACCTTTAAGATTATCTGCAGTTAGCAAATTACAAACAAATATCAGTGCTTTCTCGTGGTCCGCAAATTTTTTGGGAGCCTCTGGGATGGTGGGGGTACACGACTGTTCTTCCTGGACATCTGGAGGTGGCCTATTGGCTGAAGAGTAGACTACCGGCGTATCATAATATTTATTTTAACTGTTAATTCGGAGCGAAGCAACTGCTACGCGCGTAGCAGTGCCTCTACGTGCGTAGCTACTCTTGTAGCAAAATTCCTATAAATAGTGTCCTGCTCCGACACTAGGGTTCCCTGTGTCATGAGTATCAGGAATTTTGAGTACTGTGGTACTATAAAACTCCGACCCTGAACAAATATATGGAAAGATATTCGTCAGGAACGGGAATCGAGCCTTCATCTCTTGCATGGCTGCCCGCCGCGCTATCGAGATCGTCAAACCAACTCTGTCGAACCTGAGGCTCTATGCTGAGTTTATAACATGTCAAAACGTTGACCGTATCGACAAGATTTCCATACAAAATTGACGAAACGGTGATCGTTTCGACAAGTTTTGAACGTATTTGTAACAGCATATGCCCTCTGCTTCAAGTCTAGTGTTGTCATGCTCATTCTGGTTCCTCAGTGCATTTAGTAAAATAAAACAAACATTGATTAGCAATTTCTTTATTTTTAATTTTAATAACTTTAGAAATTGTTCGGAAAGAAGACAATGGTTTCAGCATTCATTAGTTATTAATATTATGATATGAACAATAATAATTATAGCTATTATTAAATACTATTATTATTATAATGGAGATAACGTATTAATAATCGTCTATTTGCTACGTTATGTACATTACGCTAACCAATGCAACATTTAACATAACAATTTTATAGATGGACCAAACTTGCTTCGAATATTTTTGAGGTTGCATTTTCAAGACACAAGAGACACAATTATGTAGATAAGTAAAAACCTATTTTATGCTTGGAAGTAGGTATTACAACTCGTGGAAGACCTAGATTGTTGAGACCAATAAGTAATAACCTATATAAAATTTCCAACAAATTTAACAAAGAACAAAGATGTAATGTAATTTGTATCTGAAAATCAATGGTCAGTATCAGATCAAAAGAATTGAAATACTAAATAAGTTATGGTCTTGCTTTATTTTGGACTTAAGTAAATGAATACCTAATATATTTTTTTATCTCGTTATTTCACCAAAAATATTCGTTGCAACTTTCAACAACAACTATCCATAAAAATACGTAATATCATAAACTCCAGAAAGCAAATGCTTATATCAAAGATAATCATAGAAAATAATGCAAGCTTAAAAACAAAAATAATTTTGTATAGAGTTCAAAAGAGATCGTCAAATTAATTGATTGTAAACTGTTTAACAGCCTAATGGATTTAATATTGACTATTACATGCTATTGTATCTTATATATCTATCTTATTATATGTCTATATTAACATCGATATGTATGATTGTTCTATAACACTGGATTCGTAAAAAGATTTTTTATTCATTGTAAAATTGAAATTTTCAAACTGTTTCGAAATTTTGGAGGCCTAAGCTATATTTATTCAAATTTCGTTACATTTCCGATACATTAATTTTGATTATTCATGAATTTTTACCCTTTACGAAGTTATTACTTTGGGTCTATTTTCCTACTTATCAAATTTTATATTCGCCTAAAATGTACTATCTATATACAATAAAAAATGAATCTTCGTCTATATACACCGTGATGCAAGGAGTGTGGTTCCTTTAAAATATACATTTACACTTAATTCTAGAGAAAAAGGAAAATAAGGTAGAAAATAAATAAAATAAACAAAAAATATATCAAAAGCAAGTTTATTGCTAAAATAAAAATAAAAACTAAAACCACAATCAGTACATAAGCTTACTCAGATGTACCTATTTGTAATCACTTTGTACGTTCTCTACATAATATAAAACATGGAATTATAAATGGAGAGATACCTAACAAGTTATCTTTACAGGATAAAGTGACAGACAGACACACATCACAATTCACAACTGATTGAGCGGTCCCACAACTATCATTTAAAATAATACAATAGAAAACATATATTAAATATAAAATAAAACATTCATAATTTAAAGTTAAACTTATAACCCAATTATAATATTTTAAACCCATCGGTTCATATAAACATAATAATACTTTTCAACTGGGGTCGTATTTAATAGCTTAGTTTACATCTGATTGCACTTTTACTTTTGTTCATGAACAAATAAATCAAAATTTCTACCCCTAATAAACTAACGATTATCTTACAACTTGAGACTATATCCTATGTATATACAGAGTCGTGGTTGACAGGCAATTTTCGACGCATATTTGGTATATTTATTTACAGATAAAAGAGGCTATGACTTAAAAATATTCAGATATTTGTACCTTACCAGGGTACGGTCTAAAATTAAAGCAAAATGCATATTTTTGTATCGTAAGTTTTCTCAATGCCTGGCATATCACGAGAAGCTAACAGATGTTATTTACAGAGTCTTTGGCCTTACATCGAATTACAATAACACAATTATCTACTAATATTTGCACTGAATGTCGCACAGTCTCGAGTTATAGTCCAATAACTGTGATATGAAACTCACTTCTCGAACATTCGGACCCGTTTCAACCGTATCACTAATCACGTATAGTTCATCACTAGTACTCCCACCGGTCGTCATCTGTTTCAGACTTGATTTTGTCTTCCGGGATGACGTCATCCGGCATGTGCGGCGGCCGCGGGGTGTGCGGCGTGAGGGGGGTCTGTGGGGTGCGCGGAGGGGGGGAGATTTCCCTGGGCACGGGAGAAGGTTCTATACGGACCGTCTCCTCAGCCTCTCTTCTGAAGTCATCGCTCCTCATGACGCAGACACCGTTGATGATGACCTCGTCAGGGTTGCGAGGCTTGTCCTCCTGCCAGTCAGGGTTGACCCATTGCGGCGCAGCAGGTTTCCTTCTACTGGACCGCCCCTGAGGAGTCGACGCCGCTTTCGGCTCAGTCTTTGACTCATCATCCAACGAATCCTCGGATCCTAAGTTACTTTCCACGTCGTCATCTTCATAGTCTTCACCATCGGGCTCTCGTTTCAGTGGCATTGATAAGTCTAAGCCACCGCTCTGGTCTTTGGTCACTTCTTCTGGAGGTATCAGTCCTCGACCGATCAACGCGGCGAGGTTGGAGTTTGCTGCGAAGTACGGTGGATACGGGAGGGGTACACCCGCTAATCCCATCCTTTCTTTTTGTAGTTCCAGTAATCTCTGGTTGAGGAGGAGACGGAACTGCACAGGGTCGAATGGAGCTGAGGTTTGGTCTCGCGCTGGAGGCTCGGCCGGCAATCCGTGTGGCGCTTGCTGCTTTAACCGCATCCTATGATTGTGGAACCAGTTGGTTATCGTTCGCGTGGATAGCCCTAGTTCTGAAGCCAGGAATTCTATCGTGGGCATGTTAGGGTAAGGATCTAAAGCAAACGCCAGTCTCAATGCCTCTTTTTGTTCCTCAGAGAATAGTACCCGTTGTTTCTTGGCGCAAGGTGCTCCTGCAGTGGGTCCAGGTGAGCTAGAGTGGTAGAACTCTGACGTATCGTTAGAAGAGGTATCAGAAGAGTTGTCTTGTCCAGGCCCACTGGAGCGTCGTCGCTTGTTAGCCTCTCGTCGTTCATTCTTCAATGCTTGAAGACGGTCGATGTTATGCGCATCGCTGAGCCATAGCTGCATTCTGATGAAAGGTTCTCTACCTTTGATGCTGAGCATGTGCCAGGGTTTTGGCTTAGATAGCAGCTCGCTGACCGATCCTTGCGACAGTCCAAGGACGGCTTCCCCAAAGATTTTCTGGCCGATATTGTTCGCCAGCAGAGCCTCTTTGATTTTGGTCGTAATAGTTTGCGTATCCAGGTCTTGCGTTAGAGCAGCCATTTCGTAGACACTGGGAGATATGTGCTGGTGGAGGCTGCGCATTATAGGGGGCTGATGATGTGGCTGGGGAGGAGGTGGGGGCTTCCTCTCCTTGTTATTATTGTCGTGATGCTGAGGGGGCAAAGTCACCGCGTGGTGCGGGGGGAAACCTGGTGGCGTGAGCAGCAGCGGTGGAGGCTGGCCCAAGTGGCCCAGGTGACCAGAACCCAGGAGTTGTTCCTGCTGCATCTTGCTGAGTAAGGAAGTGGCGTCAGAGATCATTTTCTGCGTTGGAGGCATCGGCTTGGTCATGTTTGGCGGACATACTGTGAACAAAAGAAAAATTCTGTAAGTATTTAATTTGAACGATAGCTAGTGTGCAGGGTTTTGATTTTTGTCGAAGAAATTGTTCGCTGCTTTGACGAATCGGTACTGAACTTCAGAAAGAAAAATGGTTCAACTTACTCGGTGCTCCGCTGTAGTTTCCGGTCCTCATCAGCTTTTCCGGCGCGATTTTGTACTGCGATGCTACTAGTTTGTGGACCGCATTGTCGTCTTCCAAAAACATCTTCATCCTGATGAAGGGCTCCCGGCCTTTCTGCGTCAGCATGTGCCACGGCTTCGGCCGAGCGAGTAGGTCGCTGACGGAGCCTTGCGAGAGCCCCAGAACCGATTCCCCGAAGAGCCTCTGACTGATAGAATACTGGCTCAAAGCTTCTTTCACCCTCCGAACGATGTCTTCGGTGTTCAAGTTGTTGAATAGATCGAACTGCTGCTGCGTGATCGGAGGGAGCACCGCTTTCATCGATCTCTGAGCGGGAGGGTGGTGAGGGGGGTTGCTCGGCTGGGAGATTAGACTATTCGTGATGGACGCCATGCGCTGCAGCGGGCTCGCCGCGGCTGAGCTGTTGAAGTCCTCATTGGGGGTGATCGCTGGCGGTAGTATAGCATTACCTAGAGGGCTTGACGCGGACGAGCCGGTAGACTGCTGGCCCGGCTCCAGCTTGGGCCGCACGAGGGAGAACGCGCTCCCCGCGTGCCGGATCGCCTCCTCGGCGTCCATCGATCTATCCTTATCACTATCAGTCATTCCATTCATTTTGGCGTTTTTGTCCTTTGGGAGTGAGAGATCTTGGACCGCCCCAGATCCATTGATATGTTGGTTCTGGGCTTGTTGCATTGCTTGCTGTTGGAGGGCGAGGAGGTTGGGGAAAGGAGGCATTCCAGGTAAGTTGTGAAGGTTGGGAATGTTGCCTCCAGGTTGGATTTTGGCGAGCTCTCTGTGGTATGCTTCCAAAGCCATACGGATGTCTTCGGGCGGCCTCTCCATGTGTGGGGGCATACCACCGCTGAAAAAAGGGGGAAACATACTATTCGTTAGTTCTAGTTTACTGCTCTCAATACCATTAAGATTTTTTAAATGTATTTATTTCCATTTATTTGAGAAAAAATCCTTCCTTTACCCCCAGGTGTTCTGATTCAGGAGTGCACAATAAAAAGCCGGATATTGCTTAGTAGGGTTTGAAAACGAATTTCAAAGTGCAATAATGTTTAACAGCTTGAGTGAAAAGTAATGAAACAATTGTTTTGTTGGAAATCGTTCAAAAATACTTACCCAGGGAAGCTTTCGCGATTGTGGCGTATGTCCTCAACTCGCCTGGTCATGATCTTGGCGAGCTCCTCCTGGTATATACGAACCACCTTCTCCTGAGGAATGTCATCGTTTTCATACTTCTTTAGTCTCCTGTTTTGGCTTGAGTCCTGAAACGTTTAAAACAATATTAAATTCCATGTTGCAATTTCCTAATGAAGAAATTTTGAGAAAAATCAACTTTTAAAATAAAAAAAATTATTAAGCTATAAAACCTATTTAAAACCTTTCCCTATAGTCAAAACGATTGCAGAAAACTCAATTTCAATCACCTAAGCTGTTTTGTAGAATAATAGTGTCAGAAAAAACCTATCTGATGAACATACAATCTCTTACACCTATATCCTTGCATCGCGAGTAAAAAATCTACTAGACAAATTTATGTAGGTACCTAAAATGGTTCTTACCTTAGAGAAGGGCGACAGACACTGCGTTCTAGGCGAGCTAGAGTCTTCATTGCTTCTGGAATCATCATTAAGTGGTGGTCCTGTCGGTGTCTTCATCATATGGGAAGCCTCGTTGAGGATATGCGCTAATCGATCGTCTCCTTCACCGTCCGATCTTCCGAATCCACCCGGACCAATGCTGCCATCTTTCGAACCAACTGGAAAGACGGAAATATGCTATGTTAAAGGACTGGTTACTTTAGGAACTTAGTTTATGATGACAGAGATATACGTTATTGTGTAATAGCAAAATTAATCAAAGTTACAGTTATGTTTATCTAGCATTAAATAGGCAAGTTCTGGCAACGAAAATATAACAGCGACTCAGTATAATTTCCTGGAAAGCTACAGTTTTACGATTCCTATAGTTTCGCAGCATACTTAATAATACCTAATGCACGCACGAGATATTTTAATTGCCGCTAAATTGTTACGCACACATACCTACTGAGCTAGTAGGTGTAAGTATATCCGCTGTAGAGACATCCACTCTTGCCAAGTAATAAATACGCAAGTTATATTTGGTACAATTGAAATTAGGCGAGTCATTTAAGCGGTGCACCGCAATGAATAGCGCTTTAAAGATAATCAGCTGAATGGGATCGTGCACTCATCGCCTAAGTCAGTAATCCTAAAACGGCGCCCGCGCAGCTATAAACAAGCGAAGTTACGCGCGAAAACCGCCATACTGCGAGCGTTCATGCTGTCAACATATTGTCTCTGGACGCACAATGAAACGACACTATTTAGATGGTGATATACGAACGGAATTAGTTTAATTAAGACGCATAATTAGTTTTAGACGTTCGCGTCGAGATGCTTATAGAATAAAGCGCGTTTAATGTTTGAATACTCTCCCTAGCACGTAATAATTGCTGCAGTATTATTTTGAGTTCAAAGAAATTTTGATATTAAATTCACGTAAAATCATAAAATGTCGGGTAGTTGTGTTTATTTTGTTATGAATTATTATTTTAATTATTGTAGCGCGGCGCCTCGTTTAAGTAGTTAGCTTCAGGTGTTCCAATCGGGTTATCAGGAAAGATTCTACGAACGTACCTACCTAGGTATTATTTCGTTAGCGGTATTTTAACGACTCCAAAAAAGTATCTCTCAAGTTAACGTATTAATTCGCAGGATCACAAAGACTTAATTGCATCCTTAAATGTTATTTTGAACCGACAATATGCAACGCTGATTTCCGTGGTGAGTGAATCTTCGGTTATTTTGATTTCGGCGGCGAAGAGATATACCTTGATTAATTGAACGATTAAAGCGTAAAGCAAAGTGAACAGTTGTTTTTCGAATCCAAATTTTATTGGACCGTAAAGTGCTTTTTATTTATTGGGAATTAAAGATGAATAACTTGAGTGATAAAATTTGGGCAAGCGTATTTTCGCAACTGTTGTGACAGATTTTCGCCTTGAAGTAATCTGCGTTTTACATCCAAATGAGTGAATTTCCAAACAAAACCAAATGACCTACAAAATACATATAAGTAGAAGATTACGCAGTATTTTTTCAATTTGAGAATCTACAAAAGAAACTTAACGTTATGGCCGCAACTTTCGCCAATTCTACGCACAAAGCAAGCTGTAACGTTTCTACGACCTAGTTCAAAGTTCAAAACTATTATTAAAAATAACAGTACTTATAATGAAACAATAAATTTAATGTTAACTACTTTGACAAAGGAAACGTGATACAAATAAATATTAAAATGGTCAAGATCTTAATCTTGCTAGTCCATTATTTTACTTTTAATGATTTTAACACGACATGATTTGGATTTTAATTGGCAAAATGTGATGTACTCATATGATGTCAAGTTTTGACAAAGCTGCTATCATGATTATTTTTGATTATTACCTACTTAAGCTAGCTAAGCTGGTATCTACAATCATACTAAATGGTAAAGTATAATATAATATTGTAGTTAAAAATTTGTAGCACGCTTACCGCCAATCACTACAAATTGGGTTGGCTGATAGAAAATGCTTTAGCATTAAGACCGCCTATTGTTCACTTTTTTAAAATGTGCAATAAAGTGTTTATAAATAAATAAATAAAGTTGGTGGATAACATTTTAGAGGTTCATCTATCGCATCTTTTACTTAGAAAGTCCCTCTTCTACTAAGATAAAATAATATTATCTAGAGAAAGACGGTAGAGTTAATAAAATGTTTAAAACGTATGGTTTAACCGTCGTTTTGCTAGATTACTTAACTCATTAAACAAGGTTTATAAGTAGGTACCTAATAGTTGAATCAATAATGACAGAAATCCGATTTTGATGTGAAAAACATTTAAAACAGCAATATCACATTGATAAATACAAATTAAAATGTAAGTTGTGTTACCGGAGGCCAGGCAGGCTGGATTATTGCATTACACATGCCTAAAAATTGAACTACGAAGCCTGATAAATATCATTAGTATGATAAAAAAGTAGAGTCGTAAAAATGAGACGCTAACTTTACCTTCTGTCGATCTTGTAAACGAAGCCGACTTGCAAAAACTAGCGATAATGATATCACACGCATAGAAGCAGTCATTTGTATGTATGGATTGATCTGTCACCAGACAGCTCGTCGATAAATCTCAACACACGTCTATTATTGCCTTTGATCTTCTTGAACACATTTTGTTATTCCGCAAACGACACACAGACAATTACCAAGACGTGCTTCGAAATATTGTCGAAAACTCAGGTTATTTCCACTTACGACTACTCACTGGGCCACCATTTTGAGCACACATCAGCACGTCGACATGGCCGCACCGTTGACTTTCAAATATATATTTTTATTGATCCTTTCGCGTTTCTTTTTTCTTATCTCGACGCCTATAAACTATGTAACGATATCAGTTTTTATTGTGGCTATTACGATGTGCATTTTTGATGGATATTTTTAAAAAACGCGGTGCTCAATTAACGTCGTCCGGTCACGGAAGTTTTAAATTTATCGGACGGGGTCTGATCGCTTCTGACTGACCACCCTCGCCTGAGACGGGGAGAAAGGGAGGGAAGTGTAAATTCGAGTGGCAATAACATCATTCAAGGATAACAATAAAAACGAAGAAATTATTTGTTTATGCGACATTATATCGCGTGCGTGCACGCGAAAACTATTTTCTTTGCGGCCGTTATTGATTGCTAGTCGTATGAATATTCAAAGGCTTTGAAAAGTAAAGGGGCGGTGCCCTAAATTATAGTGTCACTGTGACATAGTAAAAAACCACTGGTAATTTAAGCGTATAGGCTGGATTTGAACGGGGAATGTGTATCCGGGATTGTAAATCAAGGTGGCGGGTAGTCGCAAGAAAGGGGTGAGAAGTGTGCGCTCTATACGTCACGCGCGCGATCGATACTCATTTGCATTCGAGTCGCCGACAGCGGCGGACGTCAGCACCACTCGAAAGTGTTGCTCACCGCTAGAAAAAATACTGCATTTGAATTGTTAATAATGTGCGAAAGAAATCAGCGCATAAACAGGCATCTAGTTGAAATTGGGTGTTAAATGCTTCAAAGAATAAACGTACTACATTGATCTTACACGTGACATTTGGAACGAAAAGAGTGTCGAATTTTTGCTCGCGTTTTCCAAATCGTTTTCTTTAGAATGAAGACGTAAAGCGGCCTTTTCGATCGGAAAAGTTTTCTTTTGTTCGACGTCGCGTGTAGGTTGGCTGATCGGGATCGCGTGCCGGGAGGCAATCTGCGGCGGGGGCAGCGACCACAATTGATTCCATACGAGAGGAACCGAATGCTCCTATGAGCTAACCAGTAATTTTAACGTAAGACCCACTTGAACCTCTCCGAATGGAGGAAAATTACCACTCACTTCTCACACATGCTTAAACAATTTGTTTCCTATTTTACCAACTTTAAGTATGTGAAGATTGCTTTGAAAAAGAAAATGAACACAATCTAGGTCCCAAATAAAACTCTTCATGATTTTCAATTTCGTAATGAGTCGTACAATTTCGTCGACCTTTATTAGTTTAGGAAACGGTCATGACAAGTGTGTGGGACTTGAAACCGTTTTATTTGATATTATCTAAAGAATTTTAGTTTTAATAGAAAATGGTGATTTGTCAATACATGAAAACAAGTCATTAGCTGAAAAACGGATGTTGGTTTCCAGTTACATCGTGTTGGGTCTTCATAAAAACGAGTAGCTTGCAAAATGACGTCAAACATTCCCTCATCCAAGCAAAAACGAGGCTAAAGCGAGGCAGTCGGTGGTTCCTAACTAGATTCAATAATCAATTTTGCGAGCCCGCCGAGAATGCCACGCTACTCAAATCGTACCGAAAATTTGGCTTTGCAATGAAGTATTTATCTTTTCAGACCGAGCTACGATACGTAGGCGAGTTATTATTTAGTCATCCAATTAACTTGGGATAGTGTCTATAAATCATTCGAGGTTTTTCTCAATTCTCAGTAAGTACGGTGGTCAATAAATTATTGCTTGATTCTATTCAATACACTGTTGTATATTTTTTCTACTTCGTTCAATTACGAATAATGACATTAATGAATTAACGAGTAATGAATTTACAAGACGACCTCTGTGGCGCAGTGGGCGAAGGCTCGATTTCGGGTTCGATTCCCGCTGAGAGACAAATGTTTGTATAATCTACAAATGTTTGTCTCGAGTCTGGGTGTTTTCTATGTATAATATATGTGTATTTACAAAAAAAAAGTATATAAGTAGTATATCAGTCACGTAGTTCCCATAATACAAGATCTGCTTAGTTTAGGGCTGGATGATGCTTTATGAAAAATGACCAGCATTATTTATGATATTGCGAACGTTAAAGGTGTAAAATTATTGATTTATGTTTAAGTATGTAAGTATCAAACTATTAGTTTATGTATAAAAAGCTAGAGAAGCTGAGCTAGGAAGTTCGCTCCGACGGTATCGCCCCACGGGAGCTTAAGCGGAACTTTTAACGATAGCATGGCAAACTTTTTTAACGAAATAACCGAATTTCCGCTAACCGGTAACTGTGTAACGTAGTTAGTTGCACCGATCGTCTGCGCGCTGCGTCAGCACTAATTTGAGGGTCTTAGTTGCAAAGTTTTCAAAAAAGTATTTGACTATTTTGCCATGTAAAATCTAAAAAAATATTGTCGCCCTATTGGTTTTTTGTTTCCATGATCATAATGGTTGTATGGGCTGCCATGCCGTGTCAAAAGCGGTAATTTTTCACCAGCACTACGATACAGCGGTTATTTATGCATTGATTTGTGCACGGTTGCTTTATTGATTACAACTGCGATTGATAGCCAGCGAGCACGCGACCCCCGACCCGCGTTTCGTGTGCAAACGCCTTTATTGCGTGAAATTTAAAAACAAAAACAAATGTTATTCTGGCAGATGTCGAAAACTGACGGCTTCATAAGGTCAGAATTCAAATGAATTGGCCTTAACCGAGCCTGGATGAGACAGAAGCATTGTACGTGTCGTTTAGTTCGAAATTTTCAGTACAGTTTAATAGGAAATTAAGTGCATCCTGACGTATTATTCTCTGTAATTAATTACATGTGTTTCCTTCGCGACCGCGACGGTATATATCACAGATCTGTCCCGCAAGATGGGTTGTTTAACCTGTCAGTTCGGACGCGATTTGTGACCGGGCATTTTACATCTTTGCTCCTTGTCTTGCATAATTAGTAAGGATTAATGCGAGGCTATGAATGACTCGTTATTGTGCCGCGAAATAGTTCGTTCTGCACACGACCTGCCACCACAGTTTTCTATCATAATCATTCTATTTCATGAGACTTTAGTTCGTTGTTTTAACCCAAATCGATCGGGTAGAGTCGAGAGTCATATCATAGAAGATTGAAACGTTTCCATTATGGAATGGTTCCAAAAACGGACTCAAATTAGGCCGGCGCAGTCCATCACGGCGGAAACAAAGATTCATAAACTGAGAGTGCGCTCTGTCAAAACTGAGCGGACAAAAGCACTTTGCGTGCGACAAATATTGAGTTTTGAGGGTTATGCGGGTGCGATATTTCAATCGGATTCGCGGCAAAATCGAAATATTCGTTCCGTGGGCGTTGATGCAGCGATGTGTTTACGAGCGGACGACCGCAAGTTCATTAAAATAATTACCCGAGGATCGGCCGCCGGTTGACGTATGAGAATGCCCTTTTTTTGGTCCCTGACGAATTATGTCGATGGTCTTTGTATTAAACGTCTTTATGATGCTTAGAAATTATTAGACGATACCGCCTGACTTGGTATTACTTTTTACGAGCACCATTCGTTACTTGACATTTCAAATGTCAGTGTCAATAACTTTACGGCGTGAATTTTATACAGTCCACTTCATCGTGATTTTCCACAATGTGAACGCGGGCTTAATAGTCCTTAACACAATTAGCTTTTTAATAGCGTCTGAAATAACTAAAATAAGATGGTGAGTTACCACAATCAGGCACCCTTGTTCTGAATGATGCGATAATTCTGTTGTATTTTACAACTGCAGACTGAAATGTATTTTAGTGAGTAGCTGTCAACGTCAGAGAATAGTTATAATATTAATCTGGAGCTCAGGGCTGCTTCGACCTCAACTGTCTAGGAATCTTTCGTTCGGGAAAGCGTCTTGTTCTGTGCGAGTGGCAAAAGGCCAAACATTATGTTTTTCTCTATTTGAGTACCTGTAGAGTTCCATATTTTGTTAATAATGTCCACAAATTTACAATGCAAAATCTTGTTTTGCTGTATGACCTTCAAAATATCTACTTGTTTTTATAGTGACTATCAAAGGTGGTCAATAAAATAATTGTGTACTTAGATACAATTATTTACTTACAAGTAACTACAGGATGTCTGGAAGAAATCGATTAGCGATAAAGCCGCTCATTGTACTTCTCCGATTAACTTGTAATTTGCTCAGTTTGAATTTGTAAGCAATATTGTGGTGTAAAATAAAGGGGTTATGTATCTATATATCTACAGTATCTACCTCTATGCATAAAAGTCTACATGTTGTGTCTAAATAAAAAAATATATACTGCATGGTAAATGCATTAGTTTTTTTTTATCTAGATAGAAACGCATTAATTAGCTCATAAAGCAAGCAAATTTTGAGTCAACTTTCTTATTTACCCCACTAGAAGGAAACTCGTCAAACTAGAAGGAAACTCGTTAAGATGATTCCAAAAAGAAAATCCTCTTTTAGAAGAAATATGTACTAAGAGAGTTTTATCAGATAAGAGAAAGAGTAAAGCAATTCAAAGGAGACTATTTGAGATTATCTATAGTCAGAAGTGATAGGAGCGTCATCGCCCGCTCGCTTCCAGTCATTTACGCGACAATTACTTAGCCATTATTATCCAGCGAGGTATAAAATCATAAAGTATATAATGAGACACGGTATTATAATCGTAAATATGCCAGTAACCAGGGCTGATTGCTTCGTCGGAAGCCGTCAAAGCGGCCGCGGCGGGACAGGCATTCTTTGCGAAATAATTCTTGACCTCTCCGCTAGCTGCGCACTACTCACCAACAGATGGCGTTACGTGTACATTGTTGCTCGCATATTCAACTTTTTCCGTACACTTTTTCGAATTATTTCTACTTAAACGCTCTTTAAACGGCTATTTAGTTTTTCAAAGGTGCTTTCTAAGTGGTCGGTGCGTATTTTTTGCTGGAAGTGTCCTTTGTAATAATGCTTTAGCGATAATTGCGCCGTAAATTAAAAGACTGTCTGGTTCGCGGTAATTTCAGGTTATACAAGATTTGTTCCATGCTGGCATTCCAAAAATCTACGCTATGTTTACGCATCAGGTTCTCTCAGAGGAGAACCCCAGAGTATATTTTACGCCGCTACTCAATAGATGGCGTTGGCTTACCAATCAACACTATTAAGAATGTTCAGTTTGTTTTGTACAAAATATTTCAAGTAGATAAATATGCATTTTCCTGCTAGAAAGTCATTTACTTCATATGTCACTTTGATTTCTTTTCGAATTATCTTCTGAAAATCCTAATTCTTATCGAATAAAAGTTTTTGCGATCCTTTGAGCCCCGTGGGTCTATTGGGATGGTAATTATTATGTGATTAGGTATCAACGAATACGTTACAAACTTTGTGATTTATGTGTATTAGTTCGACTCTATTTTCGACCCACGCCATAACGAGGGTAGAGCACGTCAAACTAATATATTACAGATAAATAGTTTCAATTCAAAACATGAAATGCAAAGAAACGAAGAAAAAAGTTAGATTCTCACATTCAAAATTCGAAATTCGATTTTTAGATTCGCATAAGTGCGTTCAGAAACTGAAAACTAATGGGCAAGTCGGCCATCGTTCGATGTGGATAGTATAGCCACAGCATTAGTGCAGTAATACACTTGCCAACTATACTACAGAGAGTTTTAAACGCTTTTGACAGTCCCCGCCGGAGTTCCGAACGTGACCCGCTATTGATAAAGGATGCTCGCTTTGTGAAAGGGATTTAGAATGTTTAGTTCAGTCGCTATTTGATATTGGAAGCTTATATCTGTAGTGAGACTACTATAAAATTACGGTAACTGGATTCTAATGCTGACTTTATTATCTACTAAAATAGGAAAGAAGCTAAAAATAGAGTGCCTAACTACTGTATGTTACTTGGTATGTATATCAATGAAGTTATTTACTCAAGCGTCTCCATACTGTTTACGAAAGTTGTCCTAGACATCTAAACCAAAACACGGCACTCCACACACAAGCACACATCGCCAAACTAATCTGGAGCGTGCAAAAGCACAATTGAATATTAAAATTTGCTTAGCATTAAACTAAGAGCCGCTACAAGAGTTTCGAGGCATCGAGTACGGTTAACTTCGGGCATAAACCCTTTGCGAGTGTCCTGGGCGATAGTGGCCCATTGAAAATAGATTTTCACGCTACGGTTCAAACGCTTTGAGAGGCTAACTTTGTTCAAATATTGGCGGCCACTCGGCATTCTGACTGAGTTTTCGAACGCATTCTGTTTTTGAAGTTTTTATTTTTTTCTTTCCTGTCATGAAGTTAAATGACAGATTTAAGTGAAAGAAACAATTTTATTGTTTATTGGACTTTTTTTGTTAATTATGCAGCATTTTCCAATCTAAATTAAACTCAATCGGGATGTCAAGTGAACGAATAAACACACAATTGGTCGCACATTTCACCAGTGAGGCGTGTTGCCGGTAATAAGAGCAATATTTACAACTCCGTAACAACACTTAATTGGACCTGAGGATTACTCGAGTAAATTATAAAACGGTTAACTTACGTCGAAGCTTCGCGGTCGTGAAAAAAATCAAGATGTACGATGATAGTTTACCGATTTATTTCTGACAGCTCGCGTTCGAATCGCACTCAGTCACGGCAGAATCGGTAAAAAGGAACTTGACTTAAACACAGCACTATTTGACGTGCAATTAGGTCGTTAGGTGTTCGATGTTCGAAACCTATGTTTCTATTAAAATTCAGTTCTGGCACAAAATAATCGTTTACGTTGAAAAAGTTGAATTTCAATTCTCGAACGATCTTTTACTGCAACGTTTGTATATTCTATACAAAGAGAAGCTTTTTGTAAAAATTTTTTTTGCTATTCTGTCAATCACGCATCGATGTAAATTATAACGAGTTAAATGCTTACACACCTGATAGAAAATCCCGCCTACTATAATGAATAAGCCGGTTTTTGCCGCTTGCTCGCTGAGTAGTTGGAACAAATTGTAAGGGCGGCAACACACTGTAATTGATTCTATTGTTTTTATCCTCAAAGTGTGCGTGGATTGTTTATAAATAATTGTTTAATGAGCCTTCGATAATGGGATGGTGTGACGGGCTATGGGCAATTATTTCTAGCTGGCGTTTTATGATCTTTCAAAGCTTCGTTTATTTCAAAGTTATTGTTTAATGCTATTTTTAATTCATTATCATTCATAGTTATATACTAGTCTTTCACTTCAGCCGTTACGATATTATCTGGTAACAAACTTCTTTCGATACTTTTGCATTAATAATCACTTGTTCTGATTGAAGCACATAGATATATAAATAGAAGCAGCATCTTTTTTGGCAGTGGAGGAAAACTGAAAGAATACTACCCACCAGATCGTAAGACCATCGCCTTTTGACATTTGCAACACCAGACCCACCCCAAAAGACAAAGTTGGCTTTGCCTACCCAAAAGGCAAAGTTGATAAAGATGAATTAGCGTGTGATTTTGCCAGCACCATACCCCTTCAAACCGGAATAAAGCAATACAAGAATTACATTTTGATTAGAAATTGGTTCGGTGGCTTTAGGTACTCTTTCACAGAGCTTTACTAAGTACTATCAGATCAACATTACGAAAACTGAAGCCGCCATGATATTACGAAACAACCAACATGTTTACCTAGCACGCATGATTACATGACCGATACGCCAGTCCCATACAAACAGATCCGCGGTATGTCATTTAAAATGGCGATTTCCACAATTTCCCAGTTCCCACGATATACATACATACGCGTAATGTATGTCCGTCTATCGTTGCGAAACCGATTGTTCTATCGACGTTACGTTCTCACGTGACATTTGCGTACATGCAAATTATTTTACGGGGTGTTGACGCGTTGCGATTATAAATGGTGTTTGCGAAAAGTGTTTACTTTTCTTATTTATAAGTCATTATAAATGCTTAACGCGTTCGTAAGTTGCATAATTATTTGAGCATCAAAAGAGCCGTGCAGTAAATCCTTTTATCACATAGCTTTCTTTTACAACGGGTTACTTAGGTAGGTACCTCTCCTAAATATACTAACATCGCCTCTGCCCACGGCTTGGCCCACATGGTACCCGGATAAAAAGTAGCTAGTTGTCATGAACTTGTTTCACATTTCATCTGAATCGGTTTAGCCGTTACGGAGATTATAAGCAATTTTCAATTTTCGATTATAAGCAATTTTATCACTCGTATTATTAAGCGGAAATTTAAATTCTATGTTCTACTAGCCGATGCCCCCGGTTTTTCTCGTGGTATGTGGTTTGTAAGTTCAAGGAATACCAGTTTTTCATACAAAGGTTTTCAGCCCTTTTCACCCTCTTAGGGGAAGAATTTTCCAAATTCCTTTCTTAGGATATTCTTCTTCTGGTGTAGGGGCATCATAAGAAGAATATATCTTCCAAATTTCGTGCTTCTAGGACTTATGGTTTAGGCTGTGCGTTGATCCGCCAATCAGTAACGGAACAGTTTTATATATATATTGATTGAGTGTAATTTAAAAAATAAATGTAGAGTACAGTTTCAACCATGCTTTACGTAAGTAGACTCTTCAGTCATAATTGTTTTTTTTTTAGCAAAATCTAAATTGTTTCAGCAAATAGTTTTGAACGCTATTTCTCCGAATAAGCTATTTACACGGATCCAGGAACAAGTGAAACAGACAGTGAACGATATTCGCACGCATAGCGTGACCACCTTGCCACATACCATCATTACCACTTATGACATGCTACGGATGAGGCCGTCTCAGAACGTTTATGGTAACTGTTCTGCTATTGTTAAAAAAAGTTAGTTTTTTTTCTGGCAGAATGCCCCAAACTTTCGATGTCCATTCTTGTCTAGGTTAACATATACATTGCTAGCCTCTGCGTCTTTTTTTATCTGTGTAACACGCGAGCGAAGCCATGGTCGCTCGCGTGTTACACAGATAAAAAAAGCCTATGTGTTATTCTAATGCCTAAGTTTTTGCGCGTCAGAGAAACAAACATACATCCATCCTCACAAGCTTTCACGTTTATAATAGTAGTCGGATTTTACAGGCTTTCACAAACTATTTATTTGTTCAAAATTTCAATTAAATCGGTCCAGCAATGGACAGAGATTTTTATCAATAAACGTCATCTATTACTAGAATAAACTTTTTTTATTGCTTTCTCTTTAATATTGTATCATCGTTATCTCATGTATTGCTTTAGAAAGTTATTTCGTGTCTAACTATGTAAAGATATGACTGATAGTTAGGGAAATAGTGTGGTAAACAACTTCAGTGCTCTTCACACGCACACAGCTGAAAAATTTCAAACTCTCCAATCAGAATCCCCGTATCAAAACATTGCACGGCAAAAACTCGCATAATTCTCCGAAAATAAGAAGGCAAGGTAACCGTGCAGCATTATCTGAAATTCAATCTATTTGAGCTCATCCCTATCGATGGGACAAAGGCTAATGCGCACTCTTTTGTCTCTCAGATTTATACGTAGTGCATTGTCGCTAATGTGTGCACAGCCTTACAATGACAATGCTCTTTTTAATTCTGCCGAATTTTCCGGACAAGGGCGGGTATTACGTATTGCAATGGAAATTGCGGATAGCAACTGCATTTGCAAATCTGTTGTGCCGATAACTATTTTTGTTACAAAAGTCAATGAAGAATAATAAAAGTCAGGTTCGATCAACTTTGAGCAACAACTTTAAGTAACTACATATTAGGGTAATCGATTTCTCCGCAAAAAGTTTTATTTTGACAACTCTCAAAACCTCGGAAAATATTTACCCCTGATACGTAATTTTTCGTATTTTAACATTATTTACGCGATAGCTTGTTCCTTTCTACATAGAGATGAACATATTTTTATCATTTTAGTTCTTGTCATCTTAATTCAACTTTATAGTTTGCATACTTTCTAATTTGTGGTGGTTTGAATATATGACTAGATTTCTTTCTATAAAACAGATATAAAATTATTATTAAAGTTATGGAAGGATTCTGATTATAATAAAAAAGGATATCGTAAGTATACAATTAGAGACTACCTATGAGAATTCTTGTTGACACTTCTACTTTTTGACATATATTCTTACATTTCATACTGTTGTGCTATTTCCTTCAACATGTAATACGGCTCTACTTGCTAGCGTGTCCGCTGCCTTTCCCATTGTACTCCGAACTTTATCTCAACACGACTAAAACATACGAGGTTATCACCCGGCTTCGCAACTGACGCTGCCAAATATAATGTAACTTATCGAATTGACAGAGATAATTTTATTATAAACTGTCAAAACTATGTCAAACTAGCAGATATTTTGAAAATATAAGGTTTACTAGTTGAACGGCGATAGCAATTCTGTGTTTCATGGCAGAATTAAATAATAATGTCGCCTTATGTCGAAAAAGACGGCAAAAATTTTAATGTTGTCAATAAAGTTTAGCTTCAGAGAACGACACAGAATCGCTACTAGATATATCCATTTATCATTCTTTGAACTTGACACAGTTTGACAGCTATTTAACAAGCGGGTATTTTGATTAAAAACAACAATAAAATTTGGAAAAAAAACAGCAGTGGGTAACTAATATTAAATTTTTGTCAGACATTCTGTAAACTAGTCCAGTCAAAAGTGAATTTGAACTGACGCCCTCAAAAAGGTTAATCGTTGAATGTATCGTCCGCACGCGAGGATAGGAAGGGAAAGGACAAGGTCGGGAGAAAACAAAAATAAAGTGTGTTAAAACAAAATAAGTGCGGAGTCTACTATGAGCGTTGCTGTTAGATGACAGAGCCCCAAATCGAAATCTCGTCCATGAGACGTCACATCTCGTATGACATACAAAACTATGCTTTTACCCGAGATCTGACGTCTCGTGTCCTCCGAGAATCATCCCCCAGATTTCAGAAGCGCACTGATCGGAAAACGTCTTTTGTTAATAGTTTAATGGTGCTATTGCTCGTTGATTGATGGCTGCTATTGTCAGGTGGCGATAACGCGGAGCAACCGTTCGGAAGATCGGGCCAAAGGGTAATTGATGGCCTAAAGACATGCTGGAGCGACCTTATAATGTCGGAGAAAAACAAGTGCCAAATTAAAGCTACAAGATTGATAGACGCTAGATTACAAGTTTATGCCAAAGCGTAAATTTGAAAGCGAAATGTGAAGTTACCTTTTTTAGGGATCAGAGACTTGAGTAACATCACCGCGGCCTCGTCGCAAGCCCACGCGTGCATCTTCCTGTACGAGTCCCGGCCCTTTTCCGTTAGCTTATCCCATGGCTTTGGTTTCGATAGCAACTCTGATACAGTCCCCTGTGACAATCCAAGGACGTATTTCGCGAACAGTCTCTGCCCGATATTATGCACCGATAGCAACTCTCTGACTCTCCGACTTATGTGTAGAGTGTCAAGGTTGCTGTTCGCGTATTTATCCATGTTATATCTAAGCATCTCTTGGAGTCTTGCTTCCATCGGGTCGCCTTTGGGTATCAGAGAGTCACCCAGCCGGCCGACTAATGCGCCTGGCGGCAGGGGGCCCATGTCTTCAGCGAATCGGTACGGTCGATGGTCGTCGAAGCGGAAAGGGCTGGGCGGCGGCAGCGGTAACGGCGTCGGCCCGTTGTTGTTGTGATGGGTGGTGTTGTTGTTGAGTGGAGGCGTGCTGGGCCACTCCTCGGGACCTGCGGTGATAGCACGGTTAGGGGGACGCGAGGAGGGGAGGGGAGGGACATACGCAAGCGAACAGAGTGCGTACGAATATGAACGCGCGGCGTCTTTTTGCAGCTCCGAATTTAAATCAGACACGTCACCGTGGCATATCTAGAAGGGAACGCGGCTACAGAAAAGGAAGCGAACAACACTAGCTACAGAAAACCACCATCTTCAACTTGACGATATATTCCGATCCGAATCCAGTTAAGACTAAAAGGAAAAGATTACTCTATAACTTGACTTGACTCCCTTGTTAACACTTCAAACACACAAATTAATTCACATTTTAACCCTATGACACGAGGTTCAGGTGAATATTATTTTATCGCTACAGAGCTAACTTTTAAAAATAAGTTTGCTAAGCTTTTACGTTGAAGGTTTCATCGAGTATTCTCCCAATTCATTTTAACTTATCAATGCACTCATCTCAAAATTTACATAAACATTCTTGTAAACCTTAATGTTTCGGTCTTACTATAAATCCCCGAAAGCTATCTGTGGTATAAATCTAGCTGCTACGGCTTTGAAGACGTTTCCTGCTTTTAGTAAAGGAAACCGAACTGAAGGTCAGGTGCCGTATCATCTCTAAAAGGAAGACTCCGTTTTGGAAAGGTCAAAGTCGTTGTGATTTTTTTGTCGATTTCATGAATGGTCGAACGAACACTATACTGTGCGTAACAGGTGATTGAGTGACCCGCTTGCGCACATTATTTTGATACTGAATTACTTACTTTTGAACTGTGAATGCTATTAATGCGTACTCAACTCAACCCAGGCTGTGTATACTGTTTTTTAAAATTACCCTGAATCGTCCCATACTGTACTCAATCTTTCCTGTACCACGAAATCTGCGACAACTCTTTGTCAAAGTTGTCAAGGCCGCCCCTTCAACGCTTGTTTTAAGAGACTGCCATCCTGAATTTTAATTCGTATTTTTCATACCTAATACCTATTTTTTTAGTACAAATGTCTACAAATATGTATGTATTCTACTTTAATTAACCTAGTTTATAAAACAATCGAAATAATCCGTGTGATTTCACAGAATAAAATGACTTTACTCCTACTGGAAACAAATAACCCCGAAACGAATGTTGGTCTAGTATTTTAATCAAGTTATAGGTAATCACAAACGTACCTGGTTCCCTTCTCTCGGCGCTTCGCTCGCGTTCCACTGAGCTACGCTCATCGCGCATGGGCGCCACGCTCGGCGAGCGCTCAGGCTTGCGCTCGATCCGCTCGAGCCGTTCGAGCCGCTCGAGGCGCTCGTTTCGCTCAAGACGCTCATTTCGCTCGAGCCGCTCGTTTCGCTCGAGCCGCTCGCTCCTCTCGATGCGCTCGCTCGGACCCAGGTCAAGTGAGCGGAGCATGCTGGAACAAAAATAATGAGGGTGACTTACAGAAATAACTAAGAGAAAAGTAGGAGCTTTAAGTACTACAAACTTTTTGACAATGTTGTATATACCTAGTTTATATACAATAAATAAATTATCTATCGTTTTAATAAAATTCTTTTATCGAATTTTTCCTGCATGACAACCTCGAAAAATCAGACGCGGTTTGCCAGTTTGTCAGAATCGCTCTTGCTCCGTTTTGATTCGCGCCCGCCGCAGAAAGGGTTACAAAGAAGTGTCAAGTAAGGTGGTAGGTATATTTGGTTAAGTCCTAATTATTAGCATGTCATAAATTACCCAAAACTGTCATATAATCAAAAGAACCCATAATGAACCTTAGAACGGTCCGATAGACCTTAATAAATTGAGCAGGTGAATTGATTAAAGCCATTCCAGGTGAATTAATTAAGTTATTTTAATTAATAGGATATACTGTGCCCTTATTGGCAATATTCCTTTCATAAATTTATTGAGATCGGTCCCTTCAGGTAGGGGTACCTTGGGGTGATAAGGTGCTACTGATAACGCTATTTTACGTGTTCATTGATGGTGTATTTTATTGAGCAGCTCCATTTATATGAATTCTCTTGAATAGATTATGAGACTCTCCTAGCCAAAAAATAAGTTCTTTTTTTTTATACAAACGTACGACTATGAAACAAGCATCTGATGTCTACAAAATGACATCTATTTATAGGTTAGTTGATTCGCGTGGGTGTATGTAATCGATTTGCAATAAAACTATCAACATTAACTGACTATCAACTATATTATTACTGTACACTTAAACTCAACCAATTGCACAACTATTTATACAATCTAGCCTAAAATTAACTATGAATTTACCGATTAATCGGGCTACAAGTTAGACGATCGGTCGATTCACCCCGAAGCATAAGATTTTCGCACCTCGAACAATAGGGTTGTACCTTAATTACGATTTAATATATAGCCAATTAATTGACGGTACGGAAGCGATAATTTGAATTCTATATGAGGTTTGATTGTGCTATTGTAGACTAATGGGGATTAGTTAGGGACGAATAGGTTTCGATTTGTATAAATTTTACGAATGAAATTATTAAGTACTCTTTTAGTTTCATTATTAGCTTTTGTTACATAAGCCAGCAGTAATTTATTGGTAAAACAAATTTCCAAGACATGTAACTACAATTGTAGGTGTTCTTTTTTGAACATATCGTATAAATAAATAGGTAATACTAACTGTTGAATTAAAAAAAATTTGGCTCTAGTCCACTCCATGAAATTTTCCATTTTCAGTTCAGTTTATTGAAAACTGATTCTGGAATACATAGACAGATATGTCAGCACTTGTAAAGGTAAAAGCTTTTTCTATGTTTTCTGTATAGATAAGTAAATAAATAAATACTTAATGGACATTTTTCACACAGCATCATCAAGCTCCAAACTACTCAGAGCTTGTATTATGGGAACTACATGACTGATATACTACCTATATTTTTTTTGTAAATACATACATATTATACTATTTATTTATTTATAGAAAACACCCAGACCCGTGACAAATATTTGCGGATTACACATTTGTCGCACCTTCTGTGTCTCAGGTGGGCTTTCGCCCACTGCGCCTCGGAGGTCGACACAGAGGAGGTATATATGACGTCTGCATAGGTAGGTATATTAATATTTAAAGAAGCACCTCTTTCAATCCCACGGCTCCTCTCTAAAGCACTCAACCTCCAATAAAGTCCACCTCTGTACGCTCACATACTGTAATTGCACACAATAAGCGTCTATTGTTCCTGTAACAGGTAATTCCCTTGGCGCTGATAACTTTATGCTGAAATCGATTTTCATATTGCGATTTGGTGTGTGGAAATTTAAGGTTTCCGGGGAATTAGATGAGAATTGGTGTGAATGTGCACTTAATTTGCTTACTAAAATTATTTACGTATTTTATATTTTAATGTATATTGTGTTGATGTCTCAGTTATTACGCAGTAAGATAAGAGATGAGTAAGACAAGCTTTACACAAGAGCGTATTTTTGAATTAGGACGAATTGATTCATTTTAAATTTTATTACGTTCTGTCTGGTTTTGGCAATAGTGTCTCTGATTAGTCAGAAGTTGTTTAACATCGCGTCATTGCGTATTTCTCCAAGAAAAGTTGTTTTAAGGATAATTACGTTTGATGAAAGGAGACAGTTTTTTTCAGTATTATAGAAACGATACAATATGTAATTATAAGTAAATATAAAACAAGAACTAGCAAGCCTTATACGTTTCTACGTTGGAGCTTTGATAATAAAAGAGATGTTGGGATCATCTTCGTTTGACCACTCTCAAAATCACATAAAATACTTTTTAAATCAAAGGTTGTCTGACAAGACCTAATTTTACCTAATAAAATTGATATTACTCGCGCGCAGACCCCGAGATAGAGCGGGTGAAAAGTCATTACTATTGATTACAAGAAATTACTATTGATTACAAACTGATCACTGACCTAAAGCAGACTCACGAAAAAATAACGAATGATAGAACTCGTGTGATGCTCCTTAAAAGTTTCTAAACTTGAGTTTTCCGAGCAAATTTCTCAAGGTAAGTAACCTTACAGCATAGCCGCGTTTAATATTTTACAGGGTTTTAAAAGTGATACATTATAAATAATCCACTTTAACTTAGTGACATAGTTGTATTTTGCGCTTACCTCGGAAGTGGGTAAAACGACATGATAGCGCGAGTTTTAATAGGAGATGCTAGGACAACAGAAAGTGGAGTCGACCATAACTAAAGATCTTCGAAAAAAAAGTTGGTACAAACTGATAGGTATTATGGTTCTTGAGTTTAAACTGAAGACCATCAAAATTACTATATATATAATTCTTATACTGAGCACTACAAAACTCATACTTACGTTGAGGGTAAAGAACTCATGATGTATGAAAAATAGATAGATGTACTTAAAACAAATTATTTTAATTATCTACACTTTGCCTTTTGTGTCACTTCTATCTACATAAAAAATCATGCCTACTCCATACATTTCTTAGTTCTAAGCGAAGCTTAAAGCATCTTTGTCTTTGGCCAAAAGCCTTCAGTTTAAGGCATGTAACACACTGAATATTTTATCAACCAAACTCCGTAACCGATGTGCGTCCCCCTGATGTTGGCTTGTTTTTGAATTAATTACTTAATGGTTAAAATGTATGCGTTTCATTAAGAACACCTTTCTTACCGCAGCTCGGAGACTTTTACTTCAAAGCTTTTTTAATAAATAAGCTGCTATATTTAAAAAAATATATATGCCTCTGTGAAGCAATTGGTCGAAAGGATTTGGACACCATACCTCGACTAAGAAAGTCACAGACGCAGGATGGAGATTTTTTTTATAGGTACATTCATCGATATAGGCAAATTATTATGTGGATACGTTAATATATACCTCTAGATCCATTATATTAGTAAGCATGCCAATTAATTTAGCTCTCTCGTAATTCAGGGTCAGTTAATTCAGGCCGTCTAAAACTTAAGTTGGCTTGAAAATTGATCAAATTTCGCGTCGAAGTAGCTATAAATTCAACTCTAAAATATTCTAGTCAAATTTTGATTGATGCCGTTCCGTTTCAAATTAAGAGGGGGTTTTCACCCCTAAAGAGAACATCTCAAAGACATATTTCTACGGGGTTAGAAAGGATGCTGCGTATTGATTGGCAAATTATGAATTCCTCTCGAGTTCTTTGCGGTATTGGAATGACAATTAAAATGTTGTGTTGATATATCAAGGGACTCTTCTGAACAAAGAGATATTTCAGGAGATATTTTCGAATGCCTTTCTTCATTTTGCAATAGGAATTTCCACATTATTATTCTACCGGTGATGAACAGACAGAATCCAACTTTCTTCTATATATGATAAGGGCCTCTCGTCTCAAGAGTAAGCTAAAATTCCCATTTTTTTAAAATGATTGATGACTCCAGGTTTTGCACAAAAAAGCCTATATTCGCAATTAAACATATGCGTATTCATAATTATAAATGTTGCTGGTACACCAAACTTAGGTAGGTATCGCATCAACAATATATAATTCTCACGATTGTCCAAAGATATTGTTGATTTATCATCAAATCAGCTTTAATTGACCTAAGCACAGATAAATTTGCATTTTATCTTCGGAAACTGCTGGAAGTACTGTAATCTCTCGGACAATGCAGTGACGTCACTATCGGTTATCAACGGATCGCCGATAACGACGCTCCGCCCATCCGAACTGACCAATCGAATCGATCTCCAGTCACGCCTCGATCTCACATGCTTCAAACAAGCTTTACTATTGACAATACACTTCTTAGTAACGCCGGCAAACATTAAGTTAAAAAACGTCGGCCGACCGTAAATTAGTTGATAATTTGTGTACGACATGAGACTAAACTTTCGTTAAATGTAAGTTAAACAAGCCTAAGCAAATGGAGACAGGTGTCCACGACTCTATTGATATATAGGGTGTATAAGAACATGGAAATCAGTGTGTGCTTAGAAGTTAATTAAACAAGATAGCCTGATTCTCTATTTGGTTTTCCTCAACGTTGCATCGAGAATTTTTTCTGTAAACGAATGATAAAATTCGAATTAATTATCCTAAAGATAAGAAAGAAGATGAGGTTTTTAGGGACTGCTCAGGCAGTGTTTGTTTTCATAGTCACAGTTTTAAACAGGTGAATAGTGATTTCGTGGAGTTAGGGCACTTTTTTACATCAGAAATTGCGAGTTGTGTTAGAGTCCACCACTAAGAACCGTTTACCCGTAAGGCACGGTGTTGGCAAAATAATTTGTTTTTGTGATTGTCTGTCTGTTACCATTAATCTCCGACACGGCTTATCTGATTGAAATATGGTTTTGCAATGGATTTGTAAATATCGCTAAAAGTCACAAGGGGGAACTGTATTTTTTTTTGTCATAAATAACTTGTGTGAATAAATAATTAATAATAATGTGAATAAACACAATGCTCAAAACTGTTTCTGATGAAATCTCCGATTAGAAACATCGGCTGCAATCTCGGCCGAGTGGGAGTTTGGGGGTTCCATTCAGAAAGGAGGGGGTGTTCGTTCAGAAATCAATCCGCACCCCCATTAAGCTTTAATCTTCGGAGGCTGGCTATAACTTAATCCCGACTTGAGAACCGGAATAAATAACCAATAAACCGCTACAGGTGCGTCAGACTGTTTATGAAGGTATTACAGGATTACTTAGCCTATAGATATTGTATCTTGCGTAAATGGGCCACCCTGTATTGGTACAGGGTGTTTATAGTTGCCAAGGTATTTCATATAAGACTTTTAAGCGAATTAGTCCCAAAAAGTGTTTAGAATTTTAGTGATGTAAAGCGCTCGTAGCGTAGTTTGCCTAGTCGGTGTGATAGATTAGCTCCGTTGTGGCATTTAGAACTAAGCGCTACAGTGATTCAGATGCCGGTCCTGTCTATGTTACTCCTTAAGCCTAGAAGAAAGAGTGGCTAGAATATTCCGACATAAGAGTTGGCTACAAGCTCAAACAAACCTACAGCAACTTGCTGGACAAAGATTTTGAGCGTTAGCCAATATGATCACAATTGCAAAAGGGTATGTTAAGTTTTTAGAAACGAAAGTTTGAGTGTTTTACGAACTTATAGTATTGAGTATTTAAGAATGTCTCCAGTTATCATTGCCCCGTTATTTTTAGGACATGCTGTAGATGAGGATCTAACCTACAAATACAATGAAGATTCCCCTTCAGCGTCCAACCTCCGATCATGGGAACACACAAGTGTCTCGCGTGTCTGCAGCAATAATTGAAATACGATTTTTCTATTTTCCGTTTCTGTTGTCGTGTGAGTCGATAATGTGTCATGTTTTGACAATTGTTGCGTTTTTATTGCCACAAAGAATGATGGGTTATTGGTGGGGGATTCTCGTTTTAGCTGGAAAACTCGTGTTTACCTACAGCTGACATGATTGCCTACTTTGATCAAATAAGGAAGCTTTGATTTTACGACGCAAATTCACTTCATCGTTTTACGACTGAGATTGTCCTTTGACTCAACAATAT
Organism: Perizoma flavofasciatum; assembly: GCA_958496245.1. Taxonomy (NCBI): domain Eukaryota; kingdom Metazoa; phylum Arthropoda; class Insecta; order Lepidoptera; family Geometridae; genus Perizoma; species Perizoma flavofasciatum. Next base: position 10,285,905 of record OY292440.1, on the reverse strand, counting down.
TAAGGTGATGTACCGCGCTCTTTCCTGCACTAAAATTATCGATTACAGTTTAACTAATACCAAAATAGGTGTTTAGTGTCACAGCTTGGGTTTATGTCGTCGGCAGCTTTGATGCGACCCTTTGATGTGATCAAAGATGCCGCCCATCGGTCGCCATATTGTTAAAAATAACACATTAACAGTTCGGTCTTGCTTGTAAGATAATATTGTTATGGTACGAAATTGCACCAAATTTCATAGTTATTCACGTCAATTTATAAGTAACCTCTTTGCCAATGACAACCTGACGGATATGTATGTCCATTACCTGTCCTACTTATGCATTAAATGCGAGACTTTAGATAGATGTTAGTGTTTGTTACTAAAGGATCTTTGTAACGGCTGAAACGATACGGATTGAATTTGAAACAGTGACTAGTTCTTTATAGTTTCTTTTAGTTTCAAAAGGCTACTTTTTATTCGAGAACAAAATGAATCTGCGTGCAGACGTTAGTTAAGTAATGAAATCTTCCATTTTATAAGCGATATAAATGTTATCTGATTTTATACCTTCAAAGTAACTAAAAAGCTATCTGATGTCATACCTACAAGATAAGTAATTAATTTCGATCCCAAGCCTCATAGAGACTGTTGTTTAACCAAAACTAATTCTTTCACATCCGTCGATAACCGTATTTGTTTTCCCACTCCCAAAAAAGTCATCCCTCTGGTTCTCAGGGAGCGATTCAAAAACCAATAACTAGTCCAAACACGGTGGTCGCCTGCTAAATTCCATATCTCGAATCATTTAGCGGGTAGATGTTAGATGTGGCGTGATCGCTATTGTACCACAAGTGGTTCCGATTAGAAACGAAAAAGGTCCAAAAACATTTGGGACCTCCTTCGTCGATCGGGTACATGTTAAGTTTCGAATGGAAAAACAATTTGAGCTGATTTAAGGACATAGGAGTTGCATTTAGAGGTGATAATCAAATATGGTAGATAAAATGTATTGATTGAAAAGTTACGTTTACTTTGGTATTGTCAATTTTATTTTAATAAACATCTATCAAATATATAAACGAGTCTTGACCTCTCAATAGGATTCCTTGTATTAAAAAAATGTGTTTTCTACATACATACCTGAAAAGCAGAAGGTTGAGAGTTCGAATCTCGCCTCGGGACAAATGTTTGTATGATCTGTAAATATTTGTCTCGGATCTGGGTATTTTCTATGTATAGCATGTATGTATTTATAAACAAAAAAAAGTAGTAGATATATCAGTCATATAGTTCCCATAATACAAGATCTGCTTAGTTTGGGGCTAGATGATGCTGTGTGAAAAATGTCCAGCATTATTATTATTTTTTTATACATAATGGATCTCGAATCTCAGTAATTCTGTTTTCGTAAAGTTATCACCTGATATGAAATACCAGGAAAATGGTAAAATGGGCTAAGATAATTGATTTTGGGCCGCTTTATCTCGAGATGTTGACGGATGGCTTCCGCACTGATTACTGGAACCCTACACGTGGGAAAATGCAATAGATTACTTAACTTTATTTTATATTATTTGTTTGTTTACGCAAAATCTCGGCATGTCTACCTATCGGTTGGAGTTCTTATAAGGCATCTAACTATAGATATCTATGTACCTGCCACGGGAAAGCAATAAACGTATTAGTTATTCAGTATACAAATATTTACTCAGCTGAAGTTTCATAGGTTGATCTGTTGAAACCCATTTTCTACTAATATTTTATATTCAAAAGCATGGATATTTGAATGTTTGTTGGTATAATAAAGTTTGAAACACATCGGCTTTAATATGTGCAGAAGCTATAAATAATATAAACTATCTAAGTTTGTATTTAGGGGATAATCACAAAAGTACTCATTCGATCTAAAAATTTATTTCACCAATATTTAGCATGGACTTTCAGGGTGGACAAAGGCTTCATATTATCCAGTTAAAATAAAAGGGATATATATTATATAGGGATATACTATTATTACTATAATGATAGTTATGTAGTATCACATAATATCATATCACATTGTTCAAAGAGATTCCAACGAAACTTATTTCCGAGCGAACAGTTCATGAAGACATCAATGTCTAAGGGTGGTCTTTATGTCCGTCACTTAACAACACACTTAACTTAAATATTTGTTTTCTCAGTTGTTCTTAATTACTGTACCTAGTAACTATGTTTTATCCTGCCTTGTTGTGTTTAAACACCGCATCCTCAGGGTTTCTTTTGACATTTCAAACAATTTGTTTATAGTTATTTTAAACACTTCAGAAGAATGGTGTTCAGTATAGGGGTTTTTATTTTATGTTGTTTTCTTCAACTTACACAACCTTGTCGTTTCGGTAAGATCGTTTTATCGAGGGGATATTATAAAAAATACTATTGATCTATATTATTTGGACCGAGGTGACTGCTGAAAGGTTTTCCATAAAATATAATAGATTATAATGTAGTTTATTTGACACAAAGCATAGAAGACAGGTACAAAATGAATAAAACAGACACTATATAGATAACACAAATATAGACATGGACAAAAAGGAATAAAATTTATTGCTAATTAGTATATTTAATCTGTGCCGTGTGGGCTAAACAGGCCCTGTCTCAGCTATGTACTGCTCAGCTTTTCAGACACGGCCTAGGTAGGGTGACCTTTGATGTGAATTATTTTAAAGAATTAAGAAAGAACTTAATTTTGAAAACATACACTAAACACAATCCATCATCATCGTCACATGCGTATCGGGTGCTTTTGTTATCCGCCTAAGTATCTCCAATCTTGTGGCTTGAATTCTTTATCATGTATGTATGATGCACAGACTAGTTTGTATTATGTATAACATAATCATATACTGCACCAAGGCGCCCTGTTATCAGTCAAAGGTAGGGTCAGCAAACACACTATACACACAATGATGACATTACTTCACTAGGATTATCAAGTATTTCTTGTTCTTATGTTGGCACAAGTATTTATTATTCTCATGTTGGTACAGGTTCCCTTATTGTTGGTTAAATAAAGCTTATAATTGTGGTGTAAAGTTTACATTGTTTATTAATAGATAAGTTAGGCGTAATAGGCGCTTTTGTGATTCATCTAAGAGACTAACTTGAATAACGTGTTGCAGGTTCTCAGAAAACTAAATCTTTTGTCAACATATATATTTAATTTATAAATAAGCGTCATAATGTTTAGGGAATAGAGCTTTTATATAAAGCAACTGTGTTTCTCTATCTAAAAAAACCTTTAGATATGTTTATTAAAATCAACTCATAGCACTAATTTACCACGTAAATATACATCAACGTCTTTTACCGTTCATGTCATAAGACGGAAAAGATAACTATTTTGTTATAAAACCTACTGTACTTTCACGTATTTATGAAATATAGCTGCGCCCCGCGGTTTCACCCGCGTAAGTTTCGATTCCGTCGGAATATCGGCGATCTAATTAAATTTTAGAACACAAAAGCTGCTATTGTGACTTAACTATGATAGTTAGATATATTCCGTCCATAACTTTTTTGTATGTAATAATGAGTACTTTAATCATGTACTACATATTTTTTATGTATCATCAATAGTTTTCTCAGCGCACGCCAAATAATGAATTTTATAGGCAAAATTTTGCTACTTTGGGCTACATTGTTGCAATTTTCTTAAGGATTTCTATTTTTTTGAAAATAAATTATAGCTTATGTTACTTCCTGATAATTTAGCTTTCATTTGGTGAAAAAATAGTTAAAATCGGTCCAGTAGTCTCGGAGCCTATTCGATACAAACAAAAAAATATTTCCACTTTATAATATTAGTATAGATATTAAAGTTAGATAGATAGGTATGTAGTTTTGTTACGCACTAAAGATTGAGATATCCTTCGAGCGCAGCCTTCACAGAGTTCCCCGACCATTATGCGTTGCCCAAGTGCACAAACACTGGTACATAGAACACAAACAGAGTAATCTCTACGCAGGTGAATGAACACCTTATCAAGTTTATCACGGCACTATTTTTCTGCGGCTAGTACTTTGTTACGGAAGTAAGTAGTTTATATAGATGACTTTTCTGTGAACACGCTTATATGATACGTTTCACTTGTAACTAACTAACAAACAATGTAATCAAACATGTGAAGTAAATTTTAACCTACTTCTAATTGTCGTATCGAAATGAAACTTTGTATGATTATGTAGTTCGGATGACAGTACTATAATTTGGTATCTTGGAGCTGATCTGATGATGGAGCCAGGAGGTGGATAGTGGAACTCTTCAGTGGCTACTAGTAAACCCCTCGAGTTTGGGCTCATATGATTCGATTTGACGAGTCCAATGGATTGGGCTTGGTAACGCGGGTCTGACGATGAAGCCAGGAGGTGTATAGTGGAATTATTTTTTATAATATTTAGTGCGTGATAAAAGCGTGTTTTTTAATACACATTTTATTTTAATGTCTTGGTCTATAATACCTTATAGAAAGTGTCAGTAAAAGTAAACCATTTTTACGAGTATCCCTCGTAATTAGTGTTTTTTTTTTTAATTGGACGAGTAGTTTGAGATTACTTCCTACATACAAACATTACCAGTATAGAATATTAGTATAATATGTATGTACTTACTTGATCTCCCTTTTTATATCGTCATAGTCCCTCTGCCCGTCGAGCCTGGCTTCGAGTCGCGCTATATGCTGCTTTTTCTCGTCCAGCCGCTCCTCCAGCCGCTGCAGCTGCTGCGCGTGCGCTTCCTGCAGCGCTGACAGCGACGCTTGGAGACGGCGCACGTCTTCCACTAACTGGGCGATCTGGAAAGAAGGAGCAGAGTATTACAATTAAATTCCAGAACTTACTGAGCCTGAAACAGACTTAATGGCGGTGGCGAACAAAGGGAAATGGTTGTCAAATGATTGTCAAATAGTTATCAAATTGTTGTTAAATTTGGTGTATTGATCGTCACGACCATGTCTTTTTAACCGGGTGATGTTCACAGGCTATTGTCAGTTTATGTATTTGTTCTAGATTTTGGTAAAGATATATAAATTATATTTTATAGGACCATTTCGGGATCATTCTCTACACGAATAAAAAACTTTTAGATTTAAACCTGCGAGTTAGACTATGTAGTAGGTACATATTGGTGGACATGCCTATATTAGAAAAAAAGCTACTGAGAGGCTCATCCTTTATTTATAATAAAGTAATAAAATTTATTAATAGCTAAAAAAGCTATTGAAATCTTTTCTAATCTGGTTTAGGAAGGGTAAGTAATAGATACCTAATCTCTTGTAAGTGACGTAAATATCTCCCTTTTTCTGCAGTCGGATAAAAGTACAGAATTTCCCATTGGCAATTCAATAACTAAAGGAAATATTATTTGGAATGAGTGTTTAAATCTTTTTTATAAAATGTTTGTAGTTATATGATTGTTATCTTTTGATTTGATATCTGTTTTATAATGTAGGATTTTAATAAACTAAAATTAATAATATTCAAATAATACCGGAAAAGCCGCAACGATTCGACCGTAAAAGAATCTTTATAACTTTAGTAATATAATAAAACTCGTCACAAAAACGAAGAAAAACAGTGATAAAGTCATATAATAGTTTGCTCAAGTCTTTTTTCGTTAATTAGGAATCTCAAACGATGTATGATTTGCAAATATTTATTTAACATTTCAGATAGCGTCATTCAAATGACATTCAGGTTGGGATTGATCAATGTTGCGTCGTCTAAATATTTTAAAAAGAATAGTGACACTGCCACACTGTTTTGATATTTTTCTTCGTGTACTTTGATTATTTGCCAAAACATCATTTTTCAATGCATTCGTTTTGTTCATTTTGGCTCGCACTCAAAGTTTCCTACGATGTGTACAAGTGCATAATTGGCTGTCAATGTCACTGTCAAACAGATCAAAGATACATACGTAAGTCTGACAGACTCATTCGAAAGAGGCGTCTTTGTGAATCCAAAATATCGCAGTAAAAAAACTCAATCATGTATTTAATCAGACAGTAATTTACAACTCACGTTTCCGTTCGCAATTGACGATCTATTCATAAAATCAGTACATAATAACTAACTACCACGCGCTCTTGAAAATGCAACCTTGTTTCGATAGGTATAGGATCGGAGTGATTGTAATGGAGAGCTCAGTCTGTTATTTGTCGACCTTCGGAAGATATCAATTGTTGATGCATCAAGGTGGTGGCGCGCGCTCGACTGTGAAGATACGTATCGCTTGCAAGATAGATAGGACGGAAATCACGGCCTGCGTGAGTGAGACGTGGACACACATCACTGAGACCAGACTGCTCATTTTCTACTCCTTAAAGGCTATGATTTTCAGGGATTATTCATGACTAGCTAGTGCCCAGGGCTTCACCCGCGTGGTATCCGGATAAAAGTAGCCGCTGAAAAGCGTTCGTTAGTAATATCAATTGAGATTTTGTTCAGTAGGTTCGCACGTCATATACCTAAGTATTGTTGTTGTTTACAAAATGATCTCAGATATCATGAATTAAGCCAATCAAATTACAAAAAATTCTAGAAACGCCGATGTCATCGACTATGTATATGATAATTACTTCGTTCTTTTTATTTGCGTAAAATACAAAGTCATTATTTCTAAAGATCTTTGGTGATAGTCGGTCATGTGACTTCAAACCACTAGTTTGAAGTCACATGGCAGACAAAAATTATACCCAATAGAACTATACTAATAAGTTATAAAAAGTTAATATTTAGCAACGAAGCACTCATGAGCGTAGCCTCTCTGGTCTTTCTTAACAGATAAATTGGGTGTAGAAACGTATTCAAGGCTTACACTTGATGTATGGCCTGTAGATTATGGAGCATTGTTTACAGCGTTTTAATGAAGAACCTTCAATAGGTGTACGTACGAGCATGCATCATACATCAAATATACTTGTTCAATTCTTGTAACACGATGACAAAACATTGAATGAGAATACAACCTTATCTTTTCAGGTTTTTCTCAAAAGTGAGTCAAATGATTATCATATAAATAATTTAAATGAACATTTTAACGACTGCAACTATCAAGGTTTTACGAAAATGTTGGAAACTGTATAATTATTATTTAAATAATAATATTATTTCAATAATAAAAATCATAGTTTTCGATGGTGCTGCCTGATACCCACAACAGAGTGAATTTTAGTGCCTGATCAGGACTATGTATGTGTGACTATGTAGGTCTTCATTTATTAAATAAAAAAAAGAGTATTTTAGCAGATAATTCAGAGCAGAGATATACGTGGAGAATAAAAATGGGAAAATACTACCACCATGCCTATTTCAGCCGCTCAGCAGAAATGTTCTCATTGCAGTGTGAGGGTTGAAGGGTATGCTTGCCGGTGAAATTACATCTTTCATCTGTATATCTCAGAGAGGTACCGCGTGAGTGATATCTCTGGTATTGCAAGCGTACATAAGTTACGGTAACCACTTACCACCAAGGGGTCTATATTGGTATACAAAAAAGGCAGTTTTTTATTGGTAACATTGTGCTTGAATTAAAATGTACAATAACTCTTTTCAGAACCTTTTTTTTATCATCTTTTTCTATTTCATCTTTTAATTAATAAGGTAAATACATAAAAGTAATATTTTGGTAAACAGTATGTGTGGCTTTGAGTATTTGATTAAACGATAACCGTATCGTTTAATCTATTTTTCTGGTTATATCTGGTACTAGCTTCTGCCCACGGCTTCGCCCGTGTGGTATCCAGATAAAAAGTAACCTATGTGTTATTCTAATGTATAAGCTATATTACTGTAAAGTTTCATCAAAATCCGTTCAGTAGTTTTAGCGTGAAAGAGTGATAAACATCCATCCTCACAAACTTTCGCGTTTATAATATTAGTAGGATTAAAGTAACTTGTTTAATTAATTACAATATTTTATAACAATTAATGCAAATTGACTTTGAAATTGATATTATGTTAATACGATTATTTTATGCTGAACTGAAGTACTACTTGCGAAAAAACATCTTAGAACCTTCCTTGAACTCATTAAAGCAGATTGCCCCTTTTCGGACATAAATAATAACAGACAAATATACAAACATATACTATCGTTTACGGCTAAAGCATAAACGGGCTCCTTGCGTCGCGGATAGAACAGTTTCTACCAAATCTAGAACTCAACAACGATCTGGCAAACAGTTACTAACTTCATTAGCCGAATCTCATCTTAGTTAAAGGGTTATTTTGAAACGAAACAAGAGGGACACACTGTAATCGTCACAGAGGGTGAATAGAGGCCCAAGCAGAGGTTCAAAAAGGTGTAATTAAACTAAAAATGCGGTGCGTGGACTTCAATAAAAAGCTTGGACTGTGACGTGGTCGAAAACATAATTGTCCATGGTAATGATTGTAGGTAATTGTTGAGGGTCACCCTTAACCCTTCAGGAGGAACTCTTGGGTTAAGTGTTAAGTTAAAAGCGACAGCGAACATGTCTTACACTTGAAAAAAAGTATACAAATCGATTGTGTATATCACAAGTACTTTTTTATATTTAAAAACTCCTAGGATGTTTATTTCAACTTGTATCTCAACAGCCCCTAGTGATGTGTGTATAAAACATCTACGCTGAAGTGGCGTATGCATTTCAGAGCAATTAGTAATCAAACCACTCATTGCTCTCTCCCGCTACCGCCCATGATCCGCTTATGCTACCCCGCTTCCGCTTATGAGTTGGACTAATTCCCTAATAGCGGTCAGGGCAGAACAGAATTAAGACAATAATTATTCGTGGTCCAACGGGAGAATTCGTTTCGCCTAATACTTTTTATGGTGAGTGTACCATGTTCTACTATTATGGGGATGTCGACAAATACGTTGAATAACTATGGACTTGCCTGTACCTTCATAAAACTGAGGTAACTGAGTCGTTAGGATGAAATCAATGGTGTGGCAATGAGATCTATGGCACTTTTCTTTATAATACAGACACGGGCGTTCAGTTTTGACCGGGTAGTCGTTTTTATTGGTCGATCTTAAATAATGATTATGAGTGTTGATAAACAGGGCCAGTTTGGTGAGAAGATTATGGCGGGCCCCGCAAGAGACGCGGTAAACTATCATGTAAATAACACTTATTTATTTGTTAGAATCGGTTGAATTGCAAACAACATTCAAGAAGTTTATTTCGCACTTAAGAATTATTAAAGAATGTTACAGGATAATAAAACTAACACTCAAATATTCAAATAATATGTCATCATAATCATAAAGAACAATTTCGCGTATTCAAAAAATTTGAAATGCATGTATCCAATAAGGCTTGTCTATAGTGACTGGCTGGTGGCGGACAGCTAGGCGAGTTCTGTACATTTATTTTCTTTAGATTTCAAGGATACGTCGACACTATGATTCACGTTAGCGATAAGATAGCACGGTATGTAAATTTCAATATTGTGTAGTCATTTCTTGGTCTTGGTTATGAAACGAGCATCTGGTTCTTATTGTTCTTAGAGAGAACAGTGTGAAAAGACATGAGCTTTTTTATGTTTATTAAATTTTGATTTAAAAAAAAAGACAAGAAATAATGTAAACACATTTATTGTCCCACTAGCTTCTTACCACGGCTTTGCTCGCGTAGTACCCTGTATAAAAAGTAGCCTATGTGTGATTCTGATGTATAAGCTATATTACTGTAAAGTTTCATCAAAATACGTTCTCACAATCTTTCACGTTTATAATATTAGTAGGATTGACACGACGTAACAAAAATACATTTAAACTACATACATAACAAATTACACAAAAAGAGCGGAAAGTAGGTAGGAATAAAGTAACGATTCATGATTTGCACTGAGTATGTAATCATCTTCCTGCCCTTATTCCATATCACGTGGGGTCAGAACAAATAAATACGCTAGAATTCAGATCAAATGAAACACCAATCCCATGCAGTTATCATTTCTCCTTTTAACATCCTTTCGCGCCATCGTTATTTTCCACAGGTAATGTATCACCACAGAACCATATCATATGCCAATGTTATTCTACCAAACTCCAAGTAGGTCGATTCGTATCAGAGATCTTGGACTGCCTGCTGCCTAGCTCACACAGTTCCAAAAAGGTTTTAAATTGTATTAAAACCTCTTTGGAACTGTGTGGGCTAGGCTAACGTAGTTGCCCTTTTATATTTGTTTCTAGTCACCTCTTCGCTGATACTTTTTCTGTGATACGTTTGTAAATATCGGAAAACCGGCCGGGGATCGCGCCCTCGTCTCAGCATGGCCTCGCGTTAAGGCAAGCTAGCTGGCACTGCATTCTTTCTGTTTCCTACGGATAGCGGGCTGATGCTATAAATCCACGGTGTCGTCGCTACCGGATTCCCTGTTAAGCTCGGTGTTTCACTTTTACGTAAGTTTTCCGAAGGTTTTCTTGGCTGTCTAGGTGATAAACACTTTTGTACCTATGGCCGATAATTTTTGACTTTGGTTTTTATGTAAGACTAGGATTATGTAAGACACCTAACATTTTTCAAATTTAAGATAATGGTTGAATAAATTAATCCATACCTATTTTTTTTAAGTGGCGTCTCTGAGTGCCTTGTACTTTCAGAAAAGTACCTTATAATGATATAATATGTATATTTTTAAGGCGATAAATAAGAAATGTCAATTTCAGGGGTGCAGAAAGGAAAAAATGAACGTGTTTATAACCCCAGGGTTCCCATCAAGGGAAACAGACCGAAATAACCACGAAATAGAACGGTTATTAATATTGGTGGCGTAGACATTGCTACAAGGTGCTACGAGATGCTACACTTCATATGACGTTAAGAACTTTTATTTTATAAACTATATTTCAAAAGCAAACACACAATAACAAAGCATTTGATGTCTTTCAAGCGATATGTGATCTCAAGAAACCCGCCCAACTTGGTACGTGACTTGCGAACAGACTACAACCAGACCTTCATTAAAAAATTCAGCTGTTTTTATTTGAACACGCGTTTATTGTTCTATGCCTTTCCGACCATAGACAATACAGCGCTGACAACTGAGAAAAATTAACTTCCCCACCGGTCCAGAGGTTATGAAACGCAAAACCGGAAACAATACAGGAGAAAAGCCATCAATGGCAATATAAAACCCAAAATAAAGAAACGGGAACGAGCCAATTCCCTCTTTGACAATGCATCGGCATTCGCACAGAACTCAATCACAAAAGAAGTGGTGAAAGACAACTGGACGAATAAAAAATGCATAATACGCCATTTTGCCGTCAAAAAGTAGGATTCATGTCGGCGATCTGTCATACTGGCCAAACATGAGGTCGGACGGACAGAAACGGCGGAGAACCATTATTAACCCAGCCAATTTTAAGAGGGAAATTCTCGTTCGGAATCCAAACGGCGGTAATACCAACCGTACCAATAAAAAGACGTTCGTGAAAGCTTCGGGAACTTTCGACTTTTCTTTTTTGCATCATCTATACCAGTGCCTAGTTTGACGCGACGAGTTTCATTCCGAAATAATAAATGACGTGGATGATTGAAGGACGCGACTCTCTGCAGTTTTGAAAGCAAATGTTTCAGTTTTCCGAATTATGACATCTATCGGAATTAAATTGCGGGAACGGAAATGATATTTTAAAATCGGGACAATAAATTGTGCCATAAATATTCACAAAATGCTTTCACAGAGCACGGCTTTGATTGACAATACACGGCAAGATCATCAATCACATGTCCAATCGAAAATGCACCATGCAAAACGGTAAAAATTAATAGAGCTAGCAAATTATGTTTTTGTTATTTCAACTGGGTAAAGTTGGGAATCGGTTGTCAGTTTTTTAACGTGCAAATACGGTTGACATTGAAGCGCGGTTAACAACTTGTCTATGCACTTTTGATGCCGTTGGTGTGGTGTGGATAAATAGTGATCAGGATTTAACGTGATTTTGATCGTGTGTTGACAGGTGCTCTTAGAATTTTAATCTGTTTTGAGCAAATTAAAAAACAAAAAAAATAAAAAATTTATGGTTTTCATCATCAGTTGCATTTTTTTTATATATGCAAAATCAGGTGACAATTTTCCTAAAATAAGGAATCTAAATACTAAAATTATATATCAGTAATCGCTTCGGTAACGAAAGCCTGCAGGCAAAAAAACATGACATGAAAAGCAATATACCCGCAAGATATAAAAGCAAAACTTCAATTTGTCATTACTCGTTCTGAAGTCAATACGTTTGCAGTCGACATGCAGATACCGAAAACGAAATGAAGCAATTATAAGTTCAGAAGTTCATTTATAGCCTATCTATGGTTCTTGTTATAAAACCAAATGGAAAACTATGTTTCCTGTTGCACGGTTGCTACTGCCAACCATTTTGTGTTTTGATTTGTAGTTTGGTAGCTTTTATTTATCAGAAAAAAAACCATTCATCAGAAATCATTAAATCATTGCTGATGATTATTTATTAGGTAGGTAATTGGTTGACGCAGTTTTTACGAAAACTTAAGATATAAATGGTTCAAATAACTTCTATTTGGCAGTGGTGCCAACTTAATTCAATTAATCTAGCATTGCCAAAAAAATATGACATTTATTACATTCCAAATTCAAATTTTCACACTACAACTGCAAAGCTGCACGCTACCAATTATATTGCAAACATTATTTCTGATTAAAATAAAAAAAAGCACAGTTGAAAAGAAAATATCTACCAATTTCTTTCACGTTGTTAGAAGGCATACATCATGGAGATATCTAAGCTAGATAATTTTGAGTAATGCCGTACGAAGCGAGGGCGGAAAAAAGCGCATACTAAAGACAATAAAATATCGTTTCGGTGGTGCAATTAAAACTCGTCTATCGTCGGGAATTGGTCTTGCAAAAACTGAAAAAGTAAATTTGCATACTATCGTAGTTAGGATCGCTTTATGCAAAATACTTTTCTGATCTAGGTGCTACTTGGGTAATTCAGGGTTGAAATAACTAGGTAGGAAGGCTTGGTAGTAAATATCACCTAAAGACCCATTTTTCAGCAATTTTCAGTGGTGTTAAAGAAAAAGTTAGGTGGCCGTGCCATTCCCTTGCATTTTAGGTAGGTAGATTAAAATTCACAGTTAGTTTTCATTCTTTAGTCATTGCCTTTTACGTGGTATTTTATATTCTTTATTTAACTTTCAAAAAAGGAATTCATTTCTATAATTACGTATTAGAAGGTGGTATTTCGTTTCGAAATCCAAACGTGTTTCGTTCTAAATTCTGTTAGATCGCGTTTAATTCCTCAGCCTGAATAAAATAAGTCATAAAATGACTATTCGCGCGTAAACCGATGACTTCCTGTAATAGGGAGGGGAGGGGAGGAAACAGTTCAGTACCATTCGTCAAACGCCGGAGATTGACGATATTAAGCCGGCGCCAACTGATGGAATAGACTTGCCATTTTATAACGGAAAGCAAGATGCTGCTATTTTTGAATCTGTTACGTTGACATCTGAATCAAGTTTTGTTTGTTATGTTGGCACTATTTTGAATGATGCTGAATTCGGAACGGCTCTACGTTGAATGAAGTTGAATTTGTTTCATTTGTTAGCTTCGAATGTAAGTTGATGTTATTGAGTTGGTGCCTGGTTACTGAGTTTACCTTTTATAAATTAGCAAGAGCGTTTACAAAAATTAAACTGATTTAAACATACGTACAAATACAAAAAGCGTCAATTCGATATTAGTCATTAGTAGACGGAGTTTTCTAATTAGACTGTACAAACAAACGAAATAAAGCATTAAGGAGTTGTGCAAATAGCATACAAGAAGGGGAACCAAACGGAGATATATATTCACCTTAGCAATCCAAAAGCTTTTTTTATGACGTTCAAATTGTCATTTCTAGTAATTTCTTCATATGGTTTTATAAAGTAACCTCTGATTCTATGTAAACTCATTGATCTTGTCTGCATAGAGAAGGTCCACAAATAATAATCAAAAATTTGAAAGAGTACTAGAGACTAGTGCGGTGGGTATGGCGAATCCTATTCGACCACAAAATAACCTTTTGTAACCTACCTACATAGTTAGTTCCCACCAACAACATTTTCAGTAATTTGTAACTTAGTTTATGTAATAAGCTATAGAATAATAATCGTATAGTTATTAACGAAGCAGTGGACCGCTGACATTTCAATGGTTGCGGGAAGTTTCGTGGACGCTGGTAGACTGGATGAAGTGTCAAACAGATAAAAAAATCTTTAACTACCTACACTATATCGTTTAATCAAACACATTCCGATTTATGCAGTAATCACTTATTGTTTGTGCATTCAAAAACTTTTGAGACGTTACTTATCAATCTATACTAATATTATAAAGAGGAAAGATTTCGTTGATATCTAACAATGGCGAAAACTTAAAACATTATTATGAATTCTTATTATTCTCATGTTGGCACAACTGATTACTAGTATCTTATTAGAGGCAATAGCGGAAGTGCTAAACATGAAATCAGTCCGGTATAAGCTACATACCCGCATTGTATCGCCTCTCATTGTCAATGCAATGCACTAAGTATCGCGATTATCTATCTGTCGTAATTATACCTCTCAATACAAACATGATCTTTCTACGACTGTTAGCTAATTCCTTACTATCTTGTCTTAGATAGAGAGCCATGTTGGCCTAGTGAACGGTACCCCGACTTTCAACCCAAACGTCATGAATTCAAACCCGATCGTGCATAAATGGATTTTTCCACTCTAAAAATGCAGTGTGGAGTGAATGAAGATGTAGTAACGAGAGTTAGGCATATTGAGATGGTTTGGGCATGTAGAAAGGATGGACGAAAGTAGATTAACAAAACAAGTATACAAAGCGAGCGTGAATGGGATAATTGGTAGAGGAAGGCCTCGGCGAACGTACTCTGACCAAATTGGAGACATTTTAGAAAAAGGCCAGGAAGTACACTAAACCGCCGAGCCTGTATGAAGAATGTGATGAGGATGAATGAAGCGAAAAAGGCATGCCAGGATCGTAGCAAGTGGAAATCCTTGGTCTCTGCCTACTCCTCCGGGAAACAGGCGTGACTATATGTATGTATGTAAAAATACACGTGCTTAAGAAGATGAAGGAAAACATAGTGAGGAAACCGACATGCACTCGAACCAAAAATTTGAAGGCATGTGCCATAAGTTAGTGTTCCAATAAGCGGCGATAGGCTTGCAATCTGTGGAATGCCATTTCAGAGACTTAGCTCTAAGCTATTCTAGTGCATACTAGCGTTGACGCATTGCATATTTTATGTGAAATCTCAAGTTTTAAAATGTCCACAAGTTCTTATTAACAACACATAATTAGATACAATTTGATTTCTTATACTTGAACACGTTTCGCTTATAAAGAATTCTATGCATTCTGTTTATATGTCAATTGGGAAACGGAATGCAGTCAAAGATTATCTACGCGTCCAGATGTGCCACTCTAAGTTTACTGGAAATATTTAAATTGCCTACGCAGCTCATATTGCTTACCTGTTTTTACACAGTAACTGTGCAATTATAAATAAAATTGACATTAATTGCGAGACTCCATGTTTTTATAAAGTGGGTTAGCAATTTCTAGAAATAATTCCTTTTAAGAGAAGTTAAGCGTGTAATGAAACGTGGTTATTAAATGTTTATGCAATTATTATAATTTAACGAGATAGAGATTATCACAGCACACAAAGTACAGATATGACATCGACAAAAACATTAATTTTGACTTTTGCATAATACAAATCTGTATTTACGCAAAAATGAAAAAAAGCAGATGGATGCTTTTAAAAATTCAAAATCTCTACGTATCTACATATAAATCATAGGTAAAGCGATTATTAAGGATATTAAGATTAGTTAATATTAAATATTAGTTGTATATTAAAATTAGGAACCAACATTTTTTTTAGGGTTTTATCATGTAGCTATTTTTATGATGCATTTTTGTCTCTGTCGCATTTGTTTTGATTGCATATTCTTTGACAGTATAGAAGAATTATAGATAAGTATCTCCTAGCGGTATTTTTGTTCTATCTTGTCGTATAATTAAAGACATTAAGGTGTCTAAGTACTATACATTGTTGACCATAAAATTTTAAGAGCAATGTTTACACTATACTTTACAATGTACAAAATACGTCATTAAATTATTTTGCCATCCTTGATTGAATTGTCTCTTCTGGACGTAAATATGCATACTCTTTATTGTGTATACCACTAGTGGGCACTCACAATGTGCGGTTATCAACGATTTCTTCCAGACTTAGGATGGAAATAACTTTATGTAGGTATGCTATAAGGAACGAAAGATAGCAATCCGATGGACTGATGACTTAAATGGTGCGGGAAGTCGGTGGATAGAGATAGCACAAGAATGTTCGTCATGGTACTTACTCTTAAGGAGAGGCCTTTTCCAGCAGTAG
Source organism: Perizoma flavofasciatum (assembly GCA_958496245.1). Lineage (NCBI taxonomy): Eukaryota > Metazoa > Arthropoda > Insecta > Lepidoptera > Geometridae > Perizoma > Perizoma flavofasciatum. The sequence continues at coordinate 10,269,443 of OY292440.1, read as the reverse complement.
ACTTCTACATTGATGATGATTGTTAAGGAAAGTGTCACCACAGTATATGTTATATCTACAAAGTACCTCGCATGAAAGGACTTTTTGCATAAAATGACAATTCCACCCCTAGGTCCTAATTACCACCCCACATAAGGAGACACATTAAAAAATCAATACGCGCTCACAATTAAGAAATCCTTAGAGCATCCCTCAAATGTCACCCCTATCTATACCGACGATACAACACTCTTTAAAATACAGCAACACCCTTATTACAAAGGCTTAAAGTTGATAATTGGAAGGACATACGCAACATAAATAATTAAATAATGCTGGACATATTTCACACAGCATCATCTAGCCCCAAACTAAGCAGAGCTTGTATTATGGGAACTACATGACTGATATACTGCTTATGTACTTTTTTGTAATTATATACATATAATTATTAGAAAACACCCAACCCCGAGACAGATATTAGCAGATCATACAATAATTGGTCTCGCGGCGGGAATCGCCGATCCGCCGGGCCGCAATCTCCTTCGCCCACTGCGCCACTGAGGTCGTCATAGAGCTGAAGCTAGAAAAAAATTGATCCCACATTTGGACATTACTACCATCACAATATAATTTAGTCAAACACGTTCCGATTTATGCAGAAATCCCTTATTTTGCCTTCAAAAGCTTTTGAGACGTCACTTATCAATAAAAAAAAACAACTCGATTCCGTAATCAGTTTAAAAGTGTTCAATTTCATGATGTCTAATGGCTATTCTGAAATCCATGTTCTGGGAAAACCTGTATAAGATTTAAAAACCCACATCGCACTACAAACGCCTAGTGACACAGGGCGGACAATTTGGGTAAAATGCAAAAGTCGGGGGGAGAGTGGGGTGATTAGGCCGTGTGTGACGATGCGCATCTTAGCCCGCATTATCCTTTCGTTTTCCTTCCGATAGATGCCTTTGTGTATCCCCCTTTAACTGCTCTGTGTCACTGGAAATTGGCTTTCGATTTGATATGAGCTTTAGCACAGTTACTTAAGTCATACTCTCGGTCGGTGAACCCTGAGATTGTTGGTATAGACTGTCAAACAAAATTTAAAAGACAAGGCTAAGCAGCTAAATTAAAATTAGGTACTAGAAAGTATTGTTCGTTGACTTAACATACTTTTCAGTTTTGCCAAGTATTCGGCCGATAATTGTACCGATCAAGACGTGGCCTAGTCTACATCGTTTAGCGGTAAACCAAAGACAGTAAACCATAGGAACTAAAATTGTAAGATTAAAAATGTATCCGGTCTCCAATGTGAACGAAAAAGGTAGAAAAACAGAAAAAAATATTTTTTCCGGCAAGCTGGGAATTTAGTAATCTACAATTTAGTTCCCATAATAACAGCTAAGTTGGGGCTAGATGATGCTGTGTGAAAAATGTCTAGCATTATTTATTTATTAATTATTTATTGCCCGCTGCAGAGTCGATTGTTTATTTTCAGGGGCTTTGGAGTGATTCTTCTGGATGGCAGTGGTGTGTCTTCTATGACCCCCTTTAGTTATCTCTGCAGAGATCACACGATATGATTTCTTTTGAGATTTTTTTGAGAGCCTTCGATTAGAGCATGGATATTGAGCCTTAGAGTTTGGCGGGAAATGAGCGGGTTCAGGAATATGGATGCCTTTTTCTGCTTATTGGGGGCACTTGGAGTGGAGTGTTTTAAGGGGTTCGATGGAAACCAATGGAAACCCAACCTAGATATACATTTTATCTACCTTCTCAATTAAGCTGGTGTATGCCTCTGTCTTTTTGTTAGTGTGTTTGTATGTTATCATTTTTCTCCGTAACTAAGCAATTTAAAAAGCGGTTTCTTACAATGTTTTATTATAAACTAGTTGTTGCCCGCGGCTTCGCCCGCGTGGTTTGTTAATAAAAGTAGCATATGACCGACTCCAGGCTTCAAACTATGTCCACCAACTTTTGAATGAATCGAACCAAGGATTACAATTTATACAAAGTTTAGAACTCAATTGCACACCCCTAAAGGGTAGTTTTGAAAAAATAAAAAATAACTGTTTCATTATTTACTTTAAAGTTTATTTGTACAGAGTTTTGAGCGAATCAAAAAATTTTTTTTCATTTATACTTTACCGCACTATTCAACCTCCTTAGGGGTCGATTTTCGAAAATTATAAATAGCCTATGTGTTATTCCAGATCCTTAACTATCTACATTCCAAATTCCATCAATATCGGTCTAGTAGTTACGGAGATACGTGGTAACAAACATTCACACACACACACACACAGACTTTCGCATTTATTATATTAGTAGGATATCAATATAGGTAGTTGCCTTACGAAATCCTTAAATGTTATTCTAGTTTAAACTTTTATGTTTCTACCATCAAAGTTTTAACCCATTAAGCGAACTCGATTCCATCCCGAACTTGTTAACACACTTTCAGAAGATTCCCATCAAGAACTACTCCGTTTAGAATGTAGAATACCAAATACGGGGACAAACTAATAAATGTGAATGTTTAATATTCCACCACCCTCCACCCGAATTTCAATACGGGCTTAAGTAATATCGACACGTCGAGATACAACGGTGTAAAGACCAAGGCATAAGTGGCTGATACGCCCTTTTGCGTTCAATAGAAACACGCGAAGATTCAACCGTTATGGACGATTCAAAGAGTGATTTCCCATGAAACCAATGTAGCATATAAATACCATTATTCTGAAACAATTCACGCTCGAGCCAGAAGCTTGTTTTGAAGGGTATAACTCTGTTGAAGATATCAATATTTGAAACAAAATTCGGCCATAAACAGTACCGAAATGCGTTCGAGTAGAAGGAAAATTTCAGTAATTTCAGCAACCGCTTACGTTATACGTGATACGTAAAAATATTGCTCATAAACCATGCATGATAGAACTCTCTAGAGTTGTCTACCGAAAAATAACTACGCAGTCGATATTGCCGAAATTTTTGGCCAAACTTTCAAGGGGTCTACACACACGCGCCCCCTCACACACACAAACGCAACGAAATCAGACATCCCGGCAATTGTAGATTCAATTAGTACGGAGTTGCCATTCTTATCGGAGGAGACGATTTTACGAACGAATTAATCCGAAAACATACGATCGTATCTTCCCCCTTTCTTATAAGTATACATCGATTTTGTCATTGTATTTGCTGGGAGTAATTAAATAGGTACCTACTTACATGGAGCGATAAGTAATGGAGTTTCCAAACTTGATCTGTTATTTGAGAGACGACTTTCTTGATTGAAGACGCATTAGCACTTACGTCTTTTAAGTGCGTGGAAGTTGACAGTAACTTATGTTCAAATTAGATTTTGAAGAGTTCGACGTTTCTCGAATGTTGATATGATTATGAAAGAATATACTCAGTATTTAGATCGGTTTTTATACTACTAAAGAGGTGAACAAACTTACGTCCCAACAAGCGGTAGCCGTGGCTATTGGATGCCATTTTGAATATTGGATGATATTTTGACGACCTCTATGGCGCAGTGGGCGAATGCTCGCCTGAGACGCAGAAGGTTGCGGGTTCGTTTCCCTCCGCGGGACAAATGTTTGTATCTACAAATATTTGTCTCGGGTCTGGGTGTTTTCTATGTATAGTATGTATGTATTTACAAAAAAAAGGTGTATATAAGTAGTATATCAGTCATGTAGTTCCCATAACACAGGCTTTGCTTACTTTGGGGCTAGATGATGCTGTGTGGAAAATGTCCAGCATTATTTATTTATGCTTGCAATACCAGAAGTCTTACTCACGTGTTGCCTCCCTGAGATATCAAGTTCAAAAGATCTCATCTACCTGTCATATCACCGGCAACCATACTCTTCAAACCGGAATACAGAAAATTGAGAACATGACTGCTTATCGGCAGAGGGGTAGTCAAAGACACGTCCAAACATTTCAACAACAACAAGCCCATCGCCGATATTAACACTAAGCTATGGCAAATGCCTTCGATTTTTTGGTTCATGGGCAAGCCGGTTTCCTCACGATGTTTTCATTCACCGTTTCGAGCACTTGTTAAGTGAATATAAATTGAAAAACAAAGAATAGTTAAAGCAGTAGAATTGAAATTAAATCATAAAGTAAAAGCATTTTAACAAAATATGTCTCAAACTAAAACCAATATTTAGTAAGAATAGTTAAAGCAGTAGAATTGAAATTAAATCATAAAGTACAAAATATGTCTTAAACTAAAACCAATATTTAGTTTAAGACATATTTTGTTAAAATGCTTTTACTTTATGATTTAATTTCAATTCTACTGGTTTTAGTTTAAGACATATTTTATTAAAATGCTTTTACTTTATGATTTAATTTCAATTCTACTGCTTTAACTATTCTTTGTTTTTCAAATATTCCTTTTCAAATCACATTCGTTCTGATTATAAAAACAAATTCAATCACATCCATACAGCCACAAATCAATTCAGAGAATACTTATAAACTCGATAGTCTGTAATTCAATAGACAGCTCTATAAAATCAGGGTTCAATCAAAACAACTTACGGTACCGATCGCCGATAATCTATTGAACGAGGGGACGAAAAAAATAGGGTATTTTTTATTGATCATTGATCACGCCTGAGTATTGATGAATTGATACTAATGTCCGTGGGGTAAGTTTTTTTATTATGAAGCTCGTTGACGGAACCACAATTGGATTTTATATAATTCTTTTTCCACAATGGTCCGTGGATTTTGTTGTTCACAGTCATTATTGGCGTTTTTATTTACATGTTTGTTTATTGAATTGTTTGCTTTCACTCGCTTTTTGGACAATGTATTACAATTGGATATTTTGATTGAGTGTTGATTAGCTTACTTTGTTACCATTTTGTGCACGCATCTGTGCGTGTTCAAAATGATTACGGTAATATTAAGCTCAATAAAAGGATGCGAGAAGATTTGAAAGTACAAGATTTGAATCCAGAACATCTAATTTAACGGATAAGAACGGAACAATTCAAATTCATAGACAATATAGATTCGAACAATGGCTTCCATATTCGTGCTCACACTTCAATATGCGAAATTGACACCACAATATTACAAACAGAAATAAGATTGCCTGGAGCCACCCCCGGGGTGTGTGGGGGTGGCTCTTTATTATCCAGAATGTCTTCACGATTGAAACCAATTGTTAATTGAGCTATATCTATGAAAATTGCGTTCTGTGCTCGATTCTTATCGGAATTTGTCGTTGGATTTATTACAATAGCGGCTTTTTGGTTTCTACGTGAATTGAAATGATCCAATTCCAAATGTCTCAAATAATACTGTTCAATATCGGTGAGGAATTAATTTCAATTACTATTTATGAAATTTCAACCTCATTTCATAACATTCTAATAAGAATTCAATATAGAAACATTTACTAAACCTATTATTGTAATTTGCAACCGACAATGGTTGAACAAATGAATAAATCCAAATGGAAATTTCCCTATTCGTGAACAATAGTTAGATTTTAGAGGCTGTATCTCCCACAGACAGATTGATTGGGCCCCACCTCAGCTTAGAGGGGAGGAAAAGACAATTTATAAGCTATTTTAAGACATTTGTGGTACATGCGACAGTTATAAAGACCTACAACCAAAAACTCAAGATGTACTAACGTTGTAGCGACACTGGAGGAAAAAACAAAACATGAATATTGAAATCTATGAGGTACAAAAGCGAACATGGGGATATTTTTCTTAATATCCAAGCCATCAATTACGAATCCTTACGGCGCCGAACCTATCATCAACCCAAATCTCAAGTTACCGCATAAATAACATTGCGTTCGCATAAATCTCGATACTCTCTCCATATTTTGTTACCTGTGCCGTTTGTTACGATTTTATTATGAAAATGAATGGCAGAAACGGGTGGGCCGAGGGAGACGATCAAAAGGGTTCCTAATTCGTACATTCGGAACGCACACTACAACTATGAGTTTTATGGGCCGAATCTTTTATGGGATAATCAAATTTTGTAATATTAATGTTCTTAATTCGCGTCTGGGAATTGATTTTGGCTGTTACCGGCGTAGTTTCTGCGGTCTGGCTGCCTTTTGTTTTTGATGAGATATTCCGAGTTTTACCCTCGCGTTTGTTCAGTATTGCGTATGTTGGAAACCAATACGAAAACGAACAATGTTGTTCGAGCAAAACGTAACAGTCATTATTTTAATTGAATTCGTCGCGTTAAATTATTTTTGACATGTTACATTTCTAAGAACCCATTCGTGGGTTGTGTGGCTACAAACGTTTCGCAAAAGCTTTTGATTATTTAAATTCGAATGAGAGTTAATTGGAATTTTCATTGTTCGAGAAGACGTGTAATTAGAAAACGCGTAAGTTTATCAAAGAACAATGAGGTACCAAACGAAAACAGTGGATGTGTCTCTGTCTACACAAAATCGAGTGATTATGCGACGGTTCTCAAAACCAAACCGATGTAAAAACCACTTTCAAAAGTGTACGTCAGAAAGTAAATGCAAGCTAACGGCACACATCCAACATTAAATGTAATCGTGGAAACCTGTGAAAATATGTAAATTGATCCTCGGAGATGCCGGACCGGCGGACTGAGTGAAATTTGAATATAAACTTTCCTGGTACCGTATAAGCGTCATTTATTTTGGCCCCGCTATAAAATATAATGATTTTTGACGTAGCTCAGGGCCATATTAATTCAGTGGGTAGGTACCGGGAGGGACGATATATCGACAGGTACATATCCATGTACGTTTTATTATCTCGTTAACCTTTTCAAACTGAGATACGACTCTATTAATCTAGTTCGTATGACGGGCGGTGATCGCAATTGGCATCATTCAAAACGGCCCGAAACATAATTGCAGTAAGTTTTTCGTTCCACGAATAGTCATACAAATATTGGCTGACTGCCAACAGCATCTAAGAATACCCTCATTAAAGCGACAACGATGCGATTCCACAAAAATAAAATTTAATGAATATGCAACACTCGAAAACCCATTATTAAAATATCTGAACGTCTAAATATCTGAAAATGGAAAAGAACCGCAAAATGGACTCGCACTCGCTTGAATAAGAGATCGCGAATATTTACATAAAAAACAAATAACACACCGAGACGCGCGCATATTATTAAAATCGATGAGAAATTCTACCCTACGAATTAGATATTATGGCTGTCTCACACAGACAACGGGATCTAGATAAAAGTTGAAGGGTCGCCGAGTGTCATGCCTTTGAGCGGCCATCGATTCACGTAACATGCAACCCACTGCTTGCTAAAAATTTAACCGAATTAAAAATTAAAAACGCTGGAAACATTCTTCCGAACCATAAAGATCAGATATTTAAAAAAAACAGCACGACTCCGATGGGGTGTAGCTTAAAAACGGTCCGTGCTTATTTGCATACTAACTAAAATAATTTATTATTTTTTCTCAGAGGGGCGACTTTGTGGGGTGAGTTACAATAGAAATAAACTAGAGTGTTATTGGCCTGATCGCAGCGTTACTTTTCAAAATAACACATCGATCGACAAACTTAGATTGAAATATAATCCATTTTAATCTAAACTGCGCGAGACTAGTTCCGAACAAATATCAAAATAAACATACACGGGAATGCAATATTCCACGTCAAAGTGATGCTTAAAAGTTTGATTCAAAGCTTCGGAAATCAACGTAGCGTCTGCAAAAGGATGAGTGGAGATCGCGGTTCGTCGCATTGCATCCTTACAATACAGCGGATGATTGTCGAAACAGAGCTGAACAACTTTCCGAACGAAACGAGCGCGGAAAAAGTTTGTCTATGCCACTTCGTGTGTCATCAGCTTTTGAACGCATATTGGCATAGTTTGGATTTGAAAGTTTCCGAAGCCTTTTGCATTCGAATTTGAAATCACAAGTTTGGAAACCAACATAGACTCGTTATTTTCATATTGACACGTACCTACGTCTATAAAATGGAATTGATTATTAGAACAATCGGTACTCCTTATACGAATAGATTTAGTGATATGAGTACTTTGTTGTTCTGACGGTACGAAACTCGCAGCGGATTGCCAACGAAATTATCATTCGAATCAAAGGGAATAATTTTAAATATCTACACATAAACAGAGGTCCAGACGGTCTCACACCGCCGCCCGCAAGATTTACACACATACGTGTATGATATAGATATACAGGGTGGCATATTTATAGCGAGTGGTCAACAAAAACTGTGCACTGCTAAATTACTAAGCAAAATGTGTAATGAGATAAATAGAAAATCTTTATTGCACAAACACCATAAAAAGCGTGAACCTAACCCCACTCTAGGATTCTCGTATCGACCATACGCAGACCAAATAAATAATATCTACAGAACATAGGTACATACATTTTATCCACAGCGAGAAAAGAACCCGCACTCACTCACCTCTTGAAGCTCAGCCGGCTATCGAGGTTGGTTATTGGATAAATTAGTAAATTTCTAGCACCAAAATTTATACAAAAAATTTACTGCTCAACATAAGCATAAAAACATAGTCCACACTTGAGGTAATTTCGTATAAAATTTTTCCATGAACAAGAGCATCCTGTATCGTTATATGATATGAATTCTACGATTCACTGATGCATTACATGTTTCTACTTTTTATTTTGTCTGGACGCCTTTTGTTTTGGCTCGATTCGTGTTTGAGGGTTTAATTGTGGCTCTTTTATGATATATTGTAACTGTAAGGATCGAGGTAACGAATATTAAAACCTGTGGATAATTTAATTATTCTTTCAGACGACCTCTGTAGCGCAGTGGGTTAAGGCCCGCCTAGCAATAAAATTAGTTACAAAAATTCAATCTTTTCAAAGGGTTTGTAAAGTAATTTAAAATTTATTTTTCTGAAAATAATGTTTTGGAAATCGAAACGTTTTTTTTAGGAAAACTAGTTTACTTCAATAGGCCAATCTCCTCCTTTTCGGGGTACAGTGTAATGTTAGGGACACCCTGGAATTTAACTATGTAAATCTTCAATGTAGGACTCAAAGTACAGCCGTATAATATAGAGACGTCCCATCCAAATCAGAATCTGATTTCTTAAGAGGTATCGATCCTACACACCCCTACAACACACACATCTATACTACAGTCGTAAACACAAATTTTAAACTCATGCATATTTATATCCGTATTATTTTATATTTGCCTGTGTGCGTGCGGAGGGTCTTAATAACAGATATTCAATCAAACTCAACCCTTCTTCTGTCCGATATCTTTGCCTGATGCCTGATGCAACCCCCCCGTTTGTCCCCCTGTGTGTTGTTTTATGATATTTTGTAGATATGAATAATACAGCTCCTTTGATTAGGATTCTGCGTATCTATCTCTTCCAGATGATACCATACAAATGGGGTATAGTTCATTGAAACAGTAATCTCTTACATAGGTTCATTAATTACTCTAATGTCATTGGGCCTTTAAAAAAGTCGTGCGAATTTTTTACCAAATTTTTTTATAAAATTTTGGTAGAAACTAAAACTAGAATAAAAATAAAGTAAAAAGTTTATGGTTCAGTGACAGATCACCAATGTTGTTCTTAGTTATTTGTAAATTTTGTATGCCAGTATCCGTAAAATTTTAGTGGAACACTCTGTACATAAAACTGAAAAAAAATTGTAGGTACCTGAACCGCTCTCATTATAAAATATTTATATTTTTCTAACGTATTTTGCCTCTCATAAATTTTAGAGTTCCTTAGTTGACAGAACCATAAAAACGTACATCATTTCACCTATTCCAATTTGCAGAATAAAATATTTCAGAAGGCAAAGATAAATTGAATAGATAGGAAGGTACGTAAGGTTTCTTTAAACGGAACTTCGGTTTCGGTTCTCTAATGAATTGAGTTTATTTTTCCTTTGAAATTAATTTGTTTTATCTGGCTATCATAAGCAGACGTTTATTGTTTGGTCATCCGCGGTTTTACTTAATTTTCTTCGATAGATTTGAATATGTATCGAAATAAAAACTAGTGAGTAAGTATTCTAAGTTTTCAACACTTTGTCGAACAGACATCGTCACTCTGAGTTTTTACTAAGATTTTGTAGGTTTTTTACTAATATCATCTGTCGACAATTATATAATACGTATATAATATTATATAATACCTACTGCAACAAATTATAATAATCACTGTCTTGCGTCTTTGATTGACAGATGTATCTGAAACGCAGAGGGCGCCACAAGAGACGTCAGATTTCATTAATAAGTTGTCAATGTCACTGTCATTCATAGCTGCACGCTTCATCGTGATCGGACAAAGCGAGTTTTACTTATAATTTTCGATCTGAGAGATAAGATTTTAATTCATTTATTTAACAAAACTTGATAAAATTTATTTTTTTTAAGATGTCGTTTATTTATTTGTATATTTTTAATAGGTTTTATCGCCACAAGCCACTTGGAGGCGGTGCAATACGTGATGAAATAAACGTCAAGTATAGTTTTAAATTTCGTAAAAAATAAACTTTTTTCTGAATTTATTTATCCAAAGAATGCAATCAATCCAAAGCTGTTAGTTAAAACGATTTCAATTAGAAGTCTGATATGTCAAAACTAATAAAACATCGTGACTTGGACCGCTTCCAATAATTGCAGATGAGCGTTTTATTAGGAAAAATATTTAATACGAACATTCGTTAGCACGTCATGTCGCCCTGCGGATAAAGCAAGGCGTGAGGAAAAGGAGACAGCGGTATATACGAGTATCTGTATTGTGGTGGGCATAAAATAACGACTATTCGCACCAATTTAAAGCAATTTTTTTTAAAGAGTTCATTCGGACTAGTTCTGGTTTCATAAAAAAGCTATTTGTTTCAGACGATAAATTATTCGGTATTGCTTCAAATATTACTTAGTTTGAAATTGTTTCTGATGACTTCAATAGGTTTCGTCAATTCTCTCGCAATAGGTAATGTAATAAACGGATCGACATTTCTATAATTAAAAAAGAAGTCCGTTTAACTTTTCTTAATGTTTACAAAAATGCCGGAGAAGATTGTCTAAAACACCGTTACGCAACGACTACGTGGACAAGTGAGTCTGTTTTAAAATTTCCAATTTATGTCACCTACAAAAAAATACTTGCATTTCATTTTACTTTTATTAATAAAAACAATTTATTAATAAAAAAAATACATTATCTACCTAAATGTGCGTTGGAGGGGTTAAATATTTTACTGCCTACCTATTAACTTGTACCTACTAGAACGACCTACTTTTGATTTTTTTTATGATATTTATGTTCTCATGTAAGTGACTATATCTTTATGGGAATAAACGTCTTTAAACCTTAGAGCGCTTTTGAAATTTTCTAAAATTAAAGTTAAAGTTAAGAGTGTGTGGAAATCGCTTTCGGCTTATGACTTAGTCGTTCAGCTAAGGAGGTCCCTTCTACCAGGGTTGTTCACCTTGCTATCGAAAGGGTTAATTCTGCAGGGTAACAGACGGACCAGCGACTGTACGTTTGTATGTAGATATCGGATCGTTTGAGGTATTGCGTGCCAGAAATGTTTCGGTTTTTATTATTTTTTAGGGTCGGGTAGCCCTGTTTTAAATTTAATGTTGGATTGTATCTTTGGGATGCTATCAGTGGTACCATTTTGGTAAATACGAATCTGGGGTTTGGTTGGCTAGCAGTGACCATTAGAGGATGTAGGCACTCCCGAATAACCCTCACTATGACCCAACATGTCGATGAGCTAAATATAATTTGTTACATAATCTTGATCGCGAGAAACTGGCGTAAATTGACTTTATTTACTAGGCAAAATTAATCCTTATGACATCAAAACCTTTTGACTTTATCTTAGGCTTTGACCAAAGTATATTTTTAGACAAGTAACAAGAACAGAAGTTTATGAGAATAATTTTTTTTTGATTGGCTTTGATTGCCAGTGATGTACATACTTAAGCAACTACATATGCTATATTGACTAAAGGGGTGGTGATACCTATACGTATATATTATATATTATCGCCAATAATGCTTATTGCCAATAATGTATGCCAAATCAATACGGGATTAAAAAGTTGCCCCCTTAACTGTCACCCCTTACACACACGAAGAAACTTCGATAGGGGTCGATGCTGATTTTTGAACCCTCTATTCTCAAATTTTGCTCCCTGGAGGACCCACCCTTATAGATACATGAACAGTACATTATACTAGATATTATGTAGGAATTAAAACTGTGCCCATGGGCCTTAGTTATTTTTGCAACATGTTAGTTTAATTAACATTTTGAAATCGTCTTTGATATCATTGAAAAGTTGATAGTCGTGTGACTAAAAAGTCCGAATTATACTTTGACTTGTAGTCAAAATGGAACTAAAATATTCTTCATACAGATGAATGAATTGATCTATCAGGAAGAAAGTTGCGCTATATTTTTATAACTATTTTTTGCCAAGCTGTTTTACTTTTTTCAGTCATTAATTTGTGAACTGCTTTGGGTCTGAAAGGTTACTGTGAATCTTAAACGCTGAAGTTGATTTGACGTAAATCCTACTAATATTATAAACGTGAAAGTTTGTGAGGATGGACGTTTGTTACTCTTTCACGCAAAAACTACTGAACGGATTTTGATGAAACTTTACAGTAATATAGCTTATATATCAGAATAACACATAGGCTACTTTTTATCTAGGTACGCGGGCGAAGCCGTGGGCTGAAGCTAATAATGTTATAATGTAGGGTTGGAAAAACCTAAAATGTAATTGATAGAAACGTTATTTTTATCAAATTCTGCAAACTACATATTGGGAAAATAGGTATTTCAAACTGTTAACTTCGATGAAAACGTGAAAATGTGATTGGTAAATTAATGTTTGAACTTGCCTCTGGCTATCGCGTACTTCTTATGTTCATGAAATAGTCAATCAGTACTTCACGTCCACCATAGAGATTAGCTAAAGTGAGCATGTTTTTTTTTATATGCAATAATATTCGGAGTTTCCGAGAGGCTATGTAATAAGTACATTGGTAAATAATGAGGGTGGTCAAAGCTATCGATTGATCCAAATCAAGGGGTGGCTCAAAGGGGTAACTTAAAATATTGCAAAGGGTCGCAGATGATACTGTCAATGTATATAGAAAGTCTACGAAAGGAATTTTAAGGGCAGCTTTTGAGCAAAAAATTATGGAGGCGGCATACTCAGACATTTTTCTATAATAACATAAGTACAGACACAAGTATGAAAGTACAGTTTAAAGTTTATAAGTTACATTGCGTATGATAAATCTATGGGGCATTTAACAGCCGCCTATTTTTTACCGTGCCGACGAAAAATGTATATGCGTTTGCCATAAGAGGTTGTGTGTTTATATACTGCAATATTGATACTGGACATTTTCACACAGCATCATCTAGCCACAAAGTAAGCAAAGCGGTATATGGAAACTAGTACGTATATGTATTTTTTTAATTGAGTCGTTACTTCAGTTATATTCGCATTTTGCCCATATTAAATCTAAAGTTAAAACGTTAAACCTCTCATTGAAAAATTACTTTGAGTGACCACCTAAGTTATAATAAAAATAAGCGAAAAATTATGGTTTCGTAACTCGACACCTCAGAGAAAGGTAATGAGAAAACTGTATTTTTCAAGCATCCAATTATAATGTTTGTTTTGCTTCTATAATTATTTTAATTTAATTAAAATGTGGTTATTGTCCTCTATTACAAACATGTCAAAGTTTGGATACATGAGAATTTATTGTGAGCGGTAACAGAAACGTTGGACGTCCGGCAGCGAGATGGGATGGTTTAAACTAGCGCAAGATCGGGGTGGATGTAGGGTTATCAGATGTCTCACTGGAAAATCCTGACTAAAAGCCTGATTTCTATAATAATGTCCTGACATTATTGCCGAGAGCGTGCGCGATGATACTTACCTAATAATAAGTTCACTGTTCACAAAGTTTCACAGCGCATTTTAAGTTCATTTCTAAGTAGATTATTACTATTAGAATTTACAAATATTTTCATGTTAAATGTGTTGATTTGTTTTAGATTTATCATTCATACAAATAAAAAAATATAACGTATTTAGTAGGTATTCCATTAATTCACCATAAATCCTGACATTTTCAAAAAATCCCCGGAATCCTAACCAATTTATTTGTAGATTAATAGATTTTAGAAATTACGTAGATACAGTTCTATAAATTAACTCCATAGGCACCGAAGGTGTTCGATCTGACAAACCGAAAACCGTTAATAATCGTAGCCGAAAACGAAACAATGTTCGTGAAGATAATGCATTTTTATTAGCGACGGACATGCGATACTGATTATTTACTGGATTCAAAATGGTAGACTATGATAACATTTAAAGTTTTTCGAGGGCGCATTGAAGGAACACAGTTAACCACTGTGTACTGTAAAACAGACATAGTAGAGTTAGAAAGGGGTACTAACTTGCGTGACTAACCGTGTTGTATTTGACACGGAATCGTCTGTAGTTTTCACACTCAAATTTTCGCGTTTAACGTCTCGCTTTTGGGCGTGCAATTAGTGATTGCTATCTAGTTTTGTTGCTGTATATTTTGTGGTGTGCTTATGTTTAATGGTTAATTTTTACCGCAGGTTTTTTGAGTTTGAATTTAAACTGGAGAGTCGCGTGTTTTATTTTATCTAATCGTAACTTCAATTTATTAAAACAGCTTGCAAGTAGAGCTATATCGATCGTTACAAAGTATTTTGCAGCAACGATCAATCCTGGTCGTAACAACACAATAACTTAGTATGCAAAATAAATATTAATGACATACACACACACACAAACGACGTGCCAAACTAACCCTTTTCTTCTACCCCTATGTTAAAATCGGAGCAAATTTTACTTATAAATGTGTATAATTAATCATATGTGTGTTGATGTGAGGAATTTAACATTCGAGGTGATGGAAAAAACAATTTCTAGTTTCGGAATTTATGAAACAATATATGATATTTCTACGAAAATATAATTTGCAGCTTTGATTTATAATATTAGTCTGTCCTATGATTTGTTTGAGATTGGGCTCGAATTAAAATAAGCAAGCATGGTTCTATGATCTAAAACGCAAGAGTTGTGGGTTCAGTTCCGGCTGCGGGACAAATATTACATATTCTGCAGAAATCTGTTCAAGGTTTGGGTGTGGTACCGCGGAATTATTAGCTGCTGCTACCCACGACAAAGGAACTGGTGTGGGGTCTGGTCTACGTATGTACCTGTTGAGTGTTCATGATAACATATCCCTAGAATTACCTATTGCAAATCATTTTGCCAATGTGAATTCTCATCAGAAATCAATGAGCCGTCCCATAGATACACAAAGGTAGGAACTATATAATCAAAAGATGCCACGCATAAATCATCTGTAATGACAATAGGAAGCATCTATAAACGCACCCCACACGTTAATTAATTAAAATTATTAATGACAGCAACCGAATAACGAGAAATCGATATCCGAGTTATGAGATGACGTAAGACGGATGCTGGGAAGGGTTGAGCGTAACACATTTCGTAAAACGATTTTTTTGTTTGCGAAAACTTGTAGCGGGCCAGTTACTTTTTATCCGGATACAACGCGGGTGAAGCTGTGGGCAAAGGCGAGTTGTAAATAAACCGTGGACGACGATCCCACATAAAACTTGTGGTTTCAAGAAATCTCAGGTTATCAGGTATTTTTCTTAAAAACCGTGGCAGCCATTTTTGTTGTTTTAATGACTCAATATTGTAAATGGATGCGCATGGACGGTTCTTAAGATCACGGCGCGTCTAACGATGCCTCCGAGTAAAAATACTCACATACATCGGGTATAGTCTCCGTCAGTTGTAAAAATATATTAAACTAGCTACTGCCCACGGCTTCGCCCACGTGGTACTCGGCTAAAAAATAGCCGTTGATAAGTAGTATTCATAAGAAACGCATTCGCTCGACCGTTTTTTCGTCAACTTACGTTGTGTAATTGGTCTCCACGAAAAGCTCTTATATTTTAGCGGGATAATATGACGGATGGTCTATGTCCTCCCTGAAAGTCCATTCTAAAAATTTGAGAATTATTTTTTAAATTGGATGATTAGTTATGGAGATTACAAACTTTACCTCTTTATATTATGAGTATAAATAATGCTGGACATTTTTCACACAGCATCATCTAGCCCCAAACTAAGCAGTGCTTCTATTATGGGAACTACATTACAGATATATTAATTATATCCTCATTTTTTTGTAAATACAAACATATTATACATAGGAAACACCCAGACCCGAGACAAATATTTGTAGATCATACAAACATTTGCCCCGCGGAGGGAATCGAACCCGCAACCTTCTGCGTCTTAGGCGGGCCTTCGCCCACTGCGCCACAGAGATTGTCGAGTTTAGACAAGAGGTTTACATAAACAACGTTTTGTTTCTCTTCTGTGAGATGGTGGATCATTAAGCCAGTATTGGATCGTATCTGAAGTCATTTTCCGTTTCCAAACCATAAATTGTCAATAAAAAAAAACGTTAAAACGAGTCATCTGCATATTTATGCCGTTAAAAATAAAAAAATAATTACTATTTAGAGCGAAAACGAAATTAATAACCCGTTCAGTTTTGCTTTATCGTTATTTTTAGGCGTTATTGATCATATTTCGCGACGATGGAATTTTACTGCGTTTTTATGACGTTTGGAAGGGGTTCTTTGTTTTAGGGTTATGTTCATGATAACTTAAAAGAAAACTGTGATTTTCACTCAGTATAATTATATTGAATATATATTTAACACAAATCCCAATAATATTTACAAGCAACGTAGGTACTCTATGTATGTTGGTCTAAACAGGAATAGTACAAAGTGCTTATATGATTATATATTTAGGGTTTTTATCCGATTTCTTAAAAACATAATATTTTTCAATTAATTACTATTATTTATACTTTTATGCCAACGATATTTTGCCTTACTGAGTATAGAGACAGATAAGGGATAGTTCTGAGCAACGTTCGGTCATCCACTAGAACTCTTTCAAAAGACAACGCTTTTAATCAGTGAGTCAGTGACTAGTGTTGCTCTCTTTATCAGTCGACAGTCGATAAAACCTCTTTAAAAATGGAACCTTTTAAGTCACGCGATTCGCTGTAATCATTTGACGTTTAAAGATTAACCTAATGGGCGTTCAAACCATTCGAATATTGACAAATATCGTCCATTTATAGCTCAGATTAGCTCAGGCTTCGATTGTTCATTTGTCACTTTTGTTAATGGTGTTTTGATTTTTATTTCTCACAATTGTTGATGAATCGATAAATTATTTCCGCAACTTGGTCAAATTAAAGGCTATTTGAATGACGAAGCATAGCAGTTATGTTCGATTACTGTGTTCTAGTTTGAAGTATGTAAAAAAATATACATAGTTACCTGACTAGTTGAAGATAATCTCTTACAAATGATACCACGCATATCATTCGATTTTTGCAATTGTGATGAGATGTGTAGACAGACAGTTATTCGAGTAAATTTTGAAGAATCGAGATATTTACTCACAATGATAAGTGTATTTGAGTTTGTAGATAAGCATCGATACCTTAACAAAGTATGTGGCCCACCTTATGCTCGTGTACGTAGATTCGACTCGCTTACCTTAAACAAAAAGAACATTGATAAGTATTCAGCTTACTGTATTTCATCTGTATTTAAATGCTATTAAGAATCAGCCGCCATATTTAAACGTTAGGAGGATCAAACCATCTGGAAAGTCGAGACGGGGTGGGGGAGAGACAATTTATTAAACCGAATTATCGAATAAATGTAACCGATTTTAAGCCCTACAAATTGATCGATACAACTCAAGACGAACTCAGTAGCGAAAAGCTCCGTAAGATGAGTAACTATAAGATGCGAGTTTGATTCTCACATTGTGACAATCTTCAACTAGCCCTATTTTAGAGTATTGTTCTTGTTGTTTTGCAAAAGGAACTTCTTTAAGAAGAAAGAAAGAAAGAGAAAATGCTGAGGTGACATTTTAAACGTTACTTAAATGCTCAAATCTTCCTAATATGCAGTTATATCTCTTATAGGTAAATATTTTATTTTCCTTAGTCATCGGTTTTTTGTTCACTAAGTGACTAGCTTAAATGGGCTTGTTACCTTTTTGGGCATATGGATTCTTATAATTGGACAAAAACATTGTATTCATGTTATGTGGGATCAATGTAATTTATAATATACTTGATTGTTGCATTATTAAATATTCATTCAAATATCGACAGATTAGGTTATAATACAGATTAGGAAATAATATTTTATTCCCACGTAAGAACGGCCATCTTTTTAAATCGATTATTTTTTTTTGGGAAGTCATTCTGTTGATACTCGTTAAATGATATCTGGTACGTGCGAATAGCTGACTCGTAGGTCAGGTCAGATAAAAATGTTAGACATATGTGACCGATAACATTATTCCAATAAATAATATATATACGATTGACTGTATGAAGAAACCCTAATGTAAACTGGTCCTTCGAGTCTGATGAAATTTTTTCGCAACATCCGGCTTGAAACCATTGTGGTTCAATGACATATTTCTGCACTTAAAGCTAGCAGGTTCTCGATTTACAATTGTCTTTGCACCGCTCTTTATCAAAGATAAACGCAAACAATTCAAACTCTACATACCTACGTATACAGACAGACCGACAAAACCATCTTAAACATGTTTTTGTTCAGGCGTTGAGTAGATAACAAAAGATACGGCTCGGATTGGGAAAGCAATTACTAACGACTCCCGTATCAAGAAAGGGTGAATATGACACATACAAAATGCTGTGGGGGTGGCATACTTGGGTATAAAATTGCTTCAAAAAGCAAGGTGTACGATTTACGTTAAGATAGAAGTCGTACGGTTAAGACATTTTCCATTCTTCTTTTCATAACTATCGTGTGTCAGCTCTTTCTTGACCATACGTCTCAAACAGGGTTGAAATGTATGGCTTTATTCTACCTTCTCTCTCTCTTCTCGTCAAATCAATCTCAGGGAACCATTATAAGGAAAATTGTTGACAGACATACATCTTAAGCAGGATTATCAGTATAGCAATAAATCGGCATCGTGTACACGGCCCTCAATAGGGTATTTATAAGTAGGTTGGCATAAGGAATTAATTGTATTATTCCAGGGCTGGGGAACGCGGAAGAATTATCAATTAGAGGAAAGACAGGGTTGCCAGTGCATGGTAAGATGGAAAAGACGTAGGGTCGCCACTGAAAGAACATGGACCAATATCAACCTCTTACAAAAGGCATGGAAGAACGCTTACAACTGATAGGATTGAAGTTATCGTTGACAGCGTAGGTATTGAAGAGAATGTTGAAGTAAAATACATCAAACAAATAATCATTTTGTAAAAGTAAACTGAAAAATCTGTGCGAAACAGTTACCAAAGTTAAAGAAAGGAAAGTTGAAGCAATATATTTTAATTACTTATCAAGGAAGCCATCTTTAAAAACACAAAAACTTACTCCAACATTAAAAAATAAAATTAAAAAACAAAAACCCCGTTCGGGGCTGTACAAATCGTAAATCAGCCGTCCCTGCAGACTGGAGAGAGAGGGGGTGGCTTCGATTTTCCGCAACATTCGTCTTAGCATTAGTACTTAGTCTCCTTGTTTTGCTCTTTAATTGTGTATCGGTTTGGGCGAACCTCCTTTGGGGTAGCGGTTATGTGAGAGTTCGTGATACGTTTGTTGAAGATACGAACACTCGTACCGTACCTCCCCTTTGTACATATGGCATGTTCTTTGGAAAGTAGGAAACGAAGTTACTGTACAAGACTGAGGTTTCTTACTTCTCGAATTCACAATCCCAAGTTATTTATGTTGATTAAGATCTCCAGGTTATCTGGTTTTATGAAACATAATAGAAAATATTTTTGAAAATTATTTGCCTTGCTACCGTTAATCAAATATGACGTTCAGATTATTAGCGCCAATTAAATAAACCATTACAAACTGACCCTTGTAAAGATAAAAGAAATGAAATCACCTCAAAAGAAAACCACCGCTAACTCGCCTGTATCCGCAAATTCCTATTTCCTACTAACAACCTAACAAGTTAATTTGGTCCTAATGTTGAACACTGTAGAGTTGGTTTCAAGTTAGTGGTTTGTAAAGTAAAATAATTAGTCCGATTTTTTGTCATCACCGCAAAGCCTCAGGTGGCGAAAGTCTTAAATAAATAATCGAAGGTTATTAAAAGGATTTCCTTCTCAATTATCGGAAGGGGAACTCCTTTTGTTGGAGACAAATGCTTTTCAGTTCAATTTAGATAAACAACGAAACAAAGCGAAACTGATCAATAAATTTAAAGTAGGTTTTAAAATTAATTATTGCTAGAGATCTGGCTACACTATACTCATATATATGGTACAGTATATTTGATAGACGTGCTAGCATGTGAAAAAACTGCATTTGACATGATTTTTTATAACGTTTTGTAACACTCAACTTAGAAATGAAGACACTATAAGAATATTTACCCAAAATTAGGGTAAAATGAGCAAAACTGCCAAAGGCAAGACATCATATTTGAATGGAAAATCAGACTTGTACCAAACCCAGTAGATAATAATAAAAAAAATCGGTGTAATACAGAAAATTGCACCGGAATCGAACCCATTATTCACGCTACAACACACAGCACGGTGAGTTGACGTCGCTTTGAACTCGAAATCCTAAATTGATGGCGAGGTTTTTATGGATTGGTAAACGGAAAAATATAAAGCGAGATGACTAAATGATAAGAGAAAAAGACAAGATTAATAGTAAAACGAATGCTAAAGGTCAGCAGAATACCAGCGCTAAATACTCTACATATCTAGCATATGCCTTTTTGGCGACATTGAACTGATTAGATGAATCAAGAAGGTGCGTGGGGCATTCCTGTTCAGTTCTACTTATACGAGTAAGAAAGCTAAGTACCTGATTGTTATTGCCCGTTTTGACTGTTCCATCCTATTTCTGTATCATAGGAAATTTAGGTAACGAAATTGGTTTGATTTTTTCATGTCCCGCCAAATAAATGTTTTTCATTTCATTTGATTTAATTTAACGAAATAACGGAGCACTCTTATCTCATAATAATAAATATTTTTTTTTAATAGTAATCGATAAAAAGTTAGGTTGTTATGTGATAGCGAAATGAATGACATGGTTAAGAAAGGAGTGAGTACTGAGATGACGGCTGATAGAGAAGAGAGGAAGAAGAAAACATGCTGTGCCGACCCCACGTAATGTGGAAGGACAAGAAGATGATGATGATTGGTGATTGCGAAATAAATATGATATATCACAAAAATAGACATCTCTTAGTTACAAATACAATTCTATTAGCAAGGACTCTATTCTAAATACCGGTCGATATTCAACTTCAATAATACAGAAACAACAAACAAGACGTCACAATCGAATACTATCCCGAAACAAAACATTTCCTTCGTCCTTAAGACATTAGGCAATTCGCTTAATGCCTCTCAGAACAGACATTTCATAACCTACTTTGACTATTAATTAATAAGATTGACATTCGATTGGAGAAGTGCCTCCGTCCTTGAGACATTACTCACCATCCGAAGGGCATAAACACCAGTTAGTGACAGAGAAATTTAGACTGTTTATAAATGGGTGTATAGTATTGTTTAGAATGTATACAGTTGGCGATAAAATCATTAATTACAAAGACACTTGCGACCAATCTATCGGAATAGTTGTACGATAGTGAGGAGCTATCTAATGCATTGTCGTTAAATTAATGCGACAATTTATGACAGTAGGAATTAGCCCCGAAGTGGGACTGGCGATGGATCACTGTTCAGTTTTATTGATGGATGTCATAGATGGATGTATTTGAATTTAGATAGACAAGGATTAAGTATTCGCTATTTGTCATTATTTATTAAATACTAGCTACGCCCCGCGGTTTTGACCCGCGTAAGTTTCAGGTGAACACAAGAGCTGTTATTGTGACTTAAGTATGATAGTAAGATATATTCTCTCGCGGACTTTTTTGTAGCTAATAATAAGTACCTTAACAATGTAGTACATCATTTTTATATATCATCAATAATTTTCTTAGCGTACGCCAAATAATAAATTTTATAGGCACAATTTTGCTACTTTTGGTTACATTATTGCAATTTTCTTAAGGATCTCTATTTTTTTTAAAATAAATTTAAGCCTATGTTACTTCCTGATAATTTAGCTTTCATTTGGTGAAATAATGGTTAAAATCAGTCCAGTAGTTTTTGAGCGTATTCGGTACAAACAAATAAAACAAATCCTCTTTATGATATTAGTAAAGACAAATAAAATAAAATACATACATAAAATAAGAGGTCTTAGATTGCTAAAAAGAATGTTCCACTAAAATTATACAAAAAATTATTCGCCAAGTATGAGCGTTATAATTTACTAAAATAATTTTATAGTTTTTTTATCTCTATCTTTTTAGTAATTACGTTTATTTTATTTTACTAAATTTAAAGTTACTAAAATAATCTAGGAAATTCAGGAAGAATATAATTGTAATTATCTTATTAAAAAAAAATGACAGAAAAGACAGAGGATTCACGGCCAAATACTGAAATGCCACCCAAAATTTAAATAGAGTTAGAAAAAGATGACGCTTTATACAATGTCTAAAGCTATCATTTTCTCAACATCCATTTGTTATTAGAAGTTAAATAGCGTTTCAGTATCCAGCGGAAGTTGACCTGTTTGTGTCAATCCTATCAATATTCCAACCCACGGTAGTATCACTTCACTATCACCAAATAACGGATGCAAGATACCGCGGCTACAGCCAGCTTAGATATGTCGAAAATCATTAAAAACTCCAACTAAATTACTGTTTTATATAACAAGCTCTTTATCTAAATAAATGTTGAATGTTGTCGGGATCGATTGGGGATTTAGTGATTCTCAAACTGTAGAACTATGTATGTGTAACTTTTGACGTTCACATTATAGACTAGCTACGCCCGCGTGGTACCTGGATGAAAAGTAGATTTAACTGTTAAGGCAGCGTTCTTAAGAATCCCTTGACCAATTTTTCGTCGACTCACGTTGAAAAATTAAAAAAAAGCTTTAATTTTAACGGGATAATATACAACCTATATCAACTCTGCAGGTCCATTCTATAATATATTTATATACTACTAAGTTCATTACAATTTTGTCATTCTGCGCATGAGGGCTAGCCTGTATCACGAGAGTCCGATTACATAAGATACAAAAACTGTTTCAGGGCAAACAACAATATAAAAAAATCCATACTTTATAACTTTTACATTATGACAATAATACTCGTACATCCTTTTATTATTCTTTGTTATTTTTTCAATGTTTATTATCACTAGTATAAGTATCCCACTCCCACAAGCTCTAATCAACTTACTTCATCCTTCTCTTTCTGAGCTAAGAATTTGTATGAAGGTACGATAAGCTATCATTCTTTACAATGTCTTCGATTGTTAGTATATGCTTTTATCTTTTTATCACAGATTCTTCAAATAATTGTATGCAAATTTGTGTAAACTTTGACAACCTCTGTGTTCGCGTGAGACCAAAGATAATTGGAGTTCGCTCAACTAAAAAAAACTCGTAAAGGAACACCCAATGCTGACCTCAGATAAGGCCAGGCCGTTGACTGAATTCGGATATAATTATATTGATTGTTTATCAATACCTAATAATGAGTAGGTATTTGTGCATACACTTGTTTGCTATGATTCTTGCGTCATCTTATGTTAGTGAGGTACCACGCACCATCCGTGACCACCGACCGTGCTGAGGATGGACCTCTAAATGGTCAACAAAACGTCAGCACGCACCCTCCGTGACAGCCGACCGTGCTGAGGAAATACCTCTAAACGGTCAACGAAACGTCAGCAGGAGAATAGTGAGGTTCGTGTTAAAAAACACTTATGTACTCCCAATGATGTACATCCTCAGATGCATACACAGTGCGTAGCTCTTTGAGGATACCAAGTACGGGGTAATCAGAGGCATGTCTGAACATTACATTTGGCACCTGCCCGCGTTTTTGCAAGTAGTTAGCATTTCACGTGACAAGTTGCAAGCACATCGCCGCTTATTGGAACACTGAGTGAAGGCACTTCTGCCTTCTTCTGAGGTAATTTCTGCCTCAGACAGAAGCTACAACATTATCGATCAGTTTTTCATTAAAAGCATGCTTCAAAATCATAAATTAGTTTCCGCCGCTGCCCGCATACTATTGCTCTCAAACAAAGGCGGCAAAGGAATCTCTTGCATAAATTATTATCTCGTTTTTTTCAACACTTCATTGTGTTGAAGATATCGTTAATATTAATTTTTTGGCGCGAAACAAACGGAACGTTTTTAATATTCGGTGTAATTCAAAGCTTTGCTATTGTACTGGGGGCCCTGATACCTGGCCCCTTGAGGTACATTCTATAGATAGGTACAGATAGGTATAGATAGGTACAGAAGTTCACGAAGGGGGGAAATTAGAATATTTACAATTGCAAGGAAAGACTGATGTTGTAAATAGCTTCCGAAAATGATTTATAAAATCTTTGTTCTCCATCATGAAAGCAATAAAAAACACACACGACTCCTTTCCCCGTGATAGACATCCTCGGATCCATAGATTTTGTGAGGATGGATGTTTGTTACTCTTTCACGCAAAAACTACTGAACGGATTTTAATGAAACTCTACAGTAATATAGCTTATATATCAGAATAACACATAGGCTACTTTTTTTCCGGGTACCACGCAGGCTAAGCCTTGGGCTGAAGCTGGTTTGAAATAATACTACATACTAGCAACAAATTGAAAATTCAGTACGATTAAAAATCAAATAAAAACTTTATCAATAGATCTGGTTCGATCAGCAGCTGGTCATTTGTATAGATGCTTATGAATGGGCAAAAGACCGTACAGCATCTAAAAAATCATCAATATTCATGAACATTGATACAGCAATATCGACTTTACGGCATAAATATAGTGATGTAAGTGCCTTGGCGGCAAGGTCATTTTGATTTAGTTGTGAACTGTACTGGATTCGATTGAATGGTTTTTATTAAGAACCGGTTGGACTAGTTTCGACCCTACGACACGTGGTCAATTTTTGTCATTCACTGTGTTAAAATTATCGGCTGCTTTGTTTAGTGGTCTATTGTTACAGATTTTGATTTATATTTCGTGTTATTCTGTGTCAAATTAGATTTTTTCAGTTGAATATTTTGATTCGAACTTTTGTAATAATATGAATAAAAATAACTTTAGTTAACTTCTTATAGAACTTAATAGAAATAAAAAAAACTAATTAAGGTCTGTAATACCCATGATGGAGATTCTCAGATCCATATTCAGTACAGTTCAGATCATATCAGTGATACCGAGGTTGTCTTTGGATGTAGGTGGCCTTTATCGTTCCTCGACCAGCAGTGACCTTCTACAGTCTGTTGATGTTGATCATGAAGCAGATACAACTATCAATATTACTTCCAAAACAAAACTAATCCACCCTACTCTGGTTTGCGAACACCCTATGAATCCTTAATGAGTAAATTAACAACACCTATTGTCTCGCAACGTTGTTTTTTAGAATATTAATATCCATTTTTCTATTGTCTCTCAGCGAGGGGAATAAAGGGGGGTAAGAAGAGGGGATGGAAAGTTTAAATTGATTGATTCTTGCATTAATTTCAATGAAGACAATAGTCAGGAGTGGTTTAGACACTTCCTAATTGCATTTCGTGTTGAGGAAAAATTTTCTAAGGTAGCGAAGTGATTTGAATATTTTTGCTCCGGCTAAAGAATTTGGGTTTTAATGTGTTCACCCACACTTAAAGAAAATCAAAAGACTTTATAATATCCCAAAGGTTCAGCCGCTGATCTAGAACTCGCGACCTTCCACTTGGTACGCGGGGCCTACACCAACTATGCCACATGATCGTTACCAGTGTAGTCGAAATTCTCTGGATGTTTCGTCTCGAAAGCTAGATTTTTTGTTGCTTTATAAATCAACATAGACTTAAATCGTTCAGACAGTGGCGTTAATTCTCTTGTACAGGAATTAACCTTGTTTTATCTATCGCTCTCTTTTACTAACTCCAACAAAAAAGAGATAGCAACTCGAATTAGTTAGATTTAAGTTTTCCATACAAGTTTAGTCATGTTTTCAAAACATGCTGATTATAAACACGTAAAAGAGAATGCTTCCCCGTTCGATCCAATATTTTTCTACCCAATAGGTATTTTGCTCTTTTCGGCCCAAAACATTTGATACAAGTTACCCTTTGTACCCACAGCTACTTATTCCTAATAAGAGCGACACGTTTACTAATTTGACAGGATTCAAATTCTTACCATCTCTTTCTTGCTTTTTTACTGATAGTGGATAAAAAGTTAAGTTAAGTTAAGTTTAGTTGGTGTACAAGGGAATCGGCGCTACTGAATACTATCAAAAATGAAGAAAAAACTTATTTCTTATCGACCTCACAAAAACTAATTGGACTTCAATGCAATTATCTTCAATAGTAACAACAATGTTAGCAATAATCGTACTGTATGCTATAACACTGTCTACGGCGCTTATATGAACTCCACTCAATTCAGAATCTTATCAGAATCCAACACGAATCAACTTTCAATACGATCGATTAATACATCCTAAGTTACCAGTTTCAATTCCAACATATACAAATAAGGTTGATTTTCAGATTGGAATCGTCGGAGCCATATGTTGGCGTTTACCAAGAAACACGTGCGTTGAATGTCAATTCATTATAAACTTTGTGTGATGATTTGTGACATATTATAGGAATAATGCCCTATCTGTTCTCACATACAGCCATTAAGGAGGGTATTGTATCGAATTCTAAGTAATTTTAGTATCTACGGCGGCGTACCGAACGGTTTCCGTCTGAACTATTCAGGGTTAATTATTTCTGCAATCGATTCTCGGTAATTTTAACGTCACATTTACCTCTATTGTTTTAAATAGTAGATGGACAATTGGGAGGTAAAAACTTACTAGAACCAGAAGAAATTAAATAAACTATCAACCTAATATTAAAATAGGGAAAGAAGACTGTTCGCTACCTTAAGTAATAGGACTCAGGAAAAACAGAGTTTAAGTAACCGACCGCAGACAAGGTACCGACAAGCTGGCGACATTACCACATTGAATAGCAATGCTAGATTTAATTGATGATGAATGAATTAACTAATAATTCTCAGTAGTTTATCTGAGGAGTCAGACATCAAAAAGTAGATGTCTGACTCCTCAGATAAAGAGGTACAAAAGAAACTCATCACAACGCAACGCATAGGATTCTATAAGTTTCGTAGACAGACAAACAAACAAACCAACTCCTATAGCAAACGAATATACGGGCTCCATGCGTCGTGGATAAAAACAGAAGCTTGCATACAAATGAAATTTGAAACCAATCATCCTGTCGAGCGATTACCAACCTACAACTAATCACCAATGTAGGTAGGTATTGTAATTTCTAATTAATATTGATGACTTCATTCCGAGGCGAGATCGAACTAATTGCAAATACATAAAACATTGCTGATCAAAGCTGTGCTCATATTCAAAGAATATAACTACGATTGGATGGTTTTCTTCATTGGTACATCTTTTAGTGTTGACTATCTTTTAGTATCTATCTTTAACTATCTTTTATTTAATAAAAAATAAATCTTTTTATTTTCTTAATTTTCATATATTTGTCACATGACAATTTTTTTACCGTTACATTGAAGAATGTTGCAATTTTCACAAAATATGTATTTCTAAATCACAATGGGGCAATACAAAAACTATATAAAATGCATCTTTCTGGCACACACATAGCTGTATTATTAATTACCCAAACATTTGATGGTGTTACTATGGCTTTTATCATTATTTACCAAATCATCCATTTTTAAATTGTGTGGTGCAGAACCCTTAGTGTAAAATACGACTCATATTTAGCCGGTTTTTTATCTTGGCTATAAAATTAATCATAGTCGAAAATATGACGTCAGAAATTATCTTGTTCAAGCATATTGTTCAAATAACATCAGTGCAGATTATTAACTTTACTGTAGTATTTTCACGATTAGGTAACTAGGTAGGTATATAGGTACATGACACACGAAATTCCAAACATATGTATTATAGATTCATTCGCGGAAATTTAGTTCAACTGTCAATAAAGAAACGAATAATGCGTAAATTTATTTACATTTTACTCACCTTCATGAAAGAGCAACAAAGTTCAAATCGTGAATAAAGTTCCAATAGCAATGTTTTCTTTCAAAATGGCATTCAAAACCCGAAAATATAGTCACAACAGATGTACTTTATTAACGGAATGCTTGAAACACAAAGAGCTTGTAAGAAAATAAATTTAGTCAAAAAATTGCGAAGATATCAAAGAGGACCTTGTCCCAAGATTGTCAAACAGCTAAACAAATAATTTACAGTGGATTAGTTCATGATACAATTATTCAGTTATTTTCAGGCTGAGTCAGTTGAAATTTTCAACTGACTCAGCCTGAAAAGCCTGAAAATCGAGATAGATTTTCAGTCGATCTTATCTACTACGTAAACTCTATAACCGAAGTAATAGTCTCATAACACATAATAAAGTATATAATAAAGTATGATAAAAGAATGCGCAGTTTGCTTAGTAATACCAGTGACGTTGGCAAAGAGAAACAAAGGTTCGAAAATAAGCGAGTCTTTGATGATAAATAATTTATCGCGCCACTAAAACCTGCATAAGAAAGAAATGTTGATAAACATCGAACATTAAATATGTAACTGTGATCGTAAAGCTATGGAAGCCAGACATTATTTACCTACTCATACATAATTTAGAATATATAGTTTTGTTATTAGTTTGGCGAACCTATGGCAATTTAAAAATGTATTTCACGCACAATTTGCATGGAGGGTCATTCGTTTGATCCGCTATCGCTCTCGCAGTCTTCGTGTGAAGAGATCGCTACATTTTTTCTGCACGCATCGCTTAGCCTGATATATGACACGTTATTTCTTAAACAAAACCACGTAGTGTTCTGATATAATCTGCCTTCCGTGCTCTAATGTCCGTCTCGAGGGAAACGCTAATAGACTCAACAGGTGTACCGCAGGGTGGTCTGATCGGTCCGCTATTCTTTTTATTTACATTTCACGAATTTATCGCATACGTCGACGTCTTGAGGCGCACGTTTGATTCATGTGCTTATACTGTCGCTTTTTAATACTGATTTACAATAAAAACAGAACTGTTTCACCGGCGATTGATGTGTGTTATGATTAATGTTGCGTCTTTGATGTCGGCTGCTATGAATCTATCAAGCCAGCTTCTGAATATCGACGCGCGTCGCGTATAAATAAACCGGGACGAATTCGACGAGCGAAGTCTTCGTTTTACTTAATTACGAGGTTATTAAAGAAACATCTCCGACTCAGTGGCAGTGCTCAGCATCCGACGGCGGATGGATCATCAGAGCATTTCCTCGTCATTATCGACGCGCTCGTATCACGCTATGATTGTTACGGCGCCCACAAAATTACAACTATATATTTTTTTGGGTATAAAATTAGACTAATCAGCATCGCGTACAAAGCAACAGATCGCTTTCATCATCGACACGATGATGTTTACGCCGCGTCTTCCGAGAAGCCCCGAGCCCCCAACATTCAATACTTGGAAATAAATATGTGAGTTTGACATTTGCTTTCATGTCGGTTTGCGTGTTTCGTCCGTAATTGCGTCGATCTCGGCCGCCTTACCGCTGTGTACTTAAAGTTTATTTCTGTCCTTTTTCCTAATGTTGCTCTAGCTTCTTTTTTGTTATTAAATTATCGTGCGTGCCGATTTCTGACAAGATGATAGGCTAGGTTTGATGAGGCATCTGATTGCTTCTCTTGTCGACATTTCTCATTTTGATGCTTTCTCTTTGATTGACTGCGTCGGAAATCTACGTGCAAAGGTCGTGATGTCTGCCTCGCTGTCGGTTTGCATCAATTCCACATATTAATCCGTATCTCTCTTTTGTAATATTACACTACTTTGTTTCTGTTTTGTTATCCGAAGCTAAGAAATTAGTTTAGACTTAATCATGTTTTAAATCAGAAACAGCAGAACGGAATTTTGCAAGCTAATAAATTTTGATATCTTTGACCTTTTCGCTGTCCGAAGTTCTATTTAGATCGTCACGGACTACAAAATCTTCAATTGTAAATCAATCGATGGGTGTATTACAGTCTTACGGCGTCACACTAATGCGTTTTGGCATCGTTATACCTGAATAAATTATCGGACTCCCGACACCATTCGGGTGACAATAAGACGGTCCAGTTGCAAGCAGGATTTATCATCGAGCTCTCCCACTGCACCATTATCATCGATTAATGTCAATACGTTCTAAATTGGAGCATATTCTTCCTTCACATCATTACTCAAGTCCGTTCGAATATAATTCACTGTCGAACCACTAGTTTACGACGTCCGAGAGACTTAATAAGAGAAACGTGCGTGCGTCCCCCAAAAATAACAAAATTAAAATAAATCGAACGACAGACAGACGTCATAAACTAATTTCGAGTGTTTTCGTTTTGGAATATACAAAAATAGCGTCATCACTCTTTCATGTCTTGTGCGCGAGTGACATTAAAGTATAATTTACAGTTCGGTTTTAGTGCAACGCCATCTATGTGCGGGAGATGAAAGTGAGCTTGGCGCAGTAAAAAGAAAGAATTTTATGATTTATGTTGGACTATTATTGCTTTTTGAATTTAAATAGTAGCACCCGTTTCGATACTAAATGAATGTTTTTGGTATTTTTATGACGTCTCCGGCGTGGGATTTATGTGATGTTTACATTCAAATGTCAGGTGGCTGTACCCAGCGAGTAATTACAAAATGCAGGTGTTTGGCGTTTGTTACTTTTAAATTATACCTTTCTTCATTACAGACATAAAACATATATAACACAATTAGTTTAAAAGATCAAGTAGATATATAGATAGAAAACGCTTTATTGCACAAGATAAAACAAGTCAATGGGCGAACTCAATGATAATTAGCATTTTCTTCGGCGGCAGATGTAACACAATGTAATTTGCTATGAATGAAAATAAATCAACAGTCTACCATGTTATTTTTTTAAATCCATTGATTTATAAGACTACAAAGATCAAGGGCCGAAGAATAAAAGAAAATTTGAATGAATAATTGCTTTTGAATCAAAACTCAATTCTCTGAAGCTGAAATCAAAAAACTTTACAAAATCCAAATCGTTTATCGAATGTCATCAAAAAGAAATAACATCTAACTTTACCCTTTCGGTAACTTAATTAGAATTCCGAAGAAAAAAACCGCGAGGGTGAATTGCTGTTGAAAAAGTTTGTCCCCCAATACGGTTAATAAGTTTTCAGGGTATTGAGAAAAATGTTTCCTTTGAGGGAATTTGTCGACAATTCAGTAAGTCAATGGACATTTTTGATGTTTAGTTGGTTGCAAAAAAAATGATTTTATGATGTAAAAGAAATAATTAAATGAAATCAATGTGTAATCAACTCAAGTAATAGTTTTGAATAGTAATAGATTGAGATATATAATATATATGATATTTAATATATATATATATATATGTATATCCTTTTTTCTGTCTATTACTTTTTGTGGTGAGTATTTTAAATGATAAGCTTAGCTTTAGTATGAATAGTCTCACCGCTTACGCTGAGAGGCAATTTCAATTTCGATTGAAAGATACAGTGTACTTTTAATCAATGTACCACGCGAGTTAAACCGGGAGTCCAAGAATGTTGATATACCTACATAATAGTGGAACGTCCTTGACTTTTTGTTTTTTTTTTAATGTAAGCTTCACCGACCTAATGAACTATAGGGTATGTGTGCCGGTGAAATTATAAGCACATGAGACTTTTCACCCGTTATGTCTCAGGGTGGACAACGCGCTAATAAAAAAATCCTTTCTTAGCAAGCCTTACAAAATCCATTCTTTTGTATGGGGAGGAGACATCAATAGAAATATCATGCCTAAAAATGGCTATAGGCATTGACTGTCAGTCGGTCAGTCAGTGAGTCAGCCATGTAAAGATTTTATATATATTTAAGAGGATAAGCCAGTAAAAAAGTTGGCAAAATGACAGGAAAACCCTCGACTTTTCAAGTCAAAGCAACAATCGAAGTTCCACCTCGATAGTTAGAATTTGCATAAAAAGCAGTTTGCCATCGAAAGTTCTCCATTCGACCTTTATCGAATTGTTTACGGGGTATTCCGCGTGAAACCTTCGCGATGCTACGTTTCCATTGCTGTTATATTTTGTATTTACGATTACAGAGCTACGAGAGCTAGCATTGTTCAGCAAAATATCTTGAATATAGCCAAGGAATTCGACAAAGGCGTTCGTTACGTTAAATAACAGCTTTTATGTATCTGAATGAAGTTTCGACATCGGGTGTCTTACTGTTTATTCTACTTTATTTTCAGCTGTTTCTATTTTCGTTACATAGCTTTGTAATAATATTTTAGGCTTTCTATTTTGACGCTGAAAATATTTTTTCGGTCCAGACATTTTTAAAACTGTGGACGAATTTCACCCAAATTTTAGAGTCTACCTTCCGTCTGGACTCTAAAATTTGGGTGAAATTCGAAACTATAGACAAACACCCAAATCTTTTAGTCCCTTTATACCTAAGGCCGTTTTAAGCTTATCTAAGTAAATGTGACCAAGATACAATTAATAAGAATGCAATTAGTTCAAGTAGGTATGTACCTCTATAATATGTAGTTTATTAAAATATAGTGGTATTTTAAGTATATTTCATGACTTTGTACACCTACCAATTTTATCACTTCTCTATCTCTCCTCAAAGGTTTGCTGGAAGAAAACTCTTTTTAGGGTTAAGCTCGCCTTTGTACATGCCTCACCTAATATCTTGTTTAATATTTCTGTTTTATTTCTGTGTACAATAAATAATTATAAGTATAAGAATAAATGTTATGCACCTAAAGTTTTCAAATCCAATTACTATCAGAACAAGTACATAAAGAAACTCCCGTTTGCAATAATTAAAATGAACGAAATGAAAATCTGCTTTTGAAACAATTTCAGAATCCTGCAGTATTCAATTTAATTATTCCGCATTGAATAGTGAGGGTTACCTACCCAAAACAGCTAGCTATCTAGTACAAAGCAAAGCAGCTTTTTAGAATATTCTCTCGAAATTCGGCAATTCAATGGACTAATGATTTCAACTTGAATGGATGCATAAAAGCGCACACTGGTTACTAGACGGCCTTGGTTTTTAAACCAGCGGTCACTGTAATAAAGCGATGTTTTGAGCGGTGTTGTCAAAAATATTCAATTGAAATCACAAGATAATTTTCACCATTTTCTATCTGGATCAACGCATTAGCATTGGCATTCAGCGTGGCAATGCAGTCAGCATTTTGGAAACGCTTCCGTCTGGTAGAGAGATCTTTATTAGTTGACTTACATCTAGACTGCTTCGTCCAGTTCGTGGGCGATATAGCGGTTGCCGGTTCCGCAAGACCATTTCTATTACCACTGTTCTATAAAGCCGCTGCTTACGGCCGGCATTTGACGGTTGCCGTTTCTCAGGCAGCCGCAGCTTTATCTGCAGTCTTTCATATTAATTTGACTGGCATTTGGATGTTGAGAACACTTGACCAGGCAGTTCTTTTGGATGGATTGCTGTGCTTTTTCAATGGATGAAATGTTTTTTTTAAATATATTTTATTGGGCTGCCACAGCAAAATGTACCTATACTATGCATTTTCCTTATCGTTTAATAGGTAGGTACTACGTATTACTTTGATCTGTAGTAACAGGACAGGAGCCGCATGCGTTTGTCATAAGGGATTGTTGGTTGTTTCGTTTGTCTGTGATCATTTGTACAAAACGGCTTATCGGATTGAAATGCTGTTTTTTGCAATCGATTTGTATGTCTTCAAGGATGGTTCTTAGATAGGTTTTACCGCCACTAGTCACTTGAGGGCGCTGTAATCGATGATGATAATTACGTCGGAAGTTTTCACCTTATCAGAAAATTAACTTTTTCTCGGATATATTAATCATAAAAACATCCATACTTTCAGTTGTTTCTTGCCATCGATGGGTGACATCAAAAGATTATACCTTAAAAGCCAAAGAATCTCGCATCAGGATAGCGGGGGCGTTGTTTAGTACTCGTAGTTATGAGAATCAGACAAACAGGCTAACAGGCGCGATGCTGCATCATCCAATCGCCCTCAATTTAGAGATGCGCCCGCGCAATTGAGCATATCGATGATTTTAATTGAAGTATCGATAATATTGATTGATTGGGGGCGTCAATATCACTCAAGATTACAGTTATTGGTTCCAAGTGTTTTGGGATTATTTTTAAACTGTTGATTTAATTTTATCGTAAGAGTTAAAAACGGATAAGAAAAAATAAAAACAGACTTCAAATAACGGAAAGTTAATAAATAGTCCAATATGAAATCGTTTCATAATTGGCAAAGATGTTGCGTTACATATACATAAAAAAAGTACAGACGAATGGAGAACCTCCTTTTTTGAAGTCGGTTGATAAAATATCGTTTATTTCGAAATACAAAGATCCATATTTGTTAGTTGGTACACGAAGAGAAACGAAATAGTAATGCTGAAGTAAATAGTAGCGAACAAACAAACACACAAACAAACCTTATTATCAAGTACTTCACACTACATTAAAGAAATACATTAATTAGTCCCATCACGTTTGACAAACATCAAGACTCAATTAAGACAGCTACCTACATACAAGACTCTCTACTTAAAAATCTTGTCATTATGTCAGGATGTCGACGTGCTTCTTGGCACAACAC
The DNA here is from genome assembly GCA_958496245.1 of Perizoma flavofasciatum. NCBI lineage: Eukaryota > Metazoa > Arthropoda > Insecta > Lepidoptera > Geometridae > Perizoma > Perizoma flavofasciatum. The sequence continues at coordinate 10,234,439 of OY292440.1, read as the reverse complement.
TAATTAAGATTAGCGGTTCTGATCGTTTGCCAATGGTAACATTGGAACCAGTAAAAACTAACCTCTGTTTATTTACGCTAGGAAATACAAGGAAGATTTCTCATAGTCACTGTGCACATCCTCTTACGGCATTCATGGAAATCTGTATTTTTATCTTAAACTATAATAAACACATTTGTTTATAAACGGTTTGTACCAAAGTTGACCTGATCACAAAATTTACCAGTCGGGAAGTTTAAAAATCCGGTCTTCAAAACTAAAGCGACAAAGCTTTAACTCATAACTTTAGTTGCATCTGAGGTCAGTCGGTTAACTGGGCAAAGGATGCAACAGCCTTGCATGTATCGTATCGAATGTAACGTACGATCAATAAATCAATTACGTGTGCCCCCGCACCGACCAATTGGGTTTGACAGGCTAGATCTAGTGATGTGCTGAGTTGCATCGATAATTTGATACTAACTATCGAATCTATCTTGTTATGAACATTAATTTTAATAGAAACGGGGTTTTACTATGCTCACGGGAGTTTCTTCCATGATCATGGGAGGGATTCCGATGGTAAATATATTGGTTTTTGTTAAAATAAAGTAAAGATACTATTTTACACAATTTTTGTACAGTTAACAAAAAATTGAACAAGGACAATTACTTTCACTTTGACAGTTTGCATGGTTTCAAAAAAATCGTGTCACGAATTGGACAATTTGATTTGGATTCTAAAACCTTTTTGAAGTTTTAAAGTAAATATCAATTTAAGCTCTACTAACTCCATTTGTCTCCATTCTAAATAATTGCAGTAAAGAGGATAGTTTTCGATAATACTTTCTAGACACAGTACCGTTTACCGTTTAGGAATGAAAAAGTATTGCTCATCGATAACACAAATTTATCAAAACTATCGGAAAGCCCAACACTAGTGCGGGGAAACAGGATACGTTCAATGGGATGATTGATCGGCGAACGGTAATCCAGCTAAATAAATATCTTTATGAGCTGATACAGCACTATTGTTTATGAGCAATTGAGTAAAGGGTTATCGAAGATTTGTCAACCCGAAAGCCCTGAGCCAACATAGTAGGCACATCAGAGGCTAGAAAATAGTAACGAAATCCTTCCGCCACACTGTTTCGTTTACTATCAGTCAAAAAACCCACCTTAGTTATCGATCTAAGCAGGATGACCAAGAAAGAAGCGAACGACACATATGCTTTTAGCATTCAGTGAACTTGTCTAGTGTTGTTTTAGTGCTAGTTAATAAAGACTAAAAAGAAGTTCAAGGAGTTCGAATTATGATAACAGGGTTTGGCCCGATCCGTTATATTAAACCTGTAAGCAGTAAGGCTAATTCACTGAACTACTGAAACAGGGTTCGATACGATACGATGATACGAAACAGTCCATACTATTTTGGATAAGTTATGGACTATGATTGATTTTCTTCTTCATTCATGAAAGGGCCAATTATATCGTATACTCATATTGTAAAAACGGGAATTTTCACGTATTTCACTATGGGTGAAGGCACCGACTAAGTTTCGACTCATTCCGAGAGTCTTCATCAGGGTGAATGGTCGCGACTTTCTCCTTCCGCGTCGCGCCGTGCACTACACCCGAAAATTCCCGTTTTTACAATATGAATAGTCAAGTTCACGATAGTTTTTGGAATAAGATATCGTATACGTTAAAGGCAGTGTGGCAGACACATTTTCCAGCAGTGACTTATTTTAGTATGATATTGTTAAGATCTCACCTCTTTGTCCTTAGCAGTGACTTCGTTTAGTCCACTCCCCTGGACTGGACTACTTCGGCATGAGTTGCTTCTGCCGGTCGCTAGCTCCATCTTATCCTCATCAATGTCTTTCTCCTCCTGGGGAAAAAAGAATAGATTATTTGACAGCACATTGTAGATGAAAGAGACACCTTCGTTAGTAGCTCCTTGTCCTTCAACCAAAATTATGGCATCCATCAACCCTGTCCATCAATAATCTGTCCCATCCAGTGATAGTTCAAAGGAGTTTTCTTGTGGGTATCATGCTGGATCCTTTGCCAGACAGGTTAACATTGACAGAAGAGAAAAATAAGAAGATTAACCTTGATATCTGTGTATAAGTCTATTCGTGTCTCAGTCGCCTGATCCCGGATATCTAAGTGGGTGCCATTACTCTTCAGAGGCAAGGCCGCTTGGAGTGGCGTTGGGCTGGTCGTAGCCAGCTGTTCCTTCAGTGTGGTCACTTCTTTCTCGGCCAGTGTGGCTCTCTGGAACAACGGAACAGGTACGTTTAGGAAAAAATGCGTATATTTTAGGTGTAGGTGGGGATTGACTCAAAATTGAAGTAGTTTATTTTGAATTGTGCAACGGTTTTGAGAACGTTTGAAGGACTTTCATTGCTTTGTATGGCGATCTTAACGAGCCTTGAATGAATGAACGAATGGAAATACTTTATTGCACACCTTATGAGATAAACAATAATATATTGAGCTTAAAGGTAGCATGTTTTCCCAAAAGAGACGAAAGTACCAACTGACTTACACCCGCAAAATACCTCTCGAAAGTATATTTTGCAGGTATAAGTCAGCATGCTCGCAAAAAGTCTCATCACAACAAGAAGCATTCACCAATTGACGCCTATTTCCACCACATTTCAACATCAGCAATAGAGGATGTTTCAGCCATTGATTTTGCATCACACAATCGTAATTTCTATAGTTTTAATCTAATTATCAGTTCCCATAGCGAGTGCTTTGTCTCGCTTCCTCTGCATTCATCACGCTCGGTCATTCGGGGGGTAATCAGAGATCGCCGGATGTGCTGATTGCTATTGGCTCAAATAGCTTTTTTGGTACTTGAGGTGTTTGGGAAACTTTTGATTTGTTATCCGATTGATAAAAGCGACATTATTAGCCGTGATTTATGGTATGTTATTTATTTCAGGATTGTCCTAGTGAAACACGCGAGTACCATGCGTATACATTATTTCCAAACACCCGTCAACGCTCTTACGATTCTCGTAAATTGGCCACATCGATATCTGCCTTTTTAAAATAATGTAATCCCTAGTATCATAAACAAAATATAGGTAGGTACCAATAACAGTTGAAACCAATAACATTATTTCAGTATAGTAAGTAAATACATTAGTGTATTTATATAGGTACAGACCTACACATATACGGAGTGTAAAATATTTTTTTAGAAATAAAAAATTGTATCATGTATGTCTATGCCTCCTTATTTATATGGCACCTAGGTAAGCTAATTAATGTAAATAACTTAGCCTGCCATGGACAAAGCTTGATAGGTTGTATACGTGTCAGACTAAATAAAATGTGATAGCTATCTGACTATCTAAAATCTTGAAGCAGGATGGGTGGAATCAGCCAGTCAAAGTAAACAATAATAATTAGAAACCGCTATTAATCCAGATAACAGATCGCAACTAAGTTGTAAGTAGCTATTGTGGGTACGTACACAATGCGTGCGATTAGGCTGTGTTCACACGCACGGAATGTCCACGATGCAAGATGGTGATCATATTCCAATGAGCGCGGATAGATTGACGATTAAGGAAAGGGTTTAATAGCTCATGCGGCAGAACTAGTGTGCATAAGGAACCGAATCCTATCAATATATTAGTTCTTTTATCATCGGTCACTGGCTCTTTTTAGAGCGATCGTACTTTAACCTGGCATTTGTATAAGTAGAGTTGAAGAAAAGTGACAGACCTACCATCACCTTTAGACGATCCTATCTGCGCAGAGATGCGTGATGCGCGCGCGCACGCATCCTCCGCGCGTACGGATTTCTCAGAACTAATGACTCATTAGTGAATTCCGAAGATAATGGAGCTTTGAAAGTCAGATCAGAAAGATACGCGTAAAATAAATTATGTAATGATCTATGATTGGTGAACGAAGCTGCCAAATAGATGTTTTTTAAATTTTCATTTCATTATCAAGCTGAAAGGCCCTTGAATCCTGATACTTCTCAGAACATCATACCAATTTGTGAATCCCATTATAATACAATTTAAAAAAACCTGTATGAATTGCAGCGCCCTTTATTGAATTATAACGATCATCATCATCATCATCAGCCTATATTAGTCCACTGCTGGACAAAGACCTCCCCTAATGAGCGCCATAGCGCCCTGTCTTCAGCTTGCCGCATCCAGCATCTACCTGCAGTCTTTCGCATATCGTCATCCCACCTGGCCGGAGGGCGTCCTACACTACGTTTGCCGAGTCGCGGTCTCCACTCAAGAACATGTTTACCCCAGCGGTTATCGGTTCTTCGCGAGATATGACCGGCCCACTGCCACTTCAGCTTGCTAATTCGTTGAGCTATGTCGATAGCTTTGGTTCTCTGACGGAATTATAATAAAACCTAGGAATCCAAGAATCTTCTATGAAGACTCTAAATATTGATGAAAGAATGATAAGTAGTTTCGGAGATTACCTTCTACATTCAAGCTAACAAACTTTACCTTTTTGTAATATTTTAATGGTGTAGGTCTTTTTTATGTCTTATATTATATAACGGGAATAGAAAGATAATTGAAATGGAACGACAATCAATAATCAAGGGCATTATTTTTAAAACTGTCGGTTCTGACTCATAGACAATGAGCAGTGATCAATCTCGCTCAATTGTCTATGGCAATCATAGCTTCAGTTACGTAATCGGCAGATGACAAATTTTTACTGAGGTTACGTCCCACGACCTATGTCATGATGAGGAAACTGTTTATGGTCCATTCAGTCTCCTGGTCAATCATTTACCATATAATGATTGACCAGGAGACTTAAATTAAGTAAGGTTAAGATCTTTTGTTGATACTTTTTAGACATTCAATTATTTTACTAATACTCTTTCTCAATTAATGAGTTCATCTTATTCGATTGGCTCCACACTAAAACTGAATGAAGGATCATAGAAATAATCTAAACAGAGTATGTTGTATATTTTCTAGGATTTGTTGCGCGTGAGGAATCGGCGTAAATTGATATTGAAATTTTGTATATACATCCTATCCTACTAATATTATAAACGCGAAAGTTGGTGAGGGTGGATATTTGTTACTTTTTCACGCAAAAACTACTGAACGGATTTTGATGAAACTTTACAGTAATATAGCTTATACATCAGAATAACACATAGGCTACATTTTATCCGGGCAGAAGATTTTTATTGGTAGTTTAAATGTTGACGTTTCCATATGATTCCTTGTGATTTTAATGAATAAAGACCTACTAAAAACCTATATCCTACCTATAGATACAGGAGTATGTGAAACTTTAGGTGTTGCTAACGTACATAGACTACGGGTCCACAGATGGGCCGTATGCTAGTTTACCCTTGGTAGACTAAATAAGAACCTACCGCCACTTGTAAATGATAGCAACAAAAGCAGAAAAAGTTAATACGCAGTCTCGAGATATTGTCTATGCATTCTATGGTCTGAATGCATAATTAACAAGGTTTCAAGGTAATCTTACCATCAATAACATTTTAGGTTGTAACAGAATTAGAAATCTAAATTTTACGTACAATGTTTTACAACTAGAAAGTAGAGGAAAGCAACGTAATGAGTACTCATTAAACCCATTCAATTAGAAATATTTGGACGTGTGAATTGTAACAAAAATAATTTTGGATCGTAAAAAATAGTCGAATTCTGTTTGAACGGTAAAAATATTTTCGTAATTACGAATTTTTTTGAGACAGTTTCGGTCGTGCGAAAGTTTATAATGATAATAGTCATGATAATGTAAGACATGCATGGATGATTAGAATTTGGTGATCTTACAGAACTGAAGTTTGATGATATTCGCTCATCAGCTTTTACGTTACATTTAGCATAAAACTAGTCTTATTCTGGTCTTTAGTTACCCACCTAAAAGCATTGTGAGCCCACTGCTGGGTATCTGTAATTAGTTTAAAAGCTTGCCAAGACACATAAGTCCTGCGGCGGGAATCGAACCTGCAACATTTGCATCTTAGCCGGTTACTTCGTTTTGAATGATTAAAACCCTCAAAGTCAAAGTCAAAGTCAAAGTCAAAGTCAAAATTCATTTATTCAATAAAATCACAAGGACCACTTTGAAACGTCGGTTTTTATCGTCGGAAAGAAAGGCAAGAAAACAAGGCTGGTTATTCTCTTTAATGATCCTTTTACAAAACAATAGGTTCGAGTTGGAGCATTTTCAATCCCAAGAGTTTTTGTCATCTAAATAATCAGATATTTTATAGTATGCCTTTTTATAAAGTTTTTGTTTGATTATGTTTTTAAATTTGTTAATTGATATTTTTTGTATATCTCTTGGAAGTTTGTTATAAAAGCGTACACCGTGCCCTTTAAACGATTTATTAACTTTATGGAGTTTACAAGTGGCAACAGCGAGTTTATCTTTATTTCTAGTATTAACATTGTGATTATCACTTTTTTTCTTAAACAAATTAATATTTTTGTGACCTAATTCATAATCTGAACATGAAACCGATCCTTTGTTTCCACATAGCCGATTCTAAAAGCAAATACATAGGTAGCCATTCAATGCTCAATTAAAATATTAGATACGTCCAACTTTCCGAAACAAAGCCTTATCTATCAGAGCCATCACAATCCACTGTTTGAGCAATAGATTAAGTTTAAAGTAATTTTAGTAATTGTTACTTATTTTGGCTCTCACGTCGGCAATTAGAGTAACGGGAGAGCGCTTAATGATTCATTGAATGATTATAAGAATTGAGTTTCGTATCTACCGGATGTTGTTACTAGACAATGACAATTTCGGTCGCTTTCTATACATTATGATAACTAGACATGGAAAGTACTGAATCTATGAGAATCATAAAAGTCTATAGAACAGGAACTTATTTCTTTGTAGTCGGGATCTGACTTACACTTTAAAATTATCAAACACGCTCACTAATGTACAGTATTTCCTATTCAGAGATTCTCAGATACATGAGAATATTTCTATATACATTAAGAAAATGTATATAGAAATATTAAGTAGGTACAATAAGTTTTGTGTAGTAGTTTTTAAGGTGAATAAAAATATTTTCTTTCTTTCTTTCTTTTCTTTACTCCGTACGTAGAACTTTTGAAGATACCAAGTAAGAGGCACGTCCAAACATTATATTAGACACGCGTTTTGCAAGTAGTGGAACAGTTACTGAGGACGCACGCCTTCGAATTTTTGGTTCTAGGGCATGCCGGTTTCCTTACAATGTTTATCGTTATTTAATAATTACGTATAGGTCACTGACTGTACAAAATCAACAAAGATTCAAAGTTCCGAAACAATAGCTGAATGGGAATCAAAGAAAGCATAAACAAATTGAATTCGATTTGTCGAACAATGGTGACTTCACCGCGCGCCTTCATCGCAAAACTTTAAATTAATAATATTAATTTCTGTCATTTAATTTAAATTAACCGTAGCATATTGGTTTTTGTTTTAAATTAAAAGATATTTAACTTAAAATAATACGTAGTATTCGAAATGCTTATAGCAAGTTTATTTTATTGGTCCAAAACGCCAATCATTTTAAAGCTATTCATATTATAAAAACGGGAATTTTCACGTACTGCACTATCGGTGAAGGCACCGACTAAGTTTCGACTCATTCCGAATTCCCGTTTTTACAATATGAATAGTCAAGTTCACGATACCATTTTAAGGCTGTTATTATTTTTTCGCGAAATCCTACTACCATTATAAATGCGAGAGTTTGTGAGGATGGATGTTTGTTACTCTTTCACGCAAAAACTACTGAACGGATTTTGATGTTACTTTACAGTAATATAGCTTATACATCAAAATAACACATAGGCTATTTTTTACCGGTTACCACGCGAGTAAAGCGGTGAGCGGAGGCTAGTACTTTATATAAAATTAAGCGACACTATGTTGTAAATGTTGGTTAGACGAAATTCTTTGTGACTATCTAGACGTTCAGAAAAATTGGCACAGTGTTACAATCGGTGAGTCAAAGCAAATATTTGGTCATCGGGAAATACTTCAGAAGTCTTATTACGTGGAAAAATATAATAGGCGGTTGGAAATTGCGTGAAAAATGACTAATTTAAATTTTAAGATACTAATGCTTGTGCCTCAGGTTTGCAAACGCTAAATTATCGATCGAGGATATATTTTAGCCAAGAAGCCAGTCAGGGATCAATATAGAGTACACGCAATTAGAATCCTACTACTAATATAAACGCGAAAGTTTGTGAGGATGGATGTTTGTTACTCTTTCACGCAAAAACTACTGAACGGATTTTGATGAAACTTTACAGTAATATACATCAGAATAATACATTCTTTTTCCGGGTGCCACGCGGGCGAAGCCGTGGGCAGAAGCTAGTAATAATGTATTTGTAATAGTGGTCTTATTACGAGCATTTCTTTGCCGTATATTTAAACTGTGGTATGAGGGGCCTTCTGAGGTTCTTTAGAGCAGGCAATGCCTGAAAAATGCTCCAAGTGTTGCAAATTTTTATAGGTAATGGTATCCGCGCACCATTAGATGGGCCTTATGCCTCGAAAAAACAAAACAAAATGTTTGAAATTCTCATGATAAAGGGCTGTAGATTGTTTGCCACGGTTGTTGGTTCAGTAATAAGAAAAAAAAACACAAAATACGTGTCTAGGCCGTCAAAATATCTATTCACTCTAATTAGCGATAACTTTCGAAAAGTTACACTGAATTGATTATAATAACCAAAACGTAACCGAAAGACTCTCACAATTTCTTTATTGTTTTATAAACCATTTTAACGTGTTTTATAACTCATTGAAATTCAAAAGTTATCAGATTGTGCTCATGTATCATATTAATTGGTCGTTTCACATTATTTCTAATTAAAATTTCGGCTCTATGTTTTTTTAACAGTTAAATTTGAGTTTAATTGTGCCCCTGTTTTACCTACGCATTGTTATAAACGGTTGGTGGATGGAAAAATTCATTTACATTTTTATTCAAAACAGTTTGACTTGGACTCATCATAATCTATCATCTTATTTTTACACCCACTTATTACGACCCGATCTTTTCTATATTAAGTTTGTCGATTGTGCTTTTACTTCCGGTTCAGTGTGTATTAAGGTACGGTAACCGTTTACCAACAGGTGTTCTTGTTTGCCACCTTGGTGATATAAAAAAATCTGCGTATTTTTAAAATCGCTATTACTCATAACTTGTATCAAACCAATCTAACCCCACCGCTGCCGAAGAAAAATTAACGCACACTCGCAAAGGGACGCGCCGGACCCCGCATTAGGAGCGGTCACTAATTAATGGAAAAGGATTAAATTCGTACTGAATTGAAATAAAATAAATATGATAAAGGGCCTTCTTTGGCGAGGTTGTTTTGTTTTTCCGGAGGGTCAGCTTGTCAATAGCATCGTTTGTATTGGTCCGCTAATCGGTAAAAGAAAATGGCGGAAATAAGGTTTTTATTGAAAAAGATCTTCTTCAAATACAGCTTTCATGGACTTTTTTTTTGAAACGCTGCGGGACAGATGGTTGCATGTTCTGCAGTTATTTGTTGAGGGGCTGGATGTTGTGGTACAGCGGTACTCAAAGATCCTGACACCCACGACACAAGGAATCCTAGGAATGGTCGGGATGAATGAATTAATGAAAATACTTTATTATGCATGTACCACGTGGGCTAATTTTTATATGGATAAAATGTAGCCTATGTGTTATTCTGATGTATAAGCTATATTACTGTAAAGTTTCATCAAAATCCGTTCAGTAGTTTTTGCATGAAAGAGTAACAAACATCCATCATCACAAACTTTCGCATTCGCGATCAGCAGTGAGCAAGTCGCGATCACTCACCCTGATGAAGCCTCTCGGAATGAGTCGAAACTTAGTCGGTGCCTTTACCGATAATGCAGTACGTGAAAATTCCCGTTTTTACAATATGAAAAAAAACCCACTTCCAAGGGTGAAAAAATTCTTATCAACTTTCTGTTATTTGAAGTCGGTTCTTATTTATTATACATGTTACCTAAGTTTATTTACCTATTTTTTCATAACCCTCCGTCCGTTTGGCCATTGTCAGATAATTCGCGCATTTATTTGTTCTGAGGGTCGGAATGAGTCACGATGAATATTTTTTTTTGTTGGTTTTCATAATGTTTTTGAATTGCCGTCTGTAAAAAAATTCCTTTCGGAAATATCTTCTGGCTGTATCAGATACAAAATATAATGAGAGATTTTCAGATGTTTTATAATAAAGAATCACATCATCTTTTTTCACACCCAGGGTCACTGGTAGAGAATACTTTAGCATTAAGTCCTCCTAGCACTACTTTGTTTCTGCGGAAATATTAAATAAAAAAATAAAGTCACGTTATTCGTGGAATACTAAGTACCTGTCTCGTGAAATGAACCTTCTTGCAAACCGCGGGTATATGCGAAATGTAATTTTTGGACGTGCCTTGGTTACCCCTACTTGCTATCCACAGCTTTTTTGTTATTGTGTAATAAAGTTTTTTTAGAGTTTCGATGTGTCAAAGCAATTTTCAACCAGCCCTTCAAAATCATATCCACTTAGCTTCTTAATCCGCCTGCCAAAGTGCTCTAGTTCTAAAAGCAACTCCTAAAGATCGATGCTTCAATTTTTCATGACTGGATTAACATATTTTTTCGAGTAATCTGTCGAAATACGTTTCCTCTCACGTCTACTAAGTAAATAAAGTTCGAAAATAAAACTCTTGGAAGGTAATTCGAGCTCTGAGCAAATTAAAACTGACATTGAGAGATTAAGTGCGCCCACCTTGTGTGTTCTATCGGAGATAGGAGATAGGCAAACGTTTTTAATATCCTCCAATTGGTAATTTGATTAGGTAATTTCGTTATTGGATAAATTCTGAGGGGACCAATTTTAATGCGAGTACAATCACGTTATCAATTCTTTTCAAAATTGTTCAGAAACTGGCTATTTAAAAGGCTTGTCGGTAAAGTCCTTTATAAAACTCAGGTGACCATTCATAGAATCAAAAGATCGACCAAAAATACCCGGCAGAACCGAACTTTGCGAAGTAGTTAGGAACTCTATCAAAACTATTGCGGTCACAACCACCAATAGACAAATACGATGGAATGTATAAATAAACATGTAGCTAAATAAAAGGGGATATTGGTATATAACGGGACGTTAACAGAAAAGCCAGGTAGTCAAACATTTTCGCCTTCATCCATTCGCCAAACTAAATAATCCAATTCCGAACAAAGTACGATTGACAAATACGAAAATTTGCTTTCGAAACTCTCGATCAGGTACCGAGTTGATCATTATTAGATATTGAATTTTCCCAACTTTGGGCTCATCCGCTTCTAATTTACTAATGAATCCGAGTGGTACTGCTACAACCCCCTTCTCACCCTTTAGGGGTGGTAAAAAGGGGTAAGAACTCGGTATATTTCGTCTTTTATACGCGTAGCCATAATCCGATCGGTGACTCGATCTACATTTGAGTTTTCGTGTGTTGTTCCTTAATTTCCGTGTTACGATTTGATGGGTATTGTGCGATTGAATGAACGATAAGAGGATTTTGAGTAATTAACCTATTAATAAGCCATTTTTAAAAAAAAACTACTGTTAAAATCATTTACTAGCACCCTGTTTTAGAAATGAATTCTATTACATAACAAGTGTATTCTATCACAATTAAATGATCTTTGGTCAACGATTGGTAAATATTACATTTTTCTGCATCCAAAGATTTTTTGGAAGGGATCGCTTTCAAGCATAACACCGCCTCTTGTTCCTTTAATTTTAATGTTATATTTTATGTCTTCTAATGATAATAAAATTATGTCATTTGCTTAACATCTCCTAAGCTACTGAAAATGAAAATACTGAAAATATAAGAAAATGGGATTCAGGTACTTACTCAATGCCTGATTAACTTTCCGATATCTCCTCACCACACAGATAAACTTATTTCAAACAGAGGGTAGAGACTCAGGGGGACAAAATCCATGAATGACGAAACTAAATTTTAAAGTTCATATGGTATATAGTTATACTAATATTTAGTTAGTATGAGGGCGTGTGTCAATAATAAAGATAGCACCTGCTGCACTGGTAATGGGCAATTTTGCCTACTTGAAAGTTGACTCTGTGAGGCAGTGTTAATAAGTTCTATTTATGTAATGATGTTATCACTAATAAACCTATTGTAGAATTCTTATTTTTTACTTAATATATAATGATGTAGGACCATGAAAAAAACTTTAGAAAACATTATAGTGAATAAATAAATGATTAAATAATGCTGGATATTTTTCACACAGCATCATCTAGCCTCCAACTTAGAAGATCTTGTATTATGAGAACTACATGACTGATATACTACTTTTATATTTTTAAATACATACATATTATACATAGAAAACACCCGAGACTAATAATCTTAATACACTGTTTTAATTATATGAAATAAATAGTTATTTTATCAATCGGTGTGTCTGTTACATATCAGTTCTTTGCAGAATCAAAAGTTTAGCCTCCGATCGGCGGCGAAGTTTCGTTTTATTCGCTTGTTACGCCATAAACTTTAAACAAACCCGCACCGAATGTATTGTTTATTTTATTGCTGACTGTACTTTGTGTAGGTATTGTTGTTTATATAAGTATATTGAGTACGTCCTCTGTTTTATGATCATTGCAGATTTTGTGGGTTAAGTCAAGAATTCCTTGAAAGTTATTTTATAGAATTTAGATGACTTTAAGAAAGATCTGTACCAGTGTAGCCAATACCCAGGCTTTCATAATATTATTCATTAATTAGGATAGTTTTTTTCTATACATTATGCACGTATATTTGTTTTATTTTAGTTAGAAATAAATAAAGAAAAATCATTTATTTGTAAAGGTTGCACAATAGAAAACAAGTAGACAATATACACACGAGATTTACACAAACAATGTAGACATTGTTTGTGTACATACATACTAGTAATAAAACTATTTATGTGTCTCCCAATATCTACCAATATGTGTCGATGCAAATTGGCGTCCAACTCTTATTGCGTCAATTATTGTGTTAACTGGCAACACAACGCTAAACTTACATGATATAGTTTGAATGCTCTTCTTTAAAGTTGAAATAACCTGTGTTAGAAGAGCTCTCTCCTTTTTGTGGTCAAAGTAGATTGATATTGTATGTCACGTCCTTTCTCAATTTACGCTTTCATATTCCGACCGCCCTTGAGATCAAAGGTGTTGGAATATTAATATTTCTCAATATTTTCTCCCTCACTCACTATAAAGATATATGTGTAAAATGCTGTCGGTTTGTTCTTTGTATCGAGATAAAAGCTGTAGTTGCCTATAACGCCTCCCCTTGCTGTATGGGGCAAAGATTAGGCAATATGTTAATCCAAGAGGTGGCAAAAGAAGGCTTTTTATAACCTGCATAGAAGATGAATTGGTATCATTATCACAATATTTCTAATATTGTTTTTTTTTAATATAGAAAAATGCCTTTCTTAATTATGTTATAGACAGGGTTGTACTTGTAGGTATTTTTATTTCTTTATGAAGTGTAACTTCTAACTCTTGCTCTATGCCGCCACTCTAAAGCAGGGCTCGTTGTGCACACGATAGAAGATAAAAGCCTCACTAATAACCCAATAAACCTTTATTGAGCCCGAATTAAGAGGTGACGGAAATTGCCGAAGAGCTCCGAACTTTGTCGACGTACTTTTTGATGTAGGGTGTAAGTAATTAATTAAGATATTATTAAATTTCATTATTAAAGACAGTGGCGCGAAGACCACGAATAAAAGGCGTGAAGACCTGGATGCAATCGAATACAACTAGCCCGAAGTCGTAATAGACTTAGTGATAGAAGAAAGGGGAGACTTTTGCCCAGCAGTGGGACATTGAAGGTAAATAAGACTGGTGAGCGTTCTTATTGGTGTTAAATTAAAAGTTAGTCTGTACGATTTTTCAAAAGTAAAAATAAGACTGAATTATTGATAGTATATAAAGAAATATTATTGAGTACCCCTGAAAAAGCTTTGTTTTTTTTATTCACTCAATATTAAGGGTAAATTATGTACGTCCTACGTTTTTGGTGCTTCCCGAATTCCTAGGGTAAAACTGACTAACCTACTTATTGGGTATTTTTTAAAGTATATCATGGGGAATACAGTCGTTAGCGTGTTTTTTTGGGTTTAATTCTAAAGTCACGGTCAACAGCTTGCACACTACAACTTGTGTAAAACAAATAGTTGAAAAGCTCTTTATCTCAGCGCACTAACAAGACAATGCAAATCAACTCTAGTTCCTACCTCGTCTCTAATAGTACCGAAACAATGCATGCGAAAAGATACAGATCTAAATGAGTCGAGTTAAATATTGTTTAAATGCGAGCTTAAGCTGTAATCATAGGTTTTGGTGAGAGTTCGAATTCAAAAATTAGGCGTAAAGTGGACTAGCTGATTTAATACAATAGACTAGTCGCTTTTCGTGCATTTTACGTTCGGCATATTTTTTTATTTACGTTCTCATTATATGGCGTTCACTTGTTAGATACATTGTCCAACAGAAAATGATTTTCACAAAAAAAAAACATTTTTTTTAATTGAAAATGAATAGAAATACAATTTATTGCATAGAATGTGGTACTTATTATAGATGAAAATTGTAGTTTAAAATTGAGGGTAGCATGCAATTTTAAAATACTGGTCGAATACATTTGAAAAACGAATACAATAGATTTAAAAAAGAAGTTATAAAATATTAAAAAATATAATAATAGCCGAAGCCGGGGGCAGAAGTTAGTTCTGCCCACGGCTTCGGCCGCGTGGTACAAGGATAAAAAGTAGCCCATGTGCTATTCTGATGTATAAGCTATATTACTGTAAAGTTTCATTAAAATCCGTTCAGTAGTTTTTGCGTGAAAGAGTAACAAACATCCTCACAAACTTTCACCTTTATAATATTAGTAGGATTAGGTGGCATGTCCAAGAAACTCCTTTAAATAAAAAGAAAACTAATATTTACTCATTAAACTCGAGAATTTTAACTTTGATCAAAGTAGTTCGTACATACACAAAATCATTAGCGAGTTTAAAAAAAAGAAAACAAGTTTTTAATCGGGTCATTTTTCTTTTAACAGCCTGACCATGAACAGTGCTCGTATTAATCTCACACCACAATTTCTTTGATTTTTCCGCACATAAAACTTAAGCACCCGTTATGTCTATTTTAAATACATAAGGAAAACATTAAGAGGATTGATAGCAAAACGAATTGGGTCAAATAGCTGACACTTACGTAGATACATATAGATAAATATACATATACTTATAGATCAGTGGCAGGGCTAAATCACATGAAATCAAAGTTCTGTCTTAAAATATGTTTTATCACAAAAAATCGGGGTTTGATGTGAGAAATTTTAATCTTAATGTCTTTAAAAAAATACCGTTTTTTTATAGTTTTCTTTGGAAATAAGTCTAAATATGTATGCTCTAGTCTTCGTTGATGTAACATTCAGTGTAAGTTTGGTTCACGAACCAGAGACTAAAAATCTAGCTGTTACGCGCGAATCCTCTGAGAAATGCACTAAATCCTTCCACCACACTTGTTATATCACCATGGCAAAATCAAAAAAAAGTCAATAGGTAGTTAATATTCATTGAAATCACAAGGAGTATATGAAACATCAACTTAAAAACGACGTGGATATAAAATTCTTGAGGTAAGTACATTTCAATCTAAATAAAGGAGACCAATTCAAGATATTTAATTATTGAAATTACGAAGAATGTCGTAGAAGTGATACTTCTGTTCGATACTGATATTTTATTCTTTGACCATAGATCAGTGAAGACACATGGAAAGATCAACTCAATGATCCGTGTCGACTGTCGATTTCTGTACATCGACACGTTAATAGGGATGTGCCTTGAATAAGTTGGCTGAATGCCACTAGGTTCGGATTCATTTTTGCATGTTGGCTGCCCGTTCTGAAGGTGGGCAATAGTTTTAGTTATTTAAAAAAAAAACATTTGAAAGCTTTCTGCTATCGAACGCTTGTACAAATTAAATAATCGTATAAAAAAAATAGATTGAAAAATATATCTGTCAAGAACTTTGAGCGCCAAATAATGTTTGGAAGTATTGGAAAGAAGAAACGAAGATCCTCTACAGACAACTTAATTACAACTTATAAGTGCCTATCAGTCAAATTTGGAACAAAATCAAAAGTGAGACTGCGCGGGGCCATCAAAGTCCCACCTGAAGGGTTACAGAAATAATTAAAAGGCCCACAGAAAGACAGGAACTTAATTCCGATGCCTATTTGTAGCTCATCGAGTTTTGCCGAAGTTTCTCGAAGTTTCCCGAAGTTCTGTTAAGTTGCAAACTTGGGCCTCGTATTTGCGATACACTTTTCAGACGTTCCGTTAATTTATAATCATTGCTAATTGGTTAATTTCGCTGTTATTAGTTTGATTTTATCTGAATCGTTATTTTTCATTATTAATGCGAACGCATGGATGTTTACCTGATAAGTTGGAGTATTACTACTCAAATAAAGAAGCATAATGTGTTATTTCAAGTTACAGAATTAATGTTACTCCAAACTCTAACGAAATCGATCAAGACATACACAGCGTACATCTGAGTACATGCTAAAAACTTTTTCGAAAGTAACTTAAAAAAAAAACTTGTGATGAAACCTGCGTGCCCTAAAACCAAAAATTCGAAGGCATCGGTTTGTGGAATACTACTTACGGAACGCGAGCATGTAATAAATATTAGTGTGAATATTTGGTTTGTTTTTTTTAGTTTTAGCAGGATAAAACCCCATCACTAGCGGTTAAACCGAGAAGAGTTGTCATCGATTCTCATTTAGCCGCGATTCGATTCTAATTGCGATCGAATGGGCGCGGCGCGCTCACTCGCTGCCCACGAGAATAGACCGCTGTCATCTTATTGCATTTCGAAATTCGAACTTTGCTTTGTGTATCTGAACATTGAATGAAGAATAATGTTTTAGGTTGTCGCGTTTGTTAGACATTATGATTTAAACACTAAATAAATAAATAAAATAAATGATGCTGGTTATTTTTTTACGCAGCATCATCTAGCCCCAAAAAAGCAAAAGCAGAGCTTGTCTTATGACTGTTATACTATTTTTTTTAAATATATATATTGCCTATGGCTTCGCCCGCGCGGTACCCGGACAAAAAGTAGCCTATTGTTACTCTATTCATATTGTAAAAACGGGAATTTTCACGTACTACACTATCGGTGAAGGCACCGACTAAGTTTCGACTCATTCCGAGAGTCTTCATCAGAGTGTGTGGTCGCGACTAAGAAAGTCAATATTTTACTATATGAATAGTCAAGTTCACGATAGTTTTTGGAATAATATTGTTATTTAGATTTATAAGCTATATTACTGTAAAGTTTCATTAAAATCTGTTCAGTAGTTTTTGCGTGAAAGAGTAACAAACATCCTCACAAACTTTCGCGATTATTAGAAAGATTATGATATCAGTAGTATTTATCAAAGCCAAAATACCATTATCTTCATCTTATGTGGAAGTTTATTAATGATCTTACAATCCTTATAAGTTTAAATAGAGACGTATGTATAATGAATCGGAACAATGTTCGGGGGTGAGTAATTAATTGATTAAAAAGGGTTCCGTGGACATTCGTTAGAAGTTTTTCTACGCCCTCTCTGAGAGGACGATTTTAAAACGGGCTCTAATTGATTTAACTCCAAGGGGATATATCATGCCACCTCCGAGACTCTACCTATTGCCTCACATGTCTCATCTTTGTTTAAAACAATAGATGGGCATTAATGTGCCTAAACGAAACAAATAATGAATAACGAATAAATAGAAAAAAATAACGATATGTATATTTTAGATTATTTCTTGAAAATTTAACATAGTAAAACATGTTTATTTTCATGTTTTTAAAATATCGTGAATTAGAATTCTTCAAATCACCAATTAAATTGGAAATTTTTAGTTGAGGTGCGAGGCCCGTATTTCCTAATACTAACGATACACATCCTCGTGTGCATAGGAATCCTAGGGAATCCTAGTTTGGGGTACCCGAACTATTTATGTGACTATAAAGTTAAAAAAAACATCTTATCGCTTTTACTCAAATAATTTAAAAGTTTCCAAGAAGTTCCAACACCCGGTACCTATCGAGATTGTATCTTCCAAAATCCCGAATTAATTATATTTCGTTCGAAACTTCAGTTCTAATCCGATCGATCCTTGCCCTTTTAGGGGTAAACACAATATAATTCGTTTAAAGTATATTGATCTAGTTATAAAGGATTTGCTTTTAAAACAATTTGTGTCACAGAATTATCGGACTGACTTTGGATGTTATTGTGTTAAAATTTCGGTAAACGTCTTTAGGCGAGATAGTGTAAATTTATCTATTAAAGAAAAGTTTTTGTATATGAGCTAGTCCAATACTTTTGTTATTCCACAAATTTCCCCCCTTAAGGTTGAAAACTGGAATCGAAAAATACTTATTCCACTTTTCCCCCTTGAAAATCTACCTTAGGGGGAAAAGTGGTATCTAAAAAAAGAAGTCAAGAATTCCCCCTTCCCCCTTAAAGGGTAAAACTGGAATTGAAAAAAATAATGTCTAGAAATCCCCCCCACGTATATTTATTAGTTAATTTGGATAATAATATTAAATGCCATATTGAGTTCGTTTGTAGTTTTTTTTAATTATTCCCTAGAAAACGCGATATGACCGAATTTCACATTACTTTGCCAAACCTGGTGGCAGATTATAAAAAACCAAACAAACACGACCTCATTCAAATGACGGACATCTTAGTTTGATATTCAGTGAGAAGATCTTTGAGGATACCAAAGATAAGCAGGGAGTAGTCGGAGAAACATCCAAACATTCTATTTGGCACACTTCTGCATTTTGCAATCCTCAATACAGGTTGCAAGTCCAATAAAAAAATCAGCAAAGAAATCCCTGAAAAAGAAATCCTTCATGTGCCAACGGTACATACATTAAAATTGATCAACACATAACGTCGTTATCCACATAATGCCTACCCTTCTCAGCGGTCACTTCGACAGTGCCTGGCAACCTTTTCCAAATTTCCTACGCCCACCCCTAATTTTCAACCCACTTTTTACGTCAATGTTTTTCTATAGAAACACCCCCTAAGTGAATGATGGGGGATATCAAAACATCTCCCTTATCAAACGGACCCGTGTAGGGTCCAAGTTTTTGGAAAAAGGATTAGCTGTACGACGAGGCCTTTTAAAACGTCTGATGTGGCTTAGCAGTGACTTGGCAAGTTCGGTCCATAGGGGTCGTATTGTTTGGAGCTTTGATAATTTGCCTTTCATATCGATACCTCATACTCATTTATTTACGGTAGGGACTTCTCAGTACACTTGGCTTTGTTAAATAAGTTAAAAGGAAACTAAATAAGAGATAAAGGGATCTACCAACAAGTCTTATTGCGATTAAATTTAGGCAAATGAATTCTAATTCAGTCTATTTTTTTTATAATAGACTGGATGTCTCTGGTTCTATATTCAGAGCCATTAAAACAAACAATAATAGTGATTTCAGGATGGCGTTGGGGTTTTTATATTAAAAATATCATAAATTCTCTAAAGTATGCAATACAAATCGATAAGATTATTATGTTTTAAAATTCACGTGATATGTTTTAAAATCACGTAATTTATAAATTTACATTTTTTTTATGATCTTTGTGATTTTGATGAGTAAAAACCTATTGACTTTCATTATGGTTTACTCGTTATCGATTTCATTTTATTCGCAATCAAATCTGTAAGCATTAAACCCCAAAATAAAACCTTCCGAATCGCTATCATAATTATTCACTCCTTTCGTTCGTAAGTAAAAACCCGTAATGGGAAGCGGGCAGCCCAAAATTTTCGCCACTCATATTAATGCCTTAATATTGATGTACACAGGGGTGTAGGGGTGGCAGATAACGGGAGACATAACGTAGGAGATCGCTAATTCATCATAAGGTAAAGGGTTTTTATGTACAGAACCTTGGACGTACGGTTCGCAAAAAGGATCCGATATCGGCTGAAAAACCTTCAAAGGGGTATTAGGGGATATTAATTAACTTTAAAGGTTTGGCACACCTGTATTTTCAAGCGATTTTTGAGCTCTAGATTTATCGGTGTAAGTCAAGAAAACACTTTTCAATATAGAATTTAGGGCTAAATGCTTTGGTTGCAACAGAGAACAAAAATGCAAATGTAAGTCAAGAAAACACTTTTCAATACAGAATTTAGGGCTAAATGCTTTGGTTGCAACAGAGAACAAAAATGCAAATGCGAGTCAAGAAAACACTTTTCAATATAGAATTTAGGGCTAAATGCTTTGGTTGCAACAGAGAACAAAAATGCAAATAAATATGAATGGACATTGCATTAAAATTATCGTTTTTTAGTATCATTTTAGGATATTATCATGACTAAACCACGTACTTTACTGTTCTTCTACTATTTCGTTTAAACGTGTCTCTGACTACCCCGTACTTGGTATTCTCAAAGATCTACGCACTGAGTATGTATGTGAATATGCTTATCACAGCGAATACAGTCGTGATCGTGTTTGTTTCTTGTTTCAGCACAAGTTCAGTGGTTGTGTAAAATAAATGCATCCCGGAGCCCGCATAGTGTCGGATAAAAGAAACACAGAGTTCTTCAGTGCTAATTTGCGCCTCCCTAATTAACGGGAGATGTGGGGACGGACGGACCCGAGCGGAATGTACGAATCGCTTTTGATGTGGTATTGAAAAACACCTAATTACTGTGGAAATGTAGAGCAAAACTCTACATTTTTAGAGGTTGTTTGTTAGTTTGTTATTGTTTTTCCCCAAAACTACTTCATTATTTGTTTAGTGGTTTTTTGTTTAAATGAAGAATATTATGAGAGTGAATGAAGCAAAAGCGGTATATCAATCGTAGCAAGTGCAAATCCGTGGTCTCTGCTTAACCCTCTGGGAAACAGGCGTGAATGTATGCATGTAAAAGTAAGTCTAAGACAGTCATATTGCCACAATAAGAATTCCGGCCATATTTATTCGGCCACAACGTTCTTACGTAAACAAGGAAACGATATAAAAAACAAGTAAATTTTCGCAAATTTAAAAAATACTTGATGTGTTTTAAGAATCCCTTACCAATTTATCCATATTTCTCTTTCTTGCTCCATCATCAGACCCTCATCACCATCACCTATTAATTTAGCCAATTCTTATGAGCCTAAACGCATAAGCTCCTCACCAACTTAAAGCAGAGGTATCGTGTTAAAACTAATTATTTTACCAAATGCCATATCATAAGTTCGTATATTTATCATTGAGTGTCGTTCATTATAGATTCTCTTTTCATTAGCACCGAGTTATCAACAGGGTTTAGTCTAAACTTTGTGATCGGCATACACACTTTGCTATAATGTATTTAAGAGATTTTGTAACACTAGCTCTCGTTCATTTACGTTCGATTGGCACCGCACTAAAGCTGAATGAAGGATCATCAAAAAAATAACCAAGCAGAGTTTGTTGCCTGATTCTTCTATGCTTGGTCGCGCGCGAGGAACCGGCGTAAATTCACTTTAACATTTTAGATTCACGTATATTTTTTAAGTTGACGTTTCTATATGATCCTTGTGATTTCAATGAATAAAAACCTATTGACTTTGACTTTGACTTTGACAACCAGTGAAATATATTAAAAAGTTCTTCAGAGCAGACAACGCTTAAGCAGTAGTATGAAAGCATCTGTGCCTTAGATGTTGAAAATAGACAACGGTCACAGCGTACCAAGGTTTTATTATATAAGTAGGTACTTTACCAAATAATATTAAAAAAAATCTGTTAGTCACCTATGATCACCTTTTGATCTAGATCGATAAATTTCTTATCAATCTTGTTTAGGAATAAATTTATAAATATTTAATTGTGGTTTAATGAAACAGTTAGCGGAAAGATAACATACAGTTAGTGCAAAGTTAAGAATTGTGTGAAAAATATGTTAACAGTGCCTGAAAGTGTAAAAGACATTGAAATTATTACCTACCTATCATATTACTTGTGTTTTTTTTATGAGTGGTGACACAAATCCGTATGATATTAAAAATCACCTAGAAAACAACTACAACTTCGGTAGGTAACGAATCAGTGTATGAGAATCGAAAGAACCGGAAAAAATGGCGTAATAAAGCGGATGCCTGTAACTGAACAGTGGATGAAGAAGGGCTAGATGATGATGATGATGATGACCTACTTAAGTACCTGTTTAGTAAACACCAACATACCTCGTGATAGTAACTCCTTATTTTCATAATTTCAAAATACAGCCTGTTCAGTTTATCACAATATTGTTCATTCATAAGCACGACTTTTATAACTAAGCGTCTAAAATGTACAATTGCTACCTTTTTAAATAATAAAAAGAATGTAAAACACGTTATAGACAAAAGTTTAGAAAAAAAAGAAAATTAATCACAGATTAAAAGTTTAAACAGGTTTTTTTTAGAGTGACGTTTTTAAGTTTTAAACTCGAAGTAGTTTTCGTTCTAGCCTCGCACAGTGACGTTGACGTTGACACTTCAAAAGCGCGCGAGCAACTGACTACCTCAGATAAAGCGAGCATCCGAGCCTTATCTCCTCATTTCCATACAGAGCCCAAACAGTTCCCATACTATCTTATAAAAATCGTATCAAGCCATTTGCATACGCAAAGAAAACGTATGCAAATACGCATCTTACGCCTTTGTGCGCGCACATTTTAATATCGGAATCGACCTATCAATTGGTAAAACAGGTTTAAGTAATGCGTATCTTATGACCTCCTTTGTGTGCGTTCAAAGGATTAGGGTTAGGATCTTAACCCTCGGATGTCAGACGCCAGATGTCAATGTTGCATTCGAAGAATTGATATTTAGTTCATTGTGAAAGATATCGGAATTCGGAAATGGGTTTTTTAATCGCGCATATTTTGGTACTGAATATTGATCTCTTTGTGGCGTTGACATAATCGGTACGAGAAAAATGATAGAGATTCACTTGAGAACTTTGCTTGCTATTTTAGTTTTGATAAATTGTTTTCTTGTCCTTTTTATACGGAACTATTTTACACTAGCTTCTGCCCACGGCTTCGCGCGCGTGGTACCCGGATAAAAAGTAGCCTATGTGTTATTTTGATGTTTCAAATGTTTGTTTCAAATGTTTGTTTCATGTTTATAATATTAGTAGGATAGGATTAGTAGGAAATAATCTGTAAATCTTGAACTTGATGTGATACAGCACTAAGTAGATTTATTGTTTACCTACGTAGTTACTTTAAGTTGATTTTAAACAAAAGTACTTAGGTATTTCAGTGGAATAACTTGAAATGCAAATTAGGAACCGCGTAATTAGCACATTCAGTTCGATCAATCAACCCTTTCGTGAGAAAACGGCTCAAGAAAATAAGGAAACACTAATTATTATTCGCATATTAAGTAGCCGAACGTCCTCGCGTATAATTTAATAATTATTTTTATATGTAGGCCCGCATTAGCATATAATAATATGCAGATCGATTGAACCAGTATAAATCATAGAACAATCAAAGGGTTAAAATCGAATGGTTGAAACTGGTTTTTTTATTTTTATTTTTAATTTATTGGCCTACATATACGTCGAAGGTTGGGGAGATCGACGATTATTTGCATATTAAAATGCCAGATACTTTCTGTAACTGGTTTTTGTGAGAAAGTTCATCCTGAGGGTCGTATGGATTTATTATTTTTACGTCTGATTGAACTTCTTTACGTGAATTTAAATGTAGCAAGATCGATTTCTCAGGGAACATGATTTATCTGAATTAATTACTTTAAAAAAAACAAGTTTCGAAACTACCGTGCGAAGGTGACTTTACATATAAATTTTCTGTGAAAAATTACAAAAATAGAATCACAAGAATTATGTCGTGGATAATATTTTTACCTACAATATTGACACAGGAAGAGCAAATTTAACGCTTTCCGCTGCGGAAAATAGAAAATAAATGATTCATTCGTGGGTAATTGTGGCAATTTTGTAAACGATCGAAATCGCATGGAGGTCGTTTTAATTAAGGTTATAGAAAATATTTTTGTGTCAGCCATGTTGTTAATTAGCTGATGAATTGTACAATAGGATATTTTAAACTGACTGCTAAAAAAATATATATATATATATTACAATCTATACCATTTTTAGATGAGTCACTTCCGAAAGTTCCAAAGTAAGTATTATGATTAATTTTTAATTTAATTAATGCTTAAGATAAGTTATAAATAACGGAAAAAAATTAACAAAAGCAGTATAAAAAATCTCACACATTCAATGCACGATTCGTTGACTCCGAATTTGGAAATGTTTTAGTAAACTTTTTAATTAATTATCACAATTACGATCATGCGGATGGTACTAAAAATTAACCTTTATTGCTGCTGCAATAAAGTTCAATAATATGTGAATGGATAGCGTTACATTTTATGAGAAATTATATTGTTTTGGTCACTGAATGAGCTCAGCGATCATTGTCCGGATTAATGCAATTTGAATTTAGAATTAGATGAAGCCATTTTGAGTCATAAAGTAGGTAATAACGATTATTATTTTTACCAAAAATCTTTTTATGAACCTAAAAGAATTGGGATAATTTAAAATTTTCGCTTCCGTTGGTTTTTCAAATAAGGAACGAATTTGTTTAACGTGACGAAAACGTCCATCGACCCCGACACGGTACACTTACGGCCATGTTTAATTAATATAAATAAAAATTATGAATAACGCGTTTTTATTACTCATTATCAGATTTGAAATCTAGTGGTCGGCTGCCCGCTGGTCTGTGGCCGAATGCTGAATTTAATATTTTATCTACCGTGTCCATTTATATTTGAAAATATGATAAATTTTTAACGCTCCGTTTGGCGTACGTTAGCATTCAGGGTGTGAAATAAATGCTTGATCGCTTAATTGAAGAATTTTCGTTTATCTTGCCAAAGAAGCCACTTTCATTCAGGTAAAAAACAGTTTATTCAACTAAAAGTTTTCAAATTGTTGGCAGTCTTTCACTGGCTCCGTGAGTCATGTATTGAAAATAATTTGTTTTAAATATTATCGTCGTATTGGATGCATCTGAAAATATTTTCTTTGTCCATACATATTTCGTTTAATACTTAATTTTAACGACTTCACGTCATCATACGATCGTTATTTATTGGCACATTTAATTCCGTGCAGATCTTTTAAAGCCACAATTTAATCGTCCCACGCATGATTGAATGGGGAAAACGTTCGGAAAAATTTTAAAGGGGAAAAAATTCCAAGTGTAACCAATGAGTTCTCCCCATAACGACTCAATCTACGCACATTTAAATTGCCCTTTCCGAACGAAACCTCATTACTTCCCGAAATATAACCTCTATGGAGGCAATAAATAATGTAACGGCGCACATATTTCAAAACAAGAAAAAAACATAAAATTTTCTTTGCCCCACGCGTCTAATGCCGGTGCGCG
This sequence comes from Perizoma flavofasciatum, assembly GCA_958496245.1. NCBI lineage: Eukaryota > Metazoa > Arthropoda > Insecta > Lepidoptera > Geometridae > Perizoma > Perizoma flavofasciatum. The sequence goes on along the minus strand of OY292440.1, from coordinate 10,208,836 downwards.
TTTCCGTTGTCTTCTATCGACGCCAATAATGTAGATACGACAATATCGGCTAATTTCGTTCATAATATTTCGATCGAAAGTGTAGCCTGTGTTTAGGCAGACATGCAATTAAATCATTGTTACATAATAATAAAATATTGAAAAATCATTCCAATCAACAATACTAACTTAAAACAGGAAGCCTATCTTGAATATATGTAATCTATAGATGTTAAGTTAACATTTCCACAAACCATTTCAACGAAACAATATTGAAACTTGTTGGCATAAAACCAAACATTGCCAAGAAACGGCTCTATAAATCCCAGTATGACAATGGAAACGTATCCAGTGCGTTCCGCGCATAGATTTTTGCATTATTTTACTATGCAAATGTTCGAAGCGATAGCGAGACACTGTAAGAGCAATTTAAATTATTTTTTATGGCGCTCAAGTGTATTGAGAGTTCGCCAAGCCGCGCCGCGGGATTAAACCGCGCATCGGAATTGCCTCCAACGATATTGTTTGACTTCGTAAATTTTGAATGAACCACGAAGTTCGCAATTTAAGACTTGACTGTTTCGATACGCAAGCGATCAATAAAGCACCTTGTTTGTTTGTTTTCAGCATCTAGTTCTACAAGATCGTTTTGATTTTCTAATTTTATTCGAAAAAGACGTTTGAATTGTTTTGCATTCGTCGCTTATGTTTGAAAATCGAATTAGGCTTTATTTCAACGAATATTGGCAACTCTAGCCTTGTTTCAGTTTAATTTCGAAACACCTGAACCGTAAACAATATTCGTTCAGAAACAGATAGCAAGGGAAGAAGCAATAACCATTAAAAGCTCGCGGAGGGCCGTTCAGAAAGTTTTCTTTTCAATAACGCGTCTAATATTCAAATTAAGGCACTAAAGCGAGGAATTCAGCGATATATCATCGAAGCTAATCAGATTTTTCCTTGTTCCGTACATCTTGGGGATTAAATAGGGAAGGTGTATAGGTAATTTAGTAGTTTCTTTGCAGATTTTTTTTGTAATTTATAACTGTTTTCCTTCCCCGATTGCAGCAATTTAAAGCAACTTATGCACGTGAATTGATGGCAGTGCAAAAAGTATTCGTTGATAAGTAATACTTGCTATCATTTAGAATGTGTTCCTAATTCAAACAACGTCAATAATATCGAAACGGAAGCGGAAACTGTGATTCTAATTTCAAACGAAATATCGCTCTGTTGCTATTGATAAAAAAAGTGTGACAGCCAGCCAGTTGTATTGACAGGAAATTTGCGATAGCAACTAATAATAGTGCATTCTATGAATCGTGTGGGCAGAGAGTTATTATTGATGCTTGCGTCATTTAGAAATTATTGCTTAGAATGCATATTGGAACTTGAATAGCTCTTTGCATAGGTACTTATACCACAGTCCGTCCAAACTCGTGCAGAAGGTACTGACTTGTCGGCAGTGATGACGTTAGTAAGCTGACGTTTTATTTAAATATTTTGCGTTCTTCCAATAAATCTGAACAGGTTTTTTGTTCTAACATAAAATAAAATTACGCAACTTCAACAGCAATAACAATAATGAATACACGCGTTAACGGAATATATCTCAATTTAACTTTTTACAAGTATACGTGGCAAAGGATGGGGGGCGTATTGTACTCGTATTTGGCGCGAAAACTCATAAAACATGATTACCGGTAATGTCGCTCGGATTCGTTCGCTCGTGACGTTTCATATTGGTTCGGCGGTTCCGTCAAATGTCAACTTGGATGTTTAATAAAAATACGGTTTGCCATTTCAACTGTTAAAGGTCTGATTTGTAAATTGACAGACTTATCATAAAATAAACGTTTTCTAAACTTTACAAGTTATGAACTTTTTGATAATTTTTTAGTTGCGCCACTGCTTAAGACTTGTTTTGAGTTATCTCATTGTTGTGTTTGACACGTAACTTTCACATCTTTAGAAATTCACAAGTGGACATTTGAAAACTTTATTAAACTTTATTACCTAAGTGAACTTTTGATAAATTTTGAGTTGCGTTAGTGAAGATAAAGACGCATTTTGAGTTATATCATTGTCGTACTTGACACGTGACTAAGACAAACAAATAAGTTGATGTTCTAAATATAATTGAGACGTATTATAATCGATCGATTATGCGTCGTGGAGGTCCAACGGAAGGATTACACGACACATTATCATACGTAATTCGAACATCTGTCCGTGGGCGAGCTTTCTTATTGTTCAAATATATCGTTTCGCGCCTTTGTTGTTCCGATTTGAGATAGTGTAAGTACGGAAGCTGAACTGTCAATGTCAGATGGGGAGATATTTTTGTCGACTAAATGATGCACCTTCAGGGTCAGAGTATAATAATGGATGGACCATTGTGCATTTAAAGATTTAAGTTTGTTATTGCATTTTTATGGCGTTTCTAAGGTGTTCGCTGTTCAAATAAGAATCACAAATCAATTACGTTCGATTCAAAATCAAAAATTCAAATCGTTCAGAACAAAGCGACATGTTGCCTAATGAGCCAATAACTCCCGAGACAATGGCCGGGCGTGGGCGTTCCGAATTCAAATTATCACAAAAGAATATTAATGCAACACTTATTCAAATACAACGATCCATATTCAGAAATTATCTTGTTCGAATGACGGCGACAAACATTTTTCTTTTATTCTATTTTTGATGGAACTATAAAAGGCGCCCCTCGATGTCATTGCACAGCCGCATTCAGATCAGGACTTTTTTGATTAATAATTTTTGTTTATGATTTTCGTGCGGCGTACATGCTTTATTACTATTTCCTGTGCCGTCAACACTAATGAATGTGATGCGAGTGCCGTGCGCCATGTGCTTGTGTGCATACGTTTTCTACCGCAACCAAATGATCTCGATCTTTAAACGATAGCATAAAAAGCGTGCATTGACTCAATCATAGTTACGTCGACTGAAATCAAAATTCCCAAAGTTTAATATCACAAAAAAGGGAGCGGTAATCACGACTGAAATTCGTCTCGATCGAGAAACTCAAATTAGACGAATGGCGGTCGGAAGATTTCTTTGTCTTCGGCCCTAATGAGTTTTTAAGTCGATTATAGCAATTTTTCATAGAAAAACGCCTTTAGTGATGTATCGGTGGAATCAATCACTGTTGGGGCTAAATTGCTCTTTGTGGCGAGCGCCGAGGCCTATCGGATCGTAGGCGAGCGAACAAATGGGCCGATAGCGATAGCCCTGCCTTGCCATGGCCTTACATCACACTTTTTGTTTGATGTCGGATGTTTGTTATGAATCAGTATCTAACACTGACATAAAAGCATGGAAACGTACGTTCTTATCTTGTTCAGTCCAATGTGAAAAAAGTTACTCATACCATGGCCAATAAGCCAATTCGATATTTTTTGTTAAAAATATACGATCCTGAGTGAGGTTCTGCAGGTACCTTTTAAAATGTCATATTGACAGACACTTTGCCGACGATCCGTGTCAATCAATTTGCAAGTAAATGAATCCTTAAAATAAACAGTTAAAAACGTAAACGGAGCGCGCCCTCTAGAACTGTCCATCACATTCCATATTCAAACGGGCCAGTAGAATGGCGGTATTGTTTTAAAATTCGAACGCATAATGAACGCGTTCAGAAAAAAATCCGATTCGTTAATCGACCTATTTTCACTTCATTTGTTCCGATTATTTTTAACTTATTTGAATGGGATTTGCTTATTCGAATGAAGTTCCAATTGTTTTTAAATTGGAATTGTGAGCTATGGAGTAATTCAATACGAATTAACGAAACTATTATTTGATTTGTTTTTATTTTAAACTCCATTGCCATTTTATTTTCCAGCCTACCTTAGATTTGCTTATGATAATATTAAAGCTTAAAACATACCTATCGTGTGTTTATGGATAAAGAAAAATGGTCTATCTCAAAAATCCATGCAATCATGATTCAAATATGATTGACCTACTTGAATAGTGGCACAATACGTACGTAAATATGGTAGATAGAGATGGTATGGAAATATTTGGTTAAGTCTTAAAAAAAAACAATCGTAGAGTAGTAGTCGATGAATATGAATTGAACTAACATAGCTAAGATATAAGAGAAATTTACCTGAAATAGACACAGCATCTTAGCGTACCTGAAATAAAGAACAAAATCGTTACTCACAATCGTACAGAAGAGACAGAAAGATAACTCTATCTGTACAATAAAAATATATATTATACACGTCTTATCGCAAGTATTGCGGGCGATCGAGAAATAAAAAAATGTCACTCCTCATTTTTCCATATAAGACATGGGCGTGTCTGGGCGCACCACGCCTCGTGATCTCCAACCCTCGTTTAGCACGAATAGAGGTGATTTTCCAATAACGGCTGTATCGGTCTTCGATCGATTCCGAACGCCCTCACTATCTTACAAGATATCGAGAACGCCTTCTTAAAAAGTCTACAAAAAGTAATGTAAGCCTTATTTCTGTGATGCTAGAACTCTGAATCACTCGTGGTTAAACGTCGTAAAACATATTGATGCCATATCGGTTATCCATTAATACTCCCAAGCGAAACCCCACTCTGACTCTACAGAATAAGATTCAAATTCGTATGTGGTAGTCGCAAGGAATGTATTGACGTGTTATCGGGATGTTTCTGTCCCGGTCTTTCTCGTGTTTTTCTCGTACGTGCGTCCCTCTCGCCAGCGCAGGTCCTGAGAAGACCGGCTCAGCACAGAATGTCTGCGCATTCTTTCTTATCAAGCAAGCAATAATGGGTAAATAAAGTGTATTAAAATTGCTATACGTTTATGGTACCCTGGTACTTTGTGTAATTGAACACTGTTATTTACATTGTCACGTTCATAACCGGGGAAATATTAAGTTTAATAAGGTGCGGCGAATAGACTACATCATTTACCAGGAAATAATAATAAGGGGAATCGTTTTATTATAATCGCTTGCTTGACCACTTTATGTAGGCGAATATTATTGCTTGGATAATTAAATGAAATGACCTATCTCGGCCATTATAATCATTGATTTGAATTCAAAAATGGAATTTCAAATTGGTAGGTAATCATGTACTTATTTTTTTCAAGCTTCGAAATTTAAAAATTCTCAGCTCGCCGCTTAAAAAGAAAACTAGTATAACTCAGAAATAAACATTTTTTCGTCATCAAGTTTCAATTTTATTATGTTATCTTACGAATAGATATTTGTATAAGCGCGGTTATTTGGATAACTGAAATAACTTCTGAAAACGTAAATATGATGCATGTGGCATCTCAATCGTGTGTTGGAATAGATTTATTTGTGTTTTATTATTACTGTTTTCGGTAATTAGACAACGTTATTAATGAACCCTTTTGTTTATATAATTTGACTTGTATATAGTATAACTTCTTTATGAATATGTTACAAAAAAATGTAGCTCTAGCTATTACAAATTACAATTTAGAAAACAAGTTCTGGTTACCAGTTATAGGTTTCATATTGGTTTTATAAAAACAAACACGACTATTTACCCCATAATGAGTATCCTCAGATATATAGTCGTAGATCTTTGAAGATACTTAACAAGTAGCGGGTGGTCAGAGGCACGTCCATACATACATTACATTATACATACCCGCATTTTGCAAGTAGTTCGCCTTTAGTTGATGTTGCAAGCCCATAGATGGCAATGCCTTCAAGTTTTTGGTTCTAGGGCATGCCGGTTTCGTCTCGAGGTTTTTTTTTCAATGTAAGTACTTTTAAAGAAATGTGTGCGTTTCAACACGTGCTTGAACAGACAAACAAATGGATAAAAATATGCTCTTAAGCCATTTGGAAGCATAAAATAATAATAAAAAAATACGGATTATTCCGCACGAGCCCGCACTGGCGCACCTTCGGAAGAGGCTCATTCGAGATAAATGCAGACGCATCCGTAAAACAACGGATCGTGGTGGACCATAGGAAACCACCTTTGCAGGTGAAATACTAATAAGGTGCGGCGTAAAAATATATCTACTATCATGCAGGACATGCATTTTTTCAGACCGCATTTTTTTAATTAAGGCTTCTACGAAAATAGAGAGATTCAAATTAAAAAGTTTGGAACATGATAGAATAAGCATCCTTTTCAAATCGCATCAGTCATTCAATCATTGGCAATCGTCCGTTTCGGTCATAGCATTAATAGGCGATATCCGCTAGCCTTTTGTAAATAGTTTGCACGTGTAAACGGCCCACACATCAAAATACACCTTAAAGCGTATACTATTAAAGTTGAACATATTGCTACATTGCTCTAGATCATTTTCAACCGTCTTACAATATTAGCACTGTAGATGAGGTTATAGAGTTGATTTTTGATATCAAATAGTCTTAAGCGTTTTTCTTTTATGGTAGGATATCTTTTGTATAGCGATCGATGGCCGAGATCAATAGATGGAATGTAAGGATTAAGTCTATATTTTTATTGGCAGTTTCATTTATATAATCTATAGGTTTAACGACTTCCCTCTTAATATAAATTTTGACATTTATTACAGGTTTAGATTTGATTGAGTGGTTATAGTTTAGTCATTACTTTCTTAGTGATAAGAACGTCAATTGTAGGTTATATCTTCAATTTTTAAATGTTGTTTATCAAAGGCTTGATTATCTCGGTGGCGCAGCGGATAGGTAGCTGGCTAAAACGCAAAAGGTGCGAATCCGATTCCCGCTGCGGGACCAATGCTTGCATGTTTTGTAGACATTTGATCCGAGTGTTGTGATACCATGGCATTCATAGTTCCGAATAACCAAGACAAGGGGAATTCAAGTGGCTCCACATAGTCCTAATTCCACAGAGAACCAGGAAACATTTGTCCCGCAGTGGGAATCGTTTCAGCCAGCTACTTACCCGCTGTGCCACCGAGACCGATACTTCGAATTTGGACAATCTCTTGGTCAAGTGAAGATCATAAAGCACAAGTTAAAGTTGGCTTGGGCTCGGTTAAACCCAATGTAGGCGATCGCCCGCGATAGGAAACAGTGTAATCCTGGATTATCCCAATAAAACACCTCTTATCCCGTCTTTACCAGCTATTAATAATGAACTTACTTTCGCAAACTACTTGTCCAGTAGGAATTGTTTGGTAAAAAAAACTTTGGTCTGTATTTATTTTTTCGTTTATTATAAAAAAAGGTGTCTTCAAATTGACATCTCAATCAGTTTTTTCCTTAAATCTCTGCTGGATATTTGGTCAATTTAATGACGTGAAGTATCACAAATGGGCTTGAAATACGCGGGGGTGTATGTTAGATTCTTATAGTGGGAAAACGTAACAAAAGTGAATTCAAAACCGTTTGTTTAATCTAAAAGCAAGAAATAATTATACTAATTCGATATTAATTCCAACTATAAATTACCAAAGACATTCAAACACATGTACCTACCCTCGGTCCCTTAGGGCGAGAGATCGGAGGGCGGACGTCCGGTCAAGTCGCCCTCAAACCGATACTATGAAGTATTTATTGAGTTGCGGCTCACCGAAAGTATTTATTGTTCAGTTGTATGCTTTTACCCTTTGTGTCTGGATATAATAGGGTAGGGCACTTCTAATACGCACGCTATAGCTATAGTGTTTCAGTTGAAATTCGATTGGGTATAAAAGGGTCCACGTCAGTTGCAGAAAGGTGTTACTCTCGTATTAATTGGACTTTCAAAATGTTTTCGTTTGCGGGTAGAATAAGTTAATTTATAGTATTTATAGCTATGTCTGAGTGGACCTTTGTTCTCATTTACATGTTTTACTAGTATTACGACACCGACGACTTCAGTGGCGCAGTAGCCGGCTGCGACGCAAGAGGTGCAGGTTCGATTCCCGCTGCGGGACAAATTTTTGCATGTTCTGCAGATATTTGTTCCGGGTCCAGGTGATTTGGTACCACCTGTTAGTTCCTGTTATCCACGACTCAGGGAATCCTAGTATGGGGTTAGGACTGTGTGTGTATTTGTGGTTGTATGTTTAATTATTTATTACTAGCTTCTGCCCAGGGCTTCGCCCGCATGATACCCGGATATAAAGTACCCTATGTGTTATTCTAATGTATAAGCTATATTACTGTAAAGTTTCATCATAATCCGTTCAGTAGTTTTTGCGTGTTAAAAGTAACAAACATCCATCCTCATAAACTTTCACGTTTATAGTACGTTATAAAAGCGTGTTTTTTTTTTTTTAACTAAGGATTTTATTTCTATCCTGTAAATTTTATGTTGCTAAGTGAAGGGGTCGGATAAAAAAGGTTTTTTGTTTTACAATAAAACCACGTCTTTCTAATTCCGTACTGCGTATCTTAAATATCTAAACATGAAAGTCAATAGTATTAAATATCGAGTCGCTAATGGCTCGTAATCGAAGTATTTGAAAACAACAGGTGCCGAGGATCAAACTCGGACAGTTACGGAACACATCTGCTGCTATCGGCGATCACTAAAGCCGTTGATACACTGGGCCGCTCATCCAATGGGCCGCTCATTTGCGTGAGCGTGAGGAAACTGAGCCGAGCGCGCTCTTACGCGTCTCAAGGTCTGCGTAAACTGGCGCGGTCGGTTGTCACTAAATAGATGCGAACTTTGGCAACCACTTGTCAACCTTTTCTCTATGATCGCCACCGACCACCACTACATAAGCTTGACCGGGCATTAAACATGCTTGCTGGAATTGTTTATTTTCGATCTCTTTATCTCCTTTTTTTAATGTAGACTAGCTTCTCCCCACCACGTGATCGGAAGTAAACGTACCATGGTACCACAGTACCTAGACCCGTGACAAATATCTGCAGAGGATTCGAACTATCGAACTCTCCCTTAGAACCTGCACCTCAGCCAGCTATTTACAACTTAACGCCACCGAGGTCGTCAAGAAGTCGATATGCGAACGTGCTCATACGCAAGAGCTCGGTCAACGGCTCATAGTGTATTCACTGCCTTAAATCAACTCTTCAATCATCTGTGTGGTTGCTATTTCTGTAAGGATGCTGCTTTACTCCACTTTTTCAATGGAACATAATAAAATAAGATTTAGTGAATTTATTTTTAAGACGGGAACCGATCGTTCTAAAATAATATTTCCTGAACCTAATCGAAATAAGAATTTAAGTATTTACTAAGTGAATGTATTGATCTAAAGAATAGAAGTGTAACTTATCCAGTTCAACTATCCAACATACAAACATTTAAAAAACAAACACGAACACGACTGTAATCTCCATAATGGACATCCACAGATACACACTCAGTGTGTAGATCTTTGTGGATATACAGTAGGGGCGCAAAGGTTAAGTTTAAGTCAAATAAAAACACATTAAAACCCATAAAAAAATTAGACGCAATCTTTTTATTAAATATTCATATTGTCTAAAACTACAAACAACACCAGCTTTAACCATATACACTTTAAGTAAAGTGTGCTCATACGTAAAAAAATATAAGAGTCCTAATATAATAGTGTTCTAAAAATAATTAATTAATAAGTATTTTTATAGAAATACTTTAAAAACGAGTATCACCAGGATAATATTTTGTATATTTAAAAGTAAGAATGAAAATTTAAAAACAAGAATGTAAATTCAATAATTTAGAGAATTGTTTGTCTAGTATATGGGCACTAGAGACCATGGTTTTCTAACCATCGATGGGAGACGATTGCCCGCCGATTTGCGGTCTCCCCGACATTCCAGTTATGTGGTTAGTACCGGTTCGGTATTCCTCTAATCGGGACTTCGATTGCTGCGGGTAAACGATTTTAATGGGTTTAAATACAGCAGTCACTTACTTTTGAGTATCTTTCTGTAAGAAAAAATAAAGTGCCGCATTTCTTCCTGTATTAATTAATCAATGACAAACCGAAAGAAATAATTTAAAAATGAGTATAAAAAACACGATGACAGGTATGTATTTTAGGATCATCATGGGAAATCAGTGAGTAGATCTTTAAGGGATACCTTGTAGGAGGTAGTCATAGACACGTTTAAACATTATATATGGCACATGTACAATGTTTGGACGTATCTATGTCGCGTTTTGCAATTAGTTAGCATTCCACGTGATAGCAAGCCCATCGCCTCCCGAATGGAATACCGAGATAAATACTCATACAATACACTTTTTAAGCTATAAGACCGCCCATTGTACCTTTAATGTTTATTGTTATTCATATTGTAGTGTAAGTTTCGACTCATTCCGAGAATCTTCATCAGGGTGAGTGATCGCAACGCTCTCCCTATGCGTCGCGTCGTGCACTATGAGCTGCCGCTCGTTAGCGCGGTTCACAGGGTTTTAATGTTATTGCTTATTTAATTACGTGTATAATAAAATATTTTCATTAATTAATTCCTTCTAGAAATGAATCAGGAAAGTTCAAACCATCAAAGTTGAAGATGATCACAAAAGAAATGCAGAGTTTCAAGCCAATAAGACTGTAACATGCAAATAAAATGTGGCTTGAAATTTATTGTCAGTCAATAAAACAGTATTGCATAGAAAATATCAGTACTCTACAAAGAATCAATGGGGCGAGGGGTTGAGAATAGACGTATCTCTGTCAGTGGAACTCATCCGATTTCCCAACAGCAGCGATAGCGGAAGCGGCGCCCCCTACCGGATGTGCGTTGAGCGAGAAAATAGGCGGAAGTATCGCACCGGGGAGAAAAAATTCAGAAAAGAATCCCTCAGACAAATTTGCATGAAAAGGGCACTTTTGTGTGTTTTGCGCGGCGATCGGTTGTAAATTTGTCAGATTGTCAATTCACAAACACTTCTCGTCACTTTTTATGCTAATCTGTTTCTTTAGTATTTTTTTGGAAATTTGTGCGTTGCGCGGTTTGGCCGCCGCCGCGTCGATTGATTTAAGGGTCTGCCTGTCGTTCAAAAACGAAGAGTCGGATTCCGGATTTCGGATCGAGCCGTATCGCGTAATTAGACAGGTGATTCGCTAATTCGTAAAAGGAATCCGTCTTAATTCCTTCGGACCTATTCCGGTGATCTGCCCCGTGAGAAAATCACGTCGCGATCGGCATCCGAGCAAAAAGGCGGATTTCAGATCAACCTTTTTATAATTGCAGATGTCAGTTGATTGACAGTTGCTGTTGATTCTGAGCCCTCTCGTGTGGGGATACGCGTGGTTTCGGATTGACAGGCGGGGAGAATTTATAATTGACCTTAAGTGTGTCGTTTGAGACTTTGCTATTTACGTCAAGATTTGAGATTTTAGGTTGAAGTAAAAACAATTGTATTTCGTTTGAATATTATTTTAAAAGCATTTGTTCTTCTTAGACTTCTAATCAACGCGTTTAGAGGTTAACCTAAGGTATGTATTAAGTACTGAATAAAAAAACATTTCGATTTTTTATAATTAATCCGTTAACCGGTTCAAAAATAGAAGAGGATATCAAAGTAAAAGCCAGTTAAAAACAATTGTATACTAAAGTACAAACTCGGGTGAATCCAAACATAAACAGACCACAAGTAAACTCGCATTCATAAACCGAGTATGCTCGCACAACGAGTACAATCACATCGATAAGTGTTCGCATTCGCAAGGCGCGCGACCCTGACCCCACGGAGGATGAGGGGCTTCGATCACGTAACGTCCTCAATGCCCCACCGGCAATCTAAGAATTGACGTAGGTAGGTATCAATATATCAACTAGAAATAGACCATTCGATTTCGTCTCAAAAACGCAAAATCATGAGTGGTAGTTTTACTACTGAGGTGGCATCTGGCTCGGATTTTAAATCTCTGGCCACATTCGAAATTTAAAGTCTATTTGAAATTTGGAGAACCTACTTTCCCATTCTCAAAGGATTTATATTATGTCGTCAGTGCATTTCGCGACCGGACTCCAAAATTAATTACGTAAAAACACTATTGTTATACGCGTTACTAAGGTAGACTAGAAGAAAATAATTATTCAACACATTTTACAAAAGTTTTTGTTATGGTGAGAGTTCAAATAACTTTATTAAACATCAATACACAAAATAAATGTCTTTGACAAGTATTTTATGTTTTTAATGACTTATAAAATGTACGATCCAAGATTATCTTTTAATTAATATTTTTAAACTCGTCCAATACCGCTGCATTTAAAATCGATCTCCAAAGAATAGAGTCACCTACGATGGTACTAAATTTTTACGATCCATAAAAAGTTGACTTATTCGTAGCCCGTTGGCACTCACCACGTATCGGCCCAAAATTCACATTAAAAATTCGATATTACGACCGAAAGTCAAAATTTACGACGGTTTAAAACTAAACGATACGGTTTTACTGTAATATCATAGATACTAACAAATTGACGATTTTTATTGCGCACACGATTTGATGAAAACACTGATCATAAAAAATTACAGAGATTAAAAAATCTCAAACGCTATTGGTACGAGTAGATAAATCCGTTTACTTTGAAGCGATAAAATGTAACGAGAAACAAGGACGGATAGCGTCTGTAAAACTTTCATTATTTTCCTCAAAATTAATTGAAAAGAGACAGCGATATAGAGAACCAGTCTGCAAATGAAATGAAAAATTATAAACCAACACAAACAAGCGTCAGAAATTGTACGCGGCAAATCGAACCGGTTGCATCGAAAAAACAGGGTACGTTGAGATTCCAGCCAAGGACACGGCTGGTCTGAGAGACAATGTGCGCAATGCGTAGCCTTTTAATTGTCAAAATTGCGCGTCAGGCCCTTTGATGTTGCCGACAGTCTGGAACGTCAGGATCGTCGTCCTCACTTCGATCTATCGAACTCACCTTACTACGAACTATTTTTATAACCACTAATAGTAGCAGAATTGCCTTGTTCGTCAGTGTTTTTGTTACTTTATTTTTACAAGAACTTACATGGATATCCATGTAAGTTCAGAATGTATAGCTATGTATACCCATTTAACCAGACGAAACTGAATTCAATTTTGAACGTTTTATATAAAATATCATACTTACTTTACGTACTCTTACTTCATTAATCACCTTAACACTTACTTTTAGAACTTGAAAGATGTTGGTGCTGGATACTGAGTGATGCAGATTTGAGACAGAACTCATGTCACAGAGTCGCAGTGAAACCATTGAGCACTTAATTTATTTATTGAATATTTTGTTAGTGTATTAATTCAATATCAATAAAATGTTTCTAAGTAATCATGAGCGCTCGTTTCTAAAGACTACTATAGTTGTCAATACAAGGAGTCGTCAAAGCAAACTGGCTCACATTAGAGTTGAAAGCAATGCTAAATCGAGTTCAATTGGCTAACGATGATTATTCAATCAGAGCAGATTGATCGGCATTATCGGATAATAGGCGCACAATTGAGCACGGGGGCACTGCATGCGGGATGTCGACCTTGAAGACAGACCAGTACGTGTTATGATTTTACAAAGCCAAAATATGAATGGTACGAAATTAAAATAGAAATCCAGAAGTACACACTCTTGTAAGATAGTTCGTCTTGAAATCGAACACCAATTTAAAATTGGAACACTTCCAAATTTTCAGTCGGAGCGTAGTGAAACTGTCAGCGTCAAAAATGAAATGATTCACCAAATCAAAGCATAATTAGAATTTCGAACGCATCTGTCAGGAATCAATAACGCGTTCGTGTTCAATTTTTTTCCCGCTCAAATCGTTCCGGAGGGGTCCTAAGATGTCTCACTTAAGGCGAACGTGATCTGCTTGCGAAAAAATACTCTTAGCCATTTACCTGTGCTCCCCTCCGGAACTTTCTTTCTTGTAAACAACGGGTGAAAGATGTTACGAATCTTTGCGGTTTGAAGTTCGATTGCCTTTATTTGTTCCTTTGTTTTACAAGTCGAACAAATTGAACCTTTTTAGTGAAGTTGGGATAACTTGTCGTCGCAACGTTTGTTTTTGTGGAAGACTGTGACAAACAAGTAAAGATATTTTTGATTTTAAATCAAAATAAAATCATTTAAATTAACTTTTCAGGAAGCATTGCTTTGTGCAGTTTATATAAAACTCTATAATTTTGACCCAACACTAGGGTTCTCAGTGTCGTAGGTAAAAGGAAGTCCCGACACCCAAAACCGGAAAATCCAGCAGCAGGAATCGAAACCACTTCTCTTGCGTCGTCGTTTTTTTCAACAAGTTGGAAAATTCCACGCTTCTCCCTCCGATATTTTTAGTCTTCTATTGTCCCGGTTGATAAAGAATAAATCAAACTTTTCTTTTGTACCTTACCTACTCGTAAAGTTACGTTTATACAAAAAATATAGGTATCTACTTACAGGTTAATTTGAAAAGTATTTTTGCTTACAATTGAAATAAAATTACGTAATATTGGCTAATCTTTATAAGTAAACAATTGTACCTATTGTTAGAAAATCAATATAAAATTTTCATGCCGTGTTCTTGAAGTAAAGATTGTTTGAATGAGTGGTGCCGTGGCCAATCTTATCGAAGAGGCCAATCATATCGGAGAGGCCAATCATTTATGTCAGAATGTCCGACTTGAGTAGACAAGACTAAAAGGCCCGATCAAACGTTTTTTTAAGTTGACGCTTCTATACGATCCTTTTGATTTCAATGAATAAAAACATATTGACTTTGACTTTGAAACTAACGCAGTGACGGTGGCGATGGCGGTGGCGATCAGTAAATTCACCTGAACTTTGACAACCAATTGGCAACCATTGATCAAAGATCACCACCGCCACAGCCAACGGACCCTTAAGTACAGCTAAAATTATCTTGAAATCTGACTGCAGCTTCTAAAAAATTGTTTTATGTGAATTTGTCAAAAAAACGTTGCTACGTGTTTGAACGTGCTTGAAATATAAAAAAATATACTCGTGAGACAAACCTTATTGATTTTTGAGACTTTATGTCGATATATCACTCTCTAGATCATGATACGTCTAGCTTAAAAAAACAATACTAAATTATATACCCAGTAGATACATACAATATTTTTGAAGATAACGAATAGGTAAATTTAATTAGTCTATACGTTTTTTATCCGGGTACCAAACGCACGAAGATGTGTGCAGAAGCCAGTTAATAATACGATATGCAGCGCGATAAATCTACTCTTTTTTATTTATTTATTGTATTTATTGTGCAAACTGTGTACAAAAAAGATCTTAAAGGCTAGGCGAAACAACAGTTTATCCATCAATCATGGACATACAATATTTAACTTATATAACTAGGTAATTTATTGATTAAAAAATCTTTAATGTCATAAAAACATTTTTCTAAGAGCCATCTACGGAGTTTTGTCTTGAATATACTAGTAGGCAGTTCTCTTATGTCTCTAGGAATTTTATATTATATATACTGACCATGACCATGACCATGACCATAAAAGTATATTATATATATAATATACTTTTATGGTCATGGAAGAGCGATTTTTCCCACTCAGCGCAGTTTTGTGACTAAAGTGGCTTACAAGCATGGTTGGTAAGCGGTTACCGTAACCTACGATCGCTTACGATACCAGATCACTCGCGCTTTGCCGACCCTGAGACATAACGGGGGAAAAGTCTTATGCACCTGTAATTTCACCGGCACCCATACCCTTCAAACCGCTTTACTGCAAGCACAAGTGGTAGTACTTCATCGGACGAGCCCTTCACTATAGTGGTGGGTCCTTAGCACGTGTGGCAACACTATTGTAGCTACACACTTTCTCGAAACGAGGCCTCACTCTTTTCGTTTGGACGAGCTAGCACACCTGCACATCAACACAGTTGCACTATCGTGCTAGGCGCGAGGCGCGAGCCGAGCCGCGAGGAAAGATCGTGTTGGCTCGCACAATGCGCCTCGCACATAGCACTCCACTCCATTACCACACCACACAACACGCACAGTGCACACTGTGTTACCAAGACTGCCTCACTCAACTACGTTCAGAAACTGCCTCGATACCTCGCCTCAATTGTGGTACCACAGTGTGCTGGCTCCGTTGTAAAACTGAGCCCCTCGCACGATCCTCGTTTTTATACAGTGTGCTACTCATGACTACTTCACTAGGAGTCTTCTACTGCCCTCTTTCGTTGGGCAAAAATTTGTCACACAGTAGGTACGTAGCGTATATAATTATTTATAGCGCCACGCACGATTCTCCAAGGAGTTGTAAAAACATCAAAAGAGTATAAAGCAAGGAAGGGAAACGAGGTTTTATTCAGTCAGCGTGTGTGATTCCAACAGAGTGATATCAACAATGGTGGAAGACATCACAAAAACAAATACGTTACTACAGTATCTACATATTCCCAATGATGGGTATACTTAGTGCAGTACAGTTTAAGAGGTAGCATTATCTACTATCTTAAATTAAATTGCAACATCCTACCCTTTAAGAATAGGTTAAGCATTATATTATAAAGAGTATCGTGTGTTGACTTAAGAACTTTGGTTGATACTTTTTAGACTTTATTGAATTCTGTGAGTAATACTCTTTTTTTATAAATGAGTTGACCTAGTTCGATTGGCACCACACTAGAGCTGAATGAAGCATCATCAAAAAAATAACTAAGCAGAGTTATTTGCCTGAATCTTCTTGCCTGATCGCGTGCGAGGGATCAGCGTAAATTCACTTTAACATTTTAAATTCATGTTGTTTTTAAGTTGACGTTTCTATAAGATCCTTGTGATTTCAATGAATAAAAACCTATTGAATTTGACATTTTTATAAAAGTCAGAGAACATGTTTTTTGCAATAATCTCTAATAAATAGGTAATAGGTCCATAATAAATAGGTCAATACTTAATTACAGGCAAAAAATGTGCGGAAAAATCTTTAAAATAATGAGTGAGTTTGTTGAGATTTGACAAAGGCTCTAGAGCCATCAAGAACAAACAGAGCTTGAGGGCTATTGATCAAAATTGAATTGAAATCTTTCAAAACACGCTCTATACGAAAGGGAGAACATTGTAAAATTGATTAGCGCCGACAGGGACGTCAAAACTTGTCAATATCAAACACCCTCACATAACAATAAAAATCCAAAAGTTACTAAACAACCATTTTAGCACTTCGGAAGTCAATATTCCGATTCTATCAAGGCTTTTAGGCAATTTTATTCCAAAACTATCGTGAATTAGACAGTTCCTATTGTAAAACAGAAATTTTCACGTAACATATTACAGGTGAAGGTACCGATTAAGTTTCAAGTCGCTCCAAGAGCCTTCATTGGGGTGCTTTTAGGCAAATCGACGAAAGTGGGAAAGGAATTCTACTACCACACTGGCTTCTTCATCACCAGTCACAGTACCCTTTTTGCAACAAAAAACCGGACCAGTTTTAGGTGTTATTGCTAATTATACTAGTAAAATGACTATGGGTAATGCTACTATGGTAATTCTATGAAAGCTTTAACAAAATCAGAAACGTGACATGGGAATGGGAATGTTTGAGAAGTGTCCCTTTTCAAATTTAAAACATTACCAAGCTTGTCAAATGTCAAAAACCTTGTCAAGAAGAACGAATGACACAAAAAATAAAAAGATGAAATATAAGTCTAATTATTTTTTATTCGATGGAAAAGAAGGTGGTAATTCAAATTAACTAACTGCCAAACCAGTGACCGATGTCAAAAAGAAAACGAATACAAAAACGCAATTGATACAAATTACCTTTGCGTACATTGAAGCGTTAAAAAATAAATTGCGAAAAAAATAAAAAAGGCATAGACAAAAACACACGTCTCGGAGGGAGGGAATGGCAAATTAATAATTAATTTTTCACGATTCACGCGGGCACACGACAAAGTTAGGGACACTCGTTCGATCTCGTTTTGTTCAATTCGTTTCGTCGAGTTTTAAAAGTTGCGAAACTTTCTCTTTTTGCGAGTTCCATCGATTGATTTCGGTTTGGCAGGTGGCTTTTTGTACGAATGGGGTCTGCCAACTTTGCCGTCAAAGTTCAACTCGTATTATGTTTATGTTGTTTGAGTCACGTGGCGATGGGCATGGCATTGCATACAGCTCTCAGTAAAGTGTATGTGTCGAGAGTGGTCGTGGACGGTGCTCATGAGGAAGGACCTCTAAACAGTGAACGAAACGTCAGCAGGAGAATCGTTGAGTACGTGGTTTAATTACGAGTATAACGTAGAACATCCAAAAATTGTAGACGTACCGACTCGGCAACTTTGGTCAGAATATTTCATATTCTAGAAGTAGGTTCTTCCTTCAGTTTAACATAATCCTATGAAAAATAATTATTCCAATTCTCGCTCTTTCTTATCGACTAGTTAATATTTACTTACGAAAACACTAAAGGGGTTTTCTAGAGAACTCAATTTACCTGCAACAAAAAGAAAGATACAATTAGATAAAAATTTTCAACAAATATCGGAGATAAGTCACAAGAAAAAAGAGCTCGTTATGTGCCTACTGCCTACTTTAACTGGTTTCAAAAGAAAAAAAATCTTTCATTGGGTCTAGACAAATAC
The DNA here is from genome assembly GCA_958496245.1 of Perizoma flavofasciatum. Classification (NCBI taxonomy): domain Eukaryota; kingdom Metazoa; phylum Arthropoda; class Insecta; order Lepidoptera; family Geometridae; genus Perizoma; species Perizoma flavofasciatum. The sequence goes on along the minus strand of OY292440.1, from coordinate 10,190,378 downwards.
CACTTTCTGTAGGCTTTAACGCGTGCGGACAGATTGAATTGTATGGGATTGACATTAGCTGTGGAAATGTCACGTGACAGCTGCCAAGGTTTACCTTGATAAATTTGCGTTAGCGTGAAAGGAAAATAAGCGTGAGGTATTTGTCTAGACCCTATGTTTGGTTGCAAAAAGTGGTTACACACGGTAATAATTACCGTGTGTGCAATAATTAATATTGTATCTTCTTCACGAGTGAATTCACACCATGTTGCTGATTTCTGATTTCAAAATTATTCCAGAATTCGCTTTTCAAATAATTCTGACTTGCACCCCTGACCATAGAGCAGCGCACTCTATGCAGTACTACACCATAGATTATGTAATCCCATAAAGGATTATGGGCTCATACATAGATGCGGGCATCGCTATAAAATTAAAACTGTTACATTAATTTTGCTTTACGATCTAAGAATTATTTTATCGCTAATAAATGTTCAATTGTATTTTAGTGATAGTACTTTTGACTCTAGCCTGGTGTGACAATGGTGACCACGAGTAACAGACCAAGAGTAACATAAAATCTATGTCCCGAAATACAATTTCTAATTATCATGTCAAATCAATGTTTGTAAAGTGTTTACTATATTACTATATGTGTATCAAATTTTGTATATTTACATGATTCCGCAAATTGGTACCTATCTACTTTACTTGGTAAATAAGGCTACTTACCAATTACCCCATAGATTTTAATGTGAATAGATGCAGTTTGAGACCTACCGGGGTGCCTCAATCCAAACAAAACTTTAAGTATCCTCACAATCTCGCGGTCCTTATGAACCAATGCCATTAATAAACCGATTTTATTCCTCTATAAATAACAATAAAAACAACATAAAATAGTTTACTTGACCGTGATCAATACTTACCATTTTATCGCCATTTTACGACTTGGTGATGGGAAGCCGAAAATCCCTAATTTGACTCCATTTAAGTGTAAACAATAAAATATAATTTTATACTTTACCCATCAACTGTTCACTCTCGAGAGACGACCTTTTGAATACCATGCTTTCAATGTCATTATAATCAATAATGTTTCCATCATGATATTATATAAAACCTTCTTAATAATAATTTTGATTTCAGTTAATACAATATAATTTGCCTAGAGGTTGTGTGACCTACCTACGAGATTTTTGTTCATCTAACCCGTCACGTTGCGGTAAATAAGCACAAAAGTATCGCGGCACACGCCAGTTTTGTCGACGCCTTTTGCATCAGAAGGGTCGACCCACGGTTCCCACTGCGCGCCATGCTCTATGTAACCGGAGTAATTCCAAAACGCATTTACGTCAAACTAAAGACAATAGACTCATTTCGAACGCGCAACATGTCAATACACGCGAACAGAAAAAAAAAAGAAAAAATAAACCTTTCAAATTTCGAATCGATTCACACTTGGAACAAGCGACCGCGACGGTTGATTTCCGTTCTTAATTCAAACAGAAGCCTCTTTTAAATAGGTTTTTCTTTGATTAGAATGAATGCGATCAACGGAACTCGATCGGTAATTTGAATACTGAATGAGATTTGAGTTTCGATTATAGATTCATTCGATAAGTGACCTCGTTTGGGAAGGATATCGCTCATTTATCGATTGAGGCATTGATCAATTCAAAGGGGAATATTTAAATAAACTAATTTCGAGCAGCTGTAGTGTTTTAGAATGATATATCATTAGTTTTATTAGGTATTAGAGACAGGTGCTTATGAAACAGTATTTTATAATTTTTACAACGTGATTAGAATTACTCATGAAACGCATCACTCGCTACACTATCGAAGTGTCGCGACAGTGTATTCAGCTCGTAAACAACGAGCCAACAGCTTAGAGCAGTAAATATAGAACGGATCCGATCACGAGATGCGGCTCATTGGATTAGAGTATAAAATCTATGAAAACTCATAAAGTGCTCATAAACACTGTTGAAGCAATAAAAAACAGTGTCGACTCTCAGCTGTCGCAGGCTATTTCAAACTCCGAATTCGAAATCGAACTCCATCGAACCACGAGGGGTTCCGATTTTAAAATTAGAAATGTCATTTTCTTTTTTTCCGTTTCATCCGTTCTTATTAAAGTCGTATTTGACATTGCGCAACATGAAAAACGGCAAAAAGTAAGAGATACTCGTAGATACAACGGTCAATACATTTTAATGTTGTGGACAGAGTATGGTGTTTGAATATTTTTATTTTCTCTGAGGAAGTACACTCATTTTTATAATGTTAAATACATAATTGTATTGTAGATTATTGTTCTTACGTAAATATCTAATAAACACATATTGAATATAGTTTTAAAAAATTTCGTAATTAATTTTTACTTAAAAGTATTTATACTTATTTACATTAATTTGATATAATTGGTTTCTAGTTTGTTTTACCCGAGCTCAACTATTTATCAAACGAGCATCATCACGACATTATTGTTGCTAGAGTTAAACGCTTAACACCGAAGAAATCGATGCTTTAATATTTCCTAGGATACCAACAAAATACGTGGTATGTTGCAAGACCATCGTTCAACGTCTAAATAAATATGTCGACCGTCGTAAAATACACCAAAAATAATTTGAAATAAAGTAAGTAATGTTTTTGTTAGTGAAAGTGTTGTTCTTAAAACATTTGCCAAGTGGGTGAGTGTCAATGGAATAAGACAATGTTTTATTATTTTTAGCATTTTTTGCACTGTTTTCTCATTTGTGAAATGTAATGATCGTTTGTCATATGCAAATGAAAGCTTAATGCAATCAGTTTGTTCCTTTCATCTGCGTCATATTTTTATAAATTCTATAAATTATGATCTGACTTTTCGCCCTCCAAAATTTTTTAAATAGTCTGTGACAAAATAATTAGTCGTCTGAGTTCAATACAAATGAAAAATTACAAATACTTTTGTTTCGTACAATTTGCATTTATATTTTCACCCAGGATAAAAGATCTTTGAAATTCAAATGTGGAACTGTTACAACATCGTTCCATTTCACTTTGTTTTCTTTGGAATGTTTCTAGATATTATTTTTATAGCGTTACACATGTTTTGACCATCGCTAAGACATTGTATTCCGCTTTGATTGTTATAAACGATCGTGATAAATAATATTTTTTCTACATTTCTGAGGTGACATTTTTATGGGTCGCTTGCAGAATTAAATCGAACAGTTTCAAATTTAGAACTGGAATTTCAACGGAAATTCTTTCATTGATATTGCATCAGCAAATTTTATTTATTATTTTTAAATCTGGTGTTCGTTAATAATTTATTTGCTTCATTATTTTTCTTAATTGTTCCTTTATGTAGTTGTATGGCGTCTTAGTTATCTGGCTGTTTTGAAATGTGTCAAAGTCATCAAGTTCGGTATTAAAACTGTCAACTCTGAGATTTGAAAAGAGGAGTAAACGGGTAGATAGTTAATCATTGGCTAGTTCACAGACATTCAGACTTTGACAGATGTCATTGTGTCAGGGGTTTAATGGAAAATCGAATTAATGTGAGAATTGGTTGCACAATTATTTTATCCAATCATTCTACAGTCCATTTAATATGATAATCACCGTAATAGAACGATAACATTTAGTTATTTTATGAATAGTTTGTAATTGCCCTACGCCTGCTCGGACAATTTTATGCGCAAATAAATTCCATATTTCCAATCTCGAATATTTCGTAACTTAAATTATAAAACCCAGTGCCTGATAAAGTGAGACGTGACGTCACTACATAGACGCGTACGATACATTATACGCTGGTTGTACGGCAGTAAGCCTGTTGCATCAATGCAAAAGGTAGCTATATACAACAACATTAGATCTTTGTCTGAATGCAAACTTTATAAAGCCAGTCGTCTGTCGATTACCTGTTGATTATAGAAACAATAACCAAGCGCACCGCAAGCGTAATATCGTGTACGCAGTCATATTACGCTTTGGTAGACAGTTGCCCTAAAATCATTAAACTGACAAATGTCGTAAAGTGGAAGCAAAATAGAACGCATACACGCATTCTCAGTTAAAATTAAAACTGAACGAACGACATATTTTTAAAGTTCGAACGTCTACGAAAACTAATCGCTGTTTTCGATTCCCGCTCATTTCGAAAGAGTTCGAACACCGTTCTAAATCTGAAATGTTTGAATGTTTTCGATTTTCGAACGGCTGGCGAGACGTGTCAATGGCGACTGAAAAATGGCGTTGGTGTTATAAAATAAAATCAGTTTTTGTTTTCCCTACATTCGCTTTGATGGCTTCTATCGTTTGTTTAATGTTTTCTATCGTCCACTTTGTATTTAAAAATTTCTAATAGCAAAATTCCTGACTGACGGAAGGGTATTTTTCGCTCCTTATTTATTATCTTTTTTGAGTTTTCACTAAAACCCTATAAATGTCAATAAAACTGTTAGCCAACAGATGGACTTTTAAGTTATTTGATGGAAAAGTTTCTACGCGGTTAACATGACTTGAGCTCTTTCTTGGGATTCCTATTTGTGAGTCAGTTATTGATTTGATTTGTGTTTCTCTGAAAAGTAACTTTTATTTTCTGCCACTTCGAATCCATGACTCTTGTAGCGGTCATCAGGTAAATATTTCGTTTGAAAAACAATAAACTTTTCTATCAATTTGTAATAACTTCGAAAGTAACGTGACTTGGACGAAATTCAAGACCTTACAGAATTGGTGGATATGCAAGATCTCAATGCGATTTGAATAGAAATGGATAATGGCAACTAGGTTTATAACTAGCAAACAAATTCTTAACATAATCAGAATCCGAATAAATTATTCATTTAAAGGATACATGTCGATTTAAACAATGTCACAACATTTATAATAGTCATCATCATCAACTATATTAGTCCACTGCTGGACATAGGCCTCCCCTAATGAGCGCCATAGCGCGCTGTCTTCAGCTTGCCGCATCCAGCATCTGCCTGCAGTCTTTCGCAGATCGTCATCCCACCTGGCCGGAGGGCGTCCTACACTACGTTTGCCGAGTCGCGGTCTCCACTCTAGAACACGTTTACACCAGCGGTTATCGGTTCTTCGCGAGATATGACCGGCCCACTGCCACTTCAGCTTACTAATCCGTTGAGCTATGTCGATAACTTTGGTTCGCTTTTAAGTACCTATCTAAGTAGGTACTTAGGTGCCATCGTCATCACAAAGAGTAGGTAACTAAGTTATATTTTATATTTTCTAATTCAAAAACTCTTCCACTGTATAGAAGGTTTGCTAAACAAGCCAGATTTTTTGTTTTTTATTGAAACTGCTTAGGCTGGGAGCATCTTTTAATGCTTATTGGGATTCGATTGTATATTGCTGGGTCCATGACATCAGTTAAATTCTTAGACTTGGCTAGTTTATGCAGAATTAAAGAAAGGTCTTCTGAATGGCGCGTGTTTTATTGGTGTACATCGCTATTTTTAATAAATGCGTACCAATACGTTCTCACATACACGGCTACTTTGAAGATCACATAATTCCGAGTTCATGGAAGAAAAAGGGTGCTGATGTTTGCCGTGATTTTTTTACAATAGCCCTTTTTTACATCCAGAATGTAACAATCACTATCTACCAATAACTATAATTATAAGCTGGTAGAATACTATCTTATCAAAATGGCGTAGCAATTTATATGGAAGTATATGAGATTTTATGTATGCTTTTACTAAGTTGTCTACGTGTTTCTTGGAAATAAACAGTTTTCAATGGCACGCTTAGATTTCAACAAAAGATCGCCTGTCAAAGATCTCCGAGCCTCTTGGGCAATCTGGCGTTTGTATGTATATTTCTTTGTGCGTTTGTTCAATCTTGATGAAACATGGTTGGTTATAGTTATAAAAAAATTAATAGGTTTTCTGGACTATAGGGTAGGGGGTTTCGCTAGTCGGTTAAAAACGATACTTTGCGAGATCTCGATTCGAAACGATTCGGTACGACCTACTAGTATCTTCAAGCTGTTGTTACTTTGTATCCACAGGGTGTTACAAAGTGCACATAGAACTCAGCGCAAGTAGCCAGGAGCGTGCGATAGACATCGCGAGAACAATGGGTATGGGCATTGTCAGTCAGTACCGTCAGCAAAAACTAAACGCAACTGACACGTACACCTGTCAGATGCGTTTAGATCAACGTTTTCTGAGCTAATTCTCTTGACAGGTAGAATGGTGCAGATTTTAATTATCTTTTTGCTGCAGAAAGTTCAGGCGAGAAGGTATCATTGATGGCGATGAATTAGATGACTTTAGGATGAATCGACTCTATCAATTTTAATGTTGTAAGGTGGGAATATTCGCGTACACTATATTACAAGGTGAATGCAGAAACTGTTCTGACTTATTCCGAGAGCGTTTTTTAATCGGGGATGGACTCCTCAACGTTTTTAATGAATGTGTTTTGAGTAAAACCGATAGTTGAACTGATGAAGAATGAATGAATGTATGAAAATGCTATATTTTACCATACTAAATAAAACCTAATCAAACTAAACAACTTAAGGTTCAATGAGCGGTCTTATTGCTTAGAAGCGACCTCTTTCAGATAACTTTTAGATAGAGAGGATTTAATGAGTTTGTAAAGATGGCCGGGGGTGTATTAATAATTGTTGATAGTTGTCGTTTATGTCATCTTATGAGTTTCAATTCTGCATACCTACTTGTTAAGTTCCGATAACAATATTATGAAGGTAGTCAGCTGATAGATCTCTATCTTATGATAGAGATGGTCCTTAATAGTTCCGGAAGTATTCCTTGAAGTATAATGGAGACAGGCTCGTTTAAATTAGTTTTCATTACTAATTTAGTTTTAGTTTTTAACAAAATCTCATTATTATTATTATCTTTGTTTTTACCTCAAAGAAAACTTTGCCTGACTTAATGTTTAGTTTGTAAAGTAGGAAACTTAGTTTTGCACAACTATTGTGACAAAACTTTTGACGGTTTAAAAATGACAAAATTGCTTTTATCTGTTTTCAGCAATTTTGTCATTTTTACTGTAAATATATTCAGGTGATTTTGCGAACGGTATGATAGTCATTTCGATGGAAAGCATTCAAGAATGGATGACATTTCAACCGAGCTATGCACCTGTTTGAGTGAACTTTGTGACCGGCAGAATCTCGATTGACTAAGTGAATAGGAGCCTTTTCTGATGGAACATCATCCAAGCATTTGTGAACCTATTTCGTGATAAAAGATGACACCATATTAAAGCTCCGTATTGCTAGATCGTTGCTGTGGAAATCCTTGGTCTCTGCCTACCCCTCCGGGAAACAAGCGTAACTTTATGTATGTACTAGCTACTGCACAGATTCAGATTAAGATTCAGATTAGTAAGAAACTCATTCGCTCGACGGTTTTGTCAACTAACATTGCAAAATTGGTCTCCACTAAAATCTCTTTTATTTAAACGGGATAATATACAGCTTATGCGATCCCTGAAGATCTATTCTAAATATTGGTGAAATCCTCCTACATTCAAACTGACACTTTTTTTAACTTTACTTCTTTATCATATTAGTATTTATGTATTTATTTCAATAGATAGTCATGAAACGAATTTGTACATAGATACACCACTAAATAAATAGTATATCTTCTTTCTATGTAAATATATTTATTTTAATCTTTGAGTGCAGATATTATAGCTTTTCTGGTGGCAATAAAATTATTAGTCCTATCACTTTTATGCCATTTCCGAAAACCATAAACCAGCATCTACCGTCTTAGCCCTCTTTGACAATATTAAGCCATTTTATCTTAATGAATTTTTAAAATCATCGTATATAACACGAAACATTATATTTATTGCTCTCGATAAAATCACTTTACATTAAAGTTTACGATTGGTTATTTTCGTTTCAGCCGTTCCCAATTAACCTTTTAGTGTCGTTTAGTGTTAATGCTGTAGTAAATCTCAGACTACCCTTTAATCAATTGATAATTTATCGATGCTTGAGTATCGAATCATGCTTAGTTCGTGTAAGATTATGACAGTAACTGCTTCGCGACCAAATAAACAGCCTATAGAAGTGCTTGATATACGAGGTTTCCCTTACAGAGTGCCACGACGAACGATTGTGGGCCATCATCCACTTACTTCCCGCGACCTTTAAGGTATCATCAGATTTACAGATTCCTACGCTTCGTCGTCTCGTGGATGATCACGAACCGAGCGACGCAACGTAGAACCTTGGAGAACCTTTCTTCTTCAGCGGTTGTAGGATAATTAAACAAAAAAACAACAAACACGCTCACAACTCCCCATGATGGACAACCTCGGATTCATACTTTGTGCGTACAATACATATCAACAAAAAATCTTTCTCTAGCTATAATTTTTGTGTTACATTTCGTGTAGATATCTACGTAAAGTTTTACATTTCCTTACTTCAACTAGAAATAAAGATAAATTCACTGTTGCCACTTGTAGACTCCATAAAGTTAGTAAATCGTTTAAAGGGCACGGTGTACGCTTTTATAACAAACTCCCAAGAGATATACAAAAATTATCAATTAACAAATTTAAAAACGTAATTAAACAAAAACTTTATAAAAAGGCATTGAAAATGCTCCAACTCGAACCTATTGTTTTGTAAAAGGATCATTAAAAAGAATAACCAGCCTTGTTTTCTTGCCTTCTTTCCTGGCTTGGTCACGGAGGAACAGGCAGTAGATAAAAACCGACGTTCAGTGATCCTTGTGATTTTATTGAATAAATGAATTTTGACTTTAACGTGTAGGGTATCATTGAGTAACTTTTTTAAATATATTACAAACAAGGTTGGATTAGTGACAAAGTTTTTTAAAAAGCAGTGTTGTCTTCGGAAGCCGTATACGACATGCTCTTGGCCATTACCGTCATCAATATAAACAAGGAACTAATGTTTTTTTTCGACTTTGTCTGTGAGCATCAGAAAAACATCACAAAAGAGGTTAGGTTGCATCTGGTTCAAGGCGAGTCATTAAAACCAGGCTCAATGGCTCCGTTCATTAGAAACCTGACATTACTGACACACAACCTCACTGATAGACAAGTCTATTCAATAATACCTAGTTACTTGAGCTGTTAAGGCATGGCGAACCCAAAAGTGGGATGTTTCATCACCTTATGTGACGTAATACAATATTAAACAACAAAAATGGTAGTGTTGTAAGAGTAAAATACAAAGCATATTCTTAAATGAAGAAAAGTTAAATATAGCGAAGTACCGCTTTCAAAAATTTGGTGTTAGTTCGGTTGTTTTAAATTGAGTTTCTTTTAGTTGAAAGAAAAGTTTTGAATGAATTATATGTTTGCACGCAGCCATCACGTAACTGTGATTTTATGAACAACAGTCTGGGTCCCAAAATGCATTTCAAATCAGGGTTTGACCCGTCTTAAGAATAAATTTAGCGAGTCATAGTCAATGTTTTTTGGATTCTGAAGCTACATGGAGAAAGGTCATGTCCGAAAAGAAGAATATATCTCAAAAGGAAGGTTATACGTAGGTAAAAACGTTTTTCCTTTCGCGCAGTAAAAATCATTGATAAACTCGTGTCATTGTGTTTTTCTTGTCCTTATGGTTACGACTATGTGGCTCTGAAAAGAGTCTTTGAACATATAATAATTTTACATTAAGTAGAAAAAGCCTGTGTGGTTAAGCAAAATGATATAAGTACGTACGTAATTCAATAAACTACCAACCCTTAACTTTCAAAAAAGCAAATTTACATTACCTATTGGTACAAATTGATAAATAACCATTTAAATTATGGGAAATTATGGCAAATGGTTTTTCTAACTGTCTCAGTTACTTATAATGATTTCAAGACAAAATGAGAAACAACTATATATCTGATCGTCATCTAACCGGACATAATCAATAACATCCATAACATAAAGGAGAATGACCAATAATGTCTTTAATCAGAAGCATAAAATTCAAATCAAATAATTCGATGTGCATAAACTAATCAATTTATTGACTTAATCGAATCCAATCAAATCGGAGCCTCTAATAAGCTTGGCTCATTCTTTATAAAGCCTGTAACACTTCGAAACGACTTGCAACGCAAAATGTATTGTAACCCGCTGAATTTCGGTTCATTTGGCTTGAATGTAAATTGAGCTACGATAACGTTATTGTCAAACGTGTGGGGCGCCCCCCGCTAGGTGGAGCGATGACTTAAGAAAGGCAGCTGGTAGATAGTGGATGATAAGAGCCGAACAACGGGCTCGGTGGGAGATATAATCCAGCAGTGAACGAATTTGCACTGATGATAATGATGATGATGAAAGTCATCATCAGGTTATGCTAATGAACTATCATGCGCAGACTTTTAATTCTAAACTTGCTTCTTTGCCGGAGATACTTTGAAGAACAGATCTAGGACTACCTTCGACGGTGTCGTCAGTCCATGGGTAGAAGGCCTTCCTAAACTGCTCCTTCCTATTCGTGATCGCCAGAACCTTTCTCATGCGTTTTTTGGTCTTTCGAGCTGTATAGCCTGCATATCACTTCAACCTTCTAAAAGGTATGTCACAGATTCATTCACAACTGTATGTTTAGTGTAGTGAAGTTGCTATGCATCGTATAGCAACTTCACTGCACTTAACATAATATCATCTGGTGCATAGACAATTTTAATAAGCATGGGTCATTCTCCACACGATACGAAACACTATTTACAAACAATAAACGTGGTTAGTTGAGGCTTTGAGCACGCGATGTGCAATAGAAAATTAGTTGAAACGTTGAAGCCACTCAAGAACTGTTAAGATTATGTAAATGAGTAAAGTCTACCCCGTGGTATGCTGGCCCTGTGGGATTCTAACGTGTCTGTGCTTATTACCTAGTAAGCTTAGTGTTCTGAGGATATGATAAGAATAAAATTGATGGTGTGGATAAATGTATTGAGAGAGAAAAGTTGAATGAAATATTTTACGCACAATATATTGGTTTTTTGGTTCTACGAGATGCCGGAATAACATAAGCACGTTCTGAAATAAAAACAAAATCTAAACAGACTTTTAGATTGATTCAGAAGTCAAGAGGTGTTACGAGGCTCAAATTTATTTCAAAATGATGACCAACCTCTCAATATTGATAGTTTTCGACGAACAAATATGCAGATTTTACTCTCAAAGTTTTAACATAGAAATGGTTCCCACAATATCAAGCTAAGAAATTACTAGTAATGACGAATAATTTTCAAAGGATAATGGGTCTTAGTGATCTCTGATAAGATCAAGATTGGTCTGAGTAAGTTGTCGAAGGTTTAACATGACTCGAGGCTCTCCTATACCTAATAACCATCAATGATCGGACCGATTGTGAAAAATATCATTAAAAAACCATCAGCGCTTGATGATTTGACTGTACAGATGATTCGTGCGGCCGAACATTAACCACAATCGATTTTTTTTTCTTTTTTATTATTAAATTATTGACGTCGTGAAGTTCATTCGTTTACGGTTCGTGGTTTAAGCGATTTTGCGCTACTGCATTGCGCTAGTAAAATCACCAATAAAAAACCGTATTTTTATTTACGGAATCACCAGAGATAGAACTAGATCAATAGATCACGCCCACATATAGTAAAGTAGGAGTGGCACAAATCGAATTAGTGAGCTCGATACATCGATTAGCCACAATCGACAAAAAACGCGATTAGCTCCAAAAATCATCGACAGCCGAAAAAAGGTAACAACCGAAGGTTAATGGTGGTTTTTGTTCGAAATTCGAAGATTTGAATTCGTAATTTCAACCGCAAGGCGTTCGAATCATTTGTCAGTGACAATTTTTTGGTTGGCAATCGATTTTTAAATACAGGTTAAAGTTTGAGGCCTCCTTTTGAGCGGCGGGATAAAAAGATTTCGTAAATTACAATTGATTGTCTTTTACAAGATTGTTACAAAGCAAAATACATCGTCACATCATGCGCATGACGTCACAGCATCTATTTCCTGATAATGTATGGAAAACGTACGTTGAACTTGTTGACGTAACGTCCTATTCCACAATAGACTGTTGCAATTTGAAGTTTTTATTTTTTTATCCAGCGTCCTTGTCACTTTGTCCTTCGACCCACTGACATAGGCATGGGAAAGCGCGCCATTTTTTGCTTTCGGCACATTCTTCGTCATCAAGGCTGTGGGAACCGATCGCATTCCCTCCGATCTGTAGGGAAATGCTCTTATACGAGATCGCCGATAGGATCGAACGAATCGACTCGATTAATTACGGTGTCGAAATCTGGATGTTTGCGGGCAACCCTAATTAACGAAAAAGGTTTTTTTTTCAAGCCTAGGGCTTGAAAAAGTCAATAAGACCAATTTAGCAGTTGTTCTTTTATTGTGATTTGAGTGTCGTAAAGTCTTGTTAATAAAATAAATAAATAATGCTGGACATATTTCACACAGCGTCATCTAGCCCCAAACTAAGCAGGGCTTGTATTATGAGAACTACATGACTGATAAACTACTTATATATATTTTTTTATAAATACATACATATTATGGAAAACACCCAGATCGGAGAAAAATATTTGTGCCGCGGCGGGAATCGGACCCGCAACCTTCTACGTCTCAATTGCAAATGATAAGTTTTTCAATGTTACAATTTTTTTTTTTTTATTTTGTGCACCTTACCTTGTTCTTACAGATAAATAAGGTTAAGCAACAATCAGTATGATCTAGTAAGATACATAGATGATCGTTAGTGATATTTAAAATTCAGTGATCCTTTGCTTCAAAGGACACTTTAAGTTGTCTGTCTTGACTATGTAACAGTTTTTGAATCTTTCGAGTACTTATAAACTCCACAGTTGACCACTAGCTCTAATTTTTTTTTGAAATTTTTTAACCCCCAATGTCGTTTCCATTGTCTGTCCCTCTAATAAATTGTACAATAAAACTATCTAAGAACAATATTGCATAAACCGCATTTTAATCGGATAAGCAGTCTCGGTGACAGTGGTCTGACAAACAAACAAGCAACCTCTTACGTCAAATGCATATAAGGACTCCAGATGTCGCGGGTTAAAACTGTGGCAATCAGAATCCGTTTTCAATTACGGAACAGTAAAACTCCGATTGCTTGTATCGGCCTGAAGATTTTATAGATGTTAATTCAAGGTTCTTTGAGCGGTCTCTAAATATAGTCTTAAAATGGCCCAAGATGGGTGGCTAATAGTCCATTTATTACTATTGACATAAGATAATAGTAGTGCTCAAGAGAAAACCTGTCACTGAGATACGACACTTTATGAAACTGTGGTATTTCGATATCGAAGCTGGAGCTGAGGCCTAATAACTTTTTGCTGCCGATAAATATAGTCCCTAATCACAATATCTCAAACTTCAAGTCTTCCCCGTTTTTCTTCCCCGCACATGTAAACTGTGGAATGAGCTACCTTCTGAGATGTTAACCCTTTAACACTACCCGCTTAAAATTATATGTAAAAAGAGTCATTCAGACATCAACAAAGAACCAAGTGTTGCAAATGCCAATAGGCACCAGTAACCACTCTCCATCAGCCTGCTTAGCATGAAGACCTAAGACAACGGGTTTGTCTACCGCCGAGAAGACAACAAATATTTTGTCCCTCTCTTTTGCTTGACAGAATAGGAGACAGGAATAGTTTTTGTCTTCTCTTTCGTAGATAAAACGTTTTCTTGGGTGCTCATGCTAAGCGGGTAGGTGGGCCGTATGTTTGTCTGTCTCGTGATAACATAAAAAAGTACATGCAATTAACAGTGGTTAGCAGTGGCACACACCGCTACTGGTGTTGATGTTTCATCGTTTTACTGTCCCCTGCGAATTACGATTGATTATAGAGGATGACCGCGGATGTAAAAAGAGAATTCTGATTGAAATCTTAATTGAATCTGTAGGAAAGTCATAAACACGCCGGTTGAAGTAACCGCCTACTAGCTAAATGATGCTTAGGTTGTTAGATTGTTTTTCTGTATTACTTATATTTCATTTACTTCCTAATAATTATGACGACTGTGGCGAGGCGGTCCCATCCCGCTACGGAAACAATGTTTTTCTGCAGATATTTGCTGGGTCTTGGTGTTGTGGTACCAATAATAAATAATAATAATAATAATAATAATGCTGGACAATCCACACAGCATCATCTAGTCCCAAGCTAAGCAGAGCTTGTGTTATGGGTACTAGATGACTGATATACTTAATACAATACATTACATAGATCGTTTTTTTTATTATACATAGAAAATACCCAGAACACCCGGAACAAATATTTGCAGATCGTACAAACATTTGTCCCAGGGCGGGAATCGAACCCGCAACCTTCTGTGTCGCAGGCGGACCTTCGCAATAGTATCATAAACTATGCATGGGGCTATTGGGTGTATATTCATTTATATTGTAAATTGGTTATTTTTTTTAAGGTAACGTACTATCAGTACTCTTTTATCCGTGTACTGTGTGGTTGTTCTCTGTTCTGTTTTATTATTTCTAATTGTATTTTTATTGTGCGCCTACGTTGTCGGTCATGGGGTCACTCACCAATAGGTTCTGTCTGAAAACCAGCGTAGCTTCACATCCTGGTGATATGGAGTTGCATAATATGCTGAGACAGGACCTATTTGGCCCACGCGTAGTGGAGAGGAATAACCTACTTTCTATGTACCTTCTCCCTGTATCTTCAAAGTATTGTGTTGGTCAAATAAATGTATTTTCTTTCTTTCTTTCTTCTTCGGTGAAGGCTCCGTCTAAGATTCCTTTGTCTTTCTGTTATTATATGCATATAATATGACATTTGTAGCACCAGGCTAATGCGCCGGCCACAGATGTAATTAAAAAGTGTCATATTTTAGAGACAAAGAGGCTACGACAAGTTACCGTGAATTTTTGAATAATAGACTTTTTTTTTACTTTTAATGTGTCGGCAACTCGCGCTTTATTCCGCTGGTATTGGTAAGGTTGGCGGCATGGTTGTTTGCCACCTATGTGTTTGTGACCTATATGTAAGGTTAGAAATTAAAGGCACCAATTTCAAGTTTCATCTAAATTGATTCATCCTTTACGGATATTATTAGTAACAAAAATTTTTACATCCATACTGTCGTGTTTCTAATACTGCCCCCGGATTCATCTTCGTCTTCATAATAAAATAATGTTTATTATTTTTATTATATTTATTTACTTACTTTCGCATTCATAACATATCCCAATATCCTATTTCTGGATAATAGAATTAGAAAACCTACTATTTGTTTTTCATGCTGTAAATAAAATTGTAGGTAGGTTTTAATAAAAGTAATGTTAGGTACAAAATAACATAATTCATCTGTCATAATGTCAAACGTGTTAATATAAACAAATACCTCACAGATATTTGACAAGATACGTCACTTAGCGTAAGTGCATAGCCAATCTGTAACTAATGAAGACTAAAGCCTCGAACACACGGGATAATGAGTCATGATCTACGGCTTCAGCGCAGGTTCAGTTGTCAGTGTCAACTGTCATTGCTCAATTATCTGACATTAGTGGTAATGTCGAATAATCGCATCGATTCTATATGACACACACGTAGGGAATTAGCATCGCATATGGCGCCTATATCAACTACACGGCTATAACTGACAGTACGACAATAGACTAGAATTAATATTGCATTTGATGGATATTATCAAGGAAACTAGATAAATAATAACACAATACGCTCACGGCTGTATAACACGTTTCCCCATGATGATTTTCCTCAGTTATATACTCATTGAGATACTGAGTAGGGGGTAGTCTAGTCCAAGCATTCCACGTGGCAAGTTGCTATCCCATCACGGCTTATTGGAACACTTGTTTAAGGTGTACAATAAAGTATTTTCATTCATTCACTAGATTCTGCGCACGGCTTCGCCCGCGTGGTAGCCGGATAAAAGTATTCTATGGGTTATTCTGATGTATAAGCTGATTACTGTACATTTTAGCGTTTTAGTAGTTTTTGCGTGAAAGAGTAACAAACATCCATCCTCACAAACGTTCACGTTTATATTAGTAGGATTCATTCATTCACTATCTGATGGATGAAACAATATGGAAGATATTTGTGTTAATGATATTTTTTTAGACGTAGAGGATTAGAGCGAGCTGCAGTTGGAGTTGTCGTTGGAGTACTTGACTGAGTGGTGGCTGGAACAGGCCGAAGAAGTCCGGGTCGCCCAACAGCGCGGTGGGTCGACGATATCATCAAAGCTGCAGGGTATGCCTGGATGTAAGATGCGCAAGACAGAGGCTGACAAAAGCGAAAGGAGGCATATACCCGGCAGGAGGTCATTGAATTTAGTTCTCTCCGATTCATATGTCAAGCTTGAAGGACTAAAGAGAGTTCCACTCTACGGGACTTGTTTAATCAACAAAATGATAAAAAAATGCCGTGATGGGCTGTGATCTGAAGTACGGGTCTTCAGATCACTTGCCAGAAATCCTTTCATTGGAAGAATTTGTAGAGAAACTCCCGTAAAACATTGTGAATAATACCATATTGCAGATTCTAAAAACATTAGCGACAAATTACGAACAATAGGATACAATAAACAAGTAAAATAAATATTCATCCGTACAGAGAACCCGATCCGTCCTACTGATACACTGCATTTGAATGCTGGCGATAGTATTGTTAAACTACCCACTAAGCTAAACATTGATTAAAAAGCGTATTTACATTATAAATTTACATATGCCGTGCCTAGAATTGCAGGTATCGATTAGAGAGACAAGGACGTTTTGTATTAATTTTCATACTATTGCATGTCTTAGCGAGACAAATTATTTTACCTTTGGGGTTCATTTTATTGAATTGGCATAACGTTAAACCTGTATGAAGAGTATAAGAAACATTCCCAAGACTTTATTCCCCATGATTAAGGATACCAAGTAAAGGGTTATCACAGGCATTTCCAAACATTACATTTGGCATATGCCTCACCGTGTTAATGCGCAAATTATTTTCCAGTGAAAATCTATTGGTGCAAGTTCAGGTTCGAACTTACGGCTGACAGTCCAGGTACAGTCCACAAGGCCATTTTTTATATTTTTGTCGTCTCAGTCCCGTAGAGTGAAACTTTGTGCAAAGCTCTATAAGAGTCTTTGATGCTTGACATTAGGACGAATCGGAGAGCCATTTCTTTCACTTCACTTGTAATTAACAAAAAAATTAATCATATCTTGGAAGTCAATTTTAGCCTACTTCTTATTGTCGTATCGAAATGAGATTTTACGTGTATGTATGTAGTTATATGTAGTTCGGATGACAATACTATAATTTGGTATCTGGAGCTGATCTGATGATGCAGCCAGGAGGTGGATAGTGGAACTCTTAAGTGGCTACTAGTGAACCCCTCGAGCTTGGACTCATGTGATTCATTTTGACGAGTACATTAGATTGGGCTTGGAAATGAGGGTCTGATAATGGAGCTATAGAGGTGGATAGTGGAATTCTTTTTTATAATTTTAAGTGCGTGATTAATTGTTTTTTTTTTAACTATACATTTTATTGATGACTTAGTCCCATTCTGAATTCAAAGCTTAGCTATCATACTTTATTTTACGATCTTAGTTGCATGTTCCGATACTTTCGTGTATTTTATAGTTTGGTTCAGGTTTGCTTTTTGGGTTTTATCTAACACGGCAGGAAACAAAGGCATACATAAATCAGGGTGATTAAAATTTTCGTAAAGACTAAAGGGGGTTGGAAATGACTTAAAATAACCTCCTTTTTAATTAAGCCTAACTTTATTATAACATCGAAATTAAACTTATTCACTATTAGCTAGGAATATCTAACTTATTTGTACTGTCGAAATGTGTATATGATTCTGTATGTTACGGAGTTAAGAAGATGTAACATAAGATTTAAATATTAGCGAAATAATTTAATGAATTTTTGATGACCTCTGTGGCGCAGTGGGCGAAGGCCCGCCTGAGACGCAGAAGGTTACGGATACGATTCGCGCCGCGGAACAAATGTTTGTATGATCTGCAAATATTTGTCTCGGTTCTGGGTGTTTTTAATGTGTAATATGTATGTATTTAGAAAAAAAAATATAAGTTAGTTTATCAGCTTAGTTTGGGAAAAATATCCAGCATCATTTATTAGTCTGAAATAAATATTCGTTAATTATTTTTAATTAACTCATTCGATTGTTATCTCATGTTTGTGCCTGGACTTTTGAGAGGTATAAGCGGGGCTATACCCAACGCGAAGAGTCATTTTTATGAATAAAAACATAATATTTCAGTGTGAGTGGATGGATGCTATTGTAAATAATTAGTTCAACATTAAATTGCCAATGCCGGAGTACATGCTATGAAATGGCTGATGGAATATGAAACGGAAATCTTGACTAAAATTCAGAAATTATTACTATTATTTTTAGTACGGAGTAGGTTTGTAATATCTCTATGACAGGACATAAAGAGACACGTACCATATCTTATCAACTGATATCTATTACACAACGCTTAAGAATGCGATACGTACTTCCTTCTTGGTTGGATAGTCGTCAATTCTGCAACATCCTCCGGCCTTGTTCGATACAGATCAGAGGTCCAAGAACAATGTGTTTATAACGATTAACTCGATGTTATCAGCGTTGTAGAGTACCTAATAATTATTGTCTATGATAGGCATAGAGTAAAAACAGTTGAACTGTGACGAAAGCAATACTTATTAAGTTAAGCAATAGTCTATTCTTTGATTGGTGACCCACCTGATAAGTAGTAAAATCTGCGCATTACGTAATGGGCATGTCCTTACAGGTTATACTGAGACGAATAAAAAATAAAAAAGTGAGAAAAAAGTAGTTCGATTCTGTAGGAACATCCACTCGCAGACTTCAGTTCGTCCCGTGATTATTTTACATACAGCTGTGCCGAAATATCGGGAAACATTAAAACTCGCAAATCATGCAACAATACAAATTAAACCTGGGAAGGTTTAACAGTGCTTATACGAGCACATATAACTTTAAGGTCACGTTCATCTGCAACGTGCCCTACGGAGTTTCGTTTTGAGCCCTCCACACTGAGAGCCTACTGGTTCGGATATGATAGTTTTGAAATTCAGTCTCTAGTTTCATAAATCTCATGTGCCCATGAATTAAATTGCCAATGTTTATTGCATCAAAATTGATACCAATTGTATCTAATTCTGATCTTTGGTCCCAAACATTAATGACAGAGTCGATCAACATTATCATACCGAACAATAGTTGTTCAAACAATAGATATAATTGTTTTGTGGCCGATCGCGGTCCCATCGACCCCGTGG
Source organism: Perizoma flavofasciatum (assembly GCA_958496245.1). Taxonomy (NCBI): domain Eukaryota; kingdom Metazoa; phylum Arthropoda; class Insecta; order Lepidoptera; family Geometridae; genus Perizoma; species Perizoma flavofasciatum. The sequence continues at coordinate 10,171,053 of OY292440.1, read as the reverse complement.
GTTAGATACAGGTTAATTGTACTCATAATACTAACTATTAATTGATTTTGTTGTTATTTGCTATGCCATTTAATTTGAAGGGTATGTTGCCTGTTTTCTGTTAAAACTACTTATTTGTTGAGTAGTATGTCTTTGTAAATACATTATTTTGTTTCCTCTTTCAACCTTTGTATCTATGTATCGTTCTTTAGATACAAGATGATGATGAGGTTGCCTTCAATACCCACCAGCAAACTTTGTGAGAGACTGTCATAGTCTTCGATTTTGATACTACCACAATCGGTTGACTGTTCTCGGAGGAATTGATAGACGTTGCATTTCCTTATTCGGGGAATAAATGTAATCTGAAAAATCATCGTCAGCATCCTTACCTGTTGCCAGAACTGTGCCAGCAGATATATTCTCTCTTTCTTGAAGAGCCAATCCATTGAGTGCATAGCTTGCACCTCCGCCTCCGGTGCCGGCAGGCTGGCCGCGCCCGTCGGGTGCATCCGGCCGTTCGCGGCTCACGCCCGACTCATACTGACGTCTGACCGTCACCCACAAATCCCAGCTGATTCAAATTTCGAACTCATTTCGTCTTTTCTTTCCTGCCAGTTCTATATATTTCTTTTTCCGTTTCAGCCAGTCCGTTCTTTTTTCGATTGTTCTTTTCAAATCGCGTGTTCGAGAAAGTCTGAAACAGAAAAAGACGGTGTTGATATCGATTCTATTGTTTGTGTTTTCGTGTCGAAACTAATTTCGTTCGATGCTTAGTGCGATAGCGATACGAAATTGACAGACAAAGAAGTTGTGTTGGATCTCATTGCTTTGCGGACGATTAGAGATACCTTTTACTGGCTTTAGCTGCTCAAAGGCCATTGAAGATAACGACACAAAAGTTACTGAAATAGTACCAGAATTAAGTATTCTAAATTAAGTTACCCGCAGTCTTTGGGTCAAGAAAGTAAATTAAATGTAATTTATTGGTTTTGCTGCACGATTTGTTGCGGCCGAAACACTAAATACAATATACAAAAACATGCAAAAACTAAGTTATTGCCGCCTAAAACAAAGCTCCCTGAATAGTAAATTTAAACGTCCTAACTCACAAACGGTAGCGGGTGTAGTGATTACCTATTTGATTAGGGGTTGGAACTGAGCATAATTGCTTGCTTAAGTTGAGAGGTTGTTATCTACCTGCTTCATAAGTATTCTTTCACAACTTACTTTTGTAATGATGGTGTTATTTTGAATATTGCATAAAAGATGGGTCGAAATTAGGTATGCAGGCAAAAATATATTTGGAATCTAAGTTGTAATAGTTTTGCCATGTCCGTATATTCATCCGTGTAGCAATCATACCCAATGTATCTTTTTTATTGACGACCGATGTGGCGCGGTGGGCGAAGGTCCGCCTGCGACACAGGAGGTTGCGGGTTCGATTCCCGCCCTGGGACAAATGTTTGTACGATCTGCAAATATTTGTTCCAGGTGTGCTGGGTTTTTTCTATGTATAATAAAAAAAAATATCTATCTATGTAATGTATTGTATTAAGTATATCAGTCATCTAGTACCCATAACACAAGCTTTGCTTAGCTTGGGGCTAGATGATGATGTGTGGATTGTCCAGCGTTATTTATTTATTTTTGTTTTTTCTTTAGTGTGCAATAAAGAGTTTATTAATCAATATATCTATAAGTGGTATCGCTTTGTGTCTCTCGTATTAAATAAACAAAATCACTTAGTTCTTAGTAAACCATTCTAACTTACGTATTTTACTTTTTAAGAAAATATGAATGTAGTGTGCTACTAAATTATATCATGTAACACTGATTTTATTTATCTAATATAGTTTCCTAAAACTACAATTTAGTGGTCAAATTAGGCTGTTCCCTATATACGTTTATCCGCTACCTCCTTTGCCTTGCAAGGGCCGGTTGGTACAAGTTTATCTTTAGCGACAAATTCTTCGTTTCCTTAATACGCTACCTCCTGTACATTGCTCCCGGCCACCAGGGCCGGAGCAGTGAATTACTGGCTTGTCAATCAATAAACATGATAAGTGCCGAGTTCGTGCCGACTCCCGCCGATATGCAAACAGGATTACACATCACGCCACGCTCCCGATTGTTGCCATCGATTGTATCGATTCCACGGATTTTTATACGCTTCTATAATTTGTAATGGCTTGAACATTTTGCTGCCCTAGATTCAGGAGGACAAGTTACGAACTTAGTTCGATCTTTTTGAATGCTTATTGGTGTCTTGGTGCTTTAATATGTAATACGCGGACATGTACCAAATATAATGTACCTACTTCTGGCTAACTATTTCTGTGTATCCTCACAGATCTGCGTTAATGGGGATAACAGTCTGGAGCATCTTTGTTATTTTTTTGTTTGTCTGACTTCTGTAACATCTTATGGGTATGTTGTACTCAAACATGCGATTAATTATAGTATGTTAAACTACTTCAAAAGTACTACAACCAGTAGTTCTACTCACAAGTAGCGAATGTGCTTTGACACGTTGTCTACAAGGTAGGAACGTTCATGGAAGCCCCAACGAAGATCGGCCCTCATTCTACATTCTGTCTTTACATACAAAGGTAAATCCAGCAATTTCTGAGACGGTTCTACAATCAGTCGTGTCTAAGGCTCTATGGCTCCTTTACCCTCTTATACATGACATGACAAATGCTACTCTGCTTTTGCAAGACAGAGCCGTAATCGTAACACATGAAATCTAAGCGTCGCTGTACTTCAAATACATACATTTCTGCTTATCCGTACTGATTACCGTTCCCTAGTGTTGATACCAAAGCTGATGATTAGACACAACAATTTCTTCGGGCAGTCTATAAGGGACTGGACAAAACGCTTAGATAGCTCGCTCTAATCGACTCGTGGCGCCATCTAGTTCTATCACCATTAAACTAAGGTGTTACAACATTATTTTTTACTAGTATGAGTCATTCATAGTATAGACATAGTACAAACACTCCAAGTTAGTCACTTTTACGCAGTTTGGTTCTAGTTAATATTCATTAGAGGGGGAGGTTAGATGAAGATAACCACGCCAGTGTTTTATTTATAAGTTTATTGATACATTAATGTCTGTTGCCTTATTAAGGGACACCCTATAGATAAGATATAAATATTCATTATTTACTTTATCACTGTCTGTATTGATATCAGAATATTCATCATTTTCATTCAGCTTGTGTCTTTTAATTTCACAGGGAGCTTCAGAAACTTATTTTCTTGTCAGTTTAGAATGATGATTATCAGTCTCTTAGGATAAAATCTCTGAGAAACCGTTATGAATTATTTTGAACAAATTGAGTATTTTACTTTGAAATAATAAGGATTTAGTTTGATTTCGTTAAGAAAAAAAACAAGATATAAAAAAGTAAAACTTGAAGTAAATTTTGTTGTTACTTGGCTGTAGGGACAAATATCTGTTGGTAGTAAAATCAGTTACGAATAATTGGTTCTACAAATAATAAGGTATATAATGAGGCATATATAATGAGGTATAAAATCGGCAGACGATTTTATCAAAGAAGCGAATAGTTAAACAATAACTTTCCAACTTAACCGTTCTATAAAATCAATGATATCTGTGAATCGAAACTTAGGGCAGTTCAAAATTTTAATGTCTCGACCTGACGACCAACTTACCCCAACCACCGTTTCTTGATTTTAATCGAATCATAGTTCTTAACATAATAGTAATAAGGATGATAGTAATAGTTAAGGGTATTTGAAAACAGGCAGAGTTATGTTAGCTATAGATAGTGATCTTGAGGTAACCATTGCGTGTTTAGCTGCCGGTTCATTCCCTTTATTAACGTCCTTAACAACTTTATTTTTCGTCAAATTCAAAATGTCCCTTTTTAACATAAATAAATTGTATCGAATCGACTGTAAATTTGAATTGTAGATTATATTCATGTACCTAGTCAAAGTTACAAGTCCTACTTTGTGTTCTAAGCAGTGATAAAATTTATAAACTTAAATTTTTAACTTAAAATACGAGTGCTTTAAGTATTCTTACTTGTGCAATTTAATTTATTTAAAATATTGATACTGTTTTATTTCTATTTTGACAAACAATAGCTAAAGATGTCTGCATTCTTCACTCGAAAGGAAGCCATCGCGTGCCATTCTAATGATTTAAATACCCGCTAAAATATAAAGTAGTTTCGATAAACATTTACAACTATCGTCACAAAAAAGACAGGTGCTCAAAAATATCAGAACGTTAAAAATATCTGAACAACACCGCAAACAGTTTTATATGCTCGTAAATATTATAAAACTAAGATCACCCTCACGAGTAAAAAAAGTTTTGAAACACACTATTACATAGAATGAATCAAAAACGAAACCCCTATACTAACTAGCACAAGGTAGAAATTCATAATGTCTTCGATTTGAACTGTAAAGAAAAAGTTGTTCTAAAACAATAGATAGTAAAATCGTGATTCGAAGTTCGTGACAGAACTTTTCGGTTCCTTCGATCGATCTGTTTTGCTTTCTTTCTAACCTAATTATTAATTTTGCAGCGGCATGCAATATTAATGTAATCGATATCATACTTATTAAAAAAATGCGAAAGTTTGAGTGGATGTATGGATTGATGAACTTGCAAAATCGTACGCTTGTATCAGAGGGTTAGGCGGAGATTATCCAGTTCCACTTGCTACGACTCTGACATACCTACTTAGGACTTTATTTCTTTCACTCTCATCACAAAGTGAGGTAAACGGCATTTCCTAGAACCAAAAATTCCAAGCCTTGGGAGATGTGCGTGAAAAGGGCTTGAATTCTTCCACCAGGTTCTTCGATCACTAGGTACTTTTTAGAGCCACCATACCTCAACTAGATCACTGACCTAACACAGAGTGACCAATAATAATGAAGGTGACGACAAAGAAGAATTACATTCTTAATAAATGCTGGTCGGTTTAGGGTTTTGTCTTGGCCTTTCGTTGACAATCATAGTTAATACGTTTTAATCATATAGAAACGTCAAATTAAAATTTGAAATTTTATCGTGAATTTATGCAGATTCCTCGCAACGAAGAACCTATCAAAGACCTAAAAGAATCAGGCAACAACGTCCCCATGATCGCTTTATAGAGTGATGTTTTTAGCACATATGAATTTGGATGTATGGACCATGCGAGTGAAACTGGGAGTAGGAGCCAGTTAAAGCTCGAATTCGCGAGCAATTTTTAACGTTTGATTTTCTTCAATCTTCCTCCCTTACTCCTTTTGTTCCCTATCGACACGGAGCTCTGTGCCAGATATTAGTCATGTTCCAGTCTTTTTATTCGATCCAATTTGCCAAATCTGTTGTGGTTCTTCGTTTGTGCTCTTTGAACTGCACTCGGCGTTCTGAAATTCGATTATTTCATTGCCTGTTCTTTGATTGATGGATTTTGTTTGCTGTTTTTGGGCTTTTCGGATGCATTGAGTGGTTTGTGAATCCGCTAAGTGCCTTTTTGTTGCATTGGAATCGTTTCGGCTTTTATCGGTTCCGTTTTCGACCGATAAACTTAGGCTGGTGTAACAAAGGCTGGTGTCCACTGAAGCTTAGGTATGACGACTTTCAAGTAAGCTATGTTGCAGGTGTAAATAACTCTTTTTGATAATATCTATTCAGTCTTCTCAATAGACGACCTCGGTGGCAGATCAATACATTCACACTTTGACAACTATTCAGACAGTCATTTATATTTTATTACCACTACTATGTCAGTTTTTCTGAGCCTTAAGAAATATAACATCAAACATTCAAACGAGACCCTGTTACATAGCGAACAATCGAACAAAGAGTGACCCAAAAGAAACGTTATCTTCAAACTAATTGCAGCTAACGATCAATTTCAATTCAGTAGCGATAAGTGCCTAACATGGTACTATCACGATAGTTTGTAGCACCGTGATGTCACTTGATATTAAAAGCTCGATTATCGATACAATTGAATCGAACATCGCGTGCGTAAGCAAATTTATGGGGGCAGGTGTGGTTGATGGTACTTTCTCGACTTTATGTTGTGTCACTGTTGCCTCTGTATTAATGACGAACAGACTTTAATACCTTAACGGTTATGTTGTTTCTGGAGTTCCGTCTCATCGTCGGCTGTAGAGAAAATAATAGAACATATTTTTTTTATTTGCTTGAAATAAGTGCATATAGGTTGTTAAAAAAGATACAAACCATATTCAGCTATAATATTAGTACTAGTATTATTTTTTATTACATAATTTTAATCTACCTATTTAGTATTCATTTACTGTGTAAAATCCATCGCGTGGTTTGCAAAACAAAATTTACGAGCAAGTTTTTCAGTGAAATGTTAAGGGCGATACGATGAGTCCAGACTAGTATTGGCAATTTTGTATTTTACCAATTATAACTGGTATTGATAATTATAATCAACCAAGTATTATAATTATCAATACCAATTATAATTGGTATTGATAATTATAATCATCATCAGCCTATATTAGTCCACTGCTGGACATAGGCCTCCCCTAATGAGCGCCATAGCGCCCTGTCTTCAGCTTTTCGCATCCAGCATCTGCCTACAGTCTTTCGCAGATCGTCATCCCATAAAATAATAATCTCCTATATACACACAGATAAAGTAAATTTTTCAATTTCTATTTATTTATTTGCGAAACATGGTTGCAAGCAGTAGATAGTAAAATAGTCAAAACATATGACTAAATTAAATTAAGTAGCGTATTGAAAATTGTTCAGAAAGTATTAAGTGAATTTATTGACCAATTATTTATTATCAAGAAAGCAGGTGCCCGAACAGGTTTTAAAATACATAAATTTTGTTTTACGATTATCGAATATCTCAAGGCCAAACAAGCTATTGCCATATCAAATTTTCTATACTACTTCGCGAAAGTTGTGAGGATGGATGTTTGTTACTCTTTCATGCAAAAACTACTGAACCGATTTTGATGAAACTTTACAGTAATATAGATAGATAACTTCTTCATTGTACATAATACCAATTAACAGTACAAACATAAAAACATAGTAAAAGAACAAAAAAAGCTATACATCAGAATAATACATAGGCTACTTTTTATCTGAGTTCCACGCTGGCGAAGCTGTGGGCAGAGGCTAGTTTGTAAATAAAAATTAAATGCTGTTCATTGGTAAGCGCATCACTTGAGAACGGCTGACCGATTTGGTATTTTTCGTCAATAAAAAAAGGTAGTATTTTGTTTTTTTCCAAGTTATATTGTAAACAAAGAAGTCACCCTGTGTGAAGCCAGTCGATGTAAGGAAAATATTATTTTTAAACTAACATCTATCAACTTTCTTATTGAGATCCCTTTGCTTTTTTAAAAGCATAATTATGTCATCTCATACTATTAGAGATCCCTAGTGAGTTATTGGTATACTTCGGTATTCCCTTGAGCTTGTTTGAATTATGATTGTTTTTTTAAATAATTAATAGCGTTTTATAATAATTATTACTTTGTAAACATTGGTAGAAATGTCTTCAATAATTTTATAAACCAATTTAAGGTTAGTTTTCACCTCACCTGTTGGTAAACGGTTACTGTAACCTATGAAAGCTTGCAACTCCACGACTAACAACTTGATTGTATTTAAATACTGGGAACAAATGTATTTAAATTAAAATTAGAATTTAAATAAGTCAGGTAATCAAATTAAGTTACATTGTTTTTTAAACGTAATGTCAACAGAAAAATAGAAGCAGAAATAAGTGTCTAGCCTACACATGATATAATATTCTGAATCGTACTTGTCTAGTAAGATTGGCAGGAAACACAAAATCTTTCAAAACACCAAAAACATTTCACCCAACAATAAAAACTAAATAAACTTGGTTTATGATATTGGTAAAGAAGTTTCCGTCCGATTTACTCTTATCTTCGAGAAAGGGGAGCTAAAAAAGACATTGGGAAACGAAATATGACATTCAAATATTTTTTGTTGCTTATAGAGTAGGGTGTCTACGATTTCATTGATATTGACACTGCCAATAATCTTGACATTAAGAAGACAGAAAGACTGTAATTCCAACGGTGAACGTCCTCAGATGGCTCTGAGGATGACCATCAATTGATCTGTGAGGATACCAAGTATCCTTACAGATCGATCTTTTCTTCTTTCAGTTTTCTCCATCTGTCGTTATCCCGGTATGTTTTAATGATTTTTTATCAACCATCCATAGTTTTTGAATCATATGGTTAAATTATTCTTGAGTTTTCTAGTTTGCTTTAATCCTATTCACTGATAATCGGCGTAGTTCCAAATAACTAAAATATTTCTCAAATTGTCTGCCCCTACAATAAGTAAGTAATATTTTAAAACCACCAAGACATGAAACCTATCAGCAATGAACTAACCTTAGAGGCACACAAATCGATTGCTAAAAACTGCATATCAATCGGAATAAGCCGTTTCGGAGATGAATCATACAAACAATCATGCAAACATACAACCTCTGTTAGAGGCAGACGCATTTACGGGCTTGAATGTTTCGCAAGATACCCATATAGCTTTCTCTCATTTCCTTTTCCCAGCTGTCAAAAGTAATATCTGTCCCGTGATAAGAACTGACATAAAGAAAGGTTACCCTAGCCTTACGCCACTATGTCATTACACCCTCGCGTGAGACCGAGTATTTCGGGAGCTGTCGATATTCGAAGTCATCGTACACTCTATTAAAGGAGCTTCTTCACACGGCTTTTGGAGATCAAAGATTTTGTTTTGATGTCTTTGTTCGTCTCAGTCTGGCACTGTATCGGCAGTGACCGGATCAAATATCTGTATTCTATATCTTATTGGTCCTGCAGTTCATGAAATTATTGTACTTACTTAAAGTTCTTCCAATTTTTTTGTCACTACTGATAAGTCTGCGGCCGAATCATGTCACCGAATATGCCCTCCAAAAATAAAGATCATCCTAAAATAAATCAGCATCATTCATACGCCGTCACCTGTTCTTCGTTAGATCAACTCATATCGCTCGCATCCATCTATATTTATTTGTGTTATGATATCTGCACGTTTGTCATTGTCGTACGTTGGCCAACTCAGAATGTCAATGAGAGATGTTTCTGACAGTTATTATTTTTGAAGACGTCACAGCGAAAAATATTTTTTGATCTGACTTTGACAGAAGTAATAACGTTAGAAGCTGACGTTGTCGTGAGACGTTCAAAAATGCTTTTGAATATAATTCTTTATCCTAAAACGAACATAAAGCGTGCGAGGCAGTAAATTCTTATTTTTAACCTAGTCACTGACTAAAAAAGTTACCAAACTCGTAGAACAAATTAGTATCTTACTCATTGTTCAAAAATTCGCTCTAATTTATATAATTATATTACAAAATCCCTGTCCATTATATTTCAAAATCCATTATATCAAGCGTATTGCTATTTCAATAGTAAACTTACAGAATATTTCAAAGATTTATTGCAAGCACTAAGCTGCTAATCGACATAGCTTCACCACTATGAAACAGGTGACATTCTATAACGTTAGATCAGCTAGTATTACGCCAAATACATACCCTATTTTATTCATAATCTTCTAAAATTGACAGCCTCTATCCTTTATTTAGTGTTAAATAAGGACAGGGTACCAATCTCGCGAATAACCGATAACCGCTGGGGTAAACGTATTCTTGAGTGGAGACCGCGACTCGGCAAACGTAGTGTAGGACGCCCTCCGGCCAGGTGGGATGACGATATGCGAAAGACTGCAGGCAGATGCTGGATGTGGCAAGCTGAAGACAGGGCGCTATGGCGCTCATTAGGGGAGGCCTGTGTCCAGCAGTGGACTAATATAGGCTGATGATGATGATAAAGGACAGGGTTATAATCAGCGACCTGCTATATTCGCGAGCAATAATGAATAAGAGGTTAAGGGTATTCTTATCAATCACCCAATTAAATTCATTGGAATATAAAACATCTCCATCAAGTAAAAGGAACTATATGGTCGCATATCCGCACCGTATCACAGAAAACTTTTGTCCCATACCGGATAATGTCTAGTAGGATCCTGTTACTACAACAATGTCATATCAGCGTATAAGGTTTAGTTACATTTTAAGATATTATTACGACTATAATACGTACTTTACTATTCTCTTGCTGACGTTTCGTTGATCCTTTTGTTGTCCTTCCTCATGAGCGCCAATCAAATGGTCAATGAAACGTCATCAGGAGAATAGTAAAGTACGTGATATAGTATTGATAATATCCTAAAATTATATCAAATAAAAATAGTTGTTGATAAGCGGTTACTGCAGGTAGCCTTTAGACGCTTACAACACCAGAGGTACCTAACACAAAAAAAAATCCAAGGATTACTGTTAAGCGGCAGATGGAACTTTATATGAGAAGAATAATAATTAAGGTTTTTTATGTTATATCCTTGCATGACCTGCGGGCGATCACACTTACTCATGGCTATCGAGATGCCAATAAATTTTGACACTAGTTATTTAAATGGCCCATCTATCCAAAAAACGGAACGTCCATTATGAAAACAATTTTGTTCATTCGCATTGTCCATCTATGGCTCATCCAGCTTACAAATTAGCGTGATACGATTCATCCCATCCGATGATACCAGCCATGGGAAATTAGTGTGATCGCCCCGCTGTTGGTAATTGGTTAACGTAGCCTATAGATGTTTTAGCCTATAGAGGCATCACGCCGAGCTTTTTCGTAGAAACTTATACTAGAGGTATAGTCAGTTGGGAAAACTTCGGCAGCGTTCATTGGCATTTGTATCCTGGCAGAACGACAAAGATCGAAGACATTGGCAGGTCAGATGCGTGACATACTGCGCGGTCGCAATTAGCGTGCGCGAGATGGATGGAGTCAGATCATGGGGCAATCGGTGAGGCCTCGCCAACTCGTCCATCACTGTTCGCTGCGATCCGAAGACAGATTGCTCTCTAAAAGTCAGACCTTTCGATAGGTTAAATCAATATTGGCAGGCACTCAAAAGAAAAACATCGATAAGAAAGTGGCTACCTAGAACCAGAACCGGAAGACATATTAATGAATGAAAATAATTTAGCTAGTGACACGGCGAATTAATAAGTTTGGCAACAACCGAACTCAAAGTCAATAGGTTCTTATTCATTGTTATTACAAAGATCGTATAGAAACGTCAACATAAAATCTATGTGAATTTAAAATTTGAAAGTGAATTTACGCCGATTTTTCGCCATTATGTGATTTTGTCTAATAATCGCTATTTTGTACGTACCCTATAGGCTGAAGCTGAGCGTTTATGGGCTTCAGAGAACACGTTAAGATGTCGGTCCCAGCTCTAACAGCCATCAAACTGTTGAGACTAACTTCGAAACGCCTCTCCCGCACTCCCTAAAAACTACGTATAAACCCCTAGTTTATACGTAGGTATTCAATTTAAGAGAACTAGGAATGAAAATTAATTATCAAACGTCGATAAAACTCGATATTAAAACAACTGGAACTCCTTGTACAAGCCATTGTCAACAAAAAAAAAACAAAAAAACGTTTGTTTATTGGTACAGAAGCCGTAGTAACCAATTTTATAACCATCAAAGCACCGAACATGTGGCGAAATCGGTGCCATCGATGCTCTAAAAAATAAAAAAACTGCAGTCATCCCCCTCGTTCGTATTGCTCTGTCTCGCTCTGTGCACATGTGTTCTCCGCCTGCGATCAATGGATATTGTTTTATTTTTCGATAGTTTTTTAATCAACTTGTTTTATATTTACTGAGAATTCATCAGTCGATGGTTGGGTTATGGATAATTATGATAATTTACTTAGAAAAACCTACCTATCCTAATCCTTATCCTACTAATATTACGAGTATAAACGCGAAAGTTTGTGAGGATAAATGTTTGTTACTCTTTCACGTTAAAACTACTGAACGGATTTTGATGAAACTTTACAGTAATATAGCTTATACATCAGAATAACACATAGGTTACTTTTAATCCGGGTACCATCCGGGCGAAGCCGTGGGCCGAAGCTAGTAACATATAACGAAGATACTAATTCGTCATAGAGTCAAATGACTTCAATATTCATCGATAACAGTTCTTAGAAAAAAGTCGATATTTACAAACGACATAAAAATCGCTTCGCATTTCACAAATCATTCGCTTGCAATAAGTATTTAAAGATCGTCATTTTTTTCTCACGGTTCTGGTGAACTAAATTGACCCCTATAATTAGGCTCGTAAGGTTAACATTAGCTATGGTAAATGTTCGAGGAAGTTAACAAAGTCTAAGTGCAAAGCGGAAGCGGAAATGAACGGATTACGTAATTTGGGAAAGAAAATATAATATTTATATTATATTTTCAAGCAGTTGTTTGTATATTTTTAATACATTAAATTTTTCTTCCTGAATTACAAAATATGGTGCCACAAACAGAACGACGCAGTGAAGAAAGGCCCCCATTCGTTGAACCAAATATATCTTAAAGATTACGGGAAGTCGGTGAATAAAGGTATCCCATGACCGTTCATCATGGCAATCTTTAGAGGGGACCTATCAGTGTACTTCAGCAAGATGTTGTTGATGATGATGCTAATGTAATAAAAAATACTCCACAGCCTAGTCAGGAACAAATTTCGAGAGCAAAGCGTCACTATTCATTAAAAAAGGATAGCTGGATTAAAATGCTATATATTATTAAGTACGCCTATGTACTTGTTTTGCCATATGCATTGAATTTCTACCCGCGACGAAAGAAGCCCATACATGCGTTCGCCTCAAGTGATTGTCTCCAAAACGGCTTATTCCATTGAAATGTTTTTTTTTGATTCGATTTGTATGACTTCAAAATTACAATTAAGTTGCCACAGATCATTAAGGAAAATTGCAAAAGACGATAGAAAACACGTCAGCGGTTTTAAAAAGTGGGAATAAATCTAAAAGTGTTTTCTACCTGCAAACCTTAAAGGTATGAAGGCTTCGTCCATAGGCTTTACGATGATTGTACGTAAATGTTTCCATTACCCGCTCTGGCATATCACTTAACTCACACCTTATGGTGTAATATATCAAATATTGCCAAAGTAAACAATACCATACTACGCTGCATCTATGAATGGTGTTTTATTTCTATAATTTCTCAATGACTTCTAATTGTTTAGTGGAAAAACCTAACATTTAGAATTGCTAAGCAAACTTTAGTCTCGAAATAAGCTAAAAAAATATTTTTATTTGATTCTAGTTTCTGCCCACAGCTTCACCTATGTGGTATCAAAAAGTAGTTATTTTAGCCTTACATAATAACCTGAGATTCGTAACATATTTATATAATTTATTTTACGGTTATTTTCTGGTGAATTTTCTAAAATAAATCCTTGTCCTGCCAAAAAGGTCGAGCCGTTCTCAAGTGATAATATTTCATACATATTGATTTTTATTTATATAGATAACTAGCATCTGCCTACGGCTTCGCTCGCTTGGTACTCAGATAAAAAGTAGCCTATGTGTTCTTCTGGTATCTAAGCTATATTACTGCAAAGTTTCATGAAAATCCATTAAGTAGTTTTTGCGTGTAAGGGTTACAAAACATACATCCATCCTCACAAACTTTCGCATACATAATAGTAGTCGGAATTTAGATTATACAGGCTCCGGTCGCAAGTAAAAGATACACATTTAAGATCAACGTAATTAGGTCACATGAAGCCATGACGTTTAGGTCTCACAATAAATACTTTATTAATTACTAACACGATCGATCATCATCCGGTGGATCAGCTTACTATCATTAGATAAGAGTCATGTAAACATCTTTCGATATAGGGTGTTCATTTTGCAAGGATATCTTAGACTAGCGACTGTGACTGCGAACCGAACCACCTTTGTGAGGAAAGCGACCAATTCGATCGACCGACAACATTTCTTTTTGCACAATAACAATGCACAAAGTGAGGACTTAATGCTATGCAATATTTTTAGTCATTCTTAGCGGGAGGAAACTTTTATTTTACTTCACTATAAGATTTAGTCAAGTAAAGTAAAAGTTTGTTTGTTTTCTTAGAAAAGCGAAATAGATCGTACCATAAACTCTGGGTCGATTATGTAGATATTAATTGATTTGCGCATAAACACGTGCTTAAAACGGTGAAGGAAAACATCGTGAGGAAACCGACATGTCCTAGAATCGAAAATTCGAAGGCATGTGTCATCGGTTATTTTTCTAATAAGCGATAGCAACCTGTCTTTTGGAATGCTATCTACTTGCAAAACGCGAGCAAATTTTATGTGTGAATGAGCTTCTTATTACCCCTACTTGGTATCCTCAAAGATCTATGCACCAAGTATCTAGGAATAGAGTGTGGGCGTGGTGTTTTTTGTTTTTTTTTTAACTCTAGGTATAGATTACAATCTATAAATTTAGATGATGCAAAGCTAATGCCATGGATTAAGGCTTTTGTCCAACAGTGGCTGCTGATGATGATACATATTCATGACTATCTCAGACTTGACTCCTTTTGGCTAAGAGTGGTCGCATTTTTTAGTTAAGCAAGTTCTATTAAGTATCTTGGCTTGGTTGTCTTAATGTATGCGTTTAGAAAAACTAGTGTGACGACAGGATTCTAGATCTTTAAGTGCTTTGGCAATGATATTCATCAACTTATTTGTATAATATAGTCATTTTGGTACAGGATTTAATCCGGCTAATAATGAGTGAAGTTTTATAATCTTTTTATTGGCAAAATTCAAAGAAAATATTTTATTTCAGTACTGGATACATCTCTATTAGTAATTTCCGTTTCCTGTGGATATTTAAAAGACGATAAAACTATTTATTTTAAATGAATACACGTGTGTAAAACTACTGTCATTTGATGTTCGAAAATATCTTAAAAATTGTTTAAAACCGAGGAACAACCCTCATTAAAAAAAAAATAACTACCTTTGTAAATTGCCAAAATTTCTTTCAAACTTAGCTTACATATTGAGGCCATAAAAATACCTAAATTATAATTTTCAGTAAATTAAGTATTTAATAAGATTCATATTGTAAAAACGGGAATTTTCACGTACTGCACTATCGGTGAAGGCACCGACTAAGTTTCGACTCATTCCGAGAGTCTTCTCAGGGTGTGTGGTCGCGTCGCGCACGCGGAAGGAGAAAGTCGCAACCACTCACCGATATGAATAGTCAAGTTCACGATAGTTTTTGGAATAAAAAAAATTTAATAAGATTGTTTTAAGGTAGCAACATTGGTCTATAATTACTTTTACCTTCGGTCCAAGGAAACCAGAGTCAGACAATAATAACTTTTTTATAAGAAACAAAAGTTACACCCTGTATAACAAGCTTTAATCATGACGTCATTAATCGAACAATATGGGAGCACCTCCGGTAGACATGTCCCACGCCTTATCTGCGAACAGTACCTATTAGTACCTGCCTGTTTGTGCTGACGGTACTTTGCTATTCGAAACTCAATCGCTTGTTAGATGAGCATTATTTTATAAGTCACAGAATAATGAATGTCTAACTTCATAGGCGGGAGCTCGTATTATGCGTTTGCCGCAAAAGATTGTTTCTTTGTTTGTCTGTTATAATTTATCTCCGAAACAGCTTATGCGGTTTTTGCGATCGATTTGTATGACTTCAAGGATGATTTATAGGTAGGTTATCGACATAAGATGTAAAATACGAAAATTACCGTTTTACAAAAGAACACTAAACAGACTACGAACTAAAGGTCAAGTCAATCTGACGCCGTGGCAGTAGTGGCGGTGGCGAACTAAGAGGTGGTCAAGTAACTGTCAAAGTTGAAAATTCTTTATTGCCACCGTCAGCGCCACCACCTCAGTTTGACCGGGCTACTGGAGTACCCAATCTCAGTATATTAAATAAGTTTTAATAATTGAAATCATATCGAATATAGTAGACTAGCCTCTACCCACAGCTTAACCCACGTGATACCCGGATAAAAAGTAGCCTATGAACAGATTTGTATTTCATCCAAATCTGTTCAGTAGTTTTTGCGTTAAAGAGTAACAAACATGTATCCATCTTCACAATCACTGCTATCCGACTCTGGAACAGTATTCTACAGTCATATCGTGAGGTGTCTTCTGTTGAAGTTTTCAGATCCAAAGTTTACAATCACTTTTTAGCTCTCATGCTCGAATCCTACAATGTTTAAGCAATCAGTCTCTCAGCTACATATTGTGAGAATAATATATATTATATAGAATATTTAGTAGTCTATCAATGATTATCTGTAATTTGTAAGGTTAGGTTATGTAAGTAGATAGGTATATGTAATTGGGTTTATTTAGGGAATAGTGTTCATGTTTTATTAATAGATTAGCTCTAGCATATAATTTTTCTTATATTCATGCAATACCTCAAGACTCTTCTCCATTAACACAAAGGTTAGTTGGAAGAGAATGCTATCTAGCATTAAGTTCGCCTATGTACAGTACTTTGTAGTTGTGCAATAAATAATTTTCTATCTATCTATCTATCCATCCTAACAAACTCTCGCGTTTATAATTTTAGTAGGTTTAAAAAATGTGTTGATAATCTAGTCAATAATCTAAAAACAAATGGTTCAGGCGGAAGTCACCGAGGCGACACATGTTTACTTCATCGCATTGAGATCATCGTCTACACCATGATCATAATGTGATCATTGCTTCTGCGACAGATTTATCGACCATTACCAGCTCACAGTACATTGTAATCATGTTAATTTATTTCGCATGTTATAACATATTGGGTAATACGAAAAACACACATGGTTCTACAACAAAGTATCTTTATAAACTTATAAAAATACATTTGTATCATTATGGCCCTGAAAAGTGCCTAAATGGTGCAAGAAAGGGAGTTAGAGCGCCTCGTTTATACTCATTTCTTGAATTGAAAACATGAAACAAAAAAAATATTTTTTAAATTAAAATTTCATGTTTTGATTTCAACTAAATCTGTAATTAGATGTCTTTTAGATAGTGCTCACCTGACTAGCACTATCAGTTCACCTGAAATTACGTTATTTGTGCGAAGATATCTGATCTAAATCCTATTAATATTATAAATGGCTGAGTTAGGATGTTTATTTATTTATTTTAAATAACCTCCGTAACAGCTGGACCTATTTGGATGAAAGAAACATTTAATTCGTGACCTAGAATAACACAGGCTACTTTTTATCCAAAGCGAACCCATGGGCAAAGGCTAGTCGAATCTAGCATAAAATTCTATGCATGAATAACTAACTGAATAACAGACAATCATCACACATCCTAACCTAAAGATCTGATATATAGTGTATCGAGGTACTTATATATTCGTTTTTGTGTGTAGGGATGCAATAAGAAGTATTTCCCGAAATTTCCTTCCTAAAGTGTGCAACGGCATTATGAAGATTGTATAGGAAAAAAACACTGTCAGTCAAAAAAGTCACTGAACATTTCACTAGTTAATTAATTTAACAAGTTTAGTGTAAAGAACGAATTATCGCACTTTCACTTAAAATTTCTTTAATTGTTTTTTTTTATAAATAAAAAACATACAGGCAAATATCTAACAGACAAATTAGTTATTAAAATTCTAGTTGGATTCTAATAAACGATTCATAAACAATAAAGAAAACCTGAACAGGTACATATTTAAAAAGAAATTGAAGTGTGGTTTTCTTATATACTAAGTTCTAATTATTGTTCCAGGATTGTTTTAATGACATAAGTATTATTTTTTTCCAAAATTTGAAACGTGTGTTCCCTTTATCAAATGAAGTGCCTCCTTATGACTTGTGGCAGTCAAACCAATCTTAGAAGAATCCTTGAAGGCATACCAAACGATTGCAAAAAAACACTTTATAATTCTCTAATCCGTTTCGAAGATATACCTATGATAATAGACAATCCACACATAAAAACTAACTCTTTTGGCAAACGCATAGACTCCATTAGTTGCGTGAAAAAGATAATAAAATGTCCAGTTACAAAAAGAACTAAAAAACATACACTTTTATCATACACTAAAAATTATTCTGCTATCCACCTCCTGGCTCCACCATCAGACCCTCGTTACCGCGCATAATCTATTTGACTCATTAAAACGAATCTTATGAGCCTAAACTCGAGGGGTTTACTAGTAGCCACTGAAGAGTTCCTACTATATACTTCCTGGCTCCATCATTAGATCAGCTCCAAGATACTAAATTATAGTATTGTCATCTACATATACCTACACACAAAGTTTCGTTTCGATACGTCAATTAGAAGAAGGTTAACATTGTTAGTTAGTTAGTAAAGCTATTTATAAGCGTGTTATAAATGACAGTGATCCTATAATATTGCAAACAATAGAAGATATAACATTTCACATTCAAGAAACCATTCGTAATCCCATACATGTTTAATCGAACTTTTTTTAATAGAGTAAAGATGTCAGTTACCGACTTGTATCGGTTTAAGCCAATAGATCAATTTCTGTCCACTACGAATACACAGTATTTAATGATAAAATATACATCACTCCAAATAATAACCCGATAACATCATTTTTATTTCCTGAAATATATAATCTGTGTCTCTTCAAGGTAAGAGTGAATCAGAATACCATTAATAAAGTTTATGGTCAACTGAAAGTATATTATTAATAAAAAAAAAATGCTAAATGTATATACCAATTTGGGTTTATCGATATTTTTGATGACCGATGATTTTTTTATGGTTAAAGATTGCGGAAAGTCGGTGAGATGGGCCACGATCGTTCGTCGTGGAACTCTTTATACCGTCCATGTCCAGTACTGGACTTTCACTGGATGTTGATGATAATGATGAATATGTAAAGATGCATTTGCTTAACACTGACCAATTATAAAAAGGCATCTTCAAGGATCTAAAATTGAATTCCAACTAGAAACTTACTGTTTAATTCTAGTTGGTAAATAATGTGACAAAATTATGATTGTAAACGTTTTAACTAAATTATTGCAAAATGTAATTTTGAATGTTCTTAGTTTTTGGACAGTTCAACGACCCCACGTAACGCCATCTATGCAAAGAACCCGGAACTTCTCGTATATTAATTATACAATAATAAACCTACAACTTGCGGAAATTCCCAAGCAAACCGTAAATTTCTTGCTTCTGACAATAATACCGTTTTTTTTTTGATTACCGATTTATTTACAAAAATAATCGATCCATTGTTTAGAAGGACCTAAAAAATAACAAAGTTAAAAAAATATGATAATTATCATAAAGATTTGGATAAAAAAATGGTTTTTAAAATAATCAGTTATTGTTGAATGAAACTGAAAACATATTAACTAATTATTAATGAACTCTACAAAACTGTTTTGCATGCAGAGTCTAAAAACAGTTTTGCATGTTAGGTATTTGTAAATTTAAAATATGAAAAAGAAAATAAATATATAAATCTAATATTTTATCATTATTTTAGCAAGGGTTTCGTAAAATCTTATTTGCTCATACTCAATTTAAAAGAGTATAAATTTAATCCGTTTTAAAGCAGTTTTTTTATGATAATAATGTGAAGTAACTTTACGTCCTTAGTTTGAGTGATATAAAATAAATCAGCACTCATTTTTAAAACGATTCGAACCACCCTATTCAAGTTAACGATAGTGCACTAATTTCAAAATTAGGGTAAAAACACCAATTAATGACACTACCGTAAACTTGGCCACTTGTGAGCGGCGGCAGATTCCGCGTCGGCCACTTCACTAGTCTTTTAATAGTAGCTTTCCTAGACCTAATTGATCGTTTGATCTATCGATCGCTTCACTTTCTAGCAAATACTTTTTATTTTTAATGAGTGGAAATTCTAGCGTGATTTGTATCATGAGTTTACCTACTCCAGCGACTTGTCACACTTGTGTTTTTTTAAGCAAGTTAGGTATTCATGTAAGATCATACCAAAAACATATTTCTTTAAAGTTTCAAATCAAATTCAAATATGTGCAGAACTATTTAATATTTTTATTGATGTTATTTATACAATTGGACGATTCATTTTAATTTTTATAATTTTTTTTATATAGAGAAATATAATATACTGCTGATCACACAAACATTCTTCGTTACATGATTTGTATCACTGTTTAAGGGTCGATAAGTTGTGAATGTTTTTTTTTAAACTACACTTCTACGTCTTCCTATGATCACGGTCACTTGGTAGGTAGGATTACTTACTTGTGATCTCAGAAGAACGTTGATAAAATCACTTATAATTTATCAAACATGTCCACGTACACTTCAGAGTAAATAAAGTCACAGTGACTAAGAATCCAAAATTAATGTTCACCACAAGCACAATGCAACAAAAATGTCACAAAATCATAAAACGAAACAGTCATAATACGCCCGAAAATAATCTTTCAAGTCCGTACGAAAACAAAACAAACACAATGTACACAAAACCAAAGTTCACTCGCGCGAAAAAATATTATTCGAAATAATAATAAAACTACGATTTCAATTATTGACAGTTCACAATCACAATCGATTATCGGATGATTCGGATCCGATTATTTATTATTACGTAAGGTGATCCTCGTGGTTCCGTAACGAGGCGCGAGCGCGCGTGCTGATCGCGACACACGACTGCAGTGCGATCCTTCGTACGGACGGAGCCCCACCAACACTACGCGCATCTCTGAGGCTCACTCCTTGGCGCTGCCCCGCCCAGTGGGACGCGACTCGGTAGCTAAGATGACCGTCTCCCTCCTTCTCCCACCTCGCTTAAACTACGCTCGTCATCTCGCTCTCGCGCGGCGACAGTGGGGCGCGCCAATAGCATCGGTTCGGCGGATCGAGTCGAGACGATGAATCGAGATGTGTACTTAGGTATCACTGCACAAGTCCTTTTGTTGTAGTCGATAATAGGATGCGCTTTTTTTCCGGCGCGATCGGCTGCCCGTTTCTTGGCCACTCTACACTGTTTGTTTTGGTTTCTTGTAATTCTCGCCTATTGGAAACTGGATCTATTGGAACGCCTACACTTTTTTTTTGCATAAAAAAAAACGTAAACTACGCTTTTGTTTTTATATCTTAAGAAAATAACCTTACACGGCTTTTACTGTGAAATCTTTTGATATTTCAAACTACGCACACTTAACTTACTCATTACCGGTGTCATTGCGTTTATTAGGTATCTTTACCATCTTAAAAAGTTTTAAGTTAGTATGAGGATGTAGTAATAAGTATTCAAGGTGACTCGAGTAATCGAAGGTGCTTGTAAAAGGGCAAGAAGCGTAGGGTGATCGTCTCAGTAGTCAGCAGGGGTGGGTGAACTCGAGGGCGCGATGTAGGTCAGTTTTTGTTTCGCGCCACCCAAAATTCGGTTACTAGGTTCTTGTATTTTGTTAGAAAATATCTTAGCCGGAGTATGTTATTTATACATAGTTATAGTCACATATTTTTTAGAAATAGATTAAGCATTATCGTGTGTTGTCTTAAGAACATTGTTTGATACTTTTTAGACTTTAATTAAGGACACTCTCTTAATAAATGTGTTCACCTTGTTCGATTGGCACCACACTTTACTTCATAAAAAAAGCAGAGTTTTTGCCTGGACAAGGAATTTTACAAGGAACAAATTTACTTACAAATAAAATTTTAAATTTACCTAGTTTTTTTACCCCTAACACTATTGACTTTGATTTTGATGTATATTATACTGTCATTAACTACGGCATACCTATATAGGAAGTAACTAGCAGAAAACTGGAAATTAAATACATCAATAATTACATTTTATCAAGTAATAAAGGGAACAGATTCTTATTTTTCAAAAAGAATATAATTCATTGACTATGCTGATATAAAATCTTTTCAATTTAAATTAATTTATTCGAAACGTCTAACTTTTATCTACTTAACAGAATATTCGATAACTGCATTATTTGAAAGAATTTACTACTAAAAGTTAGGAAAAAAATCTAATTTTTAATTCGATTTAAAGCCAAATTAGGCAGGCTGGTAGAAAAGTCCGCCTTTTGCCATTTTTATAAATTGTACAATAAAGTGATAATAAATAGTAAAAAAAAGTCAAAATACCTTCTTATCAGTTTAAGATCGTGGATAATTCACCATTCATTAATTATATTAAGATAACCATTAAAAAAATTGCATCGCGCAAAAAACATAAAATATAATAATACCCAAAATGAAATGGCAAAATGTCAGGTTTAAATAGCCATGAAATCGCTCTAGCATACGTTAATTACCGTCCCCTCACCACTAGATGGCGGGCCGCGGCGCTTTTCCTCATTTTCGTTATATTTCCCAACGATGCGTGTTCCGAAACAAAAGTTAGAACCATAAATTGCTTAAGGTTCTCACATGGGGTAAAGGTTCTCAGTTTGTGACATGAAATAATATGTAATGTAGACTGATAATATTGTTTTATTGTGTTTAAAGTAAAAAAATAATAAATAATTATGTAATTTTGATATTTACTTGTTCTTCCTTTGCCAATGGGTTCCCCGTTTAAATTTTATTCGAGTGAAATTTGACCACATTTACACCATCTTCTGTAGATTCGCACTAACTTTGTGAACTAATAGATGACAGTACCTATAGATGAGGCACAAAGTAAATGTTTTATTTAGACCAAATGCATAGCATCATTTAGCCCCAAACTAAACAGAGCTTGTATTATGGGAACTACATGTTTGATATACTACTTATATTTTTTTTATTTACAAAAAAATATCTAAGTAGTTTCCACATTGTGACGACATTAGACTTAAGATTTAGATTGGAGACATTTAGTTTTTTATAATATCAGCCTAAATAATCAAAGGAACTGGATAAGTGCTTATAAATAAGTAGTTTTCTTGTAGGTTTACAGGGAAAAGCGGGCTGGTTCTTTCTTCGCTCAAAGGATTTCTTTGGCCATTCAGCGAGGGTATACGAGAGATCATGGCACCACACCGCATGGTTTTTTTTTTGAAAATTATTAACTCTTTTGTCTGGGAGAGATCGCTATTTAGCGATAAGACCCATTGTACAACATTGTCAAAGTTTGTAGTAGGTACTTACCTAGTTGATATGTATTTTGGCGTGCATTAAAGTACTTTCTATCTATCTATCTAACTGTCAGTTTCGCCTTGGTTTGTTTACGTTTTACTAAGTTGTTTGTAAATAAAATAAATACTCTGGGTTTGTGTTTGCCAAATGTTTTAAATGGATTTAATTTGACTCATCTGAAAATAGAAAAGGTATCGACAATAATTAAGATAATATTATGAAGATAGGTGATTAGTTTTTGCACTACAACAAAACGTTTGGTTAAATTTGATTTAAAAGCAGTAAAATCGTTATTCTCAGCGGGTAACATTAGCTTGTGGATAATTCATCTATGACTTAAACCTTTTACCACACTGGTTTTTTCACAATTGGTTCTTGTAATTGTTTTTTAGGGTTAAGAATCTAAATAGGAGAGAGCGAATCGCTTGCGTCTGTCTGTCTGTGTGTCCGTTCGTGTCTCCGATTTCTTGCTTAGTTTAAAACGTATTAAGATAAAATTTGGGATGTACGCATGTTTTTTACCCAAAAGCAAAAAAAAACAGAATATAAATTTATGAATAACTTTTTCCCGCGCCGCCTAGTACTCAGATACATCTAAAATGGAGACCAGTCTTATTTTCATTACACCCATCATGAGGGGTATCATTAAATATGACTCTAAAAATCACTTTGAGATGTCCTCTATTATTTTGATTGTAGGTAGGTAAACGAGGGCTTACCTGGAAATATAAAGCTTATAAGCGGCAAAAGTTATGCGCTTCTCACTTTGAGACCTAGAAGTCAGAAACAAAGTTAAGCGAGTAGAATTAAATAGGAAGTACATACGAAATATAGTCGATTTCTAATGATATCTTTAAAAGGCAACTTCAGAGCATGTCTGGGCACGTCTTGGGCACATTATTCCTACACATCTGTCAAAGCTTTAGACATTGAACCAGTGTAAACTTTCTATGTTAACTTTATTCACAAAACTTTACAAAAAACAATGGTTTTTACCTTCAACACACCGACAAATAAACCTCGGTTCATCAAGGAACAATGCAAAATGCAAACATTAGATGCAGGGGCGTCTTAGATATTAAAAACATCTGTTCGTTCTGTCTGTCCCTTCGATATCCGCCCGCGCGCGTAAAGGGTTGTTATTGGCGTAGTGTGGATACGCCTTTGGAAACGATTGATTGAAAAACGTGTGTTTAGGCCTGGAACTAAACTGAGCAAGACACGCTTAAGTCTGCTTTAGCTTTGGGTGTGGGTGAGCCTATGTCCAAGGGAGGGCGCTGGGAGCCCGATTCCCAGAGCCAGTTATTCTCATCCGACTCTCAACGCACCAACTCATAAAATGTGTACCCCAATTATTTATACATAATTATCTATTGTTAAATACTAGTTATTTGTATTAGTACCTACATAGTTTAAATAATAAAAAACTGTATCTATTCTAAATGTCATCAAAATCTGTTCAGCTATTAGAAATATTTATCATTATATCATTATACAAGCAAATAAACTGTATCTATTCTAAATGTCATCAAAATTGGTTCAGATATTAGAAATATTTAGCATTATACAAGCAAATATCTCTTTATTTATAAAATAAGTAGGAAAAAATATAGGGTATCTACTTATTACTACACAAAATAATAGGTACAAAGCATACAAATATTTGCATACATGTGTATTTAGCGAATATCAAAAGCGATATATTATACCTATTTAAAATGTCAAGAAAAAATATCGCTTTATAAACTTATTTTAATGTCTATAAAAAATAACAGCGTTAGATGAAATCGAAGTGCTATTACAGTCAAGGGAATTAAGAACGAATCTCAAACTGAATCTAGACACACAGCTATTTTTAGACATACATACGGGTCATAATTATTGTCATTGAAAATTGTCAAAAAAAAGAAATAGTCTAGATTCCGAGATTCATTATTATTACCTAATAATAATGAATCTCGGGAAAAACCTTCCCGAGGAATCGGTGCAAATGAGAGGTGTCCACGTGATTCATATAATCCAATAATATAGACAATGTTTACTTTCACTGTTTGTATTCTAATTCAAAGTTTATAACTATTTACAAGTAGGTATATACAAAAAATATAGATAATAATAATAATAATAATAATGCTGGACTTTCTTTTCACACAGCATCATTTAGCCCCAAACTAAGCAGAGCTTGTATTATGGGAACTACATGACTGATATACTACATATTATATACTTTTTGTTTTATTTTGTTGTAAAATAGATGAAACAGCTAGCCATCTAAAGACCGTTGCAAACGATCTATAGATAGGTCAACTAATCCAGATCACTACCAGATTACTACTACTTTCACTTACTTTCGGACCAGCGTCTTATCCATCCTAGTCTGTCGCATCGAAATCGGTAAGTGAATTTCTAAAAAAAATAAAACAAAAAGAAAGTGTAAAAAGTATCCCTTCTTATGCAAATAACTTTAAATTTACGTTCCGATTCCCGTCGTTTCGTGCTGTTATTAATTATTAATTTTCAAATGATTTATTAACTTTTGCAGACCTATGAAAAATTCCAAGTTGATTACGAAATAAAAACGTGCCTATTGAAAGGGTTGATTTCACGCCTTCAATAGAGTTAATCAACAGGAAAAAGAGTTTTTTTGAAGGAAATTTTTGATAAAGGGATATTTTCATTGCTTCGGGGTAGCTTAGCGAACGGCTTACTAATATAAAACATATTTTTAAAGATTTTTAATTTGTACCAACAAAATGGATGACGTTAGCTGGTTAAAAAAGATAAACGCATAATTCTGATACCCACGACACAGGGCCCCTCCCTGTGTCGTAGGTATCTACAAATGTCTGTCTCGGGTCTGAGCATTTTTTATGTTTATTATGTATTACAAAAAAAAGTAAAAAGCAGTATATCAGTCATGTAGTTCCCATAATACAAACTCTGCTTAGTTTGGAGCTAGATAATGCTGTGAAATATATATCCAGCATTATTTATTTATTATTTTGTTTGAACGCGTTAATTTCTGGAACTACCAGTCGGATTAAAAAAAATCTTTTTTCATTTAATAGCCTTGTTCTTGAGAAAGGTTAACATTACGCTACAACCGTTGAGATCAGAGCAAAAGAAGTAATAGCGCAGCCGGGGAATGCGACGCGGTGGTTCGAGGTCAAGGGCGGCCGTGGCACCGTTAGTAAAAAAAAACAGTCTCATACATAGTCTTGATTATGACTCCCTGTGACACTAGGAGTCAGTGTGTCGTGAGTATCAGGAATTATGAGAACCATAGTACCACAATAACCTATACCTAGATCCGGAACAAATCTGCAGAAAATGCAAGCATTTATCCTGCAGCGATAATCGAGCCTGCACCTCTTGCGTTTCAGCCGGGTCACTGCTCCGCCACCGAAGTCAGATTACATAGAACTTTAGATATTTTTATCATTTATCCTTGTGATAAGAGCGAAAGGGTTCGTTCAATAATCCATGGCGGAACATCTTGAATCTTTCATAACGCGATACTCGGCACAGAGTAGAGTAGATCTAGAGAAAGTCAGAAATTAAATTGATCGACCTCGCGTTTTAAAGGTGTCGCGTGAACACAAGTAAAAAAATAATTAAAAATTATATTTAATCAGAGAATTGAAATTAATGTGTTTTGGTTGGACGACCTCTGTGGCGCAGTGGGCGAAAGCCCGCCTGAGACGCAGAAGGTTGCGGCTTCGATTCCCGCCGCGAGACAAATGTTTGTATGACCTGCAAATATTTGTCTCGGCTCTGGGTGTTTTTTATGTATAATATGTATGTATTTACAAAAAAAGTATATAAGTAGTATATCAGTCATGTAGTTGCCATAACACAAGCTCTTTTTTTTTAGTTAATCAACTGTATAATAACTTTAATTAACATAAGTAATTAAATAGGTAGGTATATGTATAGATAATAGAGCTTAAGCCAAAAACATCTACCTAAACTTACCTAGGTATACCTAGGTAGGTACTAACTAATATACATATACCTAGTCACTTAGGCAAAAAGTTCTTTAATTAGCAAAAATACATATTAGCAAAATTTACTAAGGTACCTAGGTAAGTATGTACCTTACTAGGTATCTAATACAAATTTCATTGTGTTTATAATTTTTACTTTTGTACCTAGGTAGGTATTACTTTTTGATAAATAGGAGTACTTTATATATTTATTTATTGAACAAAGCAAAAAGTTTTATTATTATTATTATTTATATTTTTATTTACATTATTGATTATTATTATTAGGATATTATTACGACTATATTAATATTCTTTTGGTAATTGAACAGTCCTCTTGTTAGACAAGACCTGTCTCACGTCCATCGAGCGTGTTCATGTTTTTTGTATACGGACTGTCGCTTGCATTTTTCACATAGATCATACAAAAAAATAAACAAACACGCTTACAACTGTATTCCCCATGAGTATTCCAAGAAAGAGGTAGTAAGTGCCACGTCTACACATTAAATTTAGCACATGCCTGCGTTGCTGCTGCGTTCACGTAACAAATTGCAAGCCCATCGCCGCTTATTGGAATACTAACTGATGGCAAATGCCTTCAAATTTTCGGTTCTAGGACATGCCAGCCTTTTCGGGATAGACACATATAGTAACACGCATTTTGACATAATTTTCAACTGGCTAATAGGTAAAAGGAAGGATAATTTTTTATCAATAAATGATAATTATTGATAAAAAGATAATTTTTAACTATGAACTATGAACCCATAACGTCAAAAAAGAGCATTTCATTAAGTACCTACATTATTGGGGCTTAAATAGAAAATTCGTTTAGGAATATTTTGTGGTATCTGCGACTGAAACTACTCTGCGATCTATTATCGAAATGCACATCGCGGTTTCCATAAGGGTTGAATATTCCTACCGCGGACCAACTTAAGTTTGCTTTCAAAACACCCCTATGTGGTATCAATAGAGTTCAAATCCAGTTTTATTGAAACTCGCTAAGTTTGTAAGTACTTCGATATTTACGATTCACGATAGACATTACTGGAATTGTACGTTTATACAATGGCATCCTTTTAGATGATTCTTCTTTCTATAGCAATGTAAAATACTTTCATTATCAATGACAGTATACTTTTCGTTTCAATATCACTCAGATATTTCGTTCCTTTCGCGTTTTACCAAAAAGCCGGCGAACCGACGACCGATGTGGCGGGTTCGATTCCCGCCCTGGGACAAATATTTGTACGATCTGCAAATATTTGTTCCGGGTGTTCTGGGTATTTTCTATGTATAATAAAAATGTCTATCTATGTAATGTATTGTATTAAGTATATCAGTCATCTTGTACCCATAACACAAGCTCTGCTTAGCTTGGGACTAGATGATGCTGTGTGGATTGTCCAGCATTATTTATTTATTTATTTAAGTTCCGGGTTCCGCATAGAAATACTATATTTTTAGGGTTCTGAAGACAAATTAAAAAAATTGGACACTTGTATCCTTAGAAGTAGAGCTCTTTGTGGAGAGCTTGTCTAGGAAAGTAGTGGCAGCCGCTTGCATTCTTTTGTTCGTTTGTTTGTTTTTCGTTTGTTTATTTATTTATTCCTGTGTTCCGCTTTGATGATTTGAAGGGTATAGGTAAGTTTCGTTTAAATTACAGACACATGAGAGTTTCCACCCATTATGTCTCAGGAAAAAATTGTTTTGTCTTTTTATTCCAAAAAATATCGTGAACTTGACTATTCATATTGTAAAAACGGGATTTACAATATGATAAGTCAACGCGGGAATGCGGAAGGAGAAAGTCACGACCACTCACCCTGATGAAGACTCTCGGAATGAGTCGAAACTTAGTCGGTGCCTTCACCGATAGTGCAGTAGTTTTGTCTTGTACGTCTGTCTCTCTGCCTGTCCGTCCTAGTGTCACACCCCGATTTCTAGTTCAGTTTAAAGCGTTTCGATATACAATCATTTTAATTTGGTAAGCAGATACTCGTAGTTTAAATAACACATGAAAATAACGTTTTCGCACTTTCCCTAGAACAAAATGAGGGTGATTTTATTTTCAATGCCATTTTTGATTTGAAGTCCTCGTCCAGGAATAAAAGGCTTTAAAGTGGCAAAAGTCATATAACTTTTTAACTTTGAGTCCTAGAAGTATGTAAACGTTTAGCGCGGAGCGTCTGATAGGATCTACCGTCTAAAATGGTTTCCAATGATAATTTACCTGGCTACCTACCTTGACATTAAATGCCTTAAATCCTTGGAAGACACTAGCCACCCACAACACAGAGAATCTAGTAAAACTAACTTGTTTGCCGGTAGGGAAATAAAAACTGTTTTGTACCCACTAACATAGGCACTCCCTACCTGATTCTGATTCTGATTCCTACATTAAATGATGTATTGAGTTGTTTTAGTAACTTGGTATATAAGCACCTATGTTTATTTGATGTATTAAGATCAAATAAACAAATTTATTATTTTACTAGCTGCTGCCCACGGCTTCGCCCGCGTGGTAAAAAGTAGCCTGTGTTATTCTGATGTATAAGCTATATTACTGTAAAGTTTCATCAAAATTCGTGTAGTGGTTATTGCGTGAAAGAGTAACAAACATCACAAATTTTCACGTTTATATTATTACTAGCTTCTGCCCACGGCTTCGCCCGCGTGATACCCGGATAAAAAGTAGCCTATGGGTTATTCTGATGTATAAGCTATATTACTGTAAAGTTTCATCAAAATCCGTTCAGTAGTTTTTGCGTGAAAGAGTAACAAACATCCTCACAAACTTTCACGTTTATAATATTATGAGGCAACTTCGGGCATATCGTGATTCGACAGGTCATGGGCCAGTGCTGTTAGGAGCCAGTATTTATGTATACGTTTGCCGTAAAAGGTTGTTTCTTTGTATGTCTTTCTGATATAATTTATCTCTGAAAGAGCTCATCCGATTGAAATGCGGTGTTTCATAATCGATTAGTACGACTTCAAGACTGATTTTAGATAGGTTTTACCGCCACAATTTACTAAGAGGCAATACAATAGACAATACACGGCGCGTCGCGGAAGGAGATAGTCGCAACCACTCACCCTGATGAAGACTCTCGGAATGAGTCGAAACTTAGTCGGTGCCTTCACCGATAGTGCAGTACGTGAAAATTCCCGTTTTTACAATATGAATAGTCAAGTTCACGATAGTTTTTGGAATAAAAAAGATGGAAAACACGTTAGTGGTTTTAAAATTTGGCAATAAATAATTTTGACAGAATACAAACCCCCATACAAATGTGTAAGAAATTCCGTGAAGTGCTTATAAACAGCAATTGACAATGAACTCAAAGAGGCGTTGCCCTCATACTCTGGATTTGATCTGACTCATTGTTTCAGCCATAATCATTAAATAATCAACGTTATTATATTCTTGGACGAATAGTCTCGATGATGGTAATGTGAACCATAGAATTAGGTGACATTTAGAGTTGGCCCTCATTTACTCGAACTGGTATTCAAAATAGA
Organism: Perizoma flavofasciatum; assembly: GCA_958496245.1. Lineage (NCBI taxonomy): Eukaryota > Metazoa > Arthropoda > Insecta > Lepidoptera > Geometridae > Perizoma > Perizoma flavofasciatum. The sequence continues at coordinate 10,140,469 of OY292440.1, read as the reverse complement.
ATTGACTATGATATTATAAAAAACTCGGTTTTAGTTCAATTTACACGTTTAAAATCACCACTTCGTTATAGTACAACTAGCTTCTGCCCACGGCTTCGCCCGCGTGGTACCCGGATCAAAAGTAGCCTATGTATTATTCCGATGTATTAGCTATATTACTGTCAAGTTTCATCAAAATCCGTTCAGTAGTTTTTGCGTGAAAGAGTAACAAACATCCTCACAAACTTTCACATTTATAATATTAGTAGGATTGAGGTTTTTGTTTATTTCTGTGGTCTATTAGCATTTAATCCCCGACGCAAACAGAGGTTTCTAATAAGTTGACCTTATGTATCTGTGTGTCTGTCTGTGGCATCGTAACTCCCAAACGAATGAACCGATTTTGATTTAGTTTTTTGTGTTTGAATGGTGATTAAATAATGCATAATTTATGAATTTAATAATTGAATGTAATATGTTTTTGCAATAGTTTTTTGTCAAGGAAGATTTGATATAAGGTTGTATCACCTCAGATCTCTAGGGGGCGCTGTAGTTATTGAAGACACGAGTCAGTTCTATTTTTCTAAAAAATCATTTGTTAAATCCGTCCTGCGTAATTGACATTTCTATGAGTTTCATACTCTTTAGAACGTGGGGCGTTGTTGCAACAATTAATATTTGATGATGCGGGCACACTGTTTTCGATGCACTCCATAATGCACTGCCAACTTGCACTAAATGTGAATATTTCCATTCACCATTACAATTCAACTAATCGTAGAAAAATAAGCATTAATGCACGTTCAAATCCTATTACTATTATAAACGCGAAAGTTTGTGAGGATGGATGTTTGTTACTCTTTCACGCAAAAACTACTAATTGGATTTTGATGAAACTTTACAGTAATATAGCCTTTACATCGAAATAATACATAGGCTACGTTTTAGCCGGGTATCACTCGGGCGAAGCCGTGGACAGTCTTAGTTAGTGAATACAAATGTTTGCATGTTCTGCAGATATTTGTTCCGGTTCTGGGTTTGTGGTACCAAGGTACTCATAGTCCATACTAGCATGTGTGGGGCCAATTCTATGTATATATCTTTTGGATGTTTATTTATTTATATAATACCATTTAACATTATTCCGAATATGCAATCGCATTTCTAAAGTGTACAGTCAACATCGCTTCAAATACTCTTCAATCAAGAAATAGTTTTTTTAGACATTGCTGTACTGACTAACTATAAATTGCGCCTCAAGTTTGAGGTAACTTTCGCTGCTGGTCCGGACACAATCGAATCATTATTAATCAGACACCCTCGTACGTTTTTTTATCACACTCGTCACTTCCTTCCATTGCATATCCAGATGTCACTATTCACATTCAAATCTCGATATGATTATATTTAGATCACCCTTTTTTCTAGCCACAAAAACGTGCCACCGTCTTTGGTTGTGGTCACAAAAAGCGATGATGTTTGAGATGGGTGCGGGGTTCAATGGCTGTGAGATTTATTTTCTGGTGTCGTCAGGTATATCTGGAGTTAGAATAGTTTTGGTTTCAAGGGTCACTGCATCTACACTAATCCTACTAATATTATACATGCGAAAGTTCATAACAACCTCACAAACTTTTGCGTTTATAATATTAGTAGAATTTTCACGCATTTCCATGATAGTTACATTTAATTTTATACAAACTAACTTGAATCCTATTTAATGTTATTATGGCGTCCGTCACAAAGTTCATGTTAAGTTTAGCTTCATTCGTCTTACCAATATTTTTCAATCAATAACAAAAAAGTTCTTAGAAATCTTCAAACAATATGCCATAGTATCATAGTACACGCTTCCTGCACCTTGCTGTTTTTGTTGCGTGTTGACAAGTTTACTTTCACAGGGAAAAGTGAAAGTACGAAATTTCAACAAATACAAAGTTCATTGTCAAATAACTTTTTAGTCGAGATGGTAGAATAGAAAGAGTTTAAGAATAATAACTCAATTCTTTTTCAAAATTTTGCGATTAGTAAACGTGATTTTAAGTTGTATACACTCTATATAATAATATTATACACTGTTGGGTGGGCTGTTGCGATTGCGACACAAACGAAACGTCGGGAAAATAATATAAAAGTTATTTACTAATCGCATCATGATTTTAAATAGGTGTTCAGCTAGATATATTGTCCACTAATTTGTATAATATAAGCGTTGTTTACTTTATGTACATATAATTATGATGTAGTATGAAGTTAGTAAATCGTTTAAAAGGCAGGGTGTACGCTTTTTTATCAGACTCCCAAGAGATATACAAAAATCGTCAATAAACAAATTTAAAAACGTAATTAAACATAAACTTTATAAAAAGGCATACTATAAAATATCTGATTATTTAGATGATAAAAACTCTTGGGATTGAAAATGCTTCAATTCGATAAAAAAAATGAAGGTAGGTACTTATTGTTTTGTAAAAGGATCATTAAGAAGAATAACCAGGCTTGTTTTCTTGCCTTTCTTCCCTGGCTTGGTCGCGAAGGAACAGACACTAGATAAAACCGACGTTTCAAAATAATCCTTGTGATTTTAATGAATAAATGAATTTGACTTTGACTTTTGATAACGACAATTTATAAATGATCTTGTTTGATTTTCTAGATTTTCTAAAAATATGTTTAGACGATCACACATAGTAATTTTAAAACAACTTCAAAATAGCGGAAGGGATTATCTGTGTTACCATTACCGATTCGCAAACAACGAAGATCAGTAATAATTTATTATCCATCAAAAAATTTTGTTATAATTACTTATGTAAGAGCGGTATCGCCCCTTTCAACATTTTTTATTCAAATATCCTAATGACTCGGGCCATCGGCTATTGTCAAAAGGGTTGGGTCTTGTTGTATGAGGCACTATCGTGTTCTTCGATAAAGGGGTACTGAGGAGCGAGGTATGAGAGACAGCGGAACTATAGAACAGTTGAGCGTTCAATATGGTGAGTATCTTAACCAAGATTCATTAGAAACAATAGAACTACGTTTATTTGACACACATGGTTTTCCAGTATTGAAAGTGAACATTAATTAAGAAATGATACGAGTATTTGTTTTTCAGGAGAATAATGACTTTATGTCTCTTGAATAAATAAAATATTTAAGTCCAATTTTGTTTGCTACATTTTATTTAAAAATACATTAAGTAATAATAATAATATAATAATGCTGGACATTTTCACACAGCATCATCTAGCCCCAAAGTAAGCAGAGCTTGTGTTATGGGAACTACATGACTGATATACTACTTAAATATTTTTTTTTCTTTGTAAATACATGCATATTATACATAGAAAATACCCAGACCCGAGACAAATATTTGCAGGTAATACAAACATTTGTCCCGCGGCGGGAATTGAACCCGCAACCTTCTGCGGCTCAGGCGGACCTTCACCCACTGTACAATATAACCAAAGTTGTCAAGTTTTATGTGTAGAATGATATACTTAAAAGACACTTAATAGAAGTATATTGTAAATAGTATGTTAGTTGATAATGATGATAAGTATGATAGTCTTATAGGTTGTCTTCGTTTGGGGCTTAATGATGCTGTGTACAAAAATCAGCATTTTTATTAGTTATTTATATTTATTATATATATTTAAGCTAGCCTTTGTTCACGTCCTAATGTAAGTTCTTTGTCTGTATTCTCTGTTTGTATAATAAATAATCAATAAAACAGACACTAGAAGTGAATTTGAAAACAGCCAATGATACATAGAGTACACACCATACAGACGCTATAAAGACGCAGACAGTTTATGCCAAGGTCAATGCAAAGTTGTGAATTGCAAAATCCAGAAATTTTTCCATCTGGATATGATGAGATGCGTGACTCGTGCCAAAATGCACAACTTGTAGCTTATCTTGTAGAAACCGTGAAGATAAGCAAAGAAAGCCAATAGTTACTAATTTTGATAGCTAAATGATTATGATCACTAGATTACAAACAATTTTCATAATACAAATCATGATATGATGTAATTATTATTATTATTTATTGAATTTTGTCATTTTTATTATTTGTATTATTATATTTAAAAAAAAATATTTCTCTAAAGTACTTATAAGTTAATTTGCTTTATTTAATATGAATATGTTATGATATGTTGTGTTTTGAATAATATGTTTTTAAAAATGTTATGAAGATCTGAAATAAATGAATTAATAATAATAATAATATAAATAGTGAAGTACCGAAACTATTGCCGCTGCTCTCTTCTAAACAAAGTGTAATAATAAAAGCTATTAGCTATACAAAAATCAAAATTCTAAATACACAAAAATCGAATCCATTGTTTGATCTTTCAATGGATCTATTTTTATAATGTGATCCATCTTTTATGGTTGTGTCAAAAATTTTAGCCCTATTTTGCATATGAACAGGGACTTGAATGGTCGTATTGTTAGGTTGTTTGATTTCATTTGGTATTGTGAGGACATCGGGTTAGACACGGTGGTCGATGTCATGTGTTTCATGTTTATTATTAACGCCGTTTACTGTTATTATTTGGGATGCTTTATCTTCGTTGTTTATTTCTTCGGATTTTGTGAAATAAAAATTGTTTTTGTCTTCAATAAATTTATTTCTTTCATATGGTAGGTACATAGAAGGGTGTTATAGCGTTATTATTTTTATTAAAATCAGTAATTTTATATATTTCTTATCCAAAAGAAAATTTACATATATGTGAGCAACTGCCTATTAAAAATAATGTGTGTGCTTTACTCTACAAATGGTGTTTTCATCATGTAACTTATCCATTACAAGCCTACCATAGATCTCTGTCAAGTTGAACTTCTTAGGAAATGAATTTATTATGGTGAATTTTAGTTTGCCCAGAACGAAGTGTGAAACCAGGCTGGATAACTAGTTAAAAATAATTGAAAAAGCAACACCATTTTAAGAGGACACACTTGCGTCCGCCCACGGACAAACGAACACACAAACCGATCTCATTACTAACAATGCGCCATATATTACTCCGTTTCCGGTGATACCATGACAGTCTTCTCTTTCTAATTTACTCAATCATATAATGCTATCCCGCTCTACAATCATTCCAGACATCAAGATCATTAAGAGGCGATACAGTGATTTGTATTGTGTATTTTTTGTTTAGCAATTTTGTTATGTTTGATTCGTGATAAATCTTAATTTAGAATCATCCACGGCCATCGACATGCAAAATGTGTTGTAGAAATCAAAGGATTAATATTGGAACAAGTGTAGATCCTATTGTAACTCCAGTCATAACCAGCCTAAAACACCCCACTTCTGGGCTGGTGTATAGGACATACATTTTTATCATGTATAAATAGGTAGGTATATAATACATGTCAAACTTTCAGAACCTGGATTCTTGCTTTGTATTGATTTGCCATTGACAAAAGATATTAATGGCCGAATAGAAATCCCTGTACTAGAACTCTACAAAACAGCTATTACTTGTCAACTATTTAGTTAATGGTGGTTTAGATTTGCGTGTCATTTGTTAAAGGGTATCAGTTAAACCATGGTTGAACAACGATGTTCCGATCATTAGCAATGACAAATGATAAAAGCGTGGCGAATCTTTAGCTGATACCACTACTGGGCTTTGTGCTGGGGTAAGATTATGCGAAAAGAGTTGGACTACAGTATGAAACAAATCTAAAACATTTTGTTTCATCGTCCCGAGCGTGTCTGTTAGTGAGAATAAGTACTCGAATAAGAACTTAAAGGTCTTAAGAAGAAGAAAAATTTAGGTCTGGGTTATAAAAATAAAATGAAATAAAATTTGTTTATTTCAGACAATTTACAATCCATAGAGTGTTAGTAGCACATAAATATACAAGTAGACTTATCCTAGTTAGTAAAAAAGTATTAAAATAAAAGTATATCGTCTAATCTATGTAAATATCTAGATCGCATTCCGGATAAGGGTTACCCAGAATATACAATTTTGCAATTATTATAAATCTTTTTTATACATAGAAAATAACAGAAATAAAAATATAGGCAAGACATAGGTTCAAAGACGAGAAAAAGAGAACAAATTGATCTCTCTCAGCGACCCTTTGAAGAGAAAGAAAAAGGTGATGAAATAAATCTATTGAAACCATCATGGTTATGATCATAATTTTTGCAATTAAATTAAATTAAAAGTAATGAAAGTTTGTAGTGTCAATTTGGCCGTTTTCGGTCACCCTGAGTCAAGACAGTGATTGGAAAATCCTTGACTATTGCATTGATATGTGTATTGATCAGTCAGTCATGCAACGATGTTATAGATTTAGATGCAACAGAAACAACAAAAAGATCTGTGAACATCACTGACCAAGGAGCTAGGCAAATAAAAAAACTGATGATTGAGTGGTGTTACAAAGTATTAAGTCAGAAGTTTCACCGTGACAAATCGCGCGCAGCTAAACCGAGGGGCTTAATTGGCGCAAGAAATAACAAAGAACAAAGACCGCTAGTCTGTACGTGTACAGGGTGTCCGTGAAATGAAACATATAAAGCTCAAGGTCGAGTAGAATCACCATATATCATGATTTTTATTATTTGATACATTCGTTTGTTTTAATTTTTGATTATTTTCACACACGAACATTATTTTCATTAAAAACAGGATATTATCAGATCAGAATATCCAGCTTTTAAGAAAAAAAATCTGTCTTAGTCATTCGTCGTTAGATTATTGACCGGGTTGACGTAATGACCTTAAGTTAGGTCTTGTAAAATGTGGTGAAAGAATTTGCATGATACATTTGATGTAAATACGGTAACTTTTTAAGCAATTCTAAAACTGAAATCATAGTTATATATAGTATTTATCAATATTTTAGTCTTTTAGTTTTAGTATAACGACCTCTGTGGCGCAGTGGAAAAACATCCAGGTTTTTCTATGTATTTCTATAAAAAAATATGTATATAATTAGTTTATCAGTCATTTAGTTCCCATGACATATGGACACTACTACTTTGGGGCTAGATGATGTTGTGTGAAAAATGTCCAGCATTATTTATTTAGCCTACTATTTTCACAAGTTACATAACTCTTAAATTTTTTGAGTGTCTATTTGAAGTATGTCCCTTGCAAATGAAATAGAAATGATCTGTTTCTTGAAAACCCCAACCATTCTGGATAACGAGAACGATAGTAAAAGGCGAAATAAAACTGCGCAAGTCCATCACATATCAGTTCTTAATAATTAATCATCATTTGTGTAAAGTACGCAATTACGTATGATAGTTGTTATGAAATGTGCAAAAACGTCGCTTCACGGGCCATGCTCAAAGCATCGACATGTCTGATCGAACCCGCCTGATAGATTTATGTTCCATTCGATTCGCAAATGTTTCCAAAGGAATTTCTTTGTTCGCTGGAATTTTCTGCAGCGCACTTATTGCTGTGTACGTTTTTAGGTGGATAAAACTTATGAGCTATTTACAGTACTTAGGTAGGGTTCTTTTTAAAACAGGCACCAGCTGGCTTGTGCCGTGGCTGGCAACGTGAAGATTTACTTTTGAGCTACCGATGCCCTAGTGACTAGTGACCCTATCTGTATCTACGGAGGTCATGTTTTCAAATCAATAGATTAATCCATTTGAAAAAATGTTAACTTTAAAAACAGCGAAGGAAAACATCCTGAGGATACCAGCTTGTCCTAGAATCAACCTCGATTTCATGCGAAAGGAACTTCTGTGAGATGGAAACCCTTTCAATAAATTAGTCCTTTTATAATCGACTAGCCCACAGCTTTTCCCGCATGAAATCCGTGACAAAAATAGCCTTTGTGTTGTTCTAAGTCATGAACCTGTTGCTAAAGCAATACCTGTTTCAAATATTATAAAAAAAATGATTATTCTGTAGATATTTGTTTTGGGTTTGGGAATTGTGGTTCCACTACTCAGACCTACGATATTGACTGTTGGATGTTATAAGAAAATGCATAAAAATCCTCCAGACCATTTTTAGTTTTTCTCAATATTTCGAGATACAAGAGTAAATGATGCATATTCAGGACATGACGTCACAAATCATCCGCACTTTACTTTTAGAACTAAGCAACACAATTAAAGTTGTCTGGAAGATATCGCATTAAGTCCATTGCACCTTTATTTTTTTATGTTTTTGTTTATATCATAGGGTGTACAGTTCATTCATGCAACACAACGAACCTTTTTCAACTCGAGAGAATCGGTTTGCCTCGATGGTGCTCGATGACTCTCCGCCCGGCCGATCCGTTGCCATCCATATATTTGTAATTCAAATTTGAGAATCCATTAGTACTCGTCATTTTAATGTGACAGAGTATTGAGTTTCTCTAATTGATGGGTGCTTTGAACATTTTTCGATTCCAATTTCATGAATATGTATTCCGGTACCTTTCTTTTAATAACTTCCGGATTGAGTGTCGGCTCGGAAACATTTGTATCCTTTTATCGGTATTCTGTAAATAGATCAGTATTCGATATCGTATTTGAATATTATGTTCTGATATGATCGACATCAATGTGATTATCATTTTCTATTTCTCGCTTCAAAGTTTGGTGAAACAATTTACATAGACAATTTTTTAATTGAAATATGTCATTTAGAAACGTCAACTTATTTATTTTTTTTATTTATAAGTTACGACGACTAAGCAATGAAGCAGATAACAGATTCTGCTTTGTTTTTTTTATGATCTTTCATTGTATAGTTTGGTGGCAATTTAAGCAAGGTGAACTCATTTGTTGGTAAGGAGCAAGTCAAAGAATTAAATAAAATCTAAAAAGTACCAACCAAAGTTTTTTTTAAGACAACACACGATACGCCTTATAATAATGTTTATATTATATCTTCGAATAAAGCGACTCGTAAAATATTGATCGAACTTCACAGAAGTTCTTTTGATCACATATAAAAAATATGTTACTACAGATATGCAATTTCAGAAGTAAGTTCATAGTACCTGCTATCACCAAAATCTTCACTTTTTTCAAACAGTTTAGTCATCTCCAATCAGCTACCTTGGTTTTTTGCTATTTTGACCAGCAATTACCAACAGTTACCGCAATCTCACCGTTGTTATCTAAAAGTAGGTAGATTGGTTTGGTTTCGTAAAAGAAATTGGAATTTTATTGATAGCATTTCAATTAGTTTCATCGATCGTACCATCTTGATCATTAGACAAACACGCATGTCTTAGCAATTCACCGTATAATGCATATTGATGATGGAATCGATTCACAGTATCGATTAATACCGTTGCAATTCGAATCATTAATCTACATTTCGGAACCCGTTCGCAAAAATGTATGTGACATTAGAATTGTGTTGTGATTGATACTGAAATAATCGATTCTTTTTTTGGCTCAGTAACGAAGTGACATTTTTATTTTGTCAAATTTTTAAACACCTTAGGGTGTATCTAGTTGTTGACTAGACGAGGCTTATATTTGCCTGCACTAAGCATAAGCAAGACTTAGGAGTGTATTACTGACAGAAAGGTTTAGAAGTGTCTTACTGATTTGGGTTATTACGAAAACGGTTATGTTGTAGATTTGAGGATCTTAAAAATGACCAATCCATGCGGCTATCGAACCCTAGGCCTCTCCATTGATACACTGACCATTTTGTCAATTTTATTTGATATTTCGACTTACAACGCTGGAACCTGGTGACGCCGGGGCAACGCATAGGTCAAAGTTATGTTTTTATTCTTTGGAATCACAAAGACTATTATGTATTATCGTATCTACTATAAACTCTCTACAAAAAATGGTTATTGGTTTATTACAATAAAAAATATATAACACAATTTTTTTTTTGCCATGTCCATACAAAAGTTATTGCATTTTTTTAATCTGTTGATTTTTTGTTTTTTTACGGCATCACAAGCTAACCTTATAAGTCTTTTTATATGACATAAATTTCAAGTTGATACGTTTACTCGTCCCTGAGAAAAGGGATCTTAACAGACACACGGACAACAAATTATAATGATTTTTCCTGTTGAGATACGGAACCCTAAAAACAAATATAAAACTTTCACACCAACACGAACATTCTCATATTTATACTCAATACACAGATGCGTGAGCTCTGAAGTACAAACAGTATTAGGTACGACCAAGTATATCCTGGTACAACTGAACCATTTCAATATCATAATAAATTCATGTAAGCAAGTTTATGATGTTGTTAAAAGCAGCGGTTACTACAGACAGACAGACGTACGATCAATAAATACATATCGATGATCTAAAAACCGTTCGCAAGGAAAGCTATAACAATCAGCAATTATTAACGGACATTTACTTTCTTTAATTTGCCTGTCGGTTATGTGTGGAGACAGACTTTTAAATTATGCGGTCCAAAACAAGAACGAAACATGTTTTTTTCTGATTTTGTTCTGGAGCTCCTCAAATGTTATTTGGAGGCAAACAGGCTAATGTACAGTCTAGAAGATGGTAAACTTTTACCGTCGCTTATATTTGCATCTGCAATATCAGGGGCATTGCTAATGTGGCACTTGATCGAAAGAATAAAACTGAAAAGACTGTCTGCATAATTTTACTTGTTTAGATCAATAGATTTTTAAAAAAACTTACCTATTAAAAATAATAAAAGCCATAAAAGCTTGTTTTGAAAAATATATTAATATTAATAGACATAATGTCATAAAAACTTATTTAAAAAAAAAAATTGTGACAAGTTTTATCATCATTAACCAGCTGTGTTTTTTTAAATTTATTTAAGGCTTTGCTGAACGACCACATCGCCTAATCGGAAAACAGACAAACATATATTAATCTAAGAAAACCACAAAACAAACTTAACTACGCACTAAATATATTGCAGTTAGATTATACAAACTGTTGGCTTCATCCGACAAAGAAGAAGACATACAAAAGAAATACATAGTACTACGTACGTATATACGGTTTGAAGGATACCTACTCTTCTATTTATGAGCCTCTGTCTTGTGCTTACCGATGTCCTCAACCACCGCGCTCTCGCCACGAGTTCTTAGTAAATTTCAGTTTCAAAGTCTGTCTCCACACTAGTCCGCCGGCACCCAGTACGAGATTGTCGGCAGGTGCTGGTCGCGCTTCATTAACCGCCTCTCCGCGAAGTCGGTTAACCGGCCACGCATCGCGGCGTGGCTTGAAAGGCGAGCGTGCTTTGACGCCTGCCCATCGCATACTTTAGTTTGGGAGAAAGAAAATAAAATTCGTATTAAAAAAAAAACTAAAAAGACGCACTAGTTATTGTAAAAAATAATTCCACTATCCACCTCCTGGCTCCATCATCAGACGCTCGTTACCAAGCCCAATCTATAGGACTCGTTAAACGAATCTTATGAGGCCAAACTAGAAGAGTTTACTAATAGCTACTGAAGTGTTCCACTATCCACTTCCTGGCTCCATCATCATATCAGCTCCAAAATAACAAATGATAGTATTGTCATTAACATCCACCAGCAAAGACTTCAGTTTCTACCATGACCATGGTACATGCAACTGTGCCGATATATCGGGAAACATTTAAGCTCACACATCATGTCAATTCAGTATTTAGTCAAACATATGTTTATTTGATTATGTTTGTTTCTATAGAGGTTGATTAGTGTTTTTGTTAGACTAGTAGACAAATATTTCACTCACTATTATCTGAACAAGACTGATTTTATTAAAATCAGTATCTACATTTTTTTGTCAGTTGACCCATCTGCTTTAGTATTTCACTGTGTTATTTATTTGAATTTAAACAATAGAAATTAGGAATAAGTAAGTGTGGATACAAAGGGTAACTTGAATCAAATATTTTGGGTTGAACGGAGCAAATTACCTATTGGGTAGAAAAATCTTGGGTCGAACGGGGAAGCACTCGTATTTTGCCTTCTACTTTTTAAATTATCATCCACTTGTATAAAATAGTATCATTGAAGAAGGCTATAGACTCTCTGCGTCCTGGAATCCTGTGATAAACAGGTGTTCGCGTCACGATCCGATTATGCAGTGCGGTGATGCGGTTAGTGTAGTGTGCCGTAATGTGAACATGGACTTTCTGATTCCGAAGATGAAATGAGGGTAGTTGCGGCTACTGCCTTTATTTCTCAACGATATCTCCTTATACTCCAGTCATCCCGTGACCACGGCTGTTGCAATACACTCGAAACGACGGGAAAATAATAAAAAAGGTAACACGACAAAGACCCGTTTAACTAATCTTGTATATAGTCTAAAAAAATAAAAATATTAATTTGTTCAGAATCGAAATTAGATCATTTGCAGAGAAGAGAGATTATGAATATCTATATTTAATCGACCTGGATTGAATTATATCGAACGCTTTCTAATAGATCATGGGATCCAGAATCATCGTCAGAAATACTAGTTTCCGTAACACGAGATGATGTTTCTAAATATTTCTACCATCTGTCAACGCGTTATTGGACCAACCCTAAACGCGCAATGCACTGACAATGTTCAAGATTTGCATAAAGCTATTTAAGGGTTAAAAAATCATTTGGATTCCTTCACGAATTCCTCACAACCATTTTGAACTTTATCGTCGACCCTTTTAAGGTTTCAAATATATATACCCTGATTTATTGATGAAGGATGATGCAGAATATCAGATGCTCTTTTCAAATTTTTACGCATCACCAGATTTGCAAATTTAAATCTTATTTAGCAGTGCTATGTTTGGTTTTAGTTGAACCCGTTTTGGCAGTATGAGAACTTCCGACCCTCAATGGCTTATGATAATTTTAAAGAGAAATTATTTTTGCTATCATTTTTCAATAGCTCATTAATGGTTTCAAAGCCAATCCGGGCGTAAGTGGCGTAGGTTATAAGCCAGCATTGTGTGTGTTATTCTTGAATACATTTAGGTATTGTGTCAAGACCGATTTTATGGTCTTCATTTGAATTTTCTATGGCGTTTGAAGGGTTTTTTGCATGATTGTGATTTAGGGTTTATTTTCGGAAATTTATGGTTTACGATCGGATGCACTCCGATATTTGAATCAAAGTCATTACGGCTTTGCATACTTTAAACTTGCATTGTTGAAGAACTTTTTGGGTTCAAAGGGCATTTGACATTCCAATAAATTTCGAGATAAGTATTACTTCAGAACACGTCTTTTTAACCAGTAATAGTTCTTCCAGGATTTAGTTGCGAAGACATGGAGGCTGTGCATAAAATTAGTGCAGCGCAGAGAATCATAGAGCGCGGCATATTTGGCACTCTGAGATCTAGTCCTCAATACCGAAATTCGCAAGCGAGCTAAGTCCAAGACGACTATTGCGCAACTATTGATGATTATGAACCAGAAAGCGAGTTCAGATGTAGTAAGACAGGACACTTGACCAGACGTAGTGACGACAGAACATAAGCGATGATCTAATAGAAGCCCAGAACTGGGAAGAGAGATAGAGGCGTCCTCTGGCAAGATTGCATTGTCAAGACCGTAGGTTCAATTTGTATTAAACTGGTATAGGATTGGGACGACACCATTAGCATATAGAAGCGAACAAGCCCAGCAGTGGTTTGAAATTGGCTAAATATAAGTAAAAAGTAAAGTTAAAATTCTTTTTGACCAAACTATACACGGCTACCTTTAAAATAGGCACCTGAATGGGTTATTCAGGTAACACTTTTTTGTTACTTTTTAAAGTACTGTTTAATATGATGATGATGACGAGAATCACACAGGATTAATTATTGAACATCCATATATTTTATTTTAAAAGTGTCTCATTATATTCATTTTAACCCGATCTCAACTATAATCTGGAAACTGGCAACGTTTTCTATATATGTGTCTATTTATCTAAATAATGCTGGACATTTTTCACACAGCATCATCTATCGCCAAACTAAACAGAGCTTGTATTATGGGAACTACATGACTGATATACTTCTTATATGTAAATACTTACATATTTTACATAGAAAACACCCAGGTCCGAGACAAATATTTGTCCTGCGGCGGGAATCAAACCTTTCTGCGTCTCTGGCGGGCCTTCATCCACTGCGCCACAGAGGTCATCAAAAACTTAATATTACTTAGTAAATCTATGAAATCTTAGCTAGTACGAGGAAGAGAACTAAGTAACTAGGTGCAGATATGAATGAATGGAAATACTTTATTGTGCACCAATACACGCCTTAACAAATAAAAAAAAACCGCACACAATTGGCGGTCTTATCGCTTAGAAGCGATCTCCTCCAGAGAACCTTTGGACGGAGATGATTGAATGAGATTGTAATATTGATTATTGTAAGATATTCATATTGTAAAAACGGGAATTTTCACGTACTGCACTATCGGTGAGGGTGCCGACTAAGTTTCGACTCATTCCGAGAGTCCGCGTCGCACCATGCGCTACAACGCACGGAAGCTGCGACGCGGAAGGAGAAAGTCGCGACCACTCACCCTGATGAAGACTCTCGGAATGAGTCGAAACTTTTTATACGATAGTTTTTGGAATAATATTGTAAGATAGTTTTTCTTGGTCTTTTTAACTAGATTATTAATATTGAATGAATAAACAAACGTTATATGTCCCGAACATCCCTATCGATACTATCGATAAAAATATCGTTAAAACCACAATTAGGTTTCCAGCCACATGTCATACGAAACAAAGCTTCGGTACACGAGAAACTAATTACCAAACTAGACAGGGATGGCCTATACGCTCCTAGTGTAAATTATACGAGTGGGAAAGAGAGGTTAAATACTAAGATCGGAAATGGATTGAAACGCACCACTGCGCACTGGCCGAATATGTTTTTTACTAATTAAAAATGCAGTCGACTGATGAATGTGTGGTCGATTTATTTAGTTAGGCGCGGGCGCAGAGCGACGGTTGATGGGGGCTATTATTTTGATGATCGTTTGGTGTATCACATTCTGTTCAAAAGTTATACAAGGAAAGACGAGGCAAAAATGTTATCTGTCTATTATCCAGTCATATTCTGTGGATGTAACTATCTTTACAATAAACTACCCGCAATTTTAGAAAATGTTAGCTCGATTCATAAATTTAAAACTGAACTTGCTTGTTTTGTTAGGGAAAATTGGCCAATTTAATAAGATTTTTTATTTCTAGTACTCAACTAATTTGTATTAATATGTACCTACCTATCTTTTCATTTGTGCAAAACTGTAATAATTACTACCGACAGACAGAACGACAATAATATTTACTTTATTAATTGTATACTTTAAGCTAAATAGCTATTCTCATGTAAGTGACTGTGTCTTTTTGAGAATAAATATCTTTAAACCTATAAGATAGCTGTCAGTTTCATGACGTAATCACTTACACATGAGGTTCGATACCTCCTTGGTAATGTTTTTATTTACCAATATAGAAAAGTTACATTAAAACAGAAAGAACACAGAAGTTATGTGATTTAAACTTTATTTTTAATTTTGTTGTTTTTGATTTCTTCTGTAATTTTCTTGTAGTATTCGTACGTTCATCCTTATTTTTTGCAATTAGATTTTTTTACAATCTGTTAATTCAGAAAATTTTGCGGATTGTTTTTTTAATAGCTAACTTATGTTGTATCAGTGATGGGAAATTAAACTTAAATTTAAGATGTAAAAAAATAATTGGCTTTAACATATAGGTTAACTTGAAAATAACTAGCCTCTAGCTCTCGATTTGCCCATGTAGTACTTAAGTAAAAAGTAGCCTAGTGTTATTCTAAGCCCCGAACTATAAATAAAATTTGGTCCAAATCTGTTTAGTCGTTACGAAGATTATTATGCGGGCCACACCTGCGTCTCACACCGTTAATAAATGTACCAAAATTATTACAATATTTGTCTAATACAATCAAATAAAACGAATGGAATTAAAAATTTTGGATGTTATTTAAAAAAAAAACACCCAACAGACACCTCCTGAGCCCAGACTAGGAAACCTGTATCGTTGGTATAATAAAAATACAAGTACTACGTTAACATAACACCCAAATTTTGTAACAAATATCTGCAGAGCATGAAAACCTTTGTCCCGCAACGGGAATCGGGCTCGTATCGTGTCGTCGATTATAGAATAGTAAAACAGTATAGAAAAGTAAGAATAGTAGACATAAATAAAGTAATAATTACTTTTTACCACGCACTAGACCGATACACGTGTCAAGTTTCTAGACCTACAAAAGACATACAATAGACACTATTAGATCCTTAAACAAAAAGTCCTGAACAAAAGCTTCAATACTTGCTCAGGGTTCCGTATCCAGGACTTCCTTGTACACACCGCATTCATTCTTAACGTGTTCATAATTACATTCATATTGGTGACCACCTAGCAGGTGCTCAAGAAGGCGAAACGAACATCGGTGAAGCAGAACAAGAAAATGAAACAGACTCTATTGTTAGTAACGTTGGGTTTACAATCAACTGTGGCGATCTCAAGGATGTAGCAGCGATTGTAGATCGATTCATAATCCCTATTGAGAAAGTCGTAAAGTCTATTATTGTTTGTTTGAGGAAAAAATTTGGAGGAACAATAATAGTGAGGTCAATAGCTTGAGCGAATTTTGTGTTTTGTTAATTACTGACCAATTTCAGATGAAGGTTTTGTAAGTTTTAACGATTATGTAATACGAATTTGATTGGATGATTATTACAATTTCTTTAAGTGATTGCAATATATTCAAGTCATTTGAATTGAAAGTCAACAATTAGCATTTTTTTGTACCGTGGAAATTATATATAGAAAGAAAATATAAGAAGCATTAAAAAACACACACAAATTAGCTGATTGCGCTATCAACTCATAATTAAGAAAAGGAATAAAATAAATTTGTTTGTCCATATACAAAAGTTATAAATAACAATTATTTTAGGCAGATAGATAGGATAGGGATTATAAATTCATTCGTTTATAATAATAATACTAATAAAGCTACAATAATATGTATGTATAATATTTACGTATTTACAAAAAAATATATAAGTAGTATATTAGTCATGTAGTTCCCATAATACAAGCTCTGCTTAGTTTGGGGCTAGATGATGCTTAATTGTGTGAAAATGTACTGGACATTTGTATTTTAATATTATTCCGTCTGTCTCGCCTACACTTGCAATCATCGCATATTTTATTTGTAAAAGGGCCTCTTGCTGTTAGCTTCGGCCCCAGTAATGTTAGTATAAAATCTGAAATATATAATAATACAAATAAACTCCAAATGGAAGCTAAACTACCTAATTTCTCTCGGTTCTAGAAATATGGTGTATCTATTCGGTGTTGGGTGAAAGAAACTCCTAAAAACCGTTGCACAAGATCTACCAACAGATAGCACAACTGATTCAGATCACGACCAGGAACCGTAAGACGCTACGTTATCCGGCTAAATGTATATTCTTTGTTTACCTACATTTATATTCCTTTACTATACCATTTAGTTTGGGGATAAATGGTGCTCTATGAAAAATGCCCAGCATTATTTATTTATTTACCACCGTTCTTGATCAAATGCAAGAAATAAACCACCTCCTAAATCACCATACCTAAAATTGGTCACTGACCTGAAAATACGATGTCAAAGAAAGTATCAGAGGTACATGTGAGTGATAAAAGCAAGGTGTTTCACAGGGCTAAATTTTAGGGCCTCTACTTTTAACACTGTACTTCGACCACTGGCCACTGGAAGATCAGAATCTTGCATAAATTACTCCAACCCTCGATTCCTTCAATACCATCTGCCCTGGCGCCGATAAGGGTGACGCATCGTTGCTCCCCCCTATTCCCCCCCACGAGCTGAATCAATTAACCGCGACATAATTTATATCAGTTAGATAGCTGACGGATTTGGACACCCTAATTAATGAGGTTATTGTACTGCGACGTCTTAAAAGTTGATAGGAAGTATGAGAACGCATTGGTTAAGATCCGTAAAGGCTCGTACGGACTAGGACACATTTGTATCGCAACATGGTTTCGGCGCACAAGTTGCGAAGGTATTATGCCATTTTTTTTAATGAAATGTGTGACATATGTTTCTGATACATGTGCCCATACAAATCTCGATACATGTGTTATGGCTTGTGCCCTAGTGCGGACGAGCCGTAAGAGGATTTTTTTCAACGCACGAGGAAAAACTAAGTGTGGAAAGAAATTAGTTTCTAGTCATAAGTGTTAATGCAGATAATAAACTAACAAACACGCTCATGACTGTATTCTCCATGATGAACTTTCTCAGATACATTTTCAGTGGGTAAATATTTAAGAATATCAAATAGTAAGTAGTAGAACCTAATAAATCAATAAAAACTAAATGATTTCCTTATTTTTTACAAATCTATACTAAGTGTGGAAAGAAATTAGTTTCTAGCCATAAGTGTTAATGCAGATATTGATAAATAAACAAACAAACACGCTCACGACTGTATTCCCCATAATGAACTTTCTCAGATACATTTTCATTGCGTAAATATTTAAGAATATCAAATAGTTAGTAGTAGAATCTAATAGATCGATAAAAATTAAATAATTTCCTTACTTTTTACAAATCTATACCCTAACTAGAATTTTGAGTAGAACGATTCTAAATGAGACAGTAGATAGCATCCATCATAGTCAGGCTAATAAGATAATGTCCAATAAAGGACCCAGCGTCAGATCAATTATAGTGAAATGGTCAACACATTTCCAGAGACCTAGCTATCTAAAGACCGTTGCAAACGATCTATAGATAGCTCAACTGATCCAGATCACTACCAGACGAAAGCGTTCCCAAAATACTGGCCGCATTGCTACGCTGAATGGCAATATTAATGCGTTGACCCAGATAAGAGTCAGCTCTTTGAATTGACGACCTGAATATTGTGGAGGACGTGTAGGCGACGCAAGAGATGCGAATTCGATTCCCGCTGAGAGTCAAATGTTTGCATGCTCTGCAAATATTTGTGTGGGGTCTGGGCTATGCATGTGTTATAGGGCGTTTATTTATTTATGTATTAGGACACTTTTATCATCCTACTCCTACTAATATAATAAATGCGAAAGTCTGTGTGTGTGTGTGTGTGTGTGTGTGTGTGTGTGTTTGTGTGAATGTTTGTTACCACGTATCTCCGTAACTACTAAACTGATTTTAATGAAATTTGGAATGTAGATAGTTTAGGATCTGGAATAGCGCATAGGCTAATCTAATTTTCGAAAAACGGGGGGTTAAATAGGGCGGAAAAGCTTCGATGAAAAAAAAAAATTGTTTGATTCGCTCAAAACTCTGTACAAATCAACTTTAAAAAAAATAATGAAACACGTATTTTTTAGTTTTTCAAAACTACCCTTTGGGGGTGTGCAATTGAGTTTAAACTTTGAATAAATTGTAATCCTTGGTTCGATTCATTCAAAAGTTGGTGGACATAGTTTGAAGCCTGGAGACGGTTATATGCTACTTTTATTAACATGCCATGTGGGCGAAGCCGCGGTCAACAACTAGTACGGACTAAAGGAAAAAAGTCTCAACAGTCTTTGAAGTCTACTGCAGGAAATAGTCCCCTATATAGAGGAACCTTCCTCATCTACGTCCTCTGTTTCGTGGTCCTCATTCGAGAACCTTATTCCTCAAATGTTCTCAGTTCTATGAGATATATCGCTCCACTACTTAAACCTATCAGTTCTTAGCAATAACAGAATCTAAATTTATTTATTTAGGTCAAAAACAACGTACATAAACTTGAAAAAACGGCAATATCCACAGAAGTTAAAATTGTGTCGCGAATATTAGCACTCATCTCTGAAAAGAACCAAACAAAAAATATTTTAACAACGAGTAATATCTACTATAGGTTGTCTGGAAGAGATCGCTTTTAGCGATAAGACCGCCTATTGTACTTTATATTATTGTGAATTCCTGTGTCTTTTTGTATTTTGCTTTGATGTGCAATTTATCTATATATCTATCTAACTACTACATAGTATCTACTTACTCGGATTATGCCGGTGACTTGAGTTCAACGATGGATTTACTCGTACCAACTTTTTATTACTAGCTACAGTCCACGGCTTCGCCCGCGTGATACCCAGATAAAAAGGAGCCGCTGAAAATTAGCGTGGTACAAAGCGCATTCGCTCGATTTTTTTTTCGTCAACTTACGTTACAAATTGGTCTCCACCAATTTTGGAACCCAAAAGCTATTTTATTATAGCGGGATAATATACAGAGCGTCCCAAAACTATGCGACATGAAGGGAAATCACCTTAAATATAGTAGATAGGATACTTTGCTGCAAGATGACTTTATTTTATTTTTGAAAATTAGTAATACTGCATTCAAAGATTTTTTTAAAATTATTTGCTTCGTCTGGGACTCAAATGTGAAAAAAAACACCACGTATTTTTATGATGATAATCGAAAGAACAGACAAAAAAATCCTCTTTAGTAACATAGTATCTCAAAAGAAAGGAATAACGTAAAATGTTTGATTCAAATTTTAAGATTTTTTTATTATCGACGACGATTTTCGAAAAAATAACGATATGATCATTCCATAGATAGCTTTGATTAGGTATTCGCAAATAAATACCCACTTAATAAACGACTTTCTGGCACAGTTTTCCTTATTATAGGTGCAAGTGCAGATAAAATGATAAAAACTTATTATTTGAATGCATCCTCTTTAAGCTAAACAAAAGGCAAATTTAAAAGAAAAAGAATGTTGTTCTTAAATTTGAAAATATTTGCGAAAGCGTTTGTTTTTCGGATTTTTATCTGTTTAGTCTTCATTCACTTGCACGTATTCAGTATTCACCATAATATGATAAAAAAATCATCAGGCAGCGAACTTACTAAAAGATTGTCAATTTGCATAAGACAAGAAGGATCACATTTTGAGCATTTAATAAATAAATAAATAAATAATGCTGGACAATCCACACAGCATCATCTAGCCCCAAGCTAAGCAGAGCTTGTGTTATGGGTACAAGATGACTGATATACTTAATACATTACATAGATAGATATTTTTTTATTATACATAGAAAATACCCAGAACACCCGGAACAAATATTTGTAGATCGTACAAACATTTGTCCCAGGGCGGGAATTGAACCCGCAACCTCCTGTGTCGCAGGCGGACCTTCGCCCACCGCGCCACATCGTTCGTCGTATTTTTTGTAAATTAATTAATTAATTTACAAAAAATCCTCAATTGAGTACGGCAGTTTTATGTATGTTTTTAATTTGATCAAAATGATTAATTTTACGTTATTCCTTTCTTTTAAGATACCATGTTACATAAGAGGAATTATTATTTTTTGTTAATTCTTTCGATTGGCATCATAAAAATACGGAGTGTTTTTTTCACATTTGAGTCGGCTCGATTCCCAGACAGAGCAAGTTATTTTTAGAAAATCTTTGAATGCAGTATTTATAACTTTTAAAAATAAAATAAAGCCTTTTTTCAGCTAAATATCCTATCTACAATATTTAAGGTACTTTCTCTTCATGTCGCATAGTCTTGGGACGCTCTGTATAGCATGTCTACCCCAAAAGTCCATTTCAAATATTGGCGAAAGAATTAATGAAAATCAGATCAGTAGGTTCAGAGATTACCTACATACATTAGATCTCCCTCTATTTCCGCTAGTCACTTCGATGAGCCACCGTGGACCAGTTATATTATATAGGTTAGGTTATATTAAAAAAAACATTAACTTTATGAAGTTTATTCATGTTACTTAAAAACAAACAGTCATGTTCAACAATCGATCGGCTGATTACCCGAGTGTAGTTAACAGAATGACCACCGATATACGTTAAAAGAAATTATTTAAGTCTCAACTGACTTTTTTATCAACGTCAAAATGATCGATAGTACGACCGATAGATTTTGATACTTACCACTGGTTGTTGAAACCACTGGACATTATTACCACGTGTGTCGGTGTGGTGTGCTGTTTGTGTGAGATCTGAAGGTCTCCTAATATATTAGGATTAATTAAAGTTAATATTACAAAAAAAAAAAATAAGATAATAAATCCAATTAAGTCTTTAAAAGTAAAAAAAGGATGAAAAGGAATTTTATCTAAATTTCTATTGATTCCTAAGGGGTTGTGTGAACCAGTTTGGCGTAGAAATAAAAAGGTAAATTATAGTCATTATTAAAATAATAAAAGGTAATAAAAAATTAAAAGTATAGAATCGGGTCAAAGTGGCGTTATCAATAGCAAACCCCCCTCATATTCAATTTACGGGAGATTATATTTAATATTTACTGACAAAGCTTCTACAGTAGAAGTTCACATGAACTTCCAAATAGGTATCTTAATTATCTGTGGGCTGCTTATAGTCACGTTTCTTTAAAAACTTTTCATAGTAAATCGAGATGCCCGGTTACGACCGTTTTTGGAATCCGGTAGCAGATGTTGATTTTTGAAAATAAATTTCTTTGTAAACCCCTACAAAACCAAAAAAACCTATAAACCAAATAATTTGTAGAGAGCCATTTAAAAAAGTCTATTTAAATTTTAATAAAAAATAGTCAAATTAAAGTTCCACTCTAGTCTCGATCTCATAAACGTCAAAATTGTCATTCTACTCTCAAAGTTATAGAGAATATTTCCACAGTGAAACTTCAAAATTTAGAGAAAAAGCTGAAAGTAAATTATTATAAAATATTAATTATAAATAATTATTAAACTACTTTATACATATTTATTAAATATTTAGTTTATTTGTTATATTCTCACTTTTTCAAGTATCAATACACTTTGTACCAATATCCTGACACGTGAATATTGCATGCGACTAACAATCTAATTACTGCCCTCGGGAATCGAACCCGCGATCGCCGGCCGATATGGCCCGATAACTGTGCATTCGATCGATGCCCTGGGGCCTTTCTTTAGGGAGCTCTGTTCCCACCTGCCCCTTATCGGGTCGAGACACGATAGGCAAATGACATGGGGTCAATTGTGTGGTCTATTTTATTATCCCCTCACTAACAGAGGGGTGTTATTTATAAGTTTGATAATACTAAGGCGAACGGTGAAGGAAAGCAGCAGATTAATTTCAAAAACCTTCTCACATCATAAAATTCCTACCCTGAACATTTTTATAACGCTTTACTGAAAGTTGCATCATAAACATTTTTTTTAGAAAAATCTGTCCTAAAATAATATAGGCTTCCAGGCTTATAAACCGTTTATAACTTGACAGATATTAGACCATGTTTTTATAACTTGACTGACATTTAAACATTCCTGACTCCACAGTAGGATTACATGTGTCGTGGGCGTCAATCAAACCCCTGCGCCTCTTGCGCCTCAGACGGTTACTTAACCACCACACCACCAATGTACTCGTATTATTTCAGCAAGAACTTTTCAGAACTTACCACCAAAATGTACCCTGAATTTCTGGACCTGCCTCCATTATTGCTCTCTGTCTCAATAGTTAGTAAGTAGCATTTATAATGGGGTGGGGGGTGGATTGCACTCGTACAATTTACAGCTTTTACGCTATTTTCAATTAAAACCCTAATGGCTCATGGCCCACCGATGCGCCGATTGTCTAATTGTACATCTGTCTAGAGTTCTGGCACTGTGAGAGAGGATGGTTTTGGTGTGACAATTTATTCGGTTTCATCCGGTATTATCAAGGGTCGTTTAAAGACAAAGGATTTTACATATTCAACTTGACAGTGTTTTGTTTTTTACTGTTGAATTTGAAATGGCACATAACTGAAAGAGAACAAACAGTGTGTAGATAATGAAATGTTTAAAATCTTAAAAAACAAGGCCCAAAGTTGAATAGTAAGCTTGAGATTTTGATTACATAAATTTTTCTTATAACAATTTTTAAGAAGTTGATTAACTAAACACTGCTTTGTCTCTTTCTGTTATATGTCATTTGAAATTAAACATTAGAAAACTTGTTAAGCTCAATAATGCCCTTTGTTTTAAGAGTAGACATCACATCCGCAATGCCCCAAGTAGCTCTCATTTTAAAATGTAACAGCTTACCACAAGAGTGTGCTTGCTTTCAAATCCTTCTGAAATTATAAGTGCGAAAGTGGATGTGTGGCTATTTATCTATTTAACAGTCGGACCGATTTGGATAAAATTGAAAACAGGAAGATATTGTGACTTATATACGCTTGCCATTGATTATGTGTTTGTTTGTTTGTGGTATTTACTAAGATACATAGTTTTTATCGCCACAATTCACTAGCGCAATCCATGATAAAAATACAAGTCATACAAGTATTATTAGTGCCACTTCACATTGGCCAGCATGGAGGTACTAACAGCTCTGTAAACTCCATAATTCGGTACCACACCCTTTGGAAAAACTTTCGTTTTAATCGTTTTACATTAGGATCGTGTAACGTGCTAAGTTTGCTCATTGTTATTGGAACGCCGACCGATAGCTACGCACTTACCGATCCTTAATGAAAATTAGCGATTGTGATGTGTAAAGTTTTCCGTCTGTGTTGTTACTGTTTTGCCGCTAGCAAAACAGTAACAAAACGTTAGAAGCGTTTCTGCGTTTGACGTAAGAGTTGGTTTGTTTGTCTACTATTTCTTATAATAACTTGTGGAACTATCATGGTTATCAATAGTTTGTTATAAAAAATTTAGTTAAAAATATTTATAATAATACTAGCTTCTGCCCACGGCTTCACCCGCATGGTAACCGGATAAAAAGTAGCCTATGTGTTATTCTGATGTATAAGCTATATTACTGTAAACTTTCAACAAAATCCGTTCAGTAGTTTTTGCGTGAAAGAATAACAAACATCCATCCTCACAAACTTTCACGTTTGTAATATTAGTGGGATTCTTTCTGCTTACCAACAGGTGGATTTATGCTTGTGTGCTTTAGCAGTATAAAAATGTTGGCTAAAGTTAAGTTTTTAATCATTGGTTTCAAATAATTTATAAGACATTAAGTCTTGAGTTCACTAACAAAATAAACGGTCGGTCAAGTCTAACTATTGATTGAGATGACAGATTCATATGAAATTATGTGTCAAAAAAACCTAACCACCCGTTATTGTGTTGATGAACTCGTGCCTAAAGGTAAAAAAACTTACTTGAATGAGTGGGATTTTTTATAAAATTTATATTGAACCATTCTTGAAATAAACCCTACGCATTAAAAAAAGAATAAAAAAAATCGGTTCACAATTGGCGAAACTATAAAATATGAACAAACAAATACAGACGAATTAAGAATCTCCTCCTTTTTTTAAGTTAGTTGTTAGTTATGAAATATATCGCGATACGTTTGCAGTTCCAAGTTAATGGTTTTTATCTTGTAGGTACTATATTATCAGATCTTCATGTTCTCACGTTATTTTGCTCACTCGTGATGATACTCTTACGAATAAAAAACAACATAAAAATCGCCCACAAATAATGTTTCGACTAGTGGTGATTCCATAATATCATTGTGTTTTACGACAAAAATAACAATCTCTCAGGAATAAAAATTTTATGGAACCCTCTCGGGATTATTTTCTATACAACAATAAAATAATCATCAAAATAGCTTATCAAATGGCGAAAATGTCAAGTAACAAAGATACACGATAAAGAAATATAGCGAAATTGAGAACCTACTCTTTTAAATCCGTTAAAATGAAAGAGATTTTCAATTCGACTGTCTTTAGGTTTTGATGTTTTTTCAAAAATCTGAATTGGCTAGGTAAGTCCGTTATTCGGTCTAGATGGCATGAAATTGGATTTACACTGTACTTTGATCAGAAAGCTAATCACAATGTTAGCTTTACCAAAATATAAAAAAAACACAAAATCAAATAAATAAAAAATCAATCAGTACATTTATAAATACGAATTTAAAAATTGAAAAAGTTCTTTTGTTAGAATCAAAATGAGCAATTATTAAAAAAAACAAAATAATTGCAGGTGTTATCCTATTACTTGTACGTGACAATTTAAACAAAGAGAATGGAAAGGGGATCAGCACGTTTGACATATTTTAGAGAATCTGTTCGCGCTCGCTATAATGAGTCTCATATTTGGTACGTACAGATGGCAACACAGATAATACTTCAGTAATTGAGAAAATACTTCAATTTTGGTAGTTTTATAAATTTACCAGTCTCTGCCCGTGGCTTCGCCTGTTTGGTGCCAGATAAAAAGTTATCAATGTGCTTTTTAGACCACGAAATATATCTGTTCAAAATTTCATCCAAATAGGTCATGTGAGGAACTTTGACTGTATATTTCAAGAAACTATTTTTTACAATTTAGATAAAATATGTAGGATAAAATTTCTATTCGTTTTGTGATGTTTAATGATATTGTTTCTCGTGAGGATGAAACACCCTGTAGAAACAAAATCAAGGTTTGAGTAATCTCGATTGTCTGACATTTTTATATAAGAATCGGTAATTAAAACTTTTTCATTCGACACCTCACATGAACTGATATATGTATTACTAGCTTATGCCCACGGCTTCGCCCGCGTGGTGCCCGGATAAAAAGTAGCCTATGTGTTATTCTGATGTGTAAGCTGTATTACTGTAAACTTTCATCGAAATCCGTTCAGTAGTTTTTGCGTGAAAAAGGAACAAACATCCTCACAAACTTTCACGTTTATAATATTAGTAGGATAGCTTATGCCCACGGCTTCGCCCGCGTGGTATCCGGATAAAAAGTAGCCTATGTGTTATTCTGATGTATAAGCTGTATTACTGTAAACTTTCATCGAAATCCGTTCAGTAGTTATTGCGTGAAAAAGGAACAAACATACTCACAAACTTTCACGTTTATAATATTAGTAGGATAGCTTACGCCCACGGCTTCGCCCGCGTGGTATCCGGATAAAAAGTAGCCTATGTGTTATTCTGATGTATAAGCTGTATTACTGTAAACTTTCATCGAAATCCGTTCAGTAGTTATTGCGTGAAAAAGGAACAAACATCCTCACAAACTTTCACGTTTATAATATTAGTAGGAAGGATTTCCTCCCTTCTTTTTTGGTCACCATTTGAGAGCTCTCAGATTGCAAATACTATCATTTTATAGCATTTTCCTTCAAACATTCAACATGCAGGTTCTTTGCTCTGACGTTACCTACGAGTTCGCGATATACGGAGTAGCGACATGTAAAATCTGCATTTCTTTGAGATGCACTTGTCCTCTCCCCCCATCCCCCCCCATCTCCCCTCGACGCCTCTTAGATAAAGAGGGCTCTACTTTCGCACGCTTTGAGAACGAGCTCCAGGTTTTGTTAGGAGGACTGACATAGTGTGGGGGGGTGCAGTAGGTTCATTTGGCCTCATTTCTAATAAATCATTATGAAACACTATAAGGTTGTCTAAAATAGATTGCTTTTAGTGATAAGAGTCGACATTATAACTTGTATGGATTATTAACAAAAAATTGGTGTGCTTTAAGTATACATATCTATCCAATTACTTTCCTAATTATATTTCTCTACATATTTTTTTTCTTGTGATCATAATAATGAGCTTTTTTATTCCCTAAACAAAATAATCTTATGATCTAAATAAATATTTATCGTTATTTGAATAGCTAGATTTAATCAAGGTCCCTTTCGGGTATATGCCTCCTCGTAATCATAATCAGTCCAAAAATCTACTACAGTGTGATGTTGAACTGTCTATCTACAAAACTGTACTGTCTTAGACACAAACGACTCGCTCGCAACGTTTATGTCGCTTCCGATCGACATCAGCCGTCAGCGTAAAGATATGATTCCGAAGCGGCGACAGCGACTGACTACAATCGCAGACCGGATAATGTAGTTGATATTTTGTGTTTTTTTCAGTGATTTAGCGAAAGCAACTTAACAGTTTGAAGTAGCATTGTCGCTGTTGTCTGCGGTCGTGTTATGAAACATAACCTTTAAAATATATAAATCTGATAGACAAGCTCTTTGCGGTAATTAAAGCTAAGTTTTCTTTAAAAAAATCGTTTAAATGAGTTGTTTTAAAATCTGTGATGTTTCGCAACATTCCAAACGTTTGCTGTTCAACTGCACTTTCCCAAACTGTGCCACGTACATCGCACGTATAGGAGAGTCGGTTGTTAGGTGTTTTGTTTTGTTCAACGTATGATGGAGCGCCTGCCGGGTTAGGGCGCTCTATTGTCCGTATAAAATATAGAGCTAAAATTGGTGACTCGAGCAATTGTCTGTATCTTAGCTTTGGATGTTTTAATTGTACTGATAAAGGTTATTGAATCATCAATTTATTATCGAGTAACTTATATGTGCGCACTCAAAATCGTGACGGAAAACATCTTGAGGAAACTATGCCCTAGAAACAAAAGTTCGAATAACCTGTCTGGATTGTAACTGCTATGCAAAACTTGAGCACAATAATTTTCAGACTTTCCTCTAGCAAATCCAAGAAGATAGGATAGGAGAGGATATACCCTTATTTGGTAGCCTCTCGAATCTGCATATTAAATATGGAGCTGAGAACGTCCATCATGGATCCCATGATGGACGTTCTCAGCTCCAGATCCGAGAGGCTACCAAATAAGGTTTTTTAAATTATTTTAGGTTATAATAATTACATATAGTTGTTAGAAAATTGAGCCGTGATGGATAAATGTGTGATACCACGACTTGTAATCCCACAATGGGTTTGAATTTGGCTCTCTACGAGTCCTATACAACAATATCTTCAGGATGCTGATGCGGCTGCCTCGCTTCTGCAGCCCATCGGGGATGTTTGCGGAGGCGCGCACGGACGGCTTTCACGCGATTATTCGCAAGAAAGTCGCTTCCCTTCTCCAGCGTGCGTGAGGCAGCGGCAACGGCATCCTGAAGATGATTGCAGCACGGGCAGACTCCCCATTCAGAAGAGGTGGATGCAGATAGTGACCAGATTAAATTTTAATTCAATTTTTGTGTACTTAATCATACTAATTTTGTGTAACATTTTATTTAATTATTTTTATCATGCTATGTATAAGTCTTAAGTTTATGTATAATAATGTATGGATTTTTATTATATGAAATAAATGAATAAACATTAGTGCTTCCACAAGCGCCGATATTGCCACCTGTCACGTGGGATTCTAACCACTTGGAAAACGTGGGCATGTACACAATATAGTGTTTTGACGTGCCTCTGACTACCCCCTACTTAGTATCCTAAAAGGTATACGCACCGAATATACATGAGGATGTCATCTCTCCATACAGTTGTGAGCGTGTTTTTTTGTTTTGCTTTTGGATGTTTATCGCTAATAATCCCCGTAACGGCTAGACCGATTTAGATGAAATTCGGAACAAGTATTCGGTTCATGTCCCTCAGAGTTTGCTGGAAGAAAAACTCTTGTTAGGGTTAAGTTCGCCTTTGTACATGTCCTATATGTAATATTGTATGTACAATAAAGAATAAAAGAATATAGGTATAAATATTTCGTGACCTAGAATAAAACATAGGGTACTTTACCTGGGTACACGGGAAAAGCCGTAGACAAAGACTACTTAAACATATTTACGACATAATATTACATTCTCGTGCGCATACATGTTTTCTATAATAATATTAAAAGGAGATAAACTTTGTAAGTCTGTTAGGTGTAATATCCGAAACTCAAATCAAAAAATCAAAATATATTTATTTAGGTATTAAAAAAAACAAAACCTTGAAAGAGCGGTAATATCCGCAGAAGTTTAAAAAACTGTGTCGCGAATTAGCGCCCTCTTAAACTACTTAACCGATTTCAAAAACTCTTTTATCAATATTTAGAATGAACTTTCAGGGTAGACAATATATTATCCCGTTAAAATTTTACAATTTCGCAACGTATGTCGACGAAAAAAAGGGCCAAGCGAATGCGTTTTACGAACGATACTTTTCATCTATTTTTTTAATGATGCGAGCGAAGCCGTGGACAGTAGCTAGTCTCATATAATTGCCACAACACTTAAAAGTGACACAAATGTGTATATCTGATGCATGTCCCATGTCTCATAATACAATAGGTATGTACACAATACGTATTATTAATTATGGCGTAACATCTTACGCAAATGCCTCATTCTGGTAATGATTATTTCATATTTTGAAAGTGAGTGATGTATTCTAATAAAATTGTTTTTTTTTTTATTTATCAAACATCATTATCTATCCCCAAACTAAACAGAGCTTGTGTGTGGGAACTATATGACTGATTTTTTTTTTGTAAATCCTACTAATATTATAAACGCGAAACTTTGTGAGGATGGATGTTTGTTACTCTTTCACACAAAAACTACTGAACGGATTTCGATGGAACTTTACAGTAATATAGCTTATACATCAGAATAACACATAAGATAGTTATTATCCGGGTACCACGCGGGCGAAGCCGTGGGCAGAAGCTAGTACAAACATAATTTAATTATTGTTGATTCAAGTTACTCGTACATTAGATGGATTTAATTCGACAACCTCGTTGGCGAGTTCTCCATATCTCAATCTATGTCTTGGAACAAATGAAGGGTGACCAAAAAAGGACCTAAGAGACGACGAACAAACTCATTTTCAACAAATCTACATCTTTCCCTGCAAGCAATGTAATACTTTTTTTTATCAGGTTGTGCTCCTTATATATAAACCGACCAAGTACAAGTAAGTTAGTCTCGCGCATGAGGGTTCCATACCACATAATTACAAGCAGATAATAAAGACAAAAACATACATATAGAACATGTACAAAGAAACAAATAGAAAATTTTGATAGAAGATCGCACTATATAGGACAAACACTGTAACCTACTTTTTTTATTCAACTAAAAAGGCAAACAAACAGAGGACTCACTTGTTGGTATGTGGTTACCGTAACCTACTCACGCTTGCAAGACCATCACTCGCGCATTACCTTGAGACAAATATCAAACCGAAACAAAAATTGCTGCTTCGTCGCAGAAATAGTTTGGTAGTACTTCCTTGGACAAGCTAAGAAGCTCTTCTACTCTTACTGCGAGGATGACTAATTGGTTGAGACCAATTTTCAGTTATTTTGCCCAAAGATCATCCAGCATACTCCTATTAAAAGTACTATGACAGACATTGCATTTTTTATAGTTTTTGTACAGATAACCCATGATTGATTTGGATTGACGTCTTAATATAGTTTGTATAGACTATATTAAGACGTTACGTCTTAATATAGTCTATACTAATATTATAAAGAAGAAGATTTTTTTGTTTGTTTGTACCGAATAGGCTCCGAAACTACTGAACCGATTTCAACCATTTTTTCACTAAAAGAAAGCAAAATTATCAGAAAGTAACATAGACTATAATTTATTTAAAAAAAAAAGAGATCCTTAAGAAAATTACAAAAATGTAACCCAAAGTACCAAAATGTTTCCTATAAAATTCATTATTTGGCGTACGCTTATAGAACTATTGATTATACATAAAAAATATGTACTACATAATTAAAGTCCTCATTATTACCTACAAAAAAGTCCTGGAGGGAATATATCTAACTATCATAGTTAAGCCACAATAGCAGCTTTTGTGTTTTGAAATTCGGCGGTAGAAACAAAAGTTGGTTACATTCGTAGTATTAATTCTGATCCAAATAAATAGTTTTATCATCAAGAGTATTTATGAAGCAGTCAAATACTTTTTAATTCATTCGAATCGGACATTTAATTTCGAAGTTATCACGAGTATAAAATAGAAACTTACGCGGGTGAAACCGCGTGGCGCAGCTAGTATCATATAAACAGCTTTTATATTTTACTTTTAAGTTATAGACCCACCTTCTTCTTTTAACATACTTTTGAGGTTGGCAGATAGAAAAATTTTGTAGCACCAAGCCCACAAATTACGGTAAAAAAGTTATAGCACGGATACATGTTATATGATGCCCCAAAGATAGAGACAGACAAAGCAGACGTAACAGGGTCTCATTTGCACCCTACGGAACCCAAAAATGTACGAACGACATGTCTGTCGGAGTGACAAATGAACGCAGCCTCAATGGTGCTCCACACGGCAGAATGCTTCACGAGTTAGTGTACCTAGACATGTCTAGGCTAGGAAGACATTTCTAGAAGAAAATGTAAGCAAAATGTGACTCTATTTAGAATTGAAATTATAGGACCATCTTTAGATTCTTAATAAGCCGTCCTATTTAGCGTTGAATTCCGAACCCCGTAAATTGGATGTAATCTCATACATATTTAATCTTCAATCATTACACAATCAAACAACCTACCTACTGACTGACAAAAATTACCTATTCATATTGTAAAAACGGGAATTTCCACGTACTGCACTATCGGTGAAGGCACCGACTAAGTTTCGACTCATTCCGAGAGTCTTCATCGGGTCACGCGACTTGCTCCCTCCGCGTCATGCCGTGCACTGTCGCGTTCACTCACCCTGAGTTTTTACAATATGGATAGTGGAACACGTGAAAATTTCCGTTTTTACAATATGAATAGTCAAGTCCACGATAATTTTTGGAAAAAAATACCTACTCCGGATACGAGTGGGTGCCGGTGAAATTACAATGAGACTTTTCATCCGTAATATCTCAGGGTCGGCAGTGATATTAGATACGTGGTGGTTGCAAGCGTTCATAAGTTACGGTAACGTATACGTCACTCACACATATATTTTTTTATAGATCACCTACTTACCGGTTTGAGCGATAAGACCGCCCACTGTGCATTCCTTTTCTTTTTTGTTATTTTATTATTTTTCTGTGATTTGTACTGTAAATTGGTATTATGCCACAATAGAGTTTATCTATCTATCTACTTGTAAAATATGGTAGTTTTTATTTAGCTTTTCTATCACTGAATTGCATAACAAGCATACGGGCTCATTTTTTATTGGTTACCGTAACCTATGGACGCTTGCAACCACCAGAGGTATCTAATATCACACACGGGTCGCCGACCCTGAGATATAACGGGTGAAAAGTCTCATGTTCCTGTAATTTCACCGGCACCCACTCCCTTCAGACTGGAACACAGTAATACTAGCATTTCTGCTTAGCAGTCAATGTACGCGACTAGCGTCTGCCCACGGCTTTGCTCGCGTTTTACCCGGATAAAAGTAGCCTATGTGTTATTCTGATGTATCATTAGTAGGATACAACGTGAAAGTTTGTGAGGATGTTTGTTCCTCTTTCATGCAAAAACTACTTTACGGAATTTGATGAAACTTTACAGTAATATAGCTTATACATCAGAATAACTCATAGGCTACTTTTTATCCGGGTACAACGCGAGCAAAGCCGTGGGCAGAAGCTAGTAAACTATATTACTGTAAAGTTTCATCAAAACCCATTTAATACTTTTTGCGTGAAAGATTAACAAACATCCATCCTCACAAACTTTCGCGTTTATAATACTCATAGGAGTAGGATAATGGATAGTTTGTTGAATAAATTCCAGACAAATTATCGTTTTAAAAATGATAAGAATATCCCAACTGTTTAACCAATTTATATGCAATGATTATCACTTATAGGCCTTTGACTTTCAAACTCAGCATGGATATGGTGGCTATAGATATATATCACACGCACGTTGCCGACTTTGACTTTGACTTTGAACGGATGAAAAGTTTCAAGTGCCTGTAACCTCTGTGGCGCAGTGGGCCGCTTGAGACGCAGAAGGTTGCGGGTTCGATTCCTGTCACGGGACAAATGTTTGTGTAAGATCTGCAAATATTTGTTTCGGGTCTGGGTGTTTTTCTATGTATGATATGTACGAGTATGTATTTCGAAAAAAAAAGTATATAAGTAGTATATCAGTCATGTACTTCCCATAATACAAGCTCTGCTTAGTTTGGTGCTAGATGATGCTCTGTGAAAAATGTCCAGCAATATATGTTTATTTTTAATTTCACCGACACTTCTTCAAACCAAGCATATCGGGCACATTATTGCCCACTTTATGCTTAAATTCATGAATTTCATAGAAACAATCACGTAACACATTTCCATATGAAGAGCATGAAGACGAAATGCACATAACAGAATTCTAAAAGGAATCGTCAGTAAACGCTCCCGTCATCTCACGTAAGCACTTACAGCGCAAAAAGCATAGGAATTTACAATTATCATGTCGCTCCACCGTACTAGGAATCGAGATGTATGATGCCCCCCCTTTGGGTTGGGGTGGGGAGCGACCCATTTATACGGAATATAGAAATGGCGGACTTGGATACATTAAAGTAAAAATCGTATTGATTTGTGGGGAAAACTGTTTGTTAGGAGTGAAAGAGTTATTCAGGAAAGTAATTCAGTTAGTGGGACATTTTCAACAGCTGGTAGATTTCTGTGGATAGGCTTCCAATGAGAACAGTCTTGCAACCATTCTATCTTACGACTTTTTGTGACCGTATTATTGTCACCTTCAATCGAGCCTTTGGGTTTCAATTGGTTTATACTCCATAGTCAAGACGAGCATACGAAAAAATAATCCCTAAACACCTACCTACTTAACTTTATTTTTTAATACTAATTTGTTTACGCAAAACCTCGGCTTGCCTACCTATCTATATCTTTCTACACTTAGACAGAGTTTATATGAGATACACCAAAACACCATCTATGTACCTACCATTTGAAAGCAATAAATTTATTAAGAACTTGACTATTCATATTGTAAAAACGGGAATTTTCACGTACCACACTATCGGTGAAGGCACCGACTAAGTTTCGACTCATTCCGAGAGTCTTCATCAGGGTGAGTGTTCGCGTCAAGCGTGCTCGATAGTGCGGTACGTGAAAATTCCCGTTTTTACAATATGAAATAAATTCAGTATTGAAAAGTAGCCTCCGAAATAAGAATTTCCATCAATTGGGTCTGGGTGTGTTTTCTATGTATAATTTGTATGTATTAACAAAAAACAGTACATAATTAGTATATCAGTCATTTAGTTCCCATAATACAAGCTCTGCTTAGTTTGGGGCTAGATGATGCTGTGTGAAAAATGTCCAGCATTATTTATTTATTTATTATTTGCTAGCTTCTGCCCGTAGCTTCGCCTGCGTGGTACCCGGATAAAAAGTAGCATTTGTGTTATTCTGATCTCTAAGCTATATTACTGTAAAACGTCATTAAAATCCGTTCAGTAGTTTTCACGTGAAAGAGTAACAAACATCCATCCTCACAAACTTTCTCGTTTATAATATTAGTAGGATTTATTTATTTATCTGTTAAAAAACTATTGCACTAAGACTTTGTTATCAGTCTCTCTGTATCGGTTCCTCTTGGAATTGCGACACGAAAAATAAAATCGTTTGCATGCAAATAGTAGTCATCAAACAAGTATGAATGCTAATGACCCACGACTCATTTACCTAACTTATCACGTCGAAAAGAGTATATAGGTTGATCGTTAGTGTACCCTCGTTGGCTATGCCACCCCCACTGAGGAGAATTACGATTTATATGCCATAGGGCCCGATCAAACTAAAGCGATGGAGACCAAAGTGAAATGGTTTTCAAGTTGTGTGAAAGTTCGTGTGAATTTACTAAAAACTAGAACAAGTAAAAAAAAACACGCCCACGATGGACGTACTCGGTGTGTAGATCTTTCTGGATACTAAGTAGGGGGCAGAAGAACGTCGAACGTCGAAAAATTACATAACTAAAAATAATGCTGGACATTTTCACACAGCATCATCTAGTCCAAACGTAAGCAGAGCTTGCGTTTTGGGAACTTCACGAGTGACTACATAGATTATATTTTTGTTAATATATATATATTATTATGCATAGAAAACACCCAGGCCCGAGATAAATATTTGCAGATCATACAAGCATGTGTCTCGCGGCAGGAATCGAACCACATAATGCATCTAAGGCGGGCTTTCGCCCACTGCGCCACATGTCTTGGATAAATACAACTATAGAGAACATGAATATATTCTGTAATAAGATTACTCATCATATTTTGATAACGTTATATTTCTTTCCATGTAAAGGTTGAAGAGATAGATTTTAGCGATAATACCGCTTTTGGTACGAAGACGTCGCTTTTAATCGATTATCGACCTCAATTTCGACCTTGTTTGTTTATGAATTTACTAGCTTCTGGCCTAGGCTTCGCCCGCATGATGCCCGGATAAAAAGTAGCCTATGTGTTATTCTGATGTATAAGCTATATTACTGTAAAGTTTCATCAAAATCCGTTCAGTCGTTTTTGCGTGAAAGATATTTTTCTATATTTTTCTTTGGTGTCGAATAAGGAGTTTATCTATCTACTAGCTTCTGCCCACGGCTTCGCCCGCGTGGTACCCAGATAAAAGTAGCCTATGTGTTATTCTGATGTATAAGCTATATTACTGTAAAGTTTCATCAAAATCCGTTTAGTAGTTTTTGCGTGAAAGAGTAACAAACATCCTCACAAACTTTCGCGTTTATAATATTAGTAAGATAAGAAGTAGGATGTGTGTTTACATTTTTCTTTGGTGTCCAATAAAGGGTTTATCTATCTATTTTATAACGTTACCGAACCGTTTTGAAACACGAAAAATGTCCTTAATACATAAACTAGCAGAAACATTGTAAGATACTCGTAGATAAAAAGAAATAAGACTCGGGATCGAGCTGAGCTCCGTGAATCCTTCGGGATCTGCTCTCCTTTAAACATATACCTACTGTTATATAGGCAGGAACTAGGAAGTCTTCGAAGCGAAATATACAGTTTTAAAATCAAAGTTCTGTGAAGAATTTTGCGGTTATTTCTTTCTGAGCTATGGACGTTTCTATTCACATTTGGATTGCGTTTAGTCGAAAAACTGGGCTTGGAAATAATTATAGTTTCATTTTGAATTGGTTCTTCACTTTGCCTTAGTATGTAAGCTCTGAAAAACAAGAAATTGCAAAATGCCTTTGATTGCTTTTATAAATGTTTGGACGACCGATTTTTTTGTTAATCGCGTGGTAATACTAAGATTAAAACTAAGGTTCTGATAACTGTGATATCATGGTACTCATAAGTCCTGATACCCATGATACAAGGAACTTTAGAGTGAGCTCAAATTATGTACGAGTATGTGAATGTTCGGTCAAAGTCAAAGTCAATAGGTTTTTATACATTGAAATCACAAGGATCATATAGAAACGTCAACTTGAAAACTACGTGAATTAAAAATTTGAATGTGAATTTACGCCGATTCCTCGCGCGCGACCAAGCCTAGAAGAATCAGGCAACAAACTCTGTCTGGTGTTTTTAAAGTTCAATAATGGCATCCATATATTTTAACGATGACATCTTAAAAGTTGCGGGAAGTCGATGGATGAAAGTAGTCAAGATTGTTCGCCATGACACTCATTTGGGGAGACCTATCGCCAGCAGTTCTTCAGCACTTCTTTAAAAAACTGTTTTTATATACAACTATAGTGTTAAACAATCGTATTGGTAAGCGGTTACTGCAAACTTGCAACAACAGAGTTATCATTTTTGACCCTGTGATATAACAATGCTTAATAAATCCTACTACAAATTATAAACGCGAAAGTTTGTGAGGACTGATGTTTGTTACTCCTTCACACAAAAACTACTGAACGGATTTTGATGAAACTTTACAGTAATATAGCTTATACATCAGAATAATTAGTAGGCTACTTTTTATCTGGATAACACGCGGGCGAAGCCGTGGGAAGAAGCTAGTAAGAAATAAAGAGGAGATTTCTTCCATGCAATAGAACTGTGAACACGGCAAAAAGTATTAGTCATTTGCTATTGGATTCGAATCTACTTTCAACCCTTGAACCACAAGAGACGGCAGATATTATATCCTCACGTCATTAATATCAAGCCAGCAATGTGGCATGCTGCAAAATCTATCTCAACTTTATACCATAGTACATTGTGGGCTATACTGCCCTTAGATAATGGCTTTCAACTACAGGATGTTGTAAGACAATGGGATTCTTAGGTAAAGTATTTCTCTTATATTGTAAGAAAGAATCTTGGTAGAGGCATTCGTGATTTTGATGAAAAAATACTACTAAATATTACTTTAAAAAGTGATTTGCACAAAAGATAATAAAAAAAACTCAATCAATCCTATTTTCTATTTTGAAAATATTGAAGACATTTTATTGACAAAATTGCTGTTGCAGTTTCGACGAAAAGTGGTGAAAATTCAAAAAACCATGTAAAGCCCCGTGTAAAACCATAATATTATCAAAATAAACTTTTACATGTTTTCCGTAACATCCATCTTATGTTTTCTAAAAACGTTCTAACTAGGTACCTATATAAGAAAAGGTATATTTCTTGAGAGTCCTATTATTTCGCCACCCCCTGTACACCAAGCATTAATTAAACCCCACTATAGTATTCTTTTACATACTCTGTTCATAGAATTTCACACCGACCATTTGCATACTGTAATAAATCTAGAGCATGTTAGTGTATGTAAATCTATGTTTGTGTATGTCAGTGTATAGCAGTCTATGTCAGTGTGTGTGACTAGAAAATCGTGGCACGAAATTAAAAGCAGGGAGTGCTGATTCGTATTATCCATGCAAATTCGGAAGACGCTTTTTTGGGTGCTTTAAAAACGAGATTACTTCGCTGTTTATATGTCGTTTACTGCACTTATCTATCTAGAACTCGTATAAATGCAGTACAATACTTACGTACTAGACCGCGCAATGTAAGAGGCTTGGTGATATTATAGGCCCTTCAAACTGACGAGGCTAGAAATATATAAAGCGGTGGTGGATACGGTGGCGGTTTCTACAGACTGATATTGATTACCCATTAAACAAACACACCGAGCGATCCTATCGCTGGTAGCAATTTTTTCCACACAACCTTAGAATTAGCAGAGTTATGTAAAGGAATGGAACGGTCT
The DNA here is from genome assembly GCA_958496245.1 of Perizoma flavofasciatum. Taxonomy (NCBI): domain Eukaryota; kingdom Metazoa; phylum Arthropoda; class Insecta; order Lepidoptera; family Geometridae; genus Perizoma; species Perizoma flavofasciatum. The sequence continues at coordinate 10,101,630 of OY292440.1, read as the reverse complement.
AATTGCCTTTTCATATTATAAACACGAAAGTTATTGAGGATGGATGTTTGTTACTCTTTCACGCAAAAACTACTGAACGGATTTTGATGAAACTTTTCAGTAATATAGCTTATACGTCAGAATAACACATAGGCTACTTTTTATCCGGGTACCACGCGGGCGAAGTCGTGGGCAGAAGCTAGTTGGAAGATAATGACGTTTGAAGAATGAAGATAAAATACAGTTACTTAGATAATAAATAAATGAATATATATCCAATAGTCATAGAATTCTGATCCCACACTAGGATTCCCTGTGTCGTGGGTGTCCATCCTGACTCAGAACAAATGTCTGCAGAACATGCAAAAGTTTGTCCCGCAATGGGAATCGAGCCCGCACCCCTTTGCGTATTAACTGGCTACTCGCGCGCCACTCCATCGAGGTCGACGAATACACACACATATACCCATAATTATATCATATACTAGCTTTTGCCCACGGCTTCGCTCTCGTGGTACCCGGATAAAAAGTAGCCTATGTGTTATTCTGATTTATAAGCTATATTACTGTAAAGTTTCATCAAAATCCGTTCAGTAGTTTTTGCGTGAAAGAGTAATAAACATCCTCACAAACTTTCGTGTTTTTAATATTAGTAGGATAGGATATAAACTTATGACATAACTTACACATATCTATATAGAGATTAAGAAAAGGTGTATGATGTTTATCGATTTTAGTGATAATCTTCACCACTTTCATAGCATCCTTCTAAAACAATACCTTTCAGGCTCCAGTTCCAACGATACCACTAATGAATGCTAACAGCAAACTAGAATCTCATTAAATTAGAAACAGTAATCTTACTTATATCCATAAGCCGCGAGAGAAAAATAACAGAAAAGATTTTCCTTAACAAGGATCCCCACAGATAACGGTACCGTCTTATGACGGGCGTTATAATGCGTCACAGCATTTCTTCAAAAACTATCGTGAACTTGGCTATCCATATTGTAAAAACGGAAATTTTCACGTACCGCACTATCGGTGAAGGTCCTGCGCATCGCGATCACTCACCCTGATGAAGACTCTCGGAATGAGTCGAAACTTAGTCGGTGCCTTCACCGATAACGCCGTACGTGAAAATTCCCGTTTTTACAATATGAATAGCATTTATTCAATCTTTCTTTGATACCGTAAAAACATGTAATAAGAATGCCTATTGTATGTACCAAAGTATGGTGTACGATGAAAAGAGAAACAAGTGGTATAAATAAACACGTTCACAACTGTACTTTTCTTCGTAGGAAGCCTTAGATCTAACTCCTTATTCTCATTTGTGGCTGCGCCCCTTAGTGCTTTGTAGCGATATAACTTATCAAAACCATCCTTGAAGATTTACAATCGATTGCAAATCGCATTACAATCCGATAGGCCGTTCTCGAGAAAAATGGTAACAGACAAACAAACTACCTTTTAACTTTATTGCATAGATGTATAACTCCTTGACAAGCTCGTAAAAAACACCTAAATCAGTATTAAGATGAATATAAGAGCTAAATCCTTAGAACGAACAGTTTCATATGAAACGAAATAATTAAACCCATTCAGTATTCCACGAACATCGGAAGCAACCGCAAATAATTCACACACACACCCAAATTGTATACACAAAAACATCTAAATCGCGAAACACATAAAATTTCATGTATAAAAATGTCAATAATACCCACACAAGTAAGACTCTATCCACGCGCGCACACATCCATCCGCACCCACTCAGACACAAAACCTTTCGGAGGAATATATTGCCACTACATAGGAGCAATCTTTCAGAACGCACACAGACGAAGGTACGTGTCGATTACGTACAGTCGACGGGTTTTTTCCCGGTGGGTGTGGGGGGTGCCCTCATCCTAGTGGGAGGGGGCATACATTTTCAGGAAGGCCCCGGCGTCACAGGGCGTCTTTCAGCATTCCGAAGCCGCACACATTGCAGGCTATCGGCGAGACGAAGAAGCAAAGAGTGGGTGTAGAGTAGTTAAGTTACAGAGAGCGTCGATTCGCATAGAACATTTTAAGGGGATTTTAATCGAAAGTTTTGGTCGAACTGGTTCAAAAGTGTTTAAAATTAAAAATTTAAGTGAAATGTTCGAGTTCGATATGTTGTGTTGTGCAATTTATTCCTTCTGTACATACGCAGCATTGAATTAAGCAGTCAATTTTTAACCGACTTCAAAAAAGCGAGGATGTTCTCAATTTGGCTGTTTTTTTATCTTGTGTGATTCTGACTTGATGTCTTCGTCAATTGTTAACCAATTTTGATGATTATTTTGTTGTTGTAAAGAAAATGATTCCATGGTGGTCCCATAAAAGTTTTATTCCTGAGGGATTGCTATTTTTCACGTAAGACTTAAAAAACATCATCATCTCATAGAATCACGACGAGATAAAAAAAATGTGGTGTTTACTGTTTTTTTTAACAGAAAGTAAATTAACGTAAGCACGTAAAGATCTGATAAAAGAGTACCTGCAGGGCAGAAACCGTAAATTTGGGACTAAAAATGTATCGCGAATATCGCGTTTATATAAACCGACTTCAAAAAGATGTGGGTTCTCAATTCGTATGTATGTTTGTGTGTATATTACGCGATATCTTCGCCAATTATGAACCGATTTTAATTATTATTTTTCAATGTGTAAGGTTAACCTAAAAGGTGGTCTCATATAACCACCTCCTAAGGGTGACAAAATAGGTGAAGAAATTTAATATTAAACTTTTTATCAATATCCCGTTATTTGAAGTCGGTTTTTTGAAACTTAATGTCTTATAAATTAAAACAATAAATATTTGCGCAACTATTGAACTATTGACTGTATCAAGGGAGCATAATCACCTGTACAAAATAATAACTCACTCAATTGTATTTTATACATTGTAGTTTGTATCTAATGTTACATCTATAATTATTAATTAACATCCGTATATTTATCGCGTTTACCTTTTCTTTGTTTTCCCGACATTCAGGCTATGTTGTAACAGCCATAGTCACGATTGGACTCGGTAATAAACTAATCGCGAACGCTAGAATAATATTTTTTTTCATCGGAGATTTTGACTTTATGTTATTATTTCAGGTATTAATTTACTGCATTCTTCAGAGATCAAAGGTTAGGTACGTATTATCGTTATTATGCAGTCTCTGTCCCCAATTTTCGCTCGCCTACTCTGCACAATCGAGCGCTCAGATCGCCGAGCGCCCCCCATCGGGAGTAGGGGGTAGCTCTCCGTGTGTGTTCGGAAAAATGCCTTATGAACCAGCCACCGTGCCGGGTTTTAAGTTTTTATCCTACATTGTCGGTACCCGAAGATAAGGGAGATATAAAAAAAAGAAGAGGTAATGAATAACATATTTTATGGCAATATTGATATTAGCAATAAGGATTCGGTAAGTCGAGTGATGGAGGTGGTCCTAAAACGTTCGTCATGGTATTCATTATGTCCAGCCATGGACTTCAACAGGCTAATGATGATAATGATAAGAGATATTATTTTATTTCTAAATGTTAATGGCAACCCTGTGTAATAGGTATCGTCGCCCTGAAAAAGGTTCAGTGATGAAAAGATTCTGGTTACCCACAGGAAGGCACCTTGTAAAAAATTTCATAGTCTAATTGATAAAAAATATGATTAAAACTGTATCTTTACTAATGTTGCCTAGAATAGATCGCTCTTAGCGATCATGCTATTAAATGTACATTTGTATTAATATTGTTATCTTATTTGTAGTACTTAGTTGTATATTTTAATTTGTTTTCTCTATGTAAAGAAAAACATTTGTCTATTTACTTATCTTATCAATATGATTTTCAAAATAGTGACTCGATCAAACAATCCAAATAAACGAGAAACTAAACTCAACTAAAAAAATCTGGTTCAAACATTCACATAGTAAATTCCTACATAAAAAAATCGGTTGACACGTTCCAAGCTCCACTTGATCCCACCCTCTCCCGATCGGGAGTGGGGGTGGGGGGAAAGGAGGGGTGTTGGGTGCCCTCAGGACGACAAGAGCTGCATCGGACCAGGTGCACTGTATTGGTGCAATCTGGTCTATTGTTGCATTATTAGTTTTAGTCGCTACTATTAGTAGCAACTAATATTAGTTTGGGACCTTCGGAGGGTAGTTTAATATTAAGCGGCAATCACGTATACTAGAGGTCGATATGAATTTAAGCGAATGACTTTTAAACTCAGGGTTATGTTCCAGGGTCGGCAACGCGCGAGTTATACCTATAGTGACGCAAGCATCCATAGGTTACCGTAACCGCTTACCAACAGGTGGGCAGTAGGCTTGTTAAACACATTAGTTGTTATAGAGATAGCCCAAGATTATTTGTCATGGCACTCTGGGAAAAGCTTATGTAATGATGCCAATTCAAGGATCCTTGTTTTATAAACTGAGTGTATTTACGCCGATTCCTCACTTCCTGACCGATGCTTGTTCCCCCAAAAAACGTTATGGCTGAGCAGATTTGGATTACTTTATAAATTTCAGCAGATTAGTTCATGACATAGAATAACACATCATCATTGGTAGCTTGTAACCCACTGCTGGGCATACGCCTCTTTCCTCAAATACCTGCACTGCATTCTGCTATTTTTCCTCCAGATCATTTCCGGCAACGATGTGATCCATGCACGTAGCTGTTGGTCTGCCAAGGTCTCTAGTGTATCCTATCGGCTATTACTCAGTCTGGCACTTACATCTGCCACTAAATCTTTCAAAGTATCCTGCTCAGTTTATTTTTATACCACCAAGGTGGCAAACAATTATACGGCCCGGCCCACCTGTAGGAAAACGGAAAAAGTTTCACTTCTTTCTGAAATTCTACCATCTTAAAACTCGGTCTATTAACGAGAGATGCTATGTCCAGCCGTGGACTAATATGGGCTGATGATAATGAGCAATGCACGCTTCATGATCCTTTAAAAAAAAAACGCTGGTTATTTTCACACAGCATCATCTAGCCCCAAAGTAAATAGAGCTTGTGTTATGGGAACTACATGACTGATATACTACTTATATAATATTTTTTTTTGTAAATACATAATTATTATACATAGAAAATACCCAGATCCCGAGACAAATATTTGCAGACACAAAGCTGAGAACCCTTTGTGTGGTTCTCAGCTTGTTCAAAGTCCAAGTCTAGAATAACACATATAGGCTGCTTTTATTAAGGTGCCCTACGAGCGAAGCCGTGGATGATAGCTAGTAAGAGAATAAATCGGAACAGTCTGCTGGCAAAGCACAGATGTTCCTTTGGATTCCGCATGGCTATTGCTTTCGGAAACTTGAATAAGAGCGCACTTAAATAACTGGAAATTGCATTCAAGAGTTACAATAAATGTATCATGGGTTTTCTGAGTTTCAATGAATGAACTGTTTTGAAATATGGCTGCGTCTTTACTTTTCAGTGTCGTTAGGAGTGTGAATATGGTATGCTCCTGTCACTAATGGAAACTATTTTTTGTGCACGACTGGGTTTGAAACTACGACTTTTGATCTGAACCCCGGCTTCAGACCAAAGTACCGTCTAATAGGCCAACACTTCTCCTCCTTGAATTGTCTAACCCTAGGTTCCAAATTATAAAGTTTTGACAGTCTTGGCCCGCGATGACCTTCGTACCTATTATTAATAATATATAAGGTAGATATTATAATGCTATTTTTAGCTAACTATTTCTAGTTTTTAAGAACCTGCTGTAAATAAGTAGGTACGTCTCTTTTGTACCTTTGTTTTAAACTTGATAAATTTTTAAACTTTCAACACGATAAATAAACAATTTTTGATTTGATATGTGTTTACCATAAGAAGTTGCATGTTCTTGTGTTTGTTATTTCCAAAACGGCTTATCGGATTATCGCTCTGTTATTTGCGATCGATTTGTATGTCTTCAAGGATGGTTTATTATAGAGTTACGTCACTACAAGCTACTAGGGGGCGCAAGAATCTATGGTAGAAATACACCGTTACAAGAAATATCACATTTCAAATATGTCAGTAGCAGCGATCTAACAGTTGCATTTCCCTGGCTACCGGCGAACATTTAAGTTTCGTGTGTCCGTTATAAATTCCACGCGGGCGTTCTATATTCAAATTGGCCGACGCTATTGGCTGCCTCTGGGTGGTATTTTACATCCGTGGAGTAGGTGAATACAGGACTGGTGTTATCCAGAAATATGGCTTTGTCTCGTTTGTTTTATTTTTTGACTCTTCTCATTTTACAGCCTCAAACCTCAGCCTGGGTAATAAAAAAAAACACAATAAAGAAGTTTAATTGGAACTATTACTAATTATATAACTTCATCAGGCTGCGGCTCTTTGATCCCGGCTCTCAAGGCGCACGTATGGATCGAAGACTATAACAAGTACCTTAGAGCACTGGTTCACTGACAATTGTAAACTGAAGCTTTGGCCGGGCTGTAATGTGCCGTCATGTCAATAGTCATTAGTGTCGAATCGGCATACTATTTTATGAGTGTCTACGAACAGGACGGCATACTTTAGATGCTTCACTTTTGAAGGTAGGACCTAGTAATTGTTAAAGTAATAGATCCTATCTATAAAGAATCTACAACCGATCTGCCAATAAAATACAGTGAACTTTAAAATTCTTAAAGGAAATGGGTCGGCCTTTCCTATCCACACTTCACTAATTCGAGACCGCACATCGGATGAAATTTCGCCGTAGAAAGCTCCCGTAATGTCTATGCATAAAGTATTTTAAACTTGTTAAAATGCAACGTGTTCCAAACGAAGCCCGGCGGTATCAGAAGTAGTATTTACTCTCCTTTGTGAGGTGTTCAAGAATTTTGAGGAAATATCTAGAAACGGAGGGTTGAAGTGGAATTCCGTCTCATCACACCAAACCTTTCATAGCTCTTGCTTACAATGTAAATAAAGACTACTTTCATTCTTGTTTATTTAAAACTAGTTATTGTTCACAGCTTCGTCTGCGTGATATCCGGATAAAAAGCCGATGAAAAGTAGCTCCTACCGTTATGGTAGTGTTCGCAAGAAACTAATTTGCGTAACCGTTTTTTCGTCGACACGTTGCAAAATTGGTCTCCATTAAAAACCATTTTATTTGAACGAGATAATATCGTTTATTTCATCCAGTCTTATTAGTAGTTCGATTATCTAACTGTTTGGACAGAAATATACCAAATAAGACTGACTAATCGAACATTTTGGTTAGGTCCATTACAAGATTAATTATATCTTAGAACGTCCAACATGAGTAGTCTTGCAGTCGAGGGCGTGTTTCTTTTTATGAAGTTTTGATGCAGAACAAAGATTGAGAAGTTTGCAAGCAAACTCGATAAAAGATAAAAGCCAAAGTTAATATAAGGTTATTTATTGAAAATCACCATTTTTATATCGTTAAACTATCCATAGATGAATATTATAATCATCGTAGTCTATTTAATTCTCTATCCGCTGAACTCAATTGAATCCGAGAACTTCTTACTTCTCAGCGTTTGTCGGTTCTTCAAGCGGTTTATACGGCAAGCCCCTACCACATCCTATAGTCATGCCTGTATCTCGGAGGGGCAGGCAGAGACCACGGATTTCTACTTGCCACAATCCTGGCATACATCTTTCGCTTCATTCCTCATTGCATTCTTCATACAAGCTCGTCGGTTTAGCGTACTCTTCGGCTTTCTCTATAACGTCTCCAATTTGGTCCAACTATCCTATTCACGCTCACCTTCTATCATAACTTGTTTTGTTAATCTTCTTTCATCCGTATTTTCTACATGCCCAAACTATCTGAACATGCCTCTCTCAACTCTCGTTACTACATCTTCATTCACTCCACACTGCTTCCTTATCACGCTGTTCCTCACTTCATCTATCATAGTTACACCACACATACTTCTCCAAGCTCTCATCTCCATGAATCCTATCACTTCAACTAGCTAATTCTGAGATTTCTGGTTACGAGAATTGAATCGAGACTCCTCGGTAGGGACGGGGAGGCGAGCCGTGAACGAGACCATTTTATACTCTACATAAAGTACATGGAACTTCAACTAACGTGCACTTTGATTTTATTTAAAACTAGCTACTGCCTACGGCTTCGCCCGCGTGGTAGCCGGACTAACAGTGGCTCTTATCATTAAGGTAGTGTTTGCAAGAAACAGAATCGCTTGACCGTTTTTTCGTCGACTTATGTTGCAAAGTTGGTCTCCACAAAAAGCCCTTTTATTTTAACAGGATAATATACAGCCCATGTCCACTATAAGGGCTGGATGTTTTTTTTTAAATCGCATGAGTAGTTTTGGAGATTTTCTCCTGCATCCAAACTTACAAATTTTATTATATTAGTGTAAACAAGAAATATTTTCTGTTTACCGGACGGTGTATAGAGTTTCGTTTTCGTTGCGCGAAAATGGAATAAAATATGTTGTACAATGAAAGTTTGATTGGTACATGGGAGTTGTCAGACAGGGCCCTTGTTGGATGGATGGAGCAGGGTTCAATTTGTTTGATTATGTGCTACATGCCATTCAGCGTTGCTATGCAGACAGAATTTCAGGGACGCTTTCATCTGGTAGTCTGTATATGACAGTACTTTACGTTCATATTTTTTTACTTACCTACTTTAGTCGTTGTAGAGGTATAATTAATTCCGTAGAATTATGTATAATTCGTTAATCATTTATAACTTACTTGCCTCTGCTCACGGCTTCGCTCGCATGATATCCGGATCAAAAGTAGCCTATGTTATTCTGATGTATAAGATATTTTAATGTAAAGTTTCATCAAAATTCGTTAAGTATTATTTGCATGAAAGAGTAACAAACATCCATCCTCACAAACTTTCACGTTTATAATAGTAGTAGGATATATAAAAAATAGATGTTTCTTGCTTAAGGTAAAATTAATAAAGTTCTCCTCAATTCTAAATCAATACCTTTCTTTATCTTCTTCTTTTCCTTGTCCTACATTACGTGGGGTCGGCACAAAATTGTTTTTCTTTTCCTGAAGTAGATTATCAATCGTAATTTCAGTATTCACACCTTTCTTACCCATCTAAATATTTCTAAATCAATAGCAGTTTTTAATAAATCACCATTTACCGTCGCCGCCATAAACTCGCGCGTATATTTTCATAATAGCATTTTTCACTCCGCCCCGTCAGTCGGTATTGCATCTAGTTGGATTTCTAGTTAACTTTGCACTGAAATTGAAATTCCATTAAGGAGATTGCTTTTTAACGTTCCCGGTTCTAGGGGGTGCCTAGGTAGGGAGAGGGGGGTTCAGATGACATTAATACTTGGAAGAGATTTTTAAAATTTTCCATTTGGTCTCAATTTTACAAATAGTTTATCGCCCTACCTGAAAACAATTTTTAATGATATCAGTAATTAATAGAACCGGCCAAGTGCAAATTGTATTTTTTTACGTTTTTTGGCTTATCAAAGTTGATTTTATATTATCTTCAAACGTTTAATAGCAATAATCACTGCTGATATACTAGCAATAGACTAGTACATAACTCAGTAATAAATAAACTCTTTCCTAAAGCAATCGTTTACCAATACCGTAGTAACTCCCCAGCGAGAAAAAACCGTGAAAATCTACGTGACGTATATCCATAGCCAATGGCATATCGAACCTTCGACTTCCAGCCCACCGATTCCGCTAGACCTTCCACACCTCCCGTATCACGAACTGAGCAGCACAGACAGAGGTGAAGAGCGTTGAGAATCGAAGGCCGGGAGAAACTGGTCGGTCGGCTTCGAGAACCGATGGTGCATTGTGATTGGATGATCGGTTATGCGCTATTGGACACGTTATAGGACGTGTGAACGCCTTCGACAGACGTTTGACGGGCGATAGGTAATGAAATTAAATGAAAGCATTTATACATCAGAATAACACAAATGCTACTTTTTATCTGGGTTATAAGCGGGCGAAGCCATGGGCTTGTAAGAAAATAGATAAAAAAACTCGTTCGCTACTTTTTTCTCATCTTTGTAAATTTTTGAGGTTACCAAGTACGGGGTCAAAGTTTCTGTAAGTATCTGAAAATAACACAAAATTTCTCAATTTTCATACAATTTCAAAGCTTCCGGTAAGGTAGGGAGTCCTTTTCAACGCTTTCCCAATTAAACCCGTGTACTCTATCTAGATAAAAAAAAACGTTCACAAACAAAAACACAGCTCATCAACTCTCTCTTTCTCCTTATTAATAGGGAAAAAATGCATTCCATTCCACCATTCAGCGCAGTCGCTGTCAGAAGTACCTGAACAACTAAGTTGTTCAAAATAAATGCTCATAGTATGAAGTTTCAAATCCGGCGTTTCAAAAGCATCTTAACGTGTTCATTTATCATTACTACAGTCAATATAATTTAAAATTCCACAGCTAAAGATAAAGAAAAATATTTTTGATCTCAATTCAAAAGGACGTTTTATTAAAAAGGACGTAGGTGTTTATTCATTGACATCACAAGTATCATTATAAGAAATAAAAACTACGCTTAAAAACTACGTGAATTTAGCATTTGAAAGTGAATTTACGTCGATTCCTCGCGCGCCCATGACTAGAAGAATCAGGCAACAAAATCTGCTTGGATATTTTTTTGATGATCCTTCATTCAGGTATAGTGTGAACTAATTTATTGATAAATATTATTATTAATTATTAATCATTTCTGGTTACAGTTTGGTAAAAGTATGCCTAGGCCAATAACCAATACTTACAGGTATTGGTCACATGAGTTGCTCAGCTATTTCTGTCTACTGCTCTACTAATATTTAACAAACAGATAACGGGAAATATATACGCTCTTCCGTGTACTTATTTAAAATGGAAAAATATTTTTCCTACGTCGCGTCGTCGCTTCCTGTAGATAGCCGGAGCAGTGTGTTTGATCGCATTTTTATATTGCAGTGCAGTATAAATAGATCGCCTTGTTCGTTTGCGTGAATACCTAATGAATAGCGTACATACCTTGAACTCTGAAGGCACTATAGAATAATAATAAAAAATATATACAGCAGGATAATATAACTGCTTTGAAAACAAAAAAATGAACTTATCTACTGTAGGTGAGGTTTGCTGGAAGAAAACTCTTTTAGAATTAAGGTCTCCTTTGTATATGTTTTATCTAATATTTTTTTATATTTCTGTGTACAATAAAGGATTATAAGCTATACCAAATTACTCGTACAAATACAATGGGACGTGAATTTTCCTTGCTTAAAAAGACGAGTAAAATATCAAAAATTACTAACGTAATCTGTCACTTTTTTAAAAACTCATTTTTAAAGTATTTTTTGTTACGACATAAAAAAATAGCCTACTTATATTATCTGATAAATTATCCAAATATTTAAATATTTGCGTTTATAACATTAATACGAGAGGATATTATTTCATAACTCAACTAGTTAGTACTAACAACAGATAGGTAAATAACTTGCTAGATTCAAATTTCATTTATCATTGAAGCTAATATCTCAAAATGTTCAAGAGCTGCTTATTATATCGGGGTATCGTGCTCTAGGTTCATTCGGGTGGTTGTAGCACGTAGTTCACTGCGTAGACACAGGAGGGGAATAGAGAACATAGCAAATGGAATGAAAAAAAGTGTTATTAACAAATGCAATGCAAAAAAAGTGTAACTATGTAAAATAGAGCAACTAGTAAAAACAATGCATAGAAGCGTAACTAGCAACTGCAATCTAAAATAGGCAACTATTAAACGCAATTTAAAATAGTGAAGCTAGCAAAAGCAAATGAAAAATAATGTGACAAGCAAATGCAATATAAAATTAATGCTACGGATGATAGTGAAGAATTTGATATTATTATTAGTTATTAAGGTGTAGACAAAATTTATTTCGTGATCTAGAATAAATAATCTACTTTTTTATTTGGTTACCATGCAAGCAAAGCTGGCGGAGGCAAAAAAAAGTAATATTGACAAATGCAATGCAAAAAAGTGTAACTATGTAAAATAGTGCAACTAGTAAAAACAATGTATAGTAGTGTAACTAGCAACTGCAATCTAAAATAGGTAACTATCAAACGCAATTTAAAATAGTGAAGCGCGCAAATGCAAATGCAAAATAATGTGACAAGCAAATCTATCTATCTATCACAATTTAAAATATTGCTACGGATGCGATAGTGAAGGTTTTGAAACGATTATTTTCTGTTCAAAGGCTGTCTGGAAGAGATCATTATAAGCGATAAGACCACCCATTGTACTCTCGCGATTAGCTTGTAATTTGTTCTGTTTGAATTTGTAAGCAACATATTATGTGGTGTACAGTAAAGAGTTATGTATTTATCTATCTATTTTTTATGAAGGTATTCAGACTACATTTATTTTGTGAACTAGAATTTAAAACCTACTTTATATTTGGTTACCATGCAAGCAAAGCTGGCGAAAGCAGGAGCTGTTTACAATTTTTTTTTAACCTCTGACTTTATTTAATGGCCTCTTAGCTCTAGAGAGTTTTTCGATTGACGTGATCCCAGAAATCTGATGTTGATTCGTAAGTCCATAACCGAGGTCTTCGCGCGACTAATAATATTCAGAAAACGATCTACTACTGACTTACTTCATAATCTTGTTGCAAAAGTAATAGCAGCGTAACTTTAAGTTCAAAATGTCATATTTATTTTATTCTCGCAAGTCCAATATCTCCCAGTGTAGGACCTCCCGCTCCCCGCATATACGATACGACGTTCGGTGCACTCGGAATATGCGCCGATATATACAGCCCGTCTCTCCCACTCGATTCCAGTGAAACATTGCTTGTGGTAGAGCTGTCTAAATTCTATCGATACAATAGATTTTTTTTATTACTGACCAAGATAAGTTCAATGAAATATCATCAAAAAATTATAAAGCTTTTTTGGTTGTAAACCTTTGACTTTTATTCTTCTGTTCTCTCTATCCCGAGTTTCATTTACAGTCCTGTGAGTGGACGATATTTCTTTGAAAAGGTTAAAGTTTTGACAGGTTTTAATAAAAAATGAGACATCGTTGATTAACGGCTTTGATTAGAACTTCTCAGTTACCACTCGTTTCTTATTTCTGAGTGATACTTCTTCCATTTTTTGTAATATTTTTAAATTCTGACTCCTTAATTCCTTCCATAGTTCACTAGGTTAGAATTCGTGGAATCTGCATTTGTTGAAATGTAAAAAATTAATCCATCAAAAAGACAATAAGAATAATTACGTACCCAGCTTTTAAATCAGGAGATTTAAATTCAATGATTTGAAACGTTTTACATTTGGTTCCAGAAAATCAAGAAAAAAACAGATCTAGATGGTGTTACATAATCGAGGATATTTTTTTAAGACTATCACCCACCAGCTTCTGGTATTCTTTATATGTAAGCCTATTGAATGATTTAATAATATCTTGTCATGTCATATCATATCAAACAGAATTCAAGCACAAACTATCGACACTGTGCTGTACCTCACTACGAAGCACTTCCAATATAATATTTCATATTTAATAGTGATGCACCACGAAAAATCCTCTCGCAAAATCCTCTCAGTTTATATTTTACAGAATTCAGTCCGTATTGGATGCCGTTAGATTTTAATGATCCCGGGTTTTTGCACAAAGTTTGCCTAAATTATTTGCTGGGAATGTGAAATGTACTAGCATCACATATTTTAGCAAAAGCATAGTGAATATTAAATATTATTCTAAGTTAGCATTGCTTTGATCGATACGAGATGAGCATGGTTAAAATTACTTTTCTGACAGTTGAAACCTCTTCAGTTGCATCGAATAGAAGTGAGTACTATAAGAATCTAGATTTTTTATCTACAAAAGAAGATTTTCATAATTCATAACGATCCCAAACAGAAAACGAAATAAAATACGAGTATCCACACGAAAATTTAAATGAAAATTCATTTTCATTTCAAATACATTTTGAAAACAAATGTTCAATATACAAAGTTTTAAATTAAAATCCTAAAACTAAGTAGCGCATCGCTCAGAGAAACTCTTTAATATCGGTACGTGGTGGGGGTAAAAAGAAAAATCTATACAGGCGACAGGGGGTGGTTCACACCCCGGCCATAGAGTAAGTTTACAGAAGGAAAGTTCTAGACAATCGTGTCTAAAGCATCCTACTTGGCCAGGAAATGCAGTGTGCTTGTCACATTAAAATAAGCCTCTACAAGGCAAACCGAATTTATTTTCACAACTGATTCTCTGACAGACATCTTTACACTGTCTGATTTTATTTTTTTGTAGTATTTTAATGAAACCTTTCTGTGTTTGTATTTATTTGTTTTGTATTTTGTCACCTGTTGTGTTGTGTTTGTGGTTAATAAATGTATTTTCTTTCTTTCTTTCTCTCTTTTTCTCTCTCTGTCTTTTTCACTAATCAAGAAGACTCCAAAAAGACAAAAACGTTACTCTGAATGTTTCATACGGGTATCCTTTAGACTGGAACACAACAATGCGAGCATTTTCACCTTAGTTGTTGAATAAGGTCTTAGGGGAGTATTTTTTCGTACTAACTTAATAGAGATATATACAAGTTCAAACCTCACACTTGTATTTTCCGAGTCGTGGGTATCAAGAACTACGAGTACGTACCACAACAAACAGATATTCCAGATTTTTATCTAATTTTATCTAATTTTAAATGAATTAACTTGTTATATCTTACTACTAATACATTATAAATGCGAAAGTTTGTGAGGATAAACATCCATCCTCACAAACTTTCGCTCTTTCACGCAAAAACTAATGAACGGATTTTGATGAAACTTTACAGTAATATAGCTTATATATTAGCATAATACGTAGGATACTTTTTATTCGGGTATTACGCGGGCAAAGACGTGGGCAGAAGCTAGTGTAACAATAATAGTGCACTAAATTAAATCTGAAATCTAAATACCTAAATATTAATCGATTATGCAAACATTAGTTCGTTCTGCAGCGGGAGTCAAACTCTCTTGCATCTCAATAATCAAACCCATTCGCCCGACACACCACCGAGTGTTCAACTATCTTTTTCTTTGTTCTTATGTTACCTTCTGGTTACTTTTCTCTGTGGTACGTTGCCACCCCTCTGTAGATCTTAGTGTACCAAGCTGTAGTTGACCTGTTAAATTTTTCATTGATTTTAGTTCTCTAAAGGAATATGCTGCAGATTTTATGTCTTTTGTTTCAGTTTGCAAATTTAAACAGGGCTGGCAAGTAGCTAGCTGCAACGCAAGAGCAGGTTCGATTCCCGAAATGTTTCTATGTTCTGCAGATATTTGTTCTGGGTTACTACAGTACTCGTAGTACTGTATCCACGACACAGGGAATCCTAATGTGGGGTTAGAACTATGTATAAAATTGTGTGGTGTTTATTTATATATATAGCTTTGTATACTTACCAAGTCATTTGCAAAGTTATAGGTACTCTGCCAACGGGTTATTAAAATCTGAATTCATCATTATTAGGTATTGAAATGATCGGGAAACTGATTTGCAATAAATGACCCAATAATCTATTGACACTAACATCAAAAACCTAAGCAAGCCCAGCTATAGTTTGAGACGGATCCGCTTTCAATTTGCCAGCATGCCTTAAAAACAATATTAATTTGACTTTAAAATTCCAAGTCAAACCTCATATATTTCAATTCGAATTGGCCAGTTCGATAATACGGAAATTTCATAGGTAAAACACTATAATCTAGGATTTATGAGTATGAAATGCTCATAATCGAGTGCACGGAAGATGATCCGTTCTTTCTTATTGTTTTTTCTTGTGTGGGCAAGAAGTTACTGTTATGTGTTTTTTTATATAACTAAATTGGCATATATAAAGTCTTTTATACCTATAATTTCACTGGCACCTATATCCTTCAAACTGGAACAGAGTAATATGAGCTTTACAAATTGGCAGCCGATAAGGAGATCTTATACTGCTGAAATAAGAAAGTATGGATATTTTGACATAGGTGACATTATCTTTCAAATAGCTTAACCGATTCGGATACGGAATAAATATAAATTAAAAATTAAATTCATTTATTAAATCAGACAACATTTTAGGTTCATTGTTTTTTTATTAGTGAGCTGTCTTCATATCTATTTTAAAATAAGGAGAGCACAATGTATTAAAAAAATAAAAAGGAAGGTTTAAGGACCTTTATCCGAATAAAGGCTTTCATTACTGAAGGAATGGAATGAGGATACTGGTGGAACTGCCCCGCACTCTGCGGATGATGGATATAGTTCATCAGAATTCATAGATTTTTTTCTAGGAAACCATAAATATTATGGATTTTAAAATAACCCTTCTGCATAATATGAAATGCGATTAATTCGTCTTACATTGATGCAGATATATTTGGATCAGAAGCAACGCTTCGATTCAAGATGTCATGCGTATCGGTTAGTTATGACTTCAGGGGTAGGATTCAGGCAAAAATCGTAATTATTCTTCAGGCAAATGAATGAAATGACTCATATAAGGGCATATAAGACTTCTTCTTCTGAAGGTTTTTGAATACAGGGTTATACCTCAATCCTTGTATTTAAAGACCTTGAGATTGACTCGACTCGACTCAACCTTACTTTTGTGTTTTGCTATTTTTAGTTAACAAATAATAGTCCAATCAAGCATTGCGATCGTCCGTAGGTTACGAAAACCGCTTAACAATAGGCCGTAAGATTGTTTGCCGCTGCAGTTGTTAAAAAAAAGTACAGCACTACTTTGTCAAACAATTAGGCATATCTTCATAGTATTTTTTCAATAAAATACCAATTATCAATACTCAGAAGGTATCTACATTTATTGCTTTCACATAGTTACAAAGTTTAAATATCTGGTAGCTACCTACTTGTTCTCTCATATGAACCCTGTGTCATAGCAACGGGGCGGCAGACCGAGGTTTTTTTTCACTAAGAAGGCATTTCATAATTTATGTTCCCGTACGTTTGTACGGGATTCCGTAATTCTCTAGGTCAATCTTAAATTCCTTACTTTATTATTTCTAGAATGAAAATATCCCTAATTTCCGGAGTCCGTCTCTGGTTCTTTCAGATCATGAAAGCATTCCTGCGACATTAATGTCACGTACATTTTCATAGATTTATCGACGAAATGGACTTATGACGCACGGATTCTCAAACTTTTGATAAAATAAACATTTTATATTTTTATTAAGGGTACTAAATGTGATGTCAAAAATGAAATTACCTACAAAAAAAAAACACACGACTGAAGAAGTCCTTATGATCAACATTCGCAGATACATACATAGTGTTATAGATCATTGAGGATACCAAGTAGGGGTAGTCAGAGTCATGTCCAAACATTATATTTGGCACATGCCCGCGTTTTGCAAGTAATTAGCATTCGTGACTGGTTGCAAAATCATAATCTCTTTTTGGAACGCTAATATTGATGGCATATTATGCTTTCGAGTTTTTGGTTCTTGGGCATGGCTGTCTCCTAACGATGTTTTCCTTCACCGTTTTGAGCACGTTTGAATGCACAAATAACTTTTTCGAGTTTAGAAATCCATTGGTTGGCCTTCTTAGAACTTGCAACCTCCAGATCGGAAGTTCAGGTTCCGCGAAAGGCCTACCTCGCTTTTGCAGTATCTACCAATAAAGTTTGACATTCATAGACAAATGCCAATTGAGATGGTGAAACCGAACTGAGTGTATTTGCGTCTACACCTGTCTCCTTACAAATCATAGCGTGCAATACTGTGCGATAAGCTATACATACATTATGTATACGAATGGTAATACATAGCTTTTAGAATTAGCAAATTGAATTGATGATATGCAGATTATATAGCTGGCAGAACCGACTACCGCTGTGGAATGAAGATTCTAAATAAAATTAAAAATAAATAACATAGCATCATCTAGCCCCAAACTAAGCAGAGCTAGTATTATAGGATCTTCGTGACTGATAAATTAATAAAAAAAATAATCTAAACTAATATTATAAAGAGGAAATATTTTTTTGTTTGTTTGTACCGAATAGGCTCCGAAACTACTGGACCGACCTGATAAGCTAAATTATCAGGAAATAACATAGGCTATAATTTATTTTCAAAAAAATTAGAGATCCTTAAGAAAATTGCAATAATGAATTTTATAGGCAAAGTAGCAAAATTTTGCCTATAAAATTCATTATTTGGCGTGCGCTGAGAAAACTATTGATGATACATAAAAATTTTGTACTACATGATTAAAGTACTCATTATTACTTACAAAAAAGTCCGCGAGGGAATATATCTAACTATCATAGTTAAGTCACAATAGCAGCTTTTGTGTTCTAAAATTTAATATTTGTAGATCAACAAACATTTGTCGCGTGGCGGGAATTTAACCTGCAACCTTCTGCGTCTCAAGCGGGCTCCCACCCACGGTGCCGTAGAGATCGTCGGAGAGGTTCTAGAATGGTGACCACGAACCAAAGGACCCCACGATGGACCGATGACATCTCAAAGATTACGGAAAGTTGATGGATGGATACATCATGGCAGTGATTGAGGAAGGCATATTATTATGTCTAGAACAATTCTAACCTCTGTTTATGATGACAGTAGACCACAGCCTAAAGCGGAAGGTAGCCTGCAGTAGTCAGCTTCTGAACATATAGGCCTGCTGTAGAGTGTGCGATCTTGAGCAATCTCTTTTTATCAACTCCTCCCGATATTTAAGGTCTGCTTACTTTTCTATACTCACGTTTAGTTGACCGCTTAGAGGTTCTTCTCATGAGCACCATCCGCGACCACGTGCGCATACAAGTGAGACGGGAACAGTTCCCTCTTTCGCGTCGCGTCATTCATCCTTATCACATTCTTTTTACAAGCTCGACGGTTTACGGAACTCTTTATTTGTCCTGTCCAAAACGTCTCCAATTTGGTCAGAGTAAGTTCGTCAAGGCCTTCCAACTACCCCATTCAAGCCCTACTCGTAAAGCACGAAGAAATAGTTGAACTTCTTGTAGAGATCTCTTCTTGTATAGATGGAAAGTACTAGCCTATTTCTGCAGCCATGTCGTAATACTTGCATTGCTGGGTTCTGGTTTGAAGGCGGTTTCAGGTGCTGGTGTTGATGTCTCAGGGTCAGCAACGTACGAGTGATACCTTTGGTGTTGACCAAAACAGTTGGGCAGTAAAAGAGTACTCGTAATCTCGGGAAAACGGCTTGAAGCAGACATGCCAGGCTAAATAAATTCAAGATAAATCAGAAATATAATTGATGTGTGCCCTACTATATTAAGAACGTACATCCTAGGGACCGGAGTATCGACACATGCAGTCATATATCCAGACAGACAGACAGATATTGATGGTAATGGACAACTGCTGGCACGATTCATTAAAACCGCTGCAATAAGCGTTACATAGTTGATGCATCATTGATAGTCTATATTTATATGACGGCTGACGACGTCGATGCGTCTATTTGCGACGAGAGACTATCCATCCATATATTTAATGTGATTTGAAATTTCAAAAATGTATATAGGTTTGTAAAAACGGGAATTTTCACGTACTGCACTATCGGTGAAGGCACCGACTAAGTTTCGACTCATTCCGAGAGTCTTCATGGGTGAGTGGTCGCGACTTTCTCCCTCCGCGTCGCGCCGTTTTAAAATGCTTGTTTATGTTATGTCTAAAGCGACGAGAGACTATCCATCCATATATTTAATGTGATTTGAAATTTCAAAAATGATAGGTTTGTCAGTCATTTGGTTCTCATAACATAAGCTTTGCTTACTTTGCGGCTAGATGACGCGGTGTAAAAAAAATTAAATGTCCAGCACTAATTAACTTTTGCTTAGTTTTAAAATGCTTGTTTATGTTATGTCTAAAGCGACGAGAGACTATCCATCCATATATTTAATGTGATTTGAAATTTAAAAATGTACATAGGTTTGTCAGTCATTTAGTTCCTATAACACAAGCTTTGCTTACTTTGCGGCTAGATGACGCGGTGTAAAAAAAATTAAATGTCCAGCACTAATTAACTTTTGCTTAGTTTTAAAATGCTTGTTTATGTTATGTCTAAAGCGACGAGAGACTATCCATCCATATATTTAATGTGATTTGAAATTTCAAAAATGATAGGTTTGTCAGTCATTTAGTTCTCATAACATAAGCTTTGCTTAATTTGCGGCTAGATGATGCGGTGTGAAAAAAATGAAATGTCCAGCACTAATTAACTTTTGCTTAGTTTTAAAATGCTTGTTTATGTTATGTCTAAAGCGACGAGAGACTATCCATCCATATATTTAATGTGATTTGAAATTTAAAAATGTACATAGGTTTGTCAGTCATTTAGTTCCTATAACACAAGCTTTGCTTACTTTGCGGCTAGATGACGCGGTGTAAAAAAAATTAAATGTCCAGCACTAATTAACTTTTGCTTAGTTTTAAAATCCTTCTTTATGTTATGTCTAAAGTGATTTGAAATTTCAAGTAGTTTAGCCTTAATATGAAAAAAAAACCAGTGTCTTTTTAGGTTGTACTATAATAGTGCTTAAATTTCAAAAAACCTTTCTTATTACACCATAACACAATAGATTAGGATGGTTTAGACAGTGCGTTGATTGTCAGTATTTTTTTGTATATTTTTTTTATATCTTCAAGTTTATTGGTAAGCGGTAACTGCTTGAAACATCAGTGGTTAATTTACTTTCAAATATTTTTCTTAATTAAATATTTTTTTACTCAGAAGTTTTTTTTTGCAATACAACTCATTATAAATAAATAAATAATGTTGAACATTTTCACACAGCATCATCTAGCCCCAAAGTAAGCAAAGCTTGTGTTATGGGAACTACATGACTGATATACTACTTATATACATTTTTTTGTAAATACATACATATTATACATAGAAAACACCCAGACCCGAGACAAATGAATGCATTGTTATAGGTCTAAAGTCATGTTCTATAGTTCATTTTAGAACTCGGTTCTTCAGTCGGTCGGTTAGTTTGCTCGTCGCTATCAAAACAAATCTGAATATTATAAATTTAGATGCAAATTATCATCACACCTAACTGTTTTGTAAAGTAATGTTATTTTAATATGGCTTTACTTACGTACCATGACGTCATTACCACCAACAAGATTTTTAAAACTACTCTCTTTATAAAACATGATTTCAACACTTACTGTATCAGCTTAAGGTTGAAAATCAAATTTATAACCTGCAAAGACTAAATGCTTCCCTTTTAAAGAAAATTCGAGAAAGGTATTGTAAAATATGACTTTAATGGCAGATTATTGAGTTGATACTAGCATAGCAAAGGCTTCAGTTGACGACAAAGATATTGCTGCATCAGAAGGAATACACCAGGGATCTTCAGACGATGAAATTATAGTTGAAAATGCAAAAGATTGTGTTAAAACATGTGGTAAAGTTAATATTGGTGATCACAGAAATCGCTCGATTGTTCCTGAATAGGTGACAATAAGTTTTTTGTTGTTCCTATCTACATTGCGTTCAGTTCGAGTAGCTTATGGTGAAATCGATGTAATGAGATTTTAAACGGTTTCTGATTTTCTCTAAGCTAAAAAAAACAATATGATTCTGTTGTCTCTGGTGATAAGGTGTAAACAGTTTTTATTGTTATATCTTGCTATAATACTTCTTCCATCTCATGTAAGTTTCACTCTTGTACTCATAAGGATGGGGTAGTTTTGAGTAGTCTGGCAGCAAATTGGCACTATTTAAAAGGATACACACAAAAGCAAAAAGTTTATTAGATAACCCAGACGCAGTCAACTAAATTAAATACAGTCAAGAAAAAATATGTTTTAAAATCCTACCAAGCTAGGCACTAGCAGAATTCGTTTATTTTACGTAATTTTTTGTCCTCTAATCATATAGTTCCCGGCCTGGTACTGGATTTATAGGGTTGTCGATTATGATCAAAATTCTCTTTTTCTTTTTCATCGTGTCAATGATTAGCCCCGTTTACATTTTAATTGACCAAATTTACACCATCTGCTTTAGCCTCGCTTAGGTCATTCATAGTGTCACCTGCACTATGAAACCTGTGTTAGAGTACTGCAGACAAGACGGTTCATAAGGCATTAATGTGGTATAGCTCTGAAAAAAACTTATAAAAAATGATAATGAGTTTCCTGACATGTAAGATACAATAGTAAAACAAGACGACTTCGATAATGTAGGTGCACTAGCAGAGTTAACACGAACAATGGTCGGAAACCGGCGCGTCGGTGCGTGTGCGCAGTGAGATCAATCAGCGCCATAGGCGATCGTACTCGGATCTAATTGTTTGCTTACGGGGAATATATAGCTTTATACATAAAATAACTCCTCCTACCAACGATATAATCATTCTATTATTACCGGTTTGCACAGTACTAATGCTGTCAATAAAAAAAGTTAGGCTACTTTATAGGAAAACTAGCTTCTGACCACGGTTTCGCCCGCGTGGTACCTGGATTAAAAGTAGCTTATGTGTTATTCTGATTTATAAGCTATATTACTCTAAAGTTGCATCAAAATCCGTTCAGTAGTTTCTGCGTGAAAGAGTAACAAATATCCATCCTCACAAACTTTCACGTTTATAATAAAAATAAATAAAAATAAAATAATTGGTCTATAAAACGTTGACTCACACATAAGGCAAATCACGTGATTAGAAATCTTATGAATTGTCATATTTTATATTTCATTTGTTGCTTTCATGTTCCTAATCAGAGGGAGTTTTCACGAACCATACTATCGGTGAAAACACCCACTAAGTTTCGACTCATTCTGAAAGTCTTCATCAGGGTGAGTGATTGCAACGCTCTACCTCGGAGTGACGTCGTGCACTGAAAGTACACGATGGTATTTTGAATAAAAATATATTCAGAGGGATTTAAATTATGTAGAAATAGGTAGGTAGGTACATAAACCCCGTGGAGCTCCCTTAAGCTGCACTTTGAGATATCAATAACTTAAATGGAGCTGAATTAAATAATTACATGTAAATAGTCAATGACAACCTCGACGTCAAAAAAGTCAAAAGTCAAAATTCATTTATTTATTAAAATCACAAGTATCACTATGAAACGTTCGTTTTATCTACTGCCTGTTCCCCCGCGACTAAGCCAGGAAAGAAAGGCAAGAAAACAAGCCTGGTTATTATTTTTAATGATCCTTTTACAAAACAATAATATAGGGGTTGAACCCACAACCTTCCGCTCGGTACGCCGGTGTACCACGCCGGTGTACAAGTCGTGAGTTCAATCCCCCGCGGTCAATATTTTTTTGGATATTATCCATAAGGATTTATATTTAAATCCCAATTTATCAATCCAACTATTATAGATTGTCGCACTTATTGAATTCACCCAATCTTAATCAGACGCTTAGTTTCTTAATTTTCAGAAGGTATCGTTGCGTCAGACTTTGGCGTTTCCAGACAAGACTAAGGCTTGATTTCAATCTTATTTTGGCTTTCATTATAATTATTATCAATTCATTACAAAAACACACGATTCATATTAAAATTAAAGAAATAAATTAAGATCTCGAAAATATTACGTAAATAAATCGGCGTCAAAAGGCCTAACACAATTTTGCATTAACTTAGATTGGATTGGAAAAAAGATAAAATGATTGTTTTAAGCCCTTGGAACTCATGCATATGTACACCCATCCCGAACTAAAAGAAACTCAGTCCTTTTAAATTAAAAAAAAAAAGTCTAATATGATGGGTTCGACATTTTACAAACTATTACTATAGCCAAACAGATAAAACGGTCCAAATGCGATATTTTATGCTGAAAAATATCTGTGACAAAATCAGTGGAACGAACAATAAAAAAAAAACAAATTCAATGTACTCTTCAGTTTGTATTGAATGCTGGAACATAAATCGTTTGAGTCGTAAATCGACCAACACCTAAAGCCATGTGAACAGATTCCAGAAAGTCCAAGGACGTAAATATATCGCAATTCCGAATATCTACCGGTCATGCATTAAGTAAACTACCGGCTACCGGCATAGAGATTTATAAGATACGAGTAAACAGTTTTTTTTTACAAGACGTACATTAGTTGAGATTGAGAGATGTAAATCTTTGGCTATGGTTTCAGATAGATAAAAATAAAGTAACGCATAGATACGAAACTGATTTGTAAGTTTCCCATGACAGCAAACTTATGTTTGTACTACGAGCAAACTGATATCGCATCTGGAAAAACAGTACGAAGTAAGACTTAAGAGGCTGAAGCCGAAAGTACGCTTTAAAATAAAATACTTTCATGTGAATCCTTAAACAATCGAATCATGAGTAATTCCTTAAAATCTAGAAAAATATGTGTATTTCATTAAAATTAAAAGAGGAAATTGATTAGGCAATATTACCATGACTTCAACACGCGATTATACATATTTTACTGGAACAATCCACTGGTCCTGGTGCAGTATTGGCAGAGTAAGAAAACTTTTGTGAGAGTTTCAAATCTATTCCTATATTTACCAAATTGATGTGTTCGGTAACGGGTATTTCGATAAGTTGTGACATAAGGCTGATATATTATCGCAGAGCTTTGCGTTATTTGCGATTTTAGATTAATTTTATGTTTCTGTGATTTCACTTTTGAAATCTGGATCAATTTATTAAGGTGCGCGATTTATGATTTGCATAAAGATCAACAAATATTATTGGTGAATACCGAATCTTATATAATTAAATACCATCCCAGTTGTAGGTGGACACCTGCAAGATGATTTGCTAAAATGTATACAAAATGTTGTTCGGGATCAAAGGCTGGGAACAAAATATTGGTACCTACTCTATATTTGGAGCTGTGATAGAAAATGGCATCTTGTTCCATAATCGTTTGTTTTCTTTCTAATCTCCTTCTAAGTCTCAATTAATATCCAAGAAATAAGCGAACCACGGTTATAACACATAACCTCCGGTGTCCCGCACATCTCTCTTCGTCTACCGCGAATGGGCTATAATTCCTAGGTTTTTGTGGAACCCTAAATCATTCGGCGAGAAACACTCGTATGTATAATTAGGATCAGTGGGAATCTCTGTGAATTCGACTGAGTGCAAAATGTTGAGTTTGTTTGCATTGAAAACAGGACAAAATCTAAGATTAACGTTTTGATAGGCGGAAACTCTTGGTTTTATTAATAAACATTACAGTTTGAATAAATTACAGACACTAACTATTTTTAAATCACTTCATTCTTTGATACCAACTTTTTTTTTCTTTTCTGACAGTTGTTATGTTACACTCAAGATCACAAGTCCAATCCTTACAAGTACTTACTTATGTATGGATATATTCTGTTTGTCTTGTTGATTTTGTAAATGCTTGATTTTTTTTTTAAATAAAATTATTATTAAAAAATATATATATTATTAAAAAAAGTCCGGGTATTTTACATTATTCCATAGGTACACTCTCGTATCCACTACACAATGCGTCCAACAAACCGCCTTTATTCGACTGTCAGACAAAAAACTACAATTGCATTGCATTTAAATGAAATGAAAAACAATTCAATTAACATCAATATCGACACATATTTTTTAAAAAATACGAAAGCAAATTCGATCCGATGAGGGGGTCACGCGCCGCCGACTGTGGTATAAAGTATGATGGTAAAATGTCGGCGTCGACTGGAATGCCTTCCTTCCTGTCTACTCCTTTTGTGGGACATAGCCATGTTTGATGGCCCACTTAGTGGTGTCGCTAATGGCACTTCGATGTATTTGAGGAGTTTTATTGCAAACGTCGCCAAAAATCGTAAAACATCGGAAACCATTCATGCTTTAGTATTGGCTAGAGAAATAAACTTTTAAAGTTTGAACAAAATTGAGACAACATAATGCTGTTTACGAAAAAATATTAATACGTAAGTTTCGTCCACATTATAAACGTGTTCACTTTCAACATGCCTCTTACTTATTGTATGCCGATACACGGCTTTATAATCAAAGCGATTACAACGGAACTTCAAAAGCGGATCAGCGGTCGTATTGGTGAAATTTGACACCAACTTTTAAACTCCTCCAATAGGAATCAATTATTAGTTAGAATATCAGTTGAAATAGACTATTTTTTATGTATATTTTATGAGGCATGATCTGCATCATGACATGAAATTCAAAAAATCCTAATATAGCTTAATTCACACCGAGCATTTTTGAATGCCCAATGAGTGAGAGCATTCAAAAATGTTTTTTTTAGATGCAAATTGGGCTTTAGATACAAAATGATGGAAGTGCCCAAGTACACGCCTATTATAGGCCTGCTCCGTTACGATGAACACAGACATTCTTCGCTGTCTCTTTAAAAGAAAATTCTCCTTGGAGTATTCACAAATCAAACGTTTTCCAACATTCGAATCCGACTAGATCCTTACTTTGCAACATTTCATTTTAATGATGCCGTAAGCAAGACCCCAGTTCAAAAGGACATATTATTTTATGTCTCCACGGCTGGTTGGCCATGTAAATGGTAATGACTGAAATCAATCAATCCCTCACCTTCCAGCCTAATGGTCCATGACCATGGTTTTGGTTAGTTAGTCTGAGTGAGGAGTGACAGGTGACGGTTCAACCAACCGTGTTGTGTTGAAACCAATAATGTGGAACTGTTACAATAAAATATGCCTTTCAATTCTATTTGATTAGCATGTCTTCGATAGGATTATCTACTTTCTCATCATCATCAGTCTGAGACAGCTCAATGAAACAAGAACGTCAGGGCAGACTTGAGGCACTTTTATCCATTTACTTTCAGCAACCTTTGGATTCTCTCAACCTTAGATAATAAAGATCGAACTTCACTTCAAGAAGTTCGTTTGATCTTATATAATGCGAGAAAGAACCGCAACCCTGAAGAGCCGCATGTAGTGGTACCAAAAGCCTACTGATCGTTGTTGCAGAAGACTCTATATGAGACACTGACAGATAGAGATCAGGCCCACCTCTCGCATAGTACCACAATAGGCAAATGTGTAGTTTATATCGTTTTTATTTGCCCATATAATTAAACATTATCTATATATTATTATTATTATAATTGGGATGTTATCGGTCCATTGATTTTAACTTTTAATAACATATTTTTTGGAAATCGTTCATAAGTTCAGTACATTGCAAATGATTGTAATCAAACTCCCAAGAAGAAACTACGTGGCTTTATTTAGATTAAATTAAATGACTATAAATAGAGAAATAACGCTTTAAAGTTTCCTTAAAATAAAACATTTTTTAACCATTTTACCACCAGGGTTTTCAATTTTCAAAAAACTAATTTCAAAAAGTCACAGAACAAAAAAAAAAATTTTTTTTTAATTAAAATAATATCGCTTTTGGGTTAAAATACACTGCGATACCCGTAAAACGTCTCAGTGTATAAAGTTATTTGTCATTGAATTGTCTTTGCGTTGCAAATCATTATTTCTCAATATTACAGAACAATCTCAGACAATAAGTGATTCTTATCGACATCCGGCAATTACCAATTATAAGAAACATTGAAATAGAAACTATTATAAAACCAACAGTCATCTACCTTGGAGTAAACATCATGGGAGGACACAAAACGAAGTCATGAATTTTTCACCAGAAAGTGATTGCACGAAACACAAACCCCAACTGGACCAAACTGGTTCAATTTGTCTACACGCGACTGAACGAAAAGCATCTTCACGAGCATCTTCACGAGGCTAATACAATCCTATCACCACTCTAGTTCTTTCATCATATTCAATATCATGAGCTAAATAAGATTGTCCAAGAAGAGCATGTGACATGTTAATTTGATCCATTACAAAATGGCGGACACAAATTGTATTAAAAAAAATCGTTTTTGAAATTCGATTGGTAATTTTGGCAAATGGGTGAGTACAAGCTCCTAGGAAACTCCAGTCAAACTTCCTCCAAGTCACCACAATTAAACAGAAATCGTGACAAGAACTCATGACACGACGAAATTACTTGCATTACTGATGACATTATGAATCAACCATGTGTGGTGACTGATCTCAGATGAAGATAATATTGTCTATGGACGTGCTCTGCACGGATAGGGCCGCTATTATGTTGTTAGCTGAATCGAAGAAAAACTTGATGACAAAATGGGTATCTGAGAAAAGTCACATAGCGAACTCTCAAAACATAAGAAAATATGCGTTTCATCAGTAGTTCGTACCATCTCCTTTACAACCAAACTTCACCTACTGCTGGGTATAAGAATGTTATCAGACGGACCATACCACAACTAGAATAGCTGTGTCGGGCAGTGGTCGTGTGTGTCTGGTCTCGTCACTGCTGCTTGAAGTTGCATTGTCACGATTATCAAATTGAGGTGTATGTAGCGGATTTTTTCCAGACAGCTTAAATGACTGACGTAGAAGTGAAATGGTGGTTGGTGAACATACGGCGTTGTGACTGCTTTGTGGTCAAACTCTGCATTTTCATACTGCCGTGTGGATATGGTATGGTTATGGTGGTTTCTCTGTCTGAAGACACCCTTAACCCCTCTTTGTTAGGCTCTTCTGTCCAGGGCTAGCCTTATTTACAGCTCAAAAAGCCGATTATACCGTCTATAACCTGAACATCTGACACTTTTCCCACACCAATTGTTATAGTCACATTTTACCAGAGTGTCACATCACGTGAGTTTTCTTACCCGCCTTTGATTCATCAACAATACCACATAAAATACGTATAGATCAGAATATCTGCTTAGATTCCATTAAAATAAACTCAATAACCCCATCTGCGCAGACAGCATAACATTGGAAAGTACGCACTCTCACGCACGCTTATCTCAATATCGCCTGGCTTCGCTTCACACACATACATTGTCACTAATTAAACAGGCCAAGATCATTGACTTAGCTGATTGTTGTTGAGCTCGATTGATATCGGGAGTGAAATATCGCATGGAGAGAGATCCTTTTCTACGAACATCTAAGTGCATCGGCGCATAAGCTTTAACTCTAAGACAAAGGAGTGCCATCAGCCTTGTAGATTTTACAGCGAGACCAGTGTATCTAGACATATACATCACGCGTAGCTTTCCTTTCATGCTAACGCAAATGCGCCATGTATGCTAAAAAACTTGGTCATTTCCATAAAAGTCAACCTTTAAGCAGACGTTACGGCACTGTGAGTCCAACAGGCACTGTGAGTCCAACACAACAGCCATACACAGATGGACCACCTGAAGCCTGGAAGACATCTGGGCAACTCTCCGTGACCTGGAAGATTTTTGCCTCCAGAGAAGAAATAGTGCCAGCTAGAGGCCCTTACCCGCAGCTCGAAGAAAAAAATGCAGCTGACGACCCGATTAACGCTAGTAGAAAGACTTTCTGTCATTTTTGATTGATTTTGCGTTAACGTGAAAGGAAAAATAAGCATGAGGTATTTGTTTTGTTGTTTTCACGAAAATGCTCCAAAGGGTGGAGGGCAGATAATAAAGCAGAATAAAACTCAATTTCTCCCTAACTAATTTTTACTGGATCTCATCTATCAGTAGTCAATTTTTAGGTACTAAGGTAGAGAGTTGCCATTTTTAGTTCACTCCAGTGATTTCTCAGTAGTTTAACATCAAACTGACCCTGAATTTCCTCCTCATTTGCCTCATACAATTGTTCCTGTTACTGTGCCCAACCGAGCGGCAACTGATTTGTGACGTGTATGATGTAAGGAAACCACGGTGGTTATAGTCAAGAGAGGATGTGACTAATGGCCAAGATTTGATTGATAGGTAAAGTGATTTTGTATTTTGTTCCATACATAATGAGCACGGAGATTATTAACAATCCGTTAAAGTATCTATGAAATCGAATCAAATTATTTAATGTTAACATGAAATGCAGTTCAAATTCATAGATTTCTGCACTTGATCCCAAAAAAATCGTTAAAGAAAGTAAGAAAAACATTTATTTAGCACGATATAAAAACACAAATTTTGTAAGTTAGGATGGTGGGATAAGTTATGAAAATAATAGGTAGTACTAGTTTCTGCCCACGGCTTCGCCTGTGTGGTACTCGGATAAAAAGTAGCCTATGTGTTATTCTGATGTACAAGCTATATTACTGTAAAGTTTTATCAAAATCAATTCAGTAGTTTTTGCGTGAAGGAGTAACAAACATCCATCCTCACAAACTTTCGCATTTATAATTTTTGTAGGACTATATTACTACTTGGTACTTGGTATTTTGTTTCTTGCTCTTTATAAGTTTAGTTTTGACTATACTTTAAGACAGCCTCTGCGGTGCAGTGGGCGCAGATCCGCCTGAGACGCAGTAGGTTGCGGCTTCGATTCCCGCCGAAGGACAAACGTTTGTACGATCTGAAAATATTTGTCTCGGATCTGGGTGTTTTCCATGTATAATATATATGTATTTACAAAGAAAAATGTATATAAGTAGTATATGAGTCATGTAGTTCCCATAATACAAGCTCTGTTTAGTTTGGGGCTAGATGATGATGTGTGAAAAATGTCCAGCATTATATATTATTTAGGTTCAGACAGGTTTAAAGTAAATAATAATATGTAAATAACTTAGTATATCAAGGTGAAGACGTATAAAATAGTAAAATTATGCAAAATTGATGACGTACCAGTTTAAATGGAAAAAAAAACTGATTTACACATTTTTTTTTTAAATAATATACCTACTGTTACTTGTTTGTCTGAATTTCTTAAAAAAATATAAACATTTCTAACACAAACATAAATAGTCCTGACCAATAGGATTCCTTGTGTCGTGGCTATCTGAAACTACGAGTACCGTGGTACCACAAATACCTGAAATCAATATCTACACACACAAGCGAAGCTTTGTGTCAATTTTAAAAATTCAATGAGCAAACGTCCATAGGTTACCTAAACTGCTTACCAACAAGGCAATTGGCTTGTTTGCTACTGTATAAAAAATAAAAATATGAACATTATGAAGAGCAAAGCCGCAGCAACCTATTAGTTTACAAATTCTTAGTCATCTTGTAACTTAATATTCAATTAATTTATTGATAACAATCTCGTTACCATATTCCTTGAACTTTCCACTATTAATCGCTCTTTTAAATCTTATAATGGCGTAAAATTGTCTTTTATCGGCCGACAAAAAACTGCTTAAAATACATATGCGAAGACATAATTTGACCTCTATTTCTATGTCACCAAAGTTCATAATATAAAGTATGAATATATGAAGTTATAGTGTTTTATTGAAATAACGTCACGTTTTTAAACATTAAGCAATTAGTTATATCCAGTTGTGCCACAATTCTCACGATCAAACCTATTTCTCACTTTATTTAATTTTTAACTCCAACTTTGCAAATATATATTTAAAAAATTTTAGAGATTCGCAGCTGTTGTCAAATTGTCAGATAATCTTTACATTTGCAGATTTTTAAATCGTCATTCTAGTTTATTTATTGTCCATTGTTGGGATGGAGGATTTTTTTTCCTTCGCACAATAAAATACATATATTTTTTTTTAAATAAGTCTTTGTAGGAAGTTACCGAATGATACTACCTACTGTTGTATAACCTGCAAATATTTGTCTCGAGTCTGGGTGTTTTCTATGTATAATATGTATGTATTTAAAAAAACCTATATAAGAAGTATACCATAATACAAGCTGTGTTTAGTTTGGGGCTGGAAGATGCTGTGTGAAAAATGTCCAGCATTATTTTTTTTAATTTATTTACTAGCTTATGCCCGCGTGGTACCCGGATAAAAAGTAGCCTATGTGTTATTCTGATATTTAAGCTATATTACTGTAAAGTTTCATCACAATCCGTCCAGTAGTTTTTGCGTGAAAGAGGAACAAACATCCTAACAAACTTTCACGTTTATATTAGTAGGATTTACTATCGAATGATAATTATGAACTAATTAACTAAATATTGACCCTACTCCTCCCTAGATGGAAATGTTCATCCAAATTATGACCAATCATTCAGAGGATTCTTTTTCATTAAATGGACGGCTATGTTTTGCTGGCAGGTTGCCTATATTAGCTAACTACTCGTAAATAACAAACAATGTAGGTAATCCAATCTTGGAATTAAATTTTGACCAACTTCTAAATGTCGTATTGAAATGAAATTTCGTATGTATGATAATATGTAGTTCGGATGGCAATACTTTGATACTTTGGAGCTGATCAGATGATGGAGCCAGGAGGTTGACAGTGGAACTCTTCAGTGGCTACTAGTAAACCCCTCAAGATTGAGCTCATATGATTCGTTTTGACGAGTCCTATAGATAGGGGTTAGTTATGAGGGTCTGATGATGGAGCCAGTAGTTGGAAAGTGTAATTCTTTGTTTTAATTTTTAGTGCATGATAAAATCCTGTTTTAAGTGTTTTTTAATTACACATTTTATTTATACTTCTAAAATGTCGTATAGCCCGTATTGGTTAGTGGTTATCATAAGCTATGGACGCTTGTAAAACCAGAGGTATCATTCGAACTGTATAGATAAATTGATAACACTTTATTATACATAACACCTAGACTTGAGACAAATATTTGCAGATAATACAAACTTACTCCCGCGTTGGGGATTGATTCCGCAACCTTCTGCGTCTCAGGCGGGCCTTCGCCCACTGCGCCACACAGGTGGTCGCTAGAGAGAGGGGTTCTATACCCTTTTTATAGGTACTAGCTGCGCCCCGCGGTTTCACCCGCGATTTTATACTCATGATAACTTCGAAATTAAAATCTGATTCGAATGAATGAAAAAATATTTTACTGCTACATGAATACCCTTAATGATAAAAGTATTTATTTGAATAACAAATAAATACTTGTTATTCAAATAAATACATATACAATAAATACCGGCAATTTAATTATATTTTAGAACACATAAGTTACTAATGTGACTTACCTATCATGGCTAGATATATACCCTCCACGACTTTTTTGTAGGTAATACTTAATCATGTAGTACATAATTTTTATGTATCATCAATAGTTTTCTCAACGCGCGCCAAATAATGAATTTTATAGGCAAAGTTTTGCTACTTTGGGTTACATTATTGTAATTTTCTTATGGATCTCTAATTTTTTTGAAAATAAATTATAGCCTATCTGATAATTTAGTCTTCGATTAGTGAAAAAATGGTTGAAATCGGTCCTGTAATTTCGGAGCCTATTCGATACAAACAAACAAAAAAATATTTCCTCTTTATAATATTAGTATATACTATAACCCTTTTTAACATTCTGATGAAAAGGTTATTTTATCAGACAGGATGATAAGAACTATGTAGTTAACTCCAGAGTCGGTACCTAACTAGTTATCCACTCAAATGAAGCTTATTATCTGATTGCAGTCGACGCTTCTGCTTACGAATTGCATTAATTTGATCATAGTGCTCGTTCAATTCGCTTGCATCCCTTTGCTGCATAATATGACTCTGTTATTAGGGTTCCGTAGCCAAATAACAAAATGGCCCTTGAAGTTTCATCGTGTCCGCCTGTCCGCCTGTTTGTCCGTGTGTCACACTCTGATTTCTTCCTCAGTTTAAAGCTTATATAAATAAAATATGGAGACTTTTCTCAACTTAACTAACAAGTACGACCTCAATGGCGCAGTGGGCGAAAGCTCGCCTTTAACGCGGAAGTTGTGGATTTGACTTCCCCCGCGGGACAAATGTATTTACAATCTACAAATATTTGTCTCTTGTCTAAAAAAAAGTCCGGCATTATTTATTTTATTTTTTAATTTTTTAAAAGAATACCCAGGGCTTGTTTTTCCATCACGTATTGCAGCACCCTCTTGTGACATATGGTGTTAAAACCTAATCTTACAACTTTTCTTGAAGTCATACAAAACGATTGCGAAGAACCTATTTACATTAGTCGAAACTGTGCTATGGATCAAGGTGCCTTCATCGATAGCCCGTTACGTGAAAATTTACGATAAGCAGTTTTTGAAATCACAAATAACACCGATGTATATTTCAGATGTATGATCAAGATATCCTCAAACTAGGTCCTTGTAATACTAGGTATGCCTTATTCAATTATCTACTTTACAGGCTTAATAGTAATCCACTTAGGACTAATAGCTCTTAACCTCAGAGTAGGTAACATAATCAGAAATGCGGTCAACAGTATGCGTCACTAACCGCCGTGTGAACACTAGAATTGATATCATTGCAAAAGGAACTGACAATTTCATATCATTTGCACATCTTGTGAGTCAGTAATAGGCAAAAATTGTGGAATATCTTAACGGTAAAATAGATGTTTTATTTCAAGGAGTTAGAATTGAAGATTCATATGACGATGGCATTGTGATTGTTGGTCAGTGATCTGGGGTTGTCTAGGTTTCAGACATGTAAATGCTGGCTCAGATTACATGCCTGAAATGTTTAGTCGACCTGGTGATTTGCGCATCACGCGACGTCTAGGTTTTTAGGCTTTGATTTGTAGGAGTTTTTTGTGGTTGGAAGAAGTTGAATGAATGAATGAGAGACTGGGCCTTACTTATCGGAAATGTAGGGATTGTAGATGGTTCTCTAAGCTTTGCTCGAGGTAGTTCAGATTATTAAAAAAAAGCAAATATTTTTAATGGTACTAAAATATGGTCCATCTATTGTTTAAAATACATTGAGGATTTCGCATTAAAGAACCGTCTAGGCGCATCATTGGAGTAGTTTTTTAATTATTAGTTCTAAGATTATTTTCAATTAGCCACTCACTTAGTACTATGATTGTGATTGTGAGTATGAAAGGATTAGCAATAATACAACGAATGTAGGTATTATAAGAATATGGATTTAAAATCAATGTTTTTGAACACACCGTATCACTTTTCTCTTTCTGCGATTATGCTCAAAACTACTAAAAGCAGTCCATTTTCTTCAGTTTGACATGCCAGTTTCATATTTTTCACGAACAATTGCAAATCAATGCCATACAACAATACCCTCACCCGCCTCGAAATAAGAAAGGAGAAATTATGCCGAACAGCGATTGTCAAAGTATAATGGCTGCAGGAATTATGTCAAACGTCAAATAAGACGTTTGACTTCCTGTCGTTACAATAGGAACTGTATTAAGCCGCGAACGGGTTGTGGTCACATCGAAATGGAACAGACTTGCAATTAATATAGATATATAACTCTTTATTGTACACCATATAATATGTCGCTTACAAACTCAAACAGAGCAAATTACAAGCTAATCGCGGGAGTACAATGGACAGTCTTATCACTTATAGCGACCTTTTCCAGACATATTTTGTCACGATAACTATATCACGTTCTTTACTCTTGCTGATATTTTCCGTCTCACGACCCTTTAAACGAAGGAACCTTAAACTATTAAGAAAAAAATAGAATCACTTAGAGCAGTCAGAGGCACCACCAAATATTATATTTGGCACATGCCTGCGTTTTGTAAATAATTATTATTTTACGTGACAGGCTGCAAGCCCGTCTTTATTGGATTCAGATTCAGATTTGTTTCTTTACGAAATATGGGTTGGTAAAAGGAGTGTGGTAGCCATGATCAGAATACAAGCAGGCAAAATTAATAAATGTAAAGTTATTTTAGAATGAATATAAAAAAATTGAAAATAATTTAAGTAACATGTCAAATGGAATACTAAACGATGGCACATGCCTTCGGTTTTTGGGATTGCAGGTTTCCTTTCGATGTTTTCCTTCAACTTTTTGAGCATGTATTAAGCGCTATACAACATTTTCAAAGTTTGTAGTAGGTACTTATCTAAGCTGAAATATCTGGTGTAAAATAAAGTATTTTCTATATATCTATCTAGACGCACTCTTTATTTAAATACTCACAAAATCATTAATTGCATTCAATCACGTCAAACAAACTACTATTTCGAAGAATCAATAAACGATATCGTCAACATAAGTAACAAGTTCAATACAAATCGAATGTAACGGTGACTCCCAATTATATCGTCAAACTACACATAAAAATGTTCCAACGATGTGTATTGAATGCATACTAATGTCCATCGAATAAAAGTATTCAAAATACGATGTAATTTTAATACAACGTTAGGATACGCTCTAGTGGTTAGAAAGGGCCCCAATGAGACACACTGCTTTTTTGGTTGGTTACTTGTAAGTAAAAGCAGTAAAGAAAACTCGGTTAAGAAAAGGCAAGCAAAGAAACAAATAATAAAAAATAAGGCTGAACATTTTTCACACATCATCATCTAGCATCAAAGTAAGCAGAGCTTATGTTATAGGAACTACATGGCAGATATACTAGGTACTTATTTATTTTGTAAATACATATAAATTATACAAAGACCCGAGACAAATATTTGCAGATCATACAAACATTTATCCCGCAGCGGGAATCGAACTGCAACCTGCCGTGTCACAAGCGGGCCTTCACCCACTGCGCCACAGATGTCGTCAAACTTGCAATAGACAAGAGGTTTCTTACACCTAATGCTTTTTTTATGTTAGGACGAGACAAAGAGGCATATGGCTCACCTGATGGAAAGCGGTTACCGTCGCCTATTGACAAATGCAACCTTTAGGGCATGCCTTACTGCTTTATTTACACTATTTTTACATTTGCATATACGGCTTCTTGCGTCGTGAGAGAAAGAACAACCAGCATATTTTTTGCCTTTCTGTCCTGGCTTCGTCAGGGAGGAGCAGTTTGTAAAATTGACATTGCAAAGTGATCCTTATTACTTTAATGTGTAAATGAATTTTGACTTTGACTTCGTGTGTATGCTCTGTTATTCTACATCTTAGTTGACAGTGTGTCCTGAATCTCTCACATTATGGGCCACACATCGGCCCCGGTCAATCAGTTGTACATTTATCGGGGGCAAGCGGACCGTGGCTAACCACTGCACTATTCAAATTATTTTGTAACTGCTAAATTGTAGATGTGCCAAGTAAAACTCATAGCCTGAAAGGAATATATGTATATGGAGATAAAATTTTAGAAGTTGGATGAAAAGCCATAGAAATAAACAATAATTATATCAAGCGATCGAAGTGAACAAAGATCTTTGAGTCTACTTGGGCAATCCAGTGTTTGTCTATAATCATATAATCATAATCATCATAATTATAATTTTTATTTATCAGTAGTTATTACATAAGTTCTTAAGGTAGGTAACAAATAGAAAAAATAAGTTTACGTTTCGTCATAGTAAAAAACTGTAAAGTATGTATTTTTTTCTATGTATGCTTTTCCGACGATAACTGCCGAACCATTTATAAAATTTTGATGAAACTCTATAAATAGGTTATCCTAATATATCCTACTAATATTAAAAACGCGAAAGTTTGTGAGGATGTTTGTTACTCTTTCACGCAAAAACTACTGAACGGATTTTGATGAAACTTTACAATAATATAGCTTATACATCAGATTAACATAGGCTACTTTTTGTCCGGGTACCACGCGGGTGAAGCCGTGGGCAGAAGCTAGTTTTTATATATATTTTTAAAGTCAAACGAGGGCTAAACAGACGGACAAGATGAAACTTGTAACAAACAACACAAACC
The DNA here is from genome assembly GCA_958496245.1 of Perizoma flavofasciatum. Taxonomy (NCBI): domain Eukaryota; kingdom Metazoa; phylum Arthropoda; class Insecta; order Lepidoptera; family Geometridae; genus Perizoma; species Perizoma flavofasciatum. The sequence continues at coordinate 10,064,050 of OY292440.1, read as the reverse complement.
TTAAGTGGACCTACTTTCCTACGAATAAGTCATCATCACCAGAGCACATCAGTCCACTGCTAGACATAGGATTCTCCCAATTAGCACTACGGAGCCCGGTGTTCGTCTCTTCTCTACTATCTTTTTTTCGCAACACATTTTTTATACTTCTGCAGACATAATCGTTTTTCAAAGTACCTAATCGTATGCCATCGTTTCTGTTCCTCAATAATTTTGTTTTTTTTAATCTGCCACCCTTAAGTTTTATTCCAAAAATATCGTGAACTTGACTATTCATAGTGTAAAAACGGTATTTTTTACGTACTGCTCTATCGGTGAAGGCACCGACTAAGTTTCGACTCATTCCGAGAGTCTTCATCAGGGTGAGTGATCGCGACTTGCTCCCTCCGCGTCGTAGTGCACGGCGCGACGAAGACTCACCCTGATGAAGACTCTCGGAATGAGTCGAAACTTAGTCGTAAGTTATTGCTCCACCTAGGCAAGAGGTGGCCTAGAGTCTCCACTCGAGAACTCATTTACCCCAACGGTTGTCAGTTCTTCGATATGACCTTCCCACAGCTACTTCAGCTTGCTAATCCTCTGAGCTACGTTGACGCTATTGAAAGTTATTCATTATCATATACTTTTTTAGTAGTGATTATTTATATGAAATGTGCCTTATCTGACTCCCAATATATTCTAACTTCATACCCATGGTCACGGTTCACATCACCATACATACGACAACTGATGATAGGGTTTGTGGCGAATTGATTGATGTGTCCTTCCACGGTCCTTTGTTTGAGAATATGGTAGGGATGGGATAGTTTGTTCTGATGCAAATATACTGGACTAGCTGCGCTACGCGGTTTCGCCCGCGTAAGTTTCGATCCTTGGGAATATCGGGATAAAAAGTAACAGCTATGTAGGTACCTATCAAGTTTCATCGCAATCGGTTCATTAGTTTTTGCGTGATGAAGTAACAAACCTACTATGTACATACTTACTGATGCGTCTGAGCCGCGTACTCATAGACGTAACCCCTCCTGTTCCTCGGCAACGCCCGCTCTATAGCAGAGCAGGGAACGTCGCGGCGGTTCGCGTGTTGCATTTTTATACTCCTTATAACTTTGAAATTAATTAATGTCTGATTCGAATGAATTAAAAAAAAGTATTTTTCTGCTACATAAATATCCTTGATCATACAACTATTTATTTGAATAAGAATTAATACTATGATACGAATGTAACCAACTTTTCTTTCTACCGGCGATCTAATTAAATTTTAGAACACAAAAGATGCTATTGTGACTTAACTATGATAGTTAGATTTACTCCCTGGCGGACTATTTTGTAGGTAATAATGAGTACTTTTATCATGTAGTATACATTTTTTATGTATCATCAATAGTTTTCTCACCGCACGCCAAATAATGAATTTTATAGGCAAAATTTTGCTACTTTGCGTTACATTATTGCAATTTTCTTAAGGATCTCTATTTTTTATAGAAATAAATTATAGCCCATGTTATTTCCTGATAATTTAGATTTCTATTGGTGAAAAAATGGTTAAAATCGGTCCAGTAGTTTCGGAGCCTATTCGTTACAAACAAACAAACGAAAAATCTTGCCTCTTTATAATATTAGTATAGATTAATATTAGTAAGCACATGAGATCTTTCATCTTGTTATTTCGTGGAGGGCTACGGTAACCGGTTACCAACTGTTACGGTGGGTCTTATGCTTGTTTTCCTCTTAAGTAGTATAAAAAGAACGATCTGAGGTCATGACGCAACCGCGCTATGCTGTCCGAGAAAAACTAGTTATCTTTTACAGAATTAAACTCTCGACCCAGTAAACTCTATAATCTGTCCATATTGACTTGTGGGTTATAACATTTGGTTGAGCCGAGAAAAAAGGTAACAAACCAATTATACAGGCTTTTATAGACCTAGTGCGGGGAACAGAGCTCACCTATGGTACGATTTTAATAATTTATGTAGAACCTAATTTTTAAGTTATTTATAAGTACCAAATGTACACTTTAAGGCAATAAAGCATTTAATTATTATTTTTATTAACTAACAAAATTAACCAGTATCTTATGCTCGCATTACGCGTTAAAATATTTCATGCAAGTTGGTTAATTCGTGCTATGAAATATCAAGTTTATGCATTGATTTCAAGAACTTAAATCTTCAGTTCTTAAGCAGTAAGAAATATAAATGTACTAAGTGTTTTTTTAGTGTATATTATAATTTAATTATCTTTTATAAATAAATAAATAAATAAATAACGCTGGACCATCCACACATCATCATCTAGCCCCAAGCTAAGCAAAGCTTGTGTTATGGGTACTAGATAACTGATATACTTAATACAATACATTACATAGATAGATATTTTTTTTATTATACATAGAAAAAACCCAGAACACCTGGAACAAATATTTGTAGATCGTACAAACATTTGTCCCAGGGCGGGAATCGAACCCGCAACCTCCTGTGTCGCAGGCGGACCTTCGCCCACCGCGCCACATCGGTCGTTTTATCTTTTAACTATTAACTATATTTGTGTATTTAAATCTTTATTCTTTATTATACACACAAATAAACAATTACAAAAAGGCAGAATTAAATGACTTGTACAAAGGCGAGCTTAACCCTAAAAAGTATTTTAGTATTAAACATAACTTATTATATTTTTTTTTTTTTAGCATTAGGTTAGGCATTACCTATGTAATGATATTAGGTAAATAAATAATGTTCCATCGATCTTTCTATAAATAATCTAAGCATATGAGCATTATTGATTTTTCACCAATGTAAAAAATCTCAAACAAATTACCTGTGTTAAAATCTATACCCATTAAATTCGATGTGAATTCCTTACTACGAAAATACTGAAATCATCCATTATTTATAAACAAAATAAAGATTGCATCAACTACTTAAAGTTCCGAACAATAGCTGCCATGTCTGTCTGTTTGTTTCGTAAGGTTGGTAGGCCTGTTCAATTTTATTGTACTTTGACAATGGATTGCGTTAAAATTACCGCCAACCTTCGGGTTTTATTTTACTTCTTGTGACATTTCATTGGAGTGTTATTAAAAATACTGCATGATTTTATATAACAAACGCATTATATCTGACGAAACGTATAGTCAGTGACAAATGGCGTTGCAAACTTACATCTCACAATCCTTTGTCTATGAAAATGTTATCTGTGAATGGTTAGGGTAAGTAGGTATATGTAATAATGTTTATTTAAAGTTTTTGAGTTATGGACGTACTTACTTACCTAATTAGAATAAAACACAAACACCTTACTTTATATGCACTATCTCAAGACTGTTTTCTACATTAAACAAAAGTTAGCTGATAGAGAATGCTATTAAGATGTGTACAGTACTTTTTAGTTGTGCATAAAATAATTGTCTATCTATAGTATCCATGACCACCTCTGTGGTGCAGTGGGCGAAGGTCCGCCTGAGACGCAGAAGGTTGCGGGTTCGATTCCTGTCACGGGACAAATGTTTGTAAGATCTGCAAATATTTGTCTCGGGTCTGGGTGTTTTCCTATGTATAATATGTATGAATTTACAAAAAAAAAGTATTTAAGTAATATATCAGTCATGTAGTTCCCATAATACAAACTCTGCTTAGTTTGAGGTTAGATGATGCTGTGTGAAAAATAACCACCATTTATTTATTTATTATTATTTATTTATATATTATAGAGTTTTTTTCCCAAACCTTTTCGAAAAGAAACGCTACTATAGAACAATTTTGATTCGCGTCTTTTATTGCTTTTTTTTGGTCAATAATTTATGAACACTTTACCGCAAATTGGGATGTAGCTAGAAAAGCAAAAGGTAGGTATTGCTTTTCTAGCACCAGACTTAATCAGCGATCTGAAAACATAAGTGGCACGAAATAGAGGAGGCTTATACCTAGCTGTAGATGAATATATGCTTCCGATCATGGTATCCTCTAATAATAATATTGACCACAGCCTTGGCGACTAGCGGTGCGTAAACTTAAAATTTTTAATTACATTTGAAATTCCAGAATTGGCCCTATACCTGATTCGTAGCGTCGATACGTCCAGTCATTTAGATCTTTATCTACCCCCGTGTTAGATTGGAGTAGCCATGCGTAAACGCAGCAATTATGGTTATGTACGAGTAGCGACATCTGTTAATGATTGGACGAGGTTATCTGACTTCGTTTGCTACTGAAGATAGTTCTTGAAGATAAAGCAATGTTTGATAGATTGCTCCTCATCAATGCTGTTTTGCACTAACTAAGTATTATCAGCTATGAAAAATCGAACGTTATGTCAAAGTTAAAGTAAAATATATTTATTTAATACTAGCTTCTGCCCACAACTTCGCCCGCGTAGTACCTGAATGAAAAGTAGCCTGTGTATTATTCTGATCTAATGTATAAGCTATATTACTGTAAAGTTTCATCAAAATCCGTTCATTCGTTTTAGCGTGAAAGAGTAACAAATATCCATCCTCATAAACTTTCGCGTTTATAATAGTGGTAGGATAATAGAATCATAGAGATTGTAAATAAATCCATGGACTCCCATGTCATGTTTGGTCTACTTGGTAATTGCTACGTAAATACAGCACGTAATGAACCGTCTTTCTTCTTAACCGCCTGCTTTGGGAGCCCAAGGATTCTGTGAAGGCTTTCATACTCCCATAATCATTATATTTTCAAACTTTTATGTTGCTGCTTCATAGATATTTTTTCACTCTCGAGATCTCGTAGATCCTGATGATAAGTGAATCAAATCATATTTGGCCGAGTCTTTTTATGATAAATGTCTATACAAAACTGACAATAAAATATTTCGTGTTGTGGCGTGGGTCTTCAGCACATCACTTTTGTAGCTACACATTTTCTCGAAACGAGGCTTCGAACGACGAGGCTTGCAACTTTTATTTATTTATGTTTATGCGCTCTTCTAACTATTCTTTTCTTTGTATCTTTAGATGTCACTTAGATATCACTGAGTATGTGCTTGAGTATGTCCATCACTGGGAATACAGCTACGACTCTTTTTGTTTGTTTCTATAACAATGTGTTTATTTATTTTGTAATGAGAGTTGAGAAAGGTATGTTGGGATAGTCTGGGCATAAAAAAAGGAGGGATAAAAAATATACAAAACAAATAAACAAGGCGAGTGTGAATGGGATGGAAGGGGAAGGCCTCGACAAACGTGCTCTAACCAAATTGGTGATATTCTAAAGGCCAATTCAAAAGTACACTAAACCGCCGAGCTTGTATGAAGAATTTGATGTAGATTAATGAATCAAAATATGCCAGGATCGTAGCAAGTATAAATCTATGGTGTCCTACTCTTTCGGGAAATAGGAGTGACTATATGTATATATGTTTCTTTCAAACAAAAACCACAAAAGTAATCCTTTCACCTTTCAATCTTGCATTTCATAATTTGTGATAGATCATTTCAGGTCCAGGACCGTGGGTAAGTGAAGCCGCAGTTTAGCAATCAGCCAGCAGTCGCAATCACGACGATACTATCACGCGGGGCTGCCATTACGTAAAAATTACTATTACCGTAATGAAATAGTGTCTCAGGGATACATAGACGATGGAAGTGGCAGTGGAAATAAGCCATAAAAGGATATAAAATAAAGATACATTCAAATAATAAGTACTGGTCTTTTTCACACAGCATCTAGCTACAAACTAAGCAGAGCTTGTATTTTGGGAACTACATGACTGATATAGTACTTATATACTTTTTTTTGTAAATACATACTTATTATACAAAGAAAACACCCAGACCCGAGACAAATTTGTTTACAAAAAAGGCAATAGGTAAAGATAAAGAGAAATGATGGTGAAAATTATGATGAATAAAAATAGGAGAACAGATAGATCGTGCTTATGAAAATGAAGAGACATAATTCAATAAACAAAAGGCAAGAACAAAATATACAAGTTGTAAATGGCTAAAAGGATCAAGCTGTGTTTTTTTCATTGATGTGTGATAAAGAGTTTATCTATCTGTTTGCCAAGGCTTTTTAACTCTGCCAGTATAATTATTGAACTAAGATAAACAAAATTGTGCAAGTCACATCGAATATGTATCCGTATCATTTGTGTGCAAAATAAAGAATAAAAAGTTTTATAAGAAATTATGAGCCACCTTGCCATATCCAGTTAGTTCTTAGCCCCCAAAGACGTAGACAGCTCGAAATAATTACGGAAAGCTAGAATCATTACAGGCGACGATTAGTTGGCAGATAGCTCCGCTCCTCTGAACACATTCTTTAATAAAAATTATATTAAATAATGCGTCCGATGCAACTGTGAGGTAACGGAGTAACTTTGCAAAAATATTCTTCACTATACCTACCGACAAGAGTTAAAAATTAAATGGACAGGTGTGCAGTACAATCGTTTGAATTTGCTTCCTTCTTTCAATATGGCGTAGCAGTGTCTCAATACAAATTGTTATTCTGTGCATTTTATTGCCAAATAATTGTTTTTACTGGTCGTCACTGGCGACGCAATATGTAAAGTTTTTTGGGTAAAGATTGTTCGTTTGTATTGTGTATGTATATACCAAATTTTCTCCGCAACGGATAGAATAATTGTTATGCAATTTTTGCGATCGTCTTGTTTGACTTCAGGGATGATTCTGAGATAAATGTTATTGTTACGTAGGGCGTTGATGCTAAAAATACTGTAAATCTGATAAAAAAACATAATGGGAACACGTCTGTCCTAGTTTGGAAACAACCCATAGAGATTTGTCAGTATAGTTTGATTGAAAGGTTGACGCACATCAAATATATTTTAGAGATCATGGTCCGATTATAGGATCGATCCACATACTCACCAATCTTTAAGGTCCTATCGAAATTAACTTCGAAGGACCACGCGCATATAGTGGCTGACTATATAGCGTGATGATAACCAGAGCTATTTAAAACACCTGCTTATGGCCACGGTAGACCATATTAATAACTATATGTACAATTATCCACTTGTCTTACTCATAGGTGTCGATTAAAGTAATCAAGATGGCCGATAAATTTTTACGAGCTACAAAATGGTGGACTTGTCAAAATGTCACCGGCTGCCTTTATGAAACCGGCTACGAATTTAAATCACTCTGGTATTCATATTTGATACCTAAAGCCGGAGATTTTATAAAAATTATTGCTGTTTCTTGGAAACTTTGAGTTGTCATGTGATGAGTGGTTTTGTACAGAGGATTGGACAAGTGATATCCAATAAATTTTCGTTAAATAACCATAAATGGATCCAAACATTATGGTTCTCATAGAATTTTATGGCCTTATCAAGGCAAAAGTAGAATTACCATGCTATTTTTAATTTAACTCTTAAGCGTTTGTGACTAAATACTAAAAAATAGAGACAATCGTAAGTTGAGAGAATTAGCTACCGTTGGCTTTCAAATAAATGTTTACTGGTAAAAATGCGAATTTACATAATAATATATACTTTAACATTGCATAAATTGTCGAATGGTATAGTGATCAGAAGCCCTGATAACAAAATTACAAAAAAATACCAATAATTTGATTATCAACAGACCTTTATGCAAATTCAAAGGTGCCAAGTACTCAGGTAGCAAACCACAAAGACTTGTCCACCCGCCTGTACCCACCACGTACACTTGCGTACACTTTCAAGATGCCGAAACAGATAAAAGACAGGTATCGTGTTATGAGTGTTACTGTTAAATTGGTTGCTGGCGACGATACAGTTGTGACTAAGACAGAAATTGAGACATTATGCGAAAATCGTAGTATTGTAAGAATTATGTGAGAAAGAAATGGGCCCCTATTCTCAGAGATTCAAAGATAAAACTCGTGTTGTGAATTATCTATGTTCATATTCTGTGGTAAAAATCCTGCTACTATTATAAACGCGAAAGTTTGTGAGGATGGATGTTTGTTACTCTTTCACGCAAAAACTACTGAACGGATTTTGATGAAACTTTACAGTAACATAGCTTATATATCAGAATAACACATAGGATACTTTTTATCCGGGTACCACGTGGGCGAAGTAGTGGGGAGAAGCTAGTAAGGTATATTTTTTCTAACCTAAACCCGATAGGCTCAAATAAGTAGGCTCTGGCGAGACTTCTATATTTGCTGTACTGGCTCTAACTGATGTCCCCGACTGATGTATTTTTTTTATCAATACAATAATCCTACTATCCTTCTAATATTATAAACGTGAAAGTTTGTGAGGATGGATGTTTGTTACTCATTCACGCAAAAACTACTGAACGGATTTTGATGAAACTTCCCAATAATATAGCTTATACATCAGAATAACACATAGGCTACTTTTTATACGGGTACTACGTGGGCGAAGAAGTGGGCAGAAGCTAGTTGGCAAATAAAGCCGACTGTCAAATAACAGCTGACTGCTTTGATATTGCAATATTACTGACGTAAAAATGGCAAGTTCCGTTCAGAGACAGTGACATCTCTAGTTGATTTCAACAACACTCAAAATAGAGTTACCAATTCTCTCTCCTCCTCTGGCCTCTGGTGCTGCAAGCGTCTATAGGACTTACGAACGGTAACTTACGAACAGATGGGCCGTGTGCTTGTATGCCACCAAAACTTTTTGGCGTCACCATGTCTGACTTTCTGGCCACAGAGATTATTATCTTCCTGATAATGTTCTCGAGTTTTGAGAAGTCGCAAGTTGAATTGCATATGGCTACTTATTAATTATTTTAATTGCCAAGCTAATGGTGAGATATTTTTTTAATTACCATTTATTTTATCAAGTAAAAGGTTGTCGAATGGCGACCAAGAACTGGGCAGCGCAGGAAGGCTTTCCACCTAATGTATTGTTGAAGTTATCTGGAAAAGATTGCTCTTAAATAAATAAAATAAATAATTGTATTTCTCTTTTGTGTACAATAAACTATGTATGCACTATGTACTATCTACATAACGGACCAATAATATTAAAGGTGATGAGAAGTCGTTGAATGGAGAAACTAAGCAGAGGTTGCATTATGGGAACTACAAAAGGACGGAGTGTAAAAGTATTTAAATTTTAACAGGTCCGTGAACTGCTGAAACGGAAACAAAGCGTGCTCAGAGCAGAAAGACTTCACAATGAGATGGAGGAAGTAGCTGTTAGATAGCCCAGGATCGTTCGTCATGGCACTGTTTGGAGGAGGCCTATGTAGAAGTATACTAGAAGAATATGTTAATTATAAGGAATGCACTACGCACTTGCTTTTTCATCTCTCTAACAGTCAGCTAAAGACGAACCTTAAAAATATTATCGTCTAATTTGTCGAGAATTTGAAAACCAGTAACCGTCCCACTTCCAATCATTAGACCATTCCGACCCGATCTCATTGCGACTTTGTCGTAACTTAGCCACTATCACAGAGAATCAATTATAAAAGCTACATTTATCTATAAAACGCAACGGCTGTTTGTCTGACTGTAAAAATATTATAGCCAATTTTATCTTAGGGTATTTGAAGAAGGTTTTAGTGGACAAAAGGAGGATTAGTACCTATTTAACTTGGTTAGTGAGTGGATGGTAAAATATTGGAAAACCACTAGTCCAGGTATACCGGCTTGGCTCCAAGTTAACAAGTCCATGAAAATTTACCCATGCATAAGTAACTTTTTTTACCAAAAAGCATTGATGATTACATTCAATTTTTTTTAATGTGTGTGTGTTTGTTTTTATTTATGTAACTTTTTACAATTGCTCTTTATGAATGTTGGACTGTAAAATTGTATTATGCGTAAAAAAGTGTATATATGTATCTCTTCCATATACACTTCTATTCCAATTAACTTGGTATATAGGTAATAGAAGGACATTATCCTAACCAATCCTTTGTTAATTATTTATTCTTTATTTATTTAACTGCATGTTACTTAACACCTAAAGATATACAGACATACAGATATACAGACCTATTTGAGGCAGGGCGAGACTTTTTTAAGAAATCAGTGGATTCAAGTTTCTTTCATTGATTCTTAACTGATATGGCTTGTTTTTTTTCCTATTTTATAAGTAGTATTAATTAGAAATATAGGACTATTTTATAGTTATATTATTATTATTGAATTCATAATAACTAATAACGGAGGAAACTCCTCATTATTCTAAACAGATCTTGATAATTAAACTTATAAATATTAGTGAAAACTGTCGAAGGCTAATCCCACTCTTACAATTTGTAGCTGATTAGTGTTATTTAAGCTGTTTGTTTTCCAACTATGAATAAGTTGGCTTATGCCCTCGGTTGGCTTCAAAAATATGCTCGAGTTACAAAATCCGCAAAGAGGAATCCGTAGGAAAACTAAATTGACGTCCTAGAATTCGCAAGTTCAAGTGGCAATTGGATGGCAATATATAGATTACAGACCGACCCCAAGCATATGAGATTTATCGGTTACATTTAGTTGATTAAAGAAATTAAATAAATCAGTCTTAGGAGGTAACGGACGTCTTGATGAACGAAGTCGTGGGCAGAAGCTAGTCAATCACGAAAGCAACAACAACTTATATTAATGTCTGTTTATATTCAGCAGCGCGGGCGCAGCTTTCTGAGAACGGGCCGAGAAGTACGTGCATCAGTTCTACCGATTTTATCAAAAATCGAAACGAGTTCTAAGTTTTTTCACTAAAACCATTAAAAATCTCACCGTCGATTTCGGAGAACAATAAAATTTTATGTCTCTATCTGTGCTCGTGTGATCGACGATTAGAACTATCTGATAGAATCTGACTCTATGTTGTAATATTTATATTTCTACCGCGATTTCTGGAGCCCGTATATGCGTTTGACGTATAAATGGTTATTTTGGACTAATTAAAAAAAAGGTTATAATTAGTTTTTTTTTTCACACAGCATCAGATAGCCCTAAACTAAGCAGAGCTTGTTTTATAGGAACTACATGACTGATATATGGCTTATATACTTTTCTTTTGTTTCTACATACATATTATACATAGAAAACACTTAGACCCAAGACAAATATTTTCAGACCATACAAACATTGGTCCCAGGGCAAAAAAAAATAACCTAAAAAACCTGTTACTTAAAATTAACCTGTCAAAACTAATATTCGTCACTTGCAGTTATGTCTTAAAGTTACTAGTTCTTACTTAACATTTTATTTTAAAGCCGTACTTACTCAAGTAAAAGTAGACTGCGAATACGTTAACTTAGAACAACATACGTCATCTTCATACGCCCATTTCAATACATTCTTATTAATTCCACTTCATCCAAAGGTTGTCTGGAAAAAAATGCTTTAAGGCAATAAGATCGCCGACCGTACTTTTAGTTATTATTAAGTATTTTCATTCATCGTCAACATCATTGCCAGCTTGAATTAACCTACTTCTGGCCATAAGCCATTTGAGTGTTGGTTCTCTTGCATCTATTTCTTCTCTATACGCCTACAATATGTTTATTTAAATAATAAATACAAGAAGCATAACTGTTGATAGATAGTACTTTCGCGATAAACAATCATAACCCAGTAAATTAAAGGCCGAGTGACCTCTCTCAGCTCATTAAAACTTTCTCAGTATTTATTTATACGAGCAAGTGAACACGACAAAATTTTAAACTAGCTACTGACCACGTCTTCACCCGCGTGGTAATCGGATAAAGAGTAGCCGATATTCGCTATATTCACTCTACCGTTTTTCCGTCGATTTACGTTGCAAAATTCACCTCTACGAAAAGCTCTTTTATTTTGACGAGATTATTTATAACTTATGTCCACCCTGAGAGTCCATTCTAAATATTGGTAAAAGTATACTTAAATCCGAAGTGTAGATTCGGGGATAACCTCCTACGTCCAAACTTACAAACAGGCTTAACGTCTCCATAATATTAGTGTAGATAAAATACTTTTTACATAATAATCTATGCGTATCTCGATTTCCAGCGAATACACAACTGTTATCGAATTAAAATATCACGATGTCAAATAATTAGGAAAATAAAGTATAAATGTTTGATAGCAATAGTGTGAAGCAGCAAATTCATATGCAAATTTAAGACATTTACGGTCATTGGAATAATTTGCAGTGGTGCAGAAGTAAGGATTATTTTTGATGTCCTTTTTTAAATGTCAATGTTTTTAAATAGCAATGAATTGATATTTTTTCTTATAACCAGATAGAACTGAATTTTCACTGATGATGGTCAGTTATTCAGTTGGAGTGTTCTAGACCTTCGGCCATATCATCACTTACCAGGTGAGATTATGGCTAAATTAAAGTCTATTTATGACTAGCCGATGCCCGCGGTTTTACTCGCGTAGAGTAGGTAATTGATAGGTGCATCAAAAATCAAGTTCGAGGAATATGATTTGAAATGAATCATATTATATATCATATTATTTTTGAATTGAAAGATGTTTTTTCATACAAAGGTTTTCAGCCCTATTCACCCCCTTCGGGGTAGAATTTTCCAAATTCCTTTCTTATTGCACCCCCACACCATAAGAGGAATATACCCTCCAAGTTTCATGCTTCTAGGACTTATGGTTTAGGTTGTGCGTTGATCCGCCAGTAGGTAACGGAACGGTTTTATATATATAAATACACATAAAATGTGTATTTTAAAATAAAAGATTTTGAGTCTTTGATAGTTTACTTGAAGTATCCTAAGATATGGTCACACTGAAGAGGCTAAAATTTTATCAAAAAAAGTTTAAAAATATCGGCTCTATTAACATTTTGGTCGTGTTCTTTTTCTGTAATTCGGGTCGACAACGCGTGTGGGTCGCCTCTCTGGTGTTGCAAACGTCCATAGGTTACTATAACTGCTTACCAATAGGTGAGTGTATGCTTGTTTGCTCACCTTGGTGGTATAAAAAACACATATATATCATACATAAAAAAAACAACCAGACTCGATACAAATATTAGCAGATCATACGAACATTTGCTCTGCGACGGGAATTCTGCGTCTCAGGCGGGCCTTTGCCCACCGCGCCACAGAGGTCATCTCTCAGACATACAAAACAGTCGATCCCATAAGCAATCTTACCAATACTGCTTGCATCTAAATTTGTCTCCAAAAAACCCTTTAACGGCCCAGACGCTACCCTACAACATAAATAAAGGGGGTTGATATTTATCGCGCCGTGTTTATTACTACGAAAATTATACCCCTAATGAGTTCCCGAATTCAACCCCCAGGAGTCGACAGAAAATCCTATCGGCTATTAACAGTCAAGAAGTGGTGAAATATCGCTGGTGCAGAGCAAAGTTTCACGCCGCAAAGCCTTATGGTAATGCCCTGTAATGGCTCATTGTGTTTTTGTTGTTGATGTTTTGGCGATTCTAATAATGAAGGGCAGACACTGTTTAAGTTTTCAGCTCAAATACTGGTTATCCGGAAATATTTACGAAAAAATCTTAGAGCTCACGGACGGATTAAGAACTGAATCGCATGTTATATATAATGAATAGATAAATACCCCAACAGACACGAAAATAGTTCTGACCCCACAATAGGATTCCCTACTATTTAATGCGAATAAACTCAAAAAAATATTTCAGTAGTTCTAAAGTAGTTGAAACATATGGGAAGTAGAGCTTATAATTTGCTGATGTGGCTGTATACGATCGACTCTGAAGTACTCATAAGTTGCATATTTATGAATATGCGTTCTAGTACTTTTGATCGAGAAAAAATTGCTGCAGTTTTTTTGACAAGCATGAGAATTAGCTGCAACGTTGCACGCCCCCAAAACCTCATGTAAATCCTACCTTATGTATCTTATCTTACTATTATAAACGTGAAAGTCTGTGAGGATGTTTGTTCTTCTTTCACGCAAAAACTTCTGAATGGATTTTGATGAAACTTTACAGTAATATAGTATATTCATCAGAATAACACATAGGCTACTTTTTATCCGGGTACCACGCAGGCGAAGCTATAGGTCGTAGGCCGTAGGTCACGCTAGTTTCATGATCCATTCCTATTACGCGATTAGGTTAGTACAAAAACAAAACAAACAGATATGTGATTTCTATGAAATTTTATATTATTTTTAATACATTCTGAACTCGGGTACGAGATTAAAAGCATAAATGAACGTATTACTCGTAAGTAGAACGGATATCTTAATGCACATAATGTGAATATTATCCCAAAATACTTCTCCCAGCCAGAGACAATAATTTCTGAATACCCCATTTAACACTTAATTTTAATTGCTTAAGCCTATCGATCCGAAATTCCAAAGAGTAATTATACAAACCCTTTTGGCACTAAATTTCCACCGTAGCACAATAAAACGTGTTCGAATATGTACCATTTGGTGACGCTGTCGACTGAAGCATAGCGGTAATTAGAGAGGGCATACTGATCAGGCATGCAGCAAGCGTAAATAACGATTGCTGCATGCCTTATCAAAATATTTTTCGAGTCAGTAGCCCACATATGTTTTTGGTGAAGGTTATTATTATTTTCCTTATTTAAAGTTAAGTACCTAATAATTAATAAATAAATATCTAATAGTCACATACGAGTATATTGTTTCTATATTATCATTATTCTCTGTAGAGGTTTATTGAATTGTTGAATGCTTTTCTATTTGTATCTATGTAAGGGGATCACTTTGTATGAAACTGCTTATTGATACATCTTTATCACAACTTTGAATTTGTTACGGATCTGAGTGAGTTAGTACCACGGTAGGGAATCCTAGTCGATCCAGTGTCGATCAAAGTGTCTGATGGCTATTTTATTCCAAAAACTATCGTGAATTTGACTATTCATATTGTAACATATCTCCAACAGTGATTGATTGGTTCTCTAGTTACCTGCATGGGCGTCGGCAGCGTATACGTATTGATGATACGTACTCATCATGGTGCAATATTTCTGCTGGCGTACCTCAGGGCGGCGTTTTATCACCTCTTCTTTTCGCAACTTTCATAAATTCAGTTTCCCAAAATTTAACTTCATCCTACCACCTCTATGCAGACGATCTTCAAATTTACGAACAAGCTAGAGTAGAGGAGCTGCCTGAAGCTATTAATATTATAAATCGAGATCTCAGTCGAATTCTGGAGTGGAGCAAAGCATTTTGACTTCGGGTTAATCCTCTCAAAACCCAAGTCATCGTGGTTGGGGGCTCGCGGATGTTATCCAAGATAGATTGGTCTTGTCTCCCACAGGTGCTTTTTGATGGCGTTCACATTCAGCAGAGTGAGACGGTAAAAAATCTAGGTGTTCTCATTGACAGACACATGTCATGGGGACCTCAGCTAATTGAAGTCAGCCGAAGAATTTTTGCTTCTGCAGGTTCCCTTAGGAGACTTCGCAACTTCCTTCCGACTGCCACTAAAATTTCGCTTGCACAGTCTCTCCTTCTTCCAATACTGGATTATGCTGATGCTTCCTACTTAGACCTTACAGAACAGCAGCTGGATAAACTTGAGCGCCTGCAAAACTTCGGTATACGTTTCATATTTGGCTTACGCAAGTATGATCACGTTTCTGAGTTTCGCAGTAAGCTCAAGTGGTTACCCATACGCCTTCGCCGGAATACTCATATCCTAAATCTGTTATATAACATTCTTTTCAATCATTCCACACCTTCCTATCTCAAAGAACGTTTCCAATATATTCATCTCTCCCATGCTCGATCCCTGCGCTCTTCTGAAACTCTTCAACTTCTGACACCTGTACACACCTCCTCCTACTATGATAACTCCTTTACAGTGCAGGCTGTCCGTTTATGGAATGAACTACCTGTTACCATCAGACGTGCTAAATCATTACCTATTTTTAAATCTTTGGTCAAGGAACACTACTTGTCCTCGAGTCACTAACTGTTGCCTGTTTCTGGTTTATCTATGTTTTGGATCATACAAAAATTATGACGTATATAATATGTAAATATGTAGGTATATTGTATATAATAAATTATGTGTATTATAATATATTCATAATATGTGGTAAGTACACAAATTAAACCCCTTTTAAACTTTCTTCCAGTCCGTTCCATCCAAAGGTTGTCTGGTAGAGATCGCTATTTAGCGATAAGACCACCCATTGTACAACATTGTTAAAGTTAATAGTACTTAACTAAGCTGATATGTTATTTGGTGTACAATAAAGTATTTTCTATCTATCTATCTATCTATCTATCTATCTAAACATGGGAATTTTCACGTACTGCACTATCGGTGAAGGCACCGACTAAGTTTCAACTCATTCCGAGAGTCTTCATCAGGGTGAGTGAATGCGACTTGCTCCCTCCGCGTTACAGTACTGCACGGAGTGACGCGGGGGGATCAAGTTGCGTTGACAAAAACATCGAAATATCAGCTTCCTATTTGATAAAGCTATGATAACCGACGGTTCATAGCGTCATTTACTGGTGATAAGCGTGCTCATAATTATCATCATCACGCACAGCCTGTCTCATTCCACTGTTGGGCATAGGCCTCTCTTCGTTTGTGCCATCCGCCTCGATATTGCACCAATAGAACATGATCTTGCACCAATAGAACAACAAGAAATGCCTTATTTACTATGTCGTCGACTCATTTTGCCGGCGGATAAACTATGCTTTTTACCGTCTCGGGGCCACCACTCAGTAAGCATTCTGCTCCACCTGTCATCATCAAATGTCAAATTCAGTATAGGTGCGACGCTTTGGTATATAGTTGGCCTTATGTGACTATCGATGGAGCGGGAGTCAATGATTGTCCCAAGTTTTCGAAAGCATCGTATCCGACTAATATAATAAATAATAAATAAATAATAAATAAACGCTGGACATTTTTCACACAACATCATCTAGCCCCAAACTAAGCAGAGCTTGTATTATGGGAACTACATGACTAATATACTACTTAAATACTTTTTTTTTTGTAAATACATACATATTATACATAGGAAAACACCTGCGAAGTCTGTGTGTGAATGTTTGTTTCCACGTATGTCCTTAAATGCTGAACCGTTTTTGATGAAATTTGAAACATAGATATTTTAGGCCCTAGAATAACACATAGGTTAATCTAATTTTCGAAAATCGACCCAAGAACAGGGGGTTAAACAGGGTGGTAAAATTTCTATGGAAATTTTTATTCCTTGGTTAGATTCGCTCAAAACTTAGTACAAATAAACTTTAAAATAAATAATAAGACAGGTATTTTTTATTTTTTAAAAACTACCCCTACACGGGGTGCAAGAGCGTTATAAAGTTTGTATGGATTTTTTTTTTCTGATTCGATTCACACATAACTATATAAATAAACTTTAAAGTAAATATTTTTTTTTTCAAATCTTCTCATTAGGGGTTTGCAAAGAAGGTCATACGCTACTTTTATCAACATACCACGCGGGCAAAGCCGCGGGCAGAAACTAGTTAAGTAATATAAGTTATACGTACATAGATATCGTTAAAGTATGTGGGTTTGATCGGATTTGACGCCAATGTCCTTGTACTATGAAGTCTTTGATTATCCAATTACTCATAAGAAGTCCGACTATGTTCTAACCTTTTTTCGCGTGATTTTATGACGATTATTTTTTTTTTTTAAATTTAGATCCAGTGTCTGAAACACCGTCGTAAAGTTGCATGCCTATCTATATCATCTATGTTATGTATCATACAATATGTAGTTATTTTATTTTAGTATGTATGTAGGCATTATGCTATGTATAGATAGTATGTAATCATGTACATATATTTTGTATATTATAGTATATTCATAGTATGTGGTACACCAATTAATCCCCTTGTAATCTTTCGTACAGTCCGTTCCACCCAAAGGTTATCTGGTATAAATCGCTAGTTAGCGATAAAGCCGCCTATTGTATGACTGTGTCAAAGTTTTTAGTACATATCCTACTACTATTAAAAACGCGAAAGTTTTTTAATTAAAGTTTACAGTAATATAGCATAAACATGAGAATAAAACATAGGTTACTTTTTATCTGTGTATCACGCGGGCGAACCCGTGGGCAGAAGCTAATCTAATCTAATGTATTTTTGGTGTGCAATAAAGTATTTTCCATCAATCTATCTATATTCTACGGACTAAATTTCGAAGAATTTCAAAAGTCAAACGTGTTGGTTCTCGTGATCCATAGCATGAAAACACCGACAGTTTCGCCTTATTCCGAGAGTCTTCATTTAGTAAGTGATCGTTACACACTTGTATATTTATATATATATATATATAGTATTTTTTTGTAGGTACCTATTATGTTAGTTTCAAAGTAATTAAAACTTAAAGCCCACATACATTAGCCGGCTACTAAACCAGCCAATTTATTGAAAAAGCAGCCGACACTCAATATGTATAAACCCGTGCACTCAAATAAATTTACGCGACATATATTCAATTTCATAAATTTGTTTGTCTTCGAGATCTTTTTATTGACCATTAATATTATTTTATTCGCAATTTCGATAATATTTTGCACATTTAAATAAATTATGCTTTTTCTTAATACGATATCAAGGCAGTGATAATTATTATTTTTTATTTTGTCTTGATGATAGTTTATGCAGCTGCTGATATGAACTTCGTTATGGGCCATTATTACCAAGCTCTTTGACACACTGAATGAAAGTGAATAGAAAGCCAATCAATCAGTACAAATGGTATACGACTTTACTAAACAAAATCAAAAGAACATTTTTAAATAATTATTTTTAATTATACCTTAGATAGTTAGCAACAAAATCAACTATTAAAACAAATTTTAGATCAACTATCTGCTCTGAACTTTGGAGTTGTTGCTAGTCATCTTAATATTATTATAAATGCGAAAGTTTGTGAGGATGGATGTTTTACTATTTCACACAAAAAATACTGAACGGATTTTGATGACACTTTACAATAATATAGCTTACTAGCTGCGCCCCGCGGTTTCACCCGCGTAAGTTTCGATTCCGTGGGAATATCGGCGATCTAATTAAATTTGAGAACACAAAAGCTGCTATTGTGACTTAACTATGATAGTAAGATATATTCTCTTGCGGACTTTTTTGTAGGTAATAATGAGTACTTTAATCATGTAGTACATAATTTTGATGTATCAATAGTTTTCTCAGCGCACGCCAAATAATAAATTTTATAGGCAAAATTTTGCTACTTTGGGTTACATTATTGCAATTTTCTTAAGGATCTCTGTTTTTTTTAATAAATAATAACCTATATTACTTCTGGATAATTTAGCTTTCATTTGGTAAAAAATGGTTAAAACCGATCCAGTAGTTTCGGAGCCTATTCGATACAAACAAACAAAAAAATCTTTCCTCTTTATAATATTAGTATAGATACATCAGAATAACACGTAGGCTACTTTTTATCTAGGTACCACGTGGGCGAACCCGTGGGCAGAGGCTAGTATAAGTATAAAACAAAGTATAGCGAGTAGCATTTGATAGGAACTATGTACCAACTAAAATTAGTTAGACTGATTTTCAATGATATCTGTAGGAGTTATGAGGGACCCTAACATCGCGAGTTTGGACATGACTTGGATATTTTATTTTTAATCAGTAGATTTTTGTACCTTTCAAGTATAAAAATGCCGTGTTGGCCAAGTGGATGGTACCTCGACTTCCGATCCAAAGGTTGTGGGTTCGACATGTGCGCACTAACATATGCTCAAAACTAGAAGTAAACTGGCAAGAGGTATATGAAATCGATGAATGTTCCAATAAGTGGCATCAATTATGGGTTTGCAACATGTCACGTGGAATACTAACTACTTGTAAAACGCGGCCATGTGCCAATTGTATTGTTTGGACGCGCCTCCCTACCTCCCGCATAGTATCATCAAAGATCTACGCTCTGAGTAGGTGAGTATCTGAGGATGACCATCATGTTCTACGCTCTGAGTATGTGTGTATCTGAGGATGACCATCATGTTCTACGCTCTGAGTACCTATGTGTGTATCTGAGAACGACCATCATGTTCTACGCTCCGAGTAGGTGTGTATCTGAGGATGACCACCATTTTCTACGTTCTGAGTAGGTGTGTATCTGAGGATGACCATCATGTTCTACGCTCTGAGTAGGTGAGTATCTGAGGATGACCACCATGTTCTACGCTCTGAGTATGTGTGTATCTGAGAATGACCATCATGTTCTACGCTCTGAGTAGGTGTGTATCTGAGGATGACCATAATTTTCTACGCTCTGAGTAGGTGTGTATCTGAGGATGACCACCATTTTCTATGCTCTGAGTAGGTGTGTATCTGAGGATGACCATCATGTTCTACGCTCTGAGTGGGTGTGTATCTGAGGATGATCATCATGTTACAGTCGTGAATGTGTTTGTTTTTGTTTGTTTTATGTATAAATTAAACTTCGCAGCAGCTGCTGAAATTTATGACTGCCACAATATTTGCATTCGTTCGATTAAGATCCAGTATTGGCTCGATTTTCCCCTATTGTGGGGAAAATCGAGGCGACACCAACCCATTCTGGGGTAGTCTGGGCTACAAATTTATGGGCAAAGGGTTTCTGTTCTTCGATTTATGCCTTCTTATCTTTGTGAATTTTATTTGCATAAACAATGGAACACTTGTTTTCAGATGATTAGTAAGAATTTATTACAGATAATAACATGAACAACATAAAAAATATGGAATCCTAACATAAATACCTTAGAGACTAACAAAAAAAACAAATTTTAAGACGCGTATGGCTGTACGATGGAATTCCTCAGATACATACCGAGTGCGTTAATCTTATGAGTATGAGTATGAGTATGAGTATGAGTATGAGTATGAGTATGAGTATGAGTATAAATAATACTGGACAATTTTTCACACAGCATCATCTAGCCCCGAAATAAGCAGAGCTTGTGTTCTGGGAACTACATGACTGATATACTATTTAATTTCCTTTTTTTTGTAATTACCTACATTTTAACCAAAAAAAGCATCCAGACCCGAGACAAATATTTGCAGAACATAGAAACATTTGTCTCGCAGTGGGAATCAAACCCACAACCTTCTGCGTCTCAGGCGCAGACTGCATCAGAGAGGTTTTTTATTACATAATTTATTATTATATTATCAGATTATATTTGGCACATACCCGCGTTTTGTAAGTAGTTGGCATTCCACGTGACAGGTTGCAAGCCTATCGCCGCTTATTGGAACACTAACCAATGAGACATGCCTTCAAATTGGTTCTAGGTCATGCCGGTTTCATTACGTTTTCCTTCACCGTCTTTAGCACAAGTAAAATCGCACATTCATTATTCGAGTGGAAAAATCCATTGTACGATCTAGTTTTAACTTAAAAATAACAAACTTAAAAAAAAACAGTGCTGCCATCTTTTGTGTGATCTTTCAAACTAATTACGGACTCTCAACACCATTTTTTCCGAATGTATCATTCATCACCTGTAAATAGAATACATCAGCGCTTCGCTGAATTAAAAGTATTTAATTAGGAACCGAAGGAATCCGAATTCAGCGTCACTCGATTCATGGCAGAATTGGTCAATGCACTGCCGATTAAAGACGAAGTTGAGGATTTGGGCTGATTTTTGAAACATTTTTAAATTTAATGTTTTCGTAGTTTTCACCCAAACATTAACAAACTTTAAGGTGAAACTGTTTTTATGGCTTGAATAAATAAAGAAAACTTCAAGCAAACAATTTAACAAGAGAGACATAAAATAACGTCCATAAGATTTCATCGGGTTGCTTAAGCACACCTTTTTGTCCATAAACACGTGTATAAATCCTTTTTACGACTGAATATTTATCGATATTTTTTTCGATTTTACGTTTCTATCGATTCGAAAAAGTTTCAAATAAGTTATTGTTGAGAGTAATAAAAAACTAACTATAGACCGATAAACTGTTTGTAAGGTGAACGGTGCTCATGAGGAAGGGCATCCCAATGGTCGACCAAACGTCAGCAGTATTAAAGTAAATAAATAGATAGATACATGCACCATTCTTGCACTATTAATAATTACTGTATATGCAAACTCAATGCAAAATAGCATTTTTACGACCTCTGTGCCGCAGTGGGCGAAGATCCGCCTGAGACACAGAAGGTTGCGGGTTCGATTCACGCCGCGGGACATATGTTTGTATGATTTGCAAATTTTTGTCTCGGGTCTGGGTGTTTTCTATGTATAATATGAATGTATCTACAAAAAAATGTATATATGTAGTATATCAGCCATGTAGTTCCCATAACACAAGCTTTGCTTACTTTGGGGCTAGATGATGCTGTGTGCAAAATGTCCAGCATTATTTATTCTAATTTTATATTACATACAGATTATCTCAGAGTATCAAACATATATTGCGCAAACACATTTTTTTTTTAAACAGAGCAAGTTTTGTGTAAACTAAAAGTAGGTAAATACCTTTATGACGGTAGAATCTTATGTAGAGTTTGCTCTTTTTTTGTTTGGTAACTTTGCTGACGCTAGTTTCGCTCTCTATACTCAGGACAACCATACTCTCAGGTTATTGATATATTTTAACGATTATTACGCGTTTAACTGAAGTTTTTGGATTAAAATCTTTATTTTCGGGTACATTGAGATAAGATAAAATAAATTAGTTCTGATGCTGTAGTTCTCTCAGAAATAAAATAATAACTTAATAGCATTATTAGACTAATCTAAGTTGCTTTTGGATAATGTTATTGATATGGGATCATAAAATTTAAGCAACTACCTAATTTTTTTTTGGCCCGCAACAAAATTGGCCCTAAAGTATGACTTCATGTGTTTGTTATTTATCACCAACACGGCTTTTTGGATTTTACTAGGTTTTTTTGCAATTGGTTAGCAAAAAACCTTGCCTTAAAGAATGTTTTTTTTATAGAATTTATCGACACAATACTCTAAAGGGCGCTTTTAGCTTTTTGATGTTGTAAAAAAACGTCGGACAGTTCCTATTCTGTAAAATTTACTTGTTTATATTTTAGTTTTTTTATACTTTCAACTAAAGTGTAAAACAAGCTTATGGCTCACTTGTTCGTTAGTGGTAACAGTAACCTATGGACGCTCGCAACCGCTGAAGTATCTACCGCGCGTTGACCCTGAGACATAACAGGTGAAAACTCTCATGTTTCTGTAATTCCACCGTCACCAATACCCTTCAAAACAGAACAACTTCTTCTTAAACATTTTGTTGTAGGTAAACTAAAGATAATTGTTCATATTGTAAAAACGGGAATTTTCCCGTACTGCACTATCGATGAAGGCACCGACTAAGTTTCGACTTATTCCGAAAGTCTTCATCAGGATGAGTGATCGCGACTTTCTCCGCGTCGCGTCGTGCACTACTATCCGTATCTACTACGACGCGGAGGGAGAAAGTCGCGATCACTCACCTCGATAAAGACTCTCGGAATGAGTCGAAACTTAGTCGGTGCCTTCACCGATAGTGCAGTACGTTTTTTGAAACTATCGCTACCTGCTAAAGTTTATGTTTGCACACGATAAATGTGTGCCTTTTTTTTTTTTTTTTCTAACAGCATTTTATTTAAATGGAATTTTATTTCCTCTGGTGCTTGTTTTGTCATAGTATGCCCACAAGGAAAACCCTTTCCATAGTTGTATATTTTTACGTAAAAACATGTCCATACTAACATCATCACTGAATTGCGTCGTTATATATATCGTTATCGTTATTATCGGTCGGCATAACGAATAACTAACGGGTGGACAGACAGATATTTATACATTAATCGTATTTATTGCTTTTACCTTAGCGTTGATACTTCACAGACCTCTAAATAAGAATTTGTATTGATATACACGATATTTCAAGAGACGTGTTTTGTTAGGGTGGTAATGAAAATTGCGAGAAGACAGATATATGTTTATGGTTATCTCGTCATTACTCTCAGCGGTCTGCGCTAAAATAAAAATAAAAATTGCAAGTTGACCAAAAAAGAGCCAATGAACGAAGTAAACGTCCTATTCTATATATATATATATATCCTATCCTATCTTATCCAAATAATATTATAAACTGACCTTTCTCACCTTAACCGCATGGTACTTGAACAAAAAGTAGCCTATAAATGTGTTATTATAGGTTACGAACTATTTCATTTATTTACCTGTTTCATCTTTTTATTCTAAATCGGTCCAGCCGTTTAAACATTTTGCACACCCTTTGGTAGGAACTGGCTGGCTTACTATCAAAACAGCAACACCCCTATTTCTACAATAAAAACAAGGTATAATACATGACCTTATACACCAAGTTTTCACAGACACTAAATATATTATTTTCAGTAATAGAATTAGATTATTAGAAAAAAACCATTCAAAGTTCGTAATTTTATGATATAAGAATAATAGAAGATGCGAAAGTTTGAATGTGTTATTAAATATTTCTGTAAAAGCTAAACCGATTTGAATGAAATATTGAACAGATTGAGTTTGTGGCCACAGATAAAAAATACCTGTTACACACACCCTTAAGTATGACTTCGTCTGTTTGTTTGTTAGTTATTTTTTATCATCAAACCGGCTTATTGGATCGTAATACGTTTTATGCAATTGGCCTGTGTTACACGGGTTTTTTTTATCCGGGGACCCCGCGCGGGCAAAGCCGTGAGCAGAGGCTAGTCACACACAATTCTGAGAAACCTCAATTACAAACATCAAACGCACAAACAAATGTAAATTGTCGAAGGGACATCGACTGGCACATCCTTATTACGTGCACGTCCTAACGGCGTGTTGATTATTAATTAAAAATAATTACGATTACGACCATATTCAATGACTCTGGTGTTACAGCTATTAACGTTTTAGTGATGGGATGTGATGTAATCGTGAAGGTATCGATAGTCGATAGTTTTACAAAATATCGTAAAAATAATCCTTCAGAGCCGGCAAGGCTACTGCAATGTATTTAAAAATATATATGTCGCCGCAAAGGCGACATTTTTCTTCTATAATGAGCAGAACCACGAGTTATTTAACAAATCATCACTTACATTGTCAAATTACAGTGTGAAATTTGTTATTTTGACATTGTTTACCTTCTAAAACCATTTGTAAACTTAAATGATTGTAAATGTAGAAATTAAAAAGCTTGCAAGTAATTTAAACTTGTTCGAACAAGTAGCTTGCTTGAGTTTGTATTTTTGCATAAATACGGGCGACGGACCGAGTACGATTCATTCTCGCTCGAGCCGTCAGACCGTACAGACCTAGAAACTCTCTGTACAACGAAGAATAAATTAGAAGAACATCTCCTGGAGTTTACTTTCGTCGTCAACTATGAGTGACGAGCATGCTGGTGATGGTAGTGGCGTCAGCATTGCTGACGACACACTTTCTTAAAACCACCTTGGAGCCACCTTCTCCGTCATATATAAGTAGTATTTTAGTCATACTCAATACATTTATTGCTTTCACATGGTAGGTACATAGATGGTGTTTATAGGTAGTTATCTCACATGCACCCTGTCGAAGGATATAGCAACAGATAGGTAGGCAGGCCGAGGTTTTTCGTAAACAAACTAGTTATTAATATCTACAGTAAATAAAGTTAAGTCTCTCAAATGAACTTTGTATTAGGGTATGGTCATGTCCCCCTAATACAAGCTCTGCTTAGTTTGGGGCTAGATGATGCTTTTTTTTTAAATGCTCCAGTTGTTGCAGATGGTTGATAAATGACGGTTACAGTTGGGTTATATGCATGTTTTCCATGACATATTCACAAAAAAAATACTTTTCGCTAAAACAGGCCTTGCAGCTAGCAGAACCAACATTTTTAAGAAAAAAGTTTCTACAGTGGACTATAGAAAATGAAAGAAGCAGCGTGGACTTCATTCGATTAATCATGATGACTATATTTTTAAATACAAATCGGCTCTGAATCTCAAAGTAACCTATAAAAAAGAAGAAAATACATTCCAAAAATATATTTATTTGAGTGCGCGACGACACGGACTAAGGGCGTCGCGATCACTCGCCCTGATGAAGAGTCTCGGAATGAGTCGAAACTTAGTCGGTGCCTTCACCGATAGTGCGGTGCGTGAAAATTCCCGTTTTTACAATATGGAAAATACATTTATATGGCACACAAAAAATTACTTTAACTTCTATATAATGATCATCTTCAGATTTTTTCTCAGTAGGTGTACGTTTTGGATTCATGTGTAGGCCCATTGCCACTTAATAGAACACGATACCATTTAACATGCCTTCGATTTTTAAGTTCTAGGACATGCCGGTTTCCTTAAGATGTTTTCCTTCACCCATGAACCCAAAACAAAATGATATCAAAAAGTAAAAAAAAGAAAAAAAACAGTTTATTTTGCTTAAGGTCAAATAGGTCACAGTATCGATGACAATCAAATATTCCTCTTTCCCATCCCCATTGTGAGTTCTAATTAAGGCATCGGCCGTGCACCGAATGTGTGTAATCAACCTCGCAGCCGCCACTTGTGTGCTGTGTTGGCTGCGCGAGCGCATCGCGTTACTGGTATTGGCTGCTTGGTTAGGTTAATTGACATTCATTGTATGGATATTGATACAAATTTTATGTCTTAAGATATGACGACCTCTATGGCGCAGTAGGCGAAGGTCCGCCTGAAACGCAGAAGGTTGTGGGTTCAATTCCCGCCGCGGTACAAATGTTTGTATAATCTTCAAATATTTGTCTCGGGTCTGGGTGTTTTCTATGTATAATATGTATGTAATGACTTCAAAAAAAAGTATATAATTAGTACCTCTATATCAGTCATGTAGTTCCCATAATACAAGCTCTGCTTACTTCGGGGCTGAATGATGCTGTGTGCCCTGCCCTGCCCTGTCCTGTCCTGTCCTGTCCTGTCCTGTCCTGTCCTGTCCTGTCCTGTCCTGTCCTGTCCTGTCCTGTCCTGTCCTGTCCTGTCCTGTCCTGTCCTGTCCTGTCCTGTCCTGTCCTGTCCTGTCCTGTCCTGTCCTGTCCTGTCCTGTCCTGTCCTGTCCTGTCCTGTCCTGTCCTGTCCTGTCCTGTCCTGTCCTGTCCTGTCCTGTCCTGTCCTGTCCTGTCCTGTCCTGTCCTGTCCTGTCCTGTCCTGTCCTGTCCTGTCCTGTCCTGTCCTGTCCTGTCCTGTCCTGTCTTCACCTATAGTCTGAATTTGAATCCTCGCGGATCTACATACGTATAAGAATCTACATTTATCTATTTTTTTGTTCATTTTTGGACACTCAAAATTAAGTAAAAATATCAAAAAAACCATAAACCATCTTCAATGCTACCTCTTTTACTAACAGTCCTATAGTCATAGTTAATATTAAAACCAAAACAAAAAACCCCTAATATGGACAAATAGGAAGCGACAAAACATCTTAACGCCATAAATCTCAATAGTATCGGACATAATTTAATCGGACCTTTCGATTTTGAGACCATAAATAACAGATTTTAACATTTTAAAAACGAAACAAAACTTTTAATACGCCGTATCGGAGATAAATCACTATGAACTGGCATATACGTCTTTGGTGGTATGCTTTTTTTATCGACGTCGCGCAAAAGTCAGTTCAAAC
This sequence comes from Perizoma flavofasciatum, assembly GCA_958496245.1. Classification (NCBI taxonomy): domain Eukaryota; kingdom Metazoa; phylum Arthropoda; class Insecta; order Lepidoptera; family Geometridae; genus Perizoma; species Perizoma flavofasciatum. Next base: position 10,036,500 of record OY292440.1, on the reverse strand, counting down.
GGCAAGGCATAGAACTCATAATTCCCTTTTCGTGTTCTGCAAAAAGTCAACTACCTTCCTCAATACATTTTGAACTAAAGCTTCTTTTGAATATAGTTGGTATTTCTTTGGTTCAGTGTCATGATTTCTCATATAAATCAATGAGTTTCGGTTTATAGTTGATCTTTGATAACCGAGTATTGATACACCGATTCGAGGTGTTTTGAGATCTCGTCTGTCACGCTGTGTTACGACATTTTTACGATATTTCTAAATGAACCATATGGTTTAAAGTTGTTTTTGACGCCATGACATGCGCAGGGTCCTTACCGACAAATAAACTTGACTAATTACTAGTTGTTGCCCGCGGCTTCGCCCGCGTGGTATGTTAATAGAAGTAGCATATGACCGTCTCCAGGCTTCGAACTATGTCCACCAACTTTTGAATGAATCGAACCAAGGATTACAATTTATACAAAGTTTAGAGGAATAGGATAGAATAGAATTGCACACCCCCAAAGGGTAGTTTTTAAAAAATAAAAAATATGTGTTTCATTATTTACTTTAAAGTTTATTTGTACAGAGTTTTGAGCGAATCAAACAATTTATTTTCATAGAAAATTTACCACCCTATTTAACCCCCTTAGGGGTCCATTTTCGAAAATTAAATTAGCCTATGTGTTATTCCAGATCCTAAACTATCTACATTCCAAATTTCATCAAAATCGGTTTAGTAGTTACGGAGATACGTGGTAACAAACATTCACACACACACACAGACTTTCGCATTTATTATATTGCGGGTTCAATTCCCGCTGCGGGACAAAATGTTTGTATGATTAGCAAATGTTTGTCTCGGATCTGGGTGTTTTCTATGCATAATACGTATGTATTTACAAAAACAAAAAGTAATATATCAGTCATGTAGTTCCCATAATACAAGCTCTGCTTAGTTTGACCTCGTATACTAGAGGTTTCTCGTAAACACAAGTTCAAAAAAGTTATTCTGTTTGTCTACACAGGATCTCGAAAACGTTTCCAACGATTTTAATCCAGTTTACCTAAATGGGGACGAAAAAATTAACCTTTTTAAATATTTTGAATCTATCAGTTAGAATGACGAATGGTTAGAGAGCCTTGTGAAACTTTTCTTGTATAAAAAAATTGTGCGTTAGACACCAGCTTGGCTGTTTAGGGTTATCATCCCAGTTCCTGAACAAAGCTCGCTGAGCATTCACAAAAATCATCGCAAAAATCTCAGCACAACACAAAATTATCGCCTATAAACGCGTCCGACAGCAAACTGATGGCGTATGGAAGTAGATTATATTCGAATAAAAGTTGCTCAATCGGGCGACGAATTTGAAACTGAGTGTATGTGGGCGCAGGATGCGGTGTTTGTTCGCAATCAATTTTATTGCCCGCTGGTATTTGCTGCTTATCTGTGCACTGAGGAGCAAAAATATTGTAAACGTATTTATATCTCGAGATGGCTTGAATAGGATACCGTTACCAATTAATTAATTCATACCGATACTAATAAACTTGGCGTGCCCTCATAATAATCATCTTCTAGCCCTTCTGCACCCACTGTTGGGTATAGGCCTACTCTTCATAACGCCAGGCTGACGATGTCATTCGACCATCGGGTGGGTGGTCTGCCTCTCGATCGCCGAGCCTCTCTTGGCCACCATTCCGTAATTGCCTTCGTCCATCGGCCATCGTCCCTTCTAGTCGTCTTCTCATAAGAATAGTAAAAAATTTATTACTCACTTAAACTCCCTGATCATTTTTTTTATAGTAACCTACATAAATAAATAAATAAATGCTGGACATTTTTAACACAGCATCATCTAGCCCCAAACTAAGCAAAGCTTGTATTATGGGAACTACATGACTGATACCTATACTACTTAAATACTTTTTTTTGTAAATATATATATATTATATTATACATAGGAAAACACCCAGACCCGAGACAAATATTTGCAGACCTTACAAATATTTGTCCCGTGACAGGAATCGAACCCGCAACCTTCTGCGTCTCAGGCGGACCTTCGCCCACTGCGCCACAGAGGTCGTCATCCTTTTTTCAATACTCTATATTTATTGCTTTCACATGGTTGATACATCCTACTAAACGCGAAAGTTTGTGAGGATGGATGTTTGTTACTCTTTCGCGCAAAATGTACTGAACGGATTTTGATGAAACTTAATATAGCTTATACATCAGAATAACACATAGGCTACTTTTTATTCGAGTATCACGCGGGCGAAGCCGTGGGCAGAAGCTAGTAGATGATATTTATATGCATCTCATATGTTAGGACTGTCCATTGTAATCAGGTAAATTACTATGTTATCCTTGTTATACGTATCTATTTTTAAGTTATTGCTCAGATGACAATTTGTTAGAAGATATTACTAATATTAGATACTTAATTGACTTGTTGAATATTGAATACATAATTCAATAAGTTGTTGATTTGACTAAAAGTTCTGTAGCCAATCAGGGGCTTTCGTTTTTGTCACGTCACATTTAGAGTGGAAGGGAAGTGTAATGTAGAACCCAGTTGGTGTATTCGAGGCAGTCGTTCAGAAGTGTTGAACGGAGTAACAAGTGTAACGAAATATAAATAAAGTGTGAAAGTTTATAATCAGTGTTACGTGGTTCAATTCCACCTGATCTTCCCCAAAACATATGAACCCTGTCTAAGGGTTTCTAAGATGGGTCCTTGTCTTTTTCACTTTCAATTGGTGTACAAGCGATATGATAAATACGTATGTACGAGTGTGTCGCAATTCCAAGCTCTGTTATTCAAGTCATGGGCATCTGAAACATCTAAAGTAATGCGTACGTCATTATATCATAGGGCAACCAATCAAAAATATTGTTCTGAAGTTCCTAATTAATAGCAATTCATCGTTGTTAGCTTCATCTATCACATTGAGTTGTAAATTTATTCCAGTGAACTAACTGTAACCTGGGGGTGTAGAAAATACCTCACGCTTAGTTTTCCTTTCACGCTGTCGCAAATTTGTCTAGGTCAAACTTGGCAGCAGTCACGAGACATTTCCACATCTAATGTCATTTCCATGAACCAGATATAGTAAAGTTTGTTAAAGTTGGTCGTCTCCAATGGGTTGGTCACGTGGAACGAATGCAAGACGCAAGAGCACCGTATTTTCTTTTGAGAGGCAAACCCGATGGCCAGAGACCCCGTGGCAGACCCAAACTCAGGTGGCTGGACGGCGTAGAGCGGGAAATGAAATTAATTGGCGTTGAAGGCTGGAGAGAAAAATCCCTAGACAGAACCGGCTGGAAAATTTTACTGGACCAGGCCAAGACCCACCCGCGGCTTAGATGATGAATGTCATTTCCATACAATTAAATCATTCCGCAGGCGTTACCGCCAGCAGAAAGTGGTATTTGTCTAGACCCTGAATTCACAAAAGAACGAATCATAAATACCTTAGGAAACAATGTTCATACCTTAGCAAACAATGTTCGTCACCCGATTAATCAAGGTCACCAAAAAACGCTTCGTTTCACATGTTTCTTTGCTTCCATTTTGAACCTATTTTCACAAAATTTACGTCTATCCGTTCTCACAAGCCCAACTATGTCGCTACGTTACGCGTGTCCCGATGTGTAATCTTCTAGGTAACCTCTAAAAGTGGTAAGTGATTTGGATTGAATGAGGAAACGTCTCGCGCCAAATTGTACGGTATGTTGGTTCATACATAACGTACAATTTTTGATAGACTATACGAGATATATGCAGTATTGGCCTCTGCCTACGGCTTCGCCTGCATGGTACTCGGATCAAAAAATAGCCTGTGGTTTATTCTGATGTATAAGCCATATTATTGTAAAGTTTCATCAAAATCCGTTCAGTAGTTTTTGCGTGAAAGAATAACAAATATCTGTCCATGCTCACAAATTTTCGCGTTTATTATAATAATAGGGATGGGATGTACTCGTTAGTAGACTTGTATACGAGTTATTAAGATGTATGCAGTATATAGTTGTAAGATGCGACCTGACGAATGCGCGGTGGGCGAGTAGTCAGCTACGACGCAAAAGGTGCGGGTTCGAGTATTAAATTCAAAAACTTTTTATTACACACATTTCATACAACATCATCTAGCTCCAAAGTAAGCAGAGCTTGTGTTATGGAAACTACATGACTGATATACTACTTATATCCTTTATTTTTGTAAATGCATACATATCAGAAAACAACCAGAAACGAGAAAAAATATTTGCAGAACTTACAAACGTTGTCCCGCGGCGGGAACCGAACCCGGTTCCAAAGGACCACCTGTTTAAAAAAAAACTTATTATCTTTGTCTATGTGTTAGCATGTTGTCAATACCTCAACAGATTTTCAAAACAACAGGCCACAACTCAATGTAAACCGAGAATCGTGTACAATAGATCTGGTATAGTACAAGATTAATTGCCAATACGGCCAAACAAACGGACAGACGGACAAATAAACGAACGCGCGACACGACGTTCCAATATACGGCCATAATTTTAGTGTTTTCTGCCACACCTACGTGTTGAGGACATAGGCACAGGGGTATTCTGGATTTTAAATCCCGTGTTGATGCGATTTTATACAATACTAGCCGCGCCCCGCAGTTTCACCTGCGTACGTTTCAATTCCTCAGGAATATCATGTATCATCTTATGATACATATGTATCATCAATAGTTTTCATAGCGCACGCCAAATAATTAATTTTATAGGCAAAATTTTGCTACTTTGGGTTACATTACTGATTTTCTTAAGGATCTCTATATTTTTGAAAATAAATTATAGACTATGTTTCTTCCTGATATTTAGCTTTCTATTGGTGAAAAAATGGTTAAATCGGTCCATTAGTTTCGGAGCCTATTCGTTACAAACAAACACACAAACAAAAAAATATTTTCTCTATTAGTACAGTATAAAAACAAACAATACGATCATGTCTGTATTCTCCATAATGGTCCACTCAAAACCCAACTCCAATAGTCGTCAAAAATGCGTATACATGTGCGTTCGTATATTGGTCGCGGAGGAACAGGCAGTAGATAAAATCGACGATACAAAGTGATCCTTGTAATTTTACTGTATTTTGACTCTGACTTTGACTTTGACATTACCCACAATAATCACAGTGCCATCTGTATCAGCATCAGCAAAACAACCTTTAACGGATTAAACAGAGAACCTAGATTTTACAGAGAGACAACCGCGGCGCGGCTGAGACGTGAGAGGTGCTGGATCGATTCCCACAGCAGGATAAATTTTGCATGTTTTGAAGATTTTGGTTCCGGATTTGAGTTTTGTGGCTCCACGTATTCCACTTATATCCACGATACAGACAGTCCTATTGTAGAGTAAAGACTCTTTTAGGTTGTGAACTCAAACTGCAGCGACCTAACGGGGTTCATGTACCAACCTATTTCCATGTAATTTTAAGACCTCTGTAGATGTACATGAAGGTAATATATGAATATGGATATAAATAATATAAAACCTCTAAGTGAAGGTAAAGCGATTCTGCAGAATAGCTCCACCGATCGCGCACATATCGACTTGAGGGATTGGCCTGCGCGCGCGCACTAAATCAAACAGTCGATAAAAAGCTAAATGTTGTCCGATTGCAAGGCGAGAAATGTTGAGTATAAATTTATGCAGTGCTGATAAATTAGGCAGCCCATGTCTGTAAGTTATGGGGCAGACTTGGTCGTGTGAGCAAGCTGAGCTTTTGTGTTTATTATATTTTGTAGCAGACTGTATTTCCTAGTTTTAGTTCATTGGTTTATCAATGTCTTTCGCTGTCACTCTGCCTTGGAACAGCAATTTGATATTGCTATTTTGATAACATCGTTCTCAAAGTGATTAGAAGAGTCTTTTTTCTTCTCTCTTTCGAGAAAACTATTGATGATACATACAAATTATGTACTACATGATTAAAGTACTCATTATTACCTACAAAAAAGTCCTCGAGGGGATATAATCTAACTATCATAGTTAAGTCACAATAGCAGCTTTTGTGTTCTAAAATTTAATTAGATCGCCGGTAGAAACAAAAGTTCGTTACATTTGTATCGTAGTTTGAACTCTTATTCAAATATAGTTTTATCATCAAGGGTTAAATACCCACAATATGTAGCAGTAAAATACCAAACTGTTACTCTTTATCCCGATATTCCCGAGGAATCGAAACTTACGTGGGTGAAGCCGCGGGGCGCAGCTAGTTTACATACAAAGTGATGGCCCTGTGACATTTTCTACCTAACGTAAAATTTTTATAATAGTAAGCTTATAATTGATTCAAATTTTCATAGATGTTCTTGTCTTCAATCCTTAAAATCCTTTGACAATAATTAGCAAAATATACAGTTTAATTCTGTGAAATCTGTTAACAGGATTCTGCGGAAGTACTGCGTGGAACCTACAAGCAGAACTGAGGATTGGCTGTCTTAATAAAATAAGCTTTTGGTAAACCCAGATACAATCTCAAAATACCGATTCGCTCCGAGTTCAATGTTAAATGACGAATAAAACGTTTTAAAACGGTAGTCGTTTTGCACTTGATTCCTGATACTGTCCGAATCCACTCCATTTCTGGTGGAAATAATGGGTTATATCCATCAGATTTATAAGTGGGTAATCAAGTATACATGCTATGAGCTTAATTTGTTTATTTATTGGTTCGTTTCCAAGGTCCGATATATTGCAAATGCCTCAGATGATGTGGTATTTAACGTGACCTCGATGATATGCGGCCTGACAGAAGATGGAGATCGAGCTAAACATGAAATACAAACTATGTATGCGAACTCGTTTCCACATAAAAAAAAATCTGCTTCTTGCACCTTAACCTACATACTCCACAACTTTAAATGACTTAAGAAACCTTTGTGACTCATCATAATAGGGACAAATGTTTCTGCAGATATTTGTTCCGGGGTTGGGTGTTGTGTTACTATAATATAGTTAGGACTATATATAGGTATATGACTATTGTGTGTTTATTATTATGTTATGTAGCATTCATATTGTAAAAACGGGAATTTTATCGTACTGCACTATCGGTGAAGGCACCAACCAGCTTGAGGGAGCGAGTCGGGTGAGTGCACGACGCGACGCGGAGGGAGCAAGTCGCGATCACTCACCCTGATGAAGACTCTCGGAATGTGTCGAAACTTAGTCGGTGCCTTCACCGATAGTGCAGTACGTTAAAATTCCCGTTTTTACAATATGAATAGTCAAGTTCACGATAGTTTTTGGTTATGTAGCATGGATATAAGTTGTCTTAAGTACGCTGACTTAATTTTTAGTAGGTAATTATTTTTAACGATGTTATTATTAAAATTATCGTGGTTTGGTATCATTTAAGAATATTATTACGACTATACCACGGACTCGACGGACTGTTCCCGTCTCACGACCGTCGAGCGTGATCACGGACGGTGCTCATGAGGAAGGACCTCTAAACGGTCAACGAAACGTCAGCAGGAGAATAGTAAAGTACGTGGTATAGTCGTTATAATATTCTAAAAAGATGTTATGTTTTTAGGAAATGTAAAGTGTCTTATGACATTTTATATACATATTTTAATATACCTTACAATCTATACTGTTGGTGCAGAATAGATGCAGCGACGATTTTTATTCTTTGAATGTTGGTAATTTTCAGGTTTTAGATAAATAGATAGATAGCTCTTCATTCATATATTTTTTCTCTAAATAGATGAATCGTCGTTAGATAAAAAAGTAAATGTAGATTGATGACTTATCCTGACTGTAGCCAATTCTGATCACAATCCTTAGATAGATATATTTTAGGTATTCAGTATGCCTTATCTACCTAATGAATAACTTATGCAAATAAGCAGTAATTGAAAACATAACGGAAAAAATATAAATAGATACCAGTTTATACACTCAGAAAGAAAACTAATATATCAGAGTAACAAGTTGCCCTACAAAACGCTGTGAAACAAATTAATCGATAGTTGGATAATCGATTTTTAATCGAATTAACATAATTGCCAACTTGGATACACCTGCCGAGTTTATGGTCAAAGAAAAAGGTGTACAGATGAGACCGTTGATTTTTTCATGCGCTGTTATTGCCTACTTTACGTGCTAAGGAACGTTGTAGGTTATTTGTTACAGACATAGTTAATGTGTAATTTTCTGAGGAGGTTCACCAATAATATATGATTATTATACTCAATGGTTTTCTTACTAGTATCGTTAATGTTCCAATAAGCGGCGATGGGCTTGCAATCTGTCACGTGGAATGCTAAGTATTTGCTAAACGAGAGCATGTGTAACGTACTTCTGCCTATCCCTTTGGGACTTTGTACTTGGTAATCTAACGGATCGTACTGAGTGTAAATCTAAGAAGGTCTATATGAGGAATATAGTCGTGAGCGTGTTTGTTGTTTTTGGTATAATACTTTTTAGATAAAGATAAACATATTTTATTTTGTGTCACATAAATGATACAGGAGTACACATACGAGTTATTAAGAAAATGAGATTGACAACAAAAAACGAACGCCACTCAGCACTATGTTATAGAAGCACTTTTAAGGCTATGTGAAGGGTTGCCTGATCTATTAACTCCCAACTCTTTGTCCGATACCTTATCTACAATCGTGGAGTCATTAAAACATGCCACGTGATAAATCTAGAAGGTTCTTATAATCATTCACATTGACAGGTTTAGCTGCGCCGTGAATTTATTGCTCTCTCGATACTGGCACACGAATAGGAAACGTAAGCTCTACTGGTAGGAATGAAGGGATAAGGCATAACGATATATAAAACATGAGTTATTGAATTTTATTACAATAATCAAAAATTATGATATGTTTTAAGAAAAACAATGATGATGCAAGGAGACTTGGGGGCAAGTCTCTAAAGGGTTCCGCAATCGAAAAAAAAAACGAAATTTTTTATAATACTAAGTAAGAACTGACAAAGTAGACTTGTGTTTAAAATATTAAAAATGCCAAAGTAATGCTTATAATTGTAACGTCTAAACAGATTTGGAAAACTAAAAGTCAACTACTTATCTGAGTACCACATGAAGTTATAATTTTATTAAAAACAATTAAAGTGAACATGTTTGCAAATTTATATTTAAACATGAAGTACCTAGAATCGTTAACTATAAGTCCAAGCTTTGTGAGGCCACCATACAGTTGAAAAATAATCTACTCATAACTTTCTTCCAAACACTCGCCCTATTTCCAAACGATACATCCCTAAAGAAGTTTGATCAGCATTGATTTATAAGTTACTTACTCCTTGCATCGAAAAAACTCTGAACGCTCCACTAATGCCTTCAAAAGAATTACACCTACTTAAAACCGAATAAATAAATATCGGTTCAGAGACAGTCATAATTCATGCTATATTAGGGTTCCTTGAAATATAAAACAGAATGAGAATTACTTATTTCCTTCTCGAGAACAATCTTCTTCGTTGCCTGACTAACTGACTGACCGGCTTACAGACCATGAAAGCGTAGCGTGTACCTGTTAGTCCTGAAGGCCTGATTTTTATAGGTTTTTGCTGATTAATGTGTAACAGAGCATACATTTTTTTTAAACGTTTCTGAAAGTTCATCCGTAAATGTAATCTTTGTCACCAATCAGCCCCGCGGGGGCAGATATCCCGTGTGTGTAAGTTTTACTATCTGCCACCGCATGGAGGACGTTCCTTGGCAGACGCTAACACTTTCTAAAAAGTGCAGTGAAGAAGAAGAGGCAGATAAGGCATAGAGCGAACGAAGCCAAAGGCGTTCCACTAAGTGGTAGATATTAGAACTCTATCTTTTGATGAATTATCCTCAAGTTGGTTAACTGCTTATTCAAAAAGAAATATGTAGCAGTTGTTTTATTTTGCTGCAATAATGCAAACACTTGCTTATAAATAACTAGAAACTCATCATCATCAGCCTATATTAGTCCACTGCTGGACATAAGCCTCCCCTAATGAGCGCCATAGCGCTCTGTCTTCAGCTTGCCGCATCCAGCATCTGCCTGCAGTCTTTCGCAGATCGTCATCCCATCTGGCAGGAGGGCGTCCTACACTACGTTTGCCGAGTCGAGGTCTCCACTCAAGAACACGTTTACCTCAGCGGTTATCGGTTCTTCGCGAGATATGACCGGCCCACTGCCACTTCAGCTTGCTAATTCGTTAAGCTATGTCGATAACTTTGGTTTTTTGACGGATGTATTCGTTACGAATCCTATCCTTCAGAGAGACTCCGAGCATAGCTCTTTCCATAACTCGCTGAGAGACTTTAAACTGGTGGACCAGCCCTATCGTGAGTGTCCACGTCTCAGCTCCGTAGGGCATGACGGGTAGGACGCACTGATTGAAAACTTTCGTTTTCAAGCATTGCTGTATGAATGACGAGAAGACTCCACGTACTTTTCCAAACGCTGTCCAGCCTAGCTGGATCCTTCTCCTTGCCTCCTTCTCGAAATTTTAGAAATATTTGTGTAAGAACATGTAAGTAGTATATTGTTAATTTGTTTATTTTCCCATCAAATGTTTCAGTTATACCGAATTAGTGTAGACATTTTAAAAACTGGTAATATCAGTTAAAGTAATCTACTTAAATATTCTTTATGTGTTACTGTACGGAACTCTCAGATTAATAATTGACTCTCACTTGATCCTACCACATTATCATAAGCACCGCGCATATTAATCAGTCGCATGCGCTTTAGAATCGATTCAATTATTATTTAAAATGTTTTCATACAATACTTGAATGGATCGCCATATTTGTTACTTCTCCTTTACTTATTCTGTGGTGATATCAACGGCCGCCATTGAAGTGTGGAGGAGGATTTTTATGATACTTATTAATTTATGTGCTTTTAACACGTGCTCAATACAGTAAAAGATACATTTATTAGGAATCCGGTATGTTCAATAATGAAAAATCAAGAATTAACATTCCAGCTGCACTCAAAATTATCATCGGCGTAAATACCTACATGTAGTCTATTGACTACATAAAGAAAAACTATAAAATGATATATTTTAATCTCAATGCCATACTGCACAGAATATTAGAGGTGGAGGGAAAGCGTCGCGATCACTCACCTTAAGGAAGACTCTCGGAATGTGTCGAAACTTAGTCGGTGCCTTAGCCGATAGTATAGTACGTGATTAAATAGTGTGTCCTCTTGACAAAAATTTGATGAATTTAATAAAACTAACGTCGTAATTTTCTATGTGAACTAATTTATGAACTATAAACTAAATTAGCAAACGTAATTGACTTGCCTAAAACAACCAATGTTATAATAATATAAATAAAGTTATATATATATATATATATATTGTACATTAGTTTACTTTTTACTAGACACGCCACACCATCTTTTTGCACGCCCAGGATGATTGGTAGAGAATGTTTGTGCGAAAGTATTAAATAAATAAAAAAATATTAAATATGAATCCGAAAATTCCTGTTTATCAATATGATGTAGTTATTACAGGCGTTACAAAAGTACCCACTACAGTTGGTGAACGTTCGATTGTAGGAAGAGAAGCCTCTTCCATCCTAACCTGGCCCGACTGGCGATCGAGCCGGGCGGGCCGATCTAGCCGATCGTGGGCCGCTACCGTGGGCGGCGCGGGCGCAGCTTACAATGCGACGTGTGCGCGTGCCTTAAATCATGCCGTCTGTTATGAATCTTATGAATTACTTGGACCTAACTTTAATTTCTTTTTTGGCAAACACTACTTTGTGAGTGTAGAAACGTATCATCATCCTCATTATACGGTAGATGTTTCTCGTCTGATGCAGATGTTTTTGATGTATAGATGTTCTACATTTTTACCGGATCTCGCGACACAGGCTAGCTAGTTGCGTCCATTATATTGTAAACAGTTTTTAGTATTTTTAGAAATAAATTAATATGTTTCTTTATTTTTGTTTGTTTTCGCTTCATTCATCCTAATCACATTCTTCATACAAGCTCGTTGTTTTACTGTACTCTTGACTTGGCCTTTCTCCGGAAGTTCTCCAATTTGGTTAAGGTACGTTCGCAGGGGGCTTCTTCCCTTTCATCTATTCAATTCACTCTCATCTTGTATACTACATTGTAAATTGAAAATAGTTTTTTTACCACCTACTAGGCGAACATGGCTAATTTATGGATAACCATTTCATGAAGGGTTGATTAATTAAACAACAATAAATCCTCTCACTTTTTAACATGCTTTTTATAAGATTTACTTGTGATTAACTAAATAAAAAACAATGTAATCAAATTTAGGATTTTTTAATCTAGGAAGTCAAATTTTTACCTACTTCTAATTGAACTAATGTATAATACGTAGTTCGGATCGCGATTACTATAATTTGGTATCTTGGAGCTGATCTGATGATGGAGCGAGGAGGTGGACAGTAAAACTTTTCAATGGCTACTAGTAAACCCCTCGAGTTGGCTCATATAATTCGTGTTGACGAGTCCAAAAGATTGGGCTTCATAATGCAGGCCTGATGATGGAGCTAGGAGATATATTTTTTAGTGCGTGATAAAAGAGTTTTTTTTAAACTATACATTTTATTATTTAGTTACTCACTTTTATTTCCCTATTGATCTCTTTTCTTTCCTGATTTGCCGTATATTCTGAGTATTTTTTTTTTTTTAATATTGGATCTCTGACGTGACTTGTGGCTATAAAAACCTAACCCTATAGCCGTTTTAATGATAAATTGTAACAAACAACCTCATAGGGCAAACGCATGACGAGGCTCCTGTTGTCACTGATAATATATAAATTGCTACAAAAAAAAGTATTGCATACCGTCACAACGCAGGTGATCGGATGCCCTGGATTCTTGAGATTGGATACATCCCTGGTTTGCTTTTGAGCGCTGTAATTTAGGATGTTGTAGAGTTGGCAAAACGGTGAAAGATAACGTTGTTAGGAAACCAAGAAACCTAACCTTACCTAACATTCGAAACCATGTGCCCTTAGTTAGTGTTCCAATAAGCGGCGATGGGTTTGCAACCTGTCACGCGGAATGCTATCTATGATGTATAACGTCAGCGATATGTCCTATATATTTTTGACGTACTTCTGAATACCTTACAGATCTACGTATTCCAGTCCAATAAATCACTATAAGATAAGATCGCCAATTCTACTTCCACGTTTAGCTTGTAATTTGCTCAATTGTAAGCAACATAATGTGATGTACCATCTATCTATCTACGCAATGAGTACAGATCTGAGGATGACGAAGTAGCAATGAAACCCATCTCAAACGATCTCTGTGGCGCAGTGGGCGAAGGAGACACTGGAAGTTGCGGGTGCCGTTCCCGCTACGAGACAAATGTTTGTATGGTCTGCGAATATGTGTTTCAGTCTTGGTGTTTTCTATGTTTAGTATGTATGTATTTAGAAAGAAAAAAGTACATAAGTAGTATACCAGTCATTTAGTGTCCATAACACAAGCTCTGCTTACTTTGGAGCTAGATGATGCTGTGTGAAAATGTCCAGCATTATTTATTCCTTAAACTCAAAAATAGCATCACAAAGTTATGTCATTTCGCACAAAAATGAAAACAACCTTTACCCCAAATAAACACAAGCTACTGGTAAAAATACGATAGAATTCTATACAGTCATAAGTCTACATTTCGGCTATTTGTGGATCAATGAGTATGCGACTAATTGAAATTACTGACAGTTTAAATATCGCCGATCCACTCATATCCGGGAAGTGTATATTGTTATGTATGTATATGGACATTGATCGCAGGTATGTATGGTATGAATGAACACAGTTGCAGATACATTAAATTGGCAAGATTAACCTAAATGCCAATTAAATGAACGGAAGAGTGTTATTTTTACCCGTCAGGAGCCCATTGAATGCATTTGAAGTTTGGTTGTTTTTTTATACAACTAAAGTGTTAAGCATGCATTCGGCCTACCTGTTGGTAACCGGTTACTGTAACCTATAGACGCTTGTAACATCAGAGTTATCACTCGCGCGATACTGACCTTGAGACATAACGGGTAAAAAATCTTCAAATCGGTACACAGCAATCTGTGTATTACTGCTGGGTGGCAAAAGTAGGTATGGCGGTAGTTTTTCCCCGAACAAGCTTTTTTACAAGTTAACATATCCTACCAATATTATAAACGAGAAAATTTGTAAGGATGGTTGTTACTCTTTCACGCAAAAACTACTAAACGGATTTTGATGAAACTTTACAGTAATATAGCTTATACATCAGAATAACACATAGGCTACTTTTTATTCGGGTACCACGCGGGCGAAGCCGTGGGCAGAAGCTACTAATATTATAAACGTGAAAGTTTGTGAGGATGGATGTTTGTTACTCTTTCACGCAAAAACTACTAAACGGATTTTGATGAAACTTTACAGTAATATAGCTTATACATCAGAATAACACATAGGTTACTTTTTATCCGGATACCACGCGGGCGAAACCGTGGGCAGAAGCTAGTTACCTATACATGTTGGGCTAAGTTGGCTGTACTCCATCTTCGGCCACGTGCGAGTGATACTTCTAATGTAAAAAAAAATGTCGCCAGTACCTAACTCATATCCTACTTCCTACTAATATAATAAATGCGAAAGTCTGTGTGTGTGTGAATGTTTGTTACCACGTATCTCCGTAACTACTAAACCGGTTTTGATGAAATTTGAAATGTAGATAGTTTAGGTTCTGGAATAATACATAGGCTAATCTTATTTTCGAAAATCAACCCCTAAGGGGGTTAAACAGGGTGGTAAAGTTTCTATGGAAAAAAATATTCCTTGGTTTTATTCACTCAAAACTCGGTACACATAAACTTTAAAATAAATAATGAAACACGTATTTTATATTTTTTCACCTTTGAGGGTGTGCAATTGAGTTCTAAACTTTGTATAAATTGTAATCCTTGGTTCGATTCATTCAAAAGTTGGTGGACATAGTTTGAAGCCTGGAGACGGTCATATGCTACTTTTATTAACATACAACGCGGGCGAAGCCGCGGGCAACAACTAGTCTTCTATAAATCAAATCATTACCAGTCGTAACACAGTTGCCACCTACTGTCCGAATGATTGAAATCAATTTCAGAGTACATACCTCATCGATTGCCCGGCGAATCTAATAAAGCATTTGACAAACCAAATCATAACGTAATGTAAAAGCAAAGAAAATAGAGTTCAAAATCAAATCCTGACAAACTGAATTGTGAAGGCAATTTTTTTTCTGTGAATCAATGAAACTTTAGACGAGATTGATTTGTATTACGTTGGAATAAGGGATGTTTAGTATTGTTGCATAGGCAATAATAGCTAAAGATTTTGTCGAAGTTTTCTATTAAAAGTTCTTACACAAAAAGCTCAATGAATCGTAGTTTTGATTTGAGAAGTTCCCATCGATGAGCGTTAGGTTCGTCATCCAATGCTCACTAGATATAGTTTTTGAAATCTATGTGTTATTGTCATTTAATGTGTACTACTGTTTAAAATCTATTTAAAAAAAATTGCTCATTTTCCCTTGGACTGAGTAAAAAAATATATAGAGGTAGGATGTGTGGTAATGAGTAGCCCAAACTTTAACTTTAGGTAGAAGGCATCTGTTCAGAAACAAAAAAATGTACCCACTAAAAATCTCACGGTTTTCAAGTTATTGGACATTTTCAAAATTTGCAAAATTTGTTACGTCGTCCATTCTTTTCGACGCCAAGATTAATTAAGGAATTTTCACAACCTGTTTTAGTTAGAGATTTCTTGGATAACTGCAATTGCTGACTTACATTTTTGTGCCAAACATGCAGTTATTTTTAGAAATAAATACATCTTGCATATTATTTCGGGTTTAAAGTATTAACCCACTCTCTAGATTTCATCCTATCTCAAGGAATCTAAATCGATAAGACTAAGATAAGAATCGATAATTTTAATTCTGCTATAAAAATAATAAAAATAAATAACTAGTGCTGGGCATTTCCAGCACTAGTTATTTATTATTATTATTTTCATCACACAGCATCATCTAGCCCCACACTAAGCAGATCTTGTGTTATGGGAACTACATGACTGATATACTACTTACATATATATATATATTTTGTAAATACATACATATTATACATAGAAAACACCCAGACCCGAGACGAATATTTGAATATTAAAAACATTTGTCCCGCGGCGGGAATCGAACCCGCAACCTTCTGTGTCTCAGGCAAGCCTTCGCCCACTGGGCATAAGAGGTCGTCTATCTTTACTCTCTCTTTCTCTCTCTGGTCTCATGATCGGCATCGCGCGAAAGATCACTTGTGTTGCAAGCTTCCTCAGGTTACCGTAACCGTTTACCAACAGATCGGCCGTATGCTCGTTTGCCACTTTCGATGAATACTAGCTTCTGCCCATGGCTTCGCTCGCATAGTACCCGGATAAAAAGTAGCCTATTCTGATGTATAAGCTATATTACTGTAAAGTTTCATCAAAATCCGTTCAGTAGTTTTTGCGTGAAAGAGTAACAAACATCCTCACATACTTTCACGTTTATAATTTTAGTAGGATAGGATTTCAAAATTAATGTGTTTCAAAATAGCATAGCATAGCATAGCTTTAGTTACTTCAACAGCATTATTTTATCTCGATTCCCAGTGTGATTTGGATTAAGTTTTTGTGAAGTGCGATGATCTGTTCGATAGAAATTAAATAACTGTGTCGGACACAACAACCAATGATATAAAAAAGTAAAATAAAAAGTATGCGTCTTACATCAAAGACAGAATCAATCGGCATACGATTGATATTTTACGGAACCAAATAGGTGGCTTAAAATATATCAAAAGTAAACACTCACGCCATCAAGTCCCTACTTGATACCCTCAAATATCTGACTACCCCCTCACAGTCAAAGACACGTCCAATCATTACATTCTGCACATACTATCCTATTAATATTATAAACGCGAAAGTTGGTGAGGATGGATGTCTGTTACTCTTTCACGCAAACACTGCTGAACGGATTCTGATGAAACTTTACAGTAATATAGCTTATACATCAGAATAACACATAGGCTACTTTATATTCGGTTACCATGCAGGCGAAGCCGTGGGCAGAAGCTATTGAGTTTATAAAAAATAGTATTAAAACATCTAGACATCAATTTGAAAACTAATCAGGCGATGCGGCGCAGTGTATGAAGAAGGCCACCCGATGGAGCGATAAAATCTTAAAGTTTGTTTATGGGCAAAGGTTGCCTCGTCCGTGGAAGCACCTGCTAGACACAGGCTTTGAACTGATGATGATATAAAAAGCTGAAATGCGATTGAAATTTGTTTTGATTCCTTAACAGTGTGTTAGAAAGAAAAAACTATATTTACAAATAAATAATGCTGGACATTTTTTCACACAGCATCATCCAGCCCCAAACTAAGCAGAGCTTGTATTATGGGAACTACATGACTGATACACTACTTATATACTTATTTTTGTAAATACATACATATTGTAGTATATTTCTATATCTAACTTTCTTTATAGGAATGATTTCTTGTAAATACCCACGTAGGATGGAAGATACTGCTCCAAAGTATTACTCATTCATAATTTCCAGCCCTCCTTTGAGCTATAATCGACGGAAAATCCATGTTTCGGCGTATTTCACCTCAAAAACATTATTACATGAGACGAAAGAGCAGAATTTTCTGATCTAAACTATAAAACCATTTTTCATTTTCAAGCACTATTTTTAGCTAAAAATGTTTGTTTTCTAATTGACAGATTGACACTTTCTGTCAGTGTTCATCACAACTTTATTTTTTATTTGGTTGTTTTGTGAAAGTTTGCATATAAAAACGAATGTTTGCAGAAGGTTATATATGGAAACTTAATAGAACCCCTATATTCAGTCTAGAATAACACTAGCCACTCACACTCCAAATTCAAACATAAAACTTCCTATAAATACGGCATTGAGCAGACTCAGCCGGCAGTTCAGTTCTGACTCTAGAACCATAAAGACCTAGAAAAGCCTATACCTTGAAGCTGCAGTGGAGCTCTGACTCTAGAACCATCAGAATACCTAGAATCTAGAAGAGCCTCAACCCTGGTCAGAATCCTGACGCTAAATCCTGACGCTGAATCCTGACGCTGAATCCTGACGCTGGACACTGACGCTGGACCCTGAAGCAGAACCCAGAGGCTGAAGACCTGAAAGCCGAGGACTCTGGACACTGACGCTAAACACTGACACTGGACCCTGAAGCAGAACCCAGAGGCTGACGACCTGAAAGCCGAGGACTCTGGCTAGCCTCATACTTCCGCTTGGACCTCACCTGCTGGGCTCTGAAGACTGAGCTGTAATCAGTCTGACATCAGGGCGGGTCCACTTCCTCCTCGCCCTAAAGATATTCTCCACAAATTTAACAACATCATTTCTTCAGGTCAACTACACTTCACCTCCAGTCAACGCTTCGCACTGCACCCGTCGGTCTTCTCTCCGCTATACTTCGGTATTACGTCGTGTAGTGTCCATTAAATCATTAATCATCACTAGGTAGGTAGGTTATAATTTTTGATTAAATATTGTTAAAAATCTTTAATACCCTTTCTTTTCTTAAGATTTAACTTGCCGCTTACAGCCCTTCTCTTGAAAACCTAGGGTAGGGCTGTAACGTGACAATATTATACATAGAAAAACACCCAGACCTGAGACAAATATTTGCAGATCTTACAAACATTTGTCCCGCGACAGGAATCGAACCCGCAACCTTCTGCGTCTCAGGCGGACCTTCGCGGGATGTGCCACAGAGGTCGTCTAATTAAGTCTAATTACTTTCTCCAAGACCTTTCTTTAGATACCATTAATAGTGGGTTAGGAAGAAAAAACTTATAAGGGACGCGGTTGATGTGTAGCTATCAATGGGAAATATGGTCTTTAAAGTTATACTTGTTTTTGACACAGAAGTGTAAAAAAATCACCCCTAGTAATGTCGATCACAAGATCTAGACGGGTCTAACGATACCCCATGAAATATATTAATCCATTTGAGTGCTACAAGGTAAATCCTATCCTACTAATATTATAAACGCGAAAGTTTGTGAGGATGGATGTCTGTTACTCTTTCACGCAAAAACAACTGAACGGATTCTGATGAAACTTTACAGTAATATAGCTTATACATCAGAATAACACATAGGCTACTTTTTATCCGGGTACTACGCGAGCGAAGCCATGGGCAGAAGCTAGTTTAAAATAATAATGAGGTATTAATTATTATTTTATTCAGATTAAGCCATTTAGATAGGCACACAAGGTAATGAAAAAATCATGCAATACTACTACGAAAACTTTCATTTCACCTTTGGTTGTCGGGAAAACAAACGTTCTAACGTTCATTTAACATAAGATAGAAAAAACTCAGAAAAAAAACACAAACTGACTATAAAAACGGCACACAGGTGACTAGCCAAAGATAATGAAAGTGGCGAAGAGTTCCCCCATCGTCCTAACGAAGGCTGGCGAATTAATTAGGGCCGAAGATCGAGATTTATGCTTTCATTTTTAAGCTTGATGTCTCCGAGTATCCCTACTATCGTAACTCGAACGCTTTTTTAATGTAAAATATTCGCATGTACAAATTCTATTTACGATACAACTGTTTTGTAACGGAACAAACGAAAGAGAAGACAATCATATTTTTGTCTCATATAACTGACAGAAACAGAATTATTTTTGTCCGGTTGTCTATTGTTCATTTTAAAAATCCAAGAAAGTTTATTAATGCAGACTGCATTAATAAACTTTCTTGGATTTTTAAAAGATAACTCATTATTTGAGAATATTTTTCACTGGTGTTTCTCGTACCAACAACTGGTGCTCGATTTTTTTTTACCCATGATATAAGGAATTCTAGTAAGAGGTCAGAAAAATGTGAGTGGGGTGCTGTGAATGAGTCAATATTATTTACACTTACTCAG
Organism: Perizoma flavofasciatum; assembly: GCA_958496245.1. NCBI lineage: Eukaryota > Metazoa > Arthropoda > Insecta > Lepidoptera > Geometridae > Perizoma > Perizoma flavofasciatum. The sequence continues at coordinate 10,016,499 of OY292440.1, read as the reverse complement.
TGTTTGTTACCCGGATTTTTCTGAAATTGTATCAGTCAAAGAGTGTTACTAAACATTTTCGACATTAATTTCAAATTAATCTTCTTAAGTTATGCCAAAGTAGTGAAAGTGGAAGGAATAATGATCCTAGGTATATTATGTGAATTGCTTACTAGACCTACTAGATGATCTGGGTCAAATATCTGTATGCAGACCGAGAAGAACTAAAACTGAATGCCTTTATTAAATTGGAATTCAGTGAGTTGATTAAGTACTTTGGTTTAAGAACTTTAATTTCACAATTCACTTTCGAGTAGAGTTCGTGAACCGGTCGTTGCACCTAGATGAACCTGATTAAAAGTTTTCCTGTAAAACCTTTTTATATTCAAAGGGATAAGTCGTGAAGGAATTCGTTTTACTTTGTCATTGATGTCGTGTGCTTCGGGATTTTACATTTTAAAGTTTCAGTTTATTATTGTCAGTATTTACCATCGCCATGATTAAAATAGGTTAAGTATTGAAAGGCATTGGAAACGTCGAGTACCATTCCGCAAAGTATTACCAGAAAAAGCTTTTTTGCCAGTTCTTTAAAGAATTTTTTAGTAATATGGCGACCACGGCGTCGGCTGAGACGCGTTCGATTCAAAACGAGAGACAAATGTTTGCGTGTTCTGCAAATAAGAGCATCTGATCCGGTTCTTGTGGTACCATATAACCACCTCATAGTTTCTGATACCTACGACGCAGGGAATCTTTGTGTGAGTCAGGACGCTGTACCTAACCTGTGTGGTGTTTATTCATTGAGAACTTTAGATTGGATATCGTAAGTAAAGTTTCGAACTATCAATATTTATTTATCTACTTGTATGAATAATGTATTAAATTTTTTACTAATAATTTACGTAATTTTATAGCTTTAAATGCATATTTACACCCGGAATTATCAGTATATCTATTGGTAACCTATCATAAACTCGTTCTACAATCGTGGAATCTCATTAAATTGATATTATTTTGCCGGTGGCTGTACATAAGACATTATCGAAACTCGCATCAAATAAAAAGCCGAAAACCTATAAACAAACAAGCATACAATCTGAGCCAATTTCAAGACGTTTCGATCTGTTTTGTGTGCTTCTGCCAAAATCAATTAGGCCCTTGTAATCAAGTATATACCAACACCACTTCTACTTCGAAACAAAACTCCATTGAAATCTGTTTCGTAACGCCTGGGAATAAACGCGAGGAAAATTTTTGGAACTGAAAACGTATCGTAGTTATGTATAATCGTAGGATGTACACAGACGTCTCGGATTACCGAAAATTGCTACCAAACGAAAATACCAACATAAAATCATTACGGTTTTTTTAGTTTCCGATATGAAAAAAAATGAGAGGTTACTTATGCGATGCGATGACCGCGGCGGCGGCATCAAAAGGGTTTCTGGCGAGATTCGCCGTCTCATTTCTACATACAAAGACTGTGTAGCAGGAGAGGGATGGATGGATGATGTTGACGATAAAAAATGCCCTTTAAGTGTGGTATGAAGATATGCCGCTCGGCTGATACTGCGGTTTGCCTCGCGAATGTGAATGCATAGTGCATAGCAACCGCTGCTTATGATAAAACTGAGACAACTGAATTAAATAGAAAGATTCCGAGAACTGCAGATCTGAAGTTTACAATTTTATCTGTAAATCTTACCATAATAATATAAGTTATAGGAATAAAAAAAATGTTACGTATTTTCTATAAACAGATATAATTTTTTTTATTGCACATAATATTAGTAGGTAGATAGGTGATTTTGATGCTAAAAAAGTATTATGTTCGGTTTACAGTTTAAGATCATTTATTTCTCAAAAAGATTACTGAGAAATCACAATATTCTTATACTTCTTAACAAGTAGGTACTAAGATGCATTTTAGATGAGTGAGAGTAACATGCATGGCTAGGTAAGTAGGTAGGTAAGGGACCTACCTACATAAACAGAAAAAAGAATAATTAAAAATAATATTCCAGGTAAACTTTGTGTAGTGTGGAAAAAGATGTGTCGGTATTGCACAGAATGGGGACAACATGATAATAAGTAAGTAATGTATTTAATAGTAATACTTAAATATTAAGGGCGTCTACGGAATTAAAAAATAATAAAATATCACTTACTTAATGCAGCGTCTCCTAGTGAAGTCGTTTTTCGTAGTTGTGTCTAAGAACCACAACCACAAAAAACTATACGATATAATGTGAAAACCCCGTTTCACATTATATCGTATATTTTTTAAGATTTAAGATAAATAAATCGAGGTTTTATATAACTTTAGGATATTATTACGACTATCTGTGACGCAGTGGGCGATAGCCCGCCAAAGACGCAGAAGTTGCAGGTTCGATTCCCACTGCGTTATAGATGTTTGTATGATCTGCAAATATTTGTCTCGAGTCTGGGTGATTTTTTAGGATAATATGTATGAATTTACAAAAATAAAATTTATATGTGCAGTATATCAGTTATGTAGTTCCCATAATACAAGCTCTGTTTAGTTTGTGGCTAGATGATGCTTTATGAAAAATTACCATCATTATTGATTTATAACTTTACTATACTATGTACTTTACTATAAATTATTAATCTCCGAGCATGGTCGCATACGGTGCTAATGAGGAAAGAACCGCTAATGAAATCTCAGCATGAGAACAGTTAAAGTACGTTGTATCGTCAATTTTTCAGCTTAATTTATCAACAAAACTCCAAATATGTCCACCTCTTTGACACAAACAACATCAATAGCTAGGAAAACAATCGCAACGACCCTTGAAGCGGGACATCTGGAGGGTCCTCGGCAAAGGGTTGTTACAGCCTGGTCTCGGGACTCTTCCAACAGTTGATTTGCAGAATTTTCCGATTGGCACAAGGGGGTCTTTTATTCCGTATGAAGAGAATCGGTGGCTATTGCTATCAAAAATTTACATTTAAACAAAATTGAAGTTTCATTGAGTTAGTTGATCGCTATTGATATAATTATAATAATTAATAAACACCCAACAGGTACTTGTATAGGATTTCCTGTATTTTGGGTATTCTAGGATATACGAGTACTTATCATGCAAGGTACCACAACACCCGGACCCAAATAAAATATTTGGAAAACTTGCAAATAATTGTTCCGCTACGGGAATCAAACCTCTTGTCACTCAGTGGGCTACTTGCCCGGTGCACCGTCGAGGACTCATACGAATTTGTCCCTAAAATTAAATAAGCCAATTTTACTACACCTAGTTTTATATCAAGTATAATAATACTTATACTATAAACTATAAATATTTTATTTCAAACATGCAACATTACCTACCTGTTATATACACTAAGATTTAATAACAGTCAATTCACTGATACTGACGATATACTGGAACCTAATTATAATTGAGATGTATTGAGATATAATGAATCTATAGCGTTGATAAAAAATTATAAGTATACTCGGTACTGTGTACATCTACCATACATATAGTCCTGATCCCATACTATCCCATCTTTGTATCATGACTAGTACCATGGTACCATAAAAGGTATATATATATTTTTTAATCATAAACAATATATCTTTTTGTCTTTCTTGATGGCAATAGCCAATAGAAACAAACACGTAACATAGCCTCTTCGATTGTGATCGTGACAAAGTTTTGTTTTTACTTCCAGCATATTGCCAAAGGGCCTTGGATGGTCCTCCAAGCCCTCGAACCTCTCTGAACTCCGCACCTGATCGAATGGAGAGCTTTTTGAAATCTGTCATAGAAAAGTGATTGTTGATGGAAAATATTGGGAAATATTTTATTAATTTATGTAAAAGTGATAAGATCGTATTACTAGTATGTTCTACTAGCTTTTACTTCGCCCGCGTTTGTGTTACTCTAGGTAAAGAACTAAATAAATAAATAAATAATGCTGGACATTTTTCACACATCATCATCTAGCCCCAAAGTAAACAAAGCTTGTGTTATGGGAACTACATAACTGATATACTACATATATATATATATTTTAAATACATACATGTTATACATAGAGAACACCCAGACCCGAGACAAATATTTGTATATAATACAAACATTTGTCCCGCGGTGAGTATCGAATCCGCAATCTTCTGCGTCTCAGGCGGGCCTTCGCCCATTGCGCCAAAATGGTCGTCACTATTCCGAATATTATGAGCAACTAACATCAAAACATCCATACTTTCCCATTTATAAATCAGAAGCTACCTACAAAGAATTAAAATCTGAACATTTTAATATATTACAAAAGAAACGTAACGTATTTTGCGTTCCGAACTCATTTAGATTAGCCATATTTCGTTTTGTTTTTTGGCAATTTCTCCAAATAGCTAATGCGGTCTCTGGAGAGCTACTTACGAATGAAATAACGCGAAATACCTTCGCCCCAATCACTGTTACGACGATTCTATTTTAATTTTAGTACTTTTTGTGGTATTATTTTGAGCTACTTAAACTGTTTTTACAAGGAGATCAGTGACAAAAACCCCAGATGTGAATTTGTATGAAACACATAGTTCCATTTACACACGTGCGGTCATTTTAAGCGAATATCGTTTATGAAAACGACAAACTAATGCCCGACCACTATTTCATTGTTTGGATATCATATCAGCTTAAACGCGAAATACCCAGTTCTTAGTGTAGCAAATGTCTGGATCTCAAAATGTATGGAAAAATTATGTTATTTATATTATTTAAAAAGCTATGTTCTGCCCACGGCTTTGTCCGCGTGGTACCCAAACGAAAATCATATGTATTCATTTAGGTCATGAACAATAGATTAAATTTTTTGTCCGATCCGTTCAGCCGTTACGAAGATTATTAACATCAAACATATACAAATCTGAACATCCAGACACCTTTTTTATATAAGTATAGGATAGACTTACATTTTCAATAGGATTCATCTATATAACTACCTTAAATAGAATGTGTAACTATGATGAAAATGCCTTCAATGACGAACTGAAAAACCTAGTCTATGAACTAGATTGATAATTAAGCAAAAGCAATCGATCCTCAATTAACATCTTAGTTTATTACAATCTGTATTTAAAACAAAAGCAGCCTAGAAGACCCAAGCGTCCGAAATCCCAACTAAAACGACACACAAAAAAAGCGAATATTCAAGTTAATGATGACGCAGGAAAAACAATTCGGTACGCCATTGAAAAGAACTGAAATATGAACGGAATCGTTCGTTGGGAAGAAAGCCTTCAAAATAATGCCGAGTGAAAAGAATGGCGGAGACAAAAGGGCAATTGAAGGCGAAAATAATGAAGAACAAACAATTAACACACGCCAGAGCTTGGCGTTGGTATTAGTCTAGGAGTCAACTGCAGCTATTTCATTATAACTTTACATCTCCTTAGCCCCGACTAGTTAAGCTGAGTTTAGCTTTTACGAGTATTTATTCAAGGAGGCTGTATACTTGATTTTAAGAGGCACGTCATAGATACTTAGTCTTTACTATACTACAACAAATATAAAATATAAATGTTACCGAAACATCGAATGCATCCAGGAAAAACCTAGTTTCCCAGTGGTTGCCAAATAACGGAAGACGTAGCGGAAGACCAAGAACAAAATGGCGTGACGACCTGGAGTGACATAAATAAATAAATAAATAATGCTGGACATTTTCACACAGCATCATCTAGCCCCAAACTAAGCAGAGCTTGTATTATGGGAACTACATCACTGATATACTACTTATATACATTTTTTTTCGTAAATACATAATATACATAGAAAACATGTCGTTTGTTTGTACCGAATAGGCTCAGATCAGAAACTACTGGACCGATTTTAACCATTTTTTCACCACTAGAAAGCTAAATTATCAGGAAGTAACATATGCTATAATTTATTTTCAAAATAATTAGGGAAGAAAATTGCTGTATCTCAAAGTAGCAAAATTTTCCCATATAAAAATCATTATTTGGCGTGCTCTGAGAAAACTATTGATGATACATAAAAATTATATACTACATGATTAAAGTACTCATTATTACCTACAAAAAAGTCCTGGAGGGAATATATCTAACTATCATAGTTAAGTCACAATAGTAGCTTTTGTGTTATAAAATTTAATTAGATTGCCGATAGAAACAAAAGTTGGTTACATTCGTATCGTATTTTTAATTCTTATTCAAATAAATAGTTCTATCATCAAGGGTATTTACCTCTATATAGCAGTAAAATAATTGTTAATTCCTTCGAATCGGAAATTTAATTTTGAAGTTCTCACAAGTATAATGTCGAAACTTACGCGGGTGAAACCGCGGGGCGCAGCTAGTAATAAATAAAAATAATCTGCAATTAAGTATTAATTTAATTGCAAACACGTAAATACCAAATTCTGCTTATATAGTTACTTATGCACGGGCCTCTGGAATTATGAACTAAACAACAACCATTTTGATTTACTCAGGGACACTCCTTCGTAGTTTGACCACAGGATAAATAATAGACCATCTTCTTGTACTTCTTGATAATCCAGTATTATAAATAGCCATTATTTAACTCTCTGCCTAAATATGGCTTGAAAAATCTATGTATTGTTACCGTTTTTCCTTAAACATTAAAGGGTTGAAGCACAGAATAAAAAAGCAACAGAAGTAGAGACAAACTGACACCAGTTATTTTTTGCCAGAATGTATATCTGGAAAATAGAATACGAAGTAGATATAGTCTTTTGTTCCCGGTCGTTCGGATATCTAGCCGTTTTGTTACAATTCGCAATACAGTAGTTTTGTTATTCAGAAATTCTGCGATCTAGCCCTATTGCGATCCAGTCATTTTGATATCTGGCTTAAGTAATTCTGCGGGATCTGCGCCCACCCATAGAAATATTGAAAATATTGTCGATTTCAAGACTTGCTCTCGTAGCGTTCATGTTATCTAGGCCTTAACACGAACTATGTAGATTATACACTAAATCTAATCTTACTAAATCACCTTTTAATTCAGGGTTTTTCACAAACGCATTTTCTCTTTATAGTTACGCGAACAACTCAAGAAGTTTGTTACGTTTGATTCGATAAACTATCTCGGAAAATTGCAAAATCGAGTTACAAGTAATAGGATATACGAGTGTCTGTACTGCAAGCAAAATGTTATTTTATCTGTGGTTTAAGCCGGGTGGCTTAAACCAAGAAAAAATTCAACCCGAATGGGAAAGAATTCCTGCGTTTGTTTGGGCGTTAATTTTTTATTTTATTTTTTTAAATGTTTCCTAATTGTTTCCCCTTTGATCGGATGGTACGAATTATTCGAAAGTTTTTTACATAAAATATTTTTTAATTGTTTTTGTCGAGTCGAATAAATTGTTTGTTTTGTTTGAATTATTGAGTAAACATTGTTTACTTTGTAGGTGATGAAAAGAGCTCGACATAAGTTTATTTCACAAAAATACTTGCGACACGTGGTTTCAGTTTCCTATTTCAGTTCCATGAAAGCCCCCAGCCCCCTAGTTCCATGAGGTAAAAAAACTACTTAAAAATAATGTTTTATTTAATGTTCTCCATCATATATTGCAGAGGTCCATAATGACTTGTGGTAATAAAACGTTAGAAGCATCCTTGAAGACATACAGATCGATTGAACAAAACCGCACCACAATACGGTTAGCCGTTTCGATGACAGAAGGTAACAGACAAACAAATAAAAAAACTCTTAGGGTACCTAAATACATAAATGCTAGGAGTCCCTAGCGTCGCTGGTAATGAAACATTTTTGAAGCTTAACAAGAAAAAAAAATGATAAGCAATTCATTTTTTTTTCTTATTAAGCAAATCGTACCCCAAACACAGATACAGGTTCCTTACAACATGGGTAATTAAAATTAAGCATAGGTATTGTAGGACGACCTCTGTAGCGTAGTGGGCGAAGGCCCGCCTCAGACGCAGAATTTTGCGGATTCGATTCCCGCCGCGAGACAAATGTTTGTATATTCTACTATTTGCCTCGGGTCTGGGTGTTGTTTATGTATATATGTATGTATTTACAAACAAAAACATATAAGTAGTATATCAGTTATGTAGTTCCCATAACACAAGCTTTGCTTAGTTTGGGGCTAGATGATGCTGTGTGAATATGTCCAGCATTGTTAATATTATTGTGAAATGTGTATTCAATGTCTCATTAGTACCAAACATTCCGAAATAATAGTTTTATAACAAAATGTATGATGCTCGCCAATTCCCATACATTATTTTCTCAACCACCTGTTCAAAACCAGGTAAATATCAGAACCTAATAGCGTGTTAACTTATAATATGACCATGTAACCGTAAAGACACTGCCCATCACATTCGTGACTAATAATTTTGGTTAAAACCAACAAACTGAATGCTCCTACCAAACTTAACATATCTAAACATAGTCTCTATTCTGCAGATAAATAAGAATGCATTTCTAAGGGGAAGAGATATAAATATTGAAGAGGTTATGTTTGTATATTAGTTTGATAAGATCAAGCACGTTTACGTAAGTCTGATTGCAGATAAAAATATACATTTATAGGGGATTTTTGGAAACGCCGCTCCTGTACCATAATTGGCTCAGGTTTATCTTTTCAAAGAAGTAATGGTCGTTTGGTCGTCTCGGCGGACAGAAACGGTGTCCGTTAAGTTATGGGCTCATGACTGCGTGGATAAATAAAAAGTATAAATTTGTGAGTATCAGTCCATACGAGACCTTTGGACGACCAAAATAGGCGACCCCAGAGAACAGTTTGGGATTTGTCATTTAAGAGTCCACTGTCACTGCTTCCATATGCAAATATACGAGCAATTTGACGATGGAGCAGTTTGGTTAAATGAGAGTAGGCTGTCAGCAACTCGATGAACAGATCTATGTCTAGCAATAATCTGCGATAGGTTAATGATGATGATGAAGTTTTTATTCTTTTATCTTGAAATTTTTAACCGAGTTTTTGCTTTGGTCAGTTTAATGATCTTAAGTTTGACGCGTCCCGATATTAAACTCTTTGCTCAAAACATAATAAAACACCAATATAAACAAATGCACATTGGGCGATCTTATCGCTATAAGCAATTTTCATTTTTTTTTAAATTATGCTGGATATGTTTTCACACATCATCATCAACCCCAAACTAAGCATAGCTTGTACTATGGGAACTAAATGACCATATGATATGCTACTTATATAGTTTTTTTTGTAAATACATACTTGTCATACATAGAAAATAAATAACAGACCTGAGACAAATATTTGCAGATCATAAAAGCTTTCGTCCCGCGGCGGGAATTAAATCCGCAACCTTCTGCGTCTGAGGCGAACCTTCGCCCACTGCGCCACAGAGGTCGATTTATTCATACTTAATGTCCTCTGGTTAAGCTAAGGTCTAGTGTATTTCATAAGTACGTTGGTAGGTACATTGGCCCTGTCAGGGCGTAGCAGATAGGTTATTTGTAGGTATTTTTAAAAAAATACAAACATTATAAAATGTATATGATAACAATGGTAAATAATAGGTAGGTATACAAAACAAATATTAATAATCCTACTACTATATAAACGCGAAAGTTTGTGAGGATGTTTGTTCCTCTTTCACACAAAAACTACTGAATTTATTTTGATGAAACTTTACAGTAATATAGCTTATACATCAAAATAACACATAGGCTACTTTTTATCCGGGTAACACGCGGGCGAAGCCGTGAGCAGAGGTCACATAAAATATTTAAAAAATATCATATTCTCCATATGCCTGAATCTAGATAGCTAAATAGCGAAGAAACAGAAATGGTATCCTCTTATCAAAGTCAATCCAATTTTCTAGATCGACATGTATTCAAGTGTAAAGGGTCTCATAGCCTTTGCAATAATTTGTTAGCATTGAAAAAGTTTAACATTTTTTTTTTACAACAGATATATAACCTGACCCCCACACTAGGATCTTCTATGTCGTGGGTATCAGAAACTACGAGTATCGTGGTAAAACAACACACAGACCAGTAACAAATATCTGCAGAATATGCAAACATCCCGTTTGTATGGAACCCGCACTTGCAGTTGGCTACTCACCCGCTCGCCACCGAGATATTAAAATAACACATCCTACTAATATCATAAACACGAAAGTTTGTGAGGATGGATGTTTGTTACTCTTTCACGCAAAAACTGCTGAACGGATTTCGATGAAACTATACAGTAATATAGCTTATACATCAGAATAACACATAAGCTACTTTTTATCTGATAACCACGCGGGCGAAGCCGTGGGGAGAAGCTAGTCATAAATATTATTATTAAAATGTTTCCAACTTATTGGTTTCACCTTCCAAGGACCATTCATATATCAGTCCATCGAAAACATAAACTAAGACGCAACCCGATCTCCGGGTCCACGGGAGCTGAGTGAGACATAAATATAGAAGTTATGAGTTTAAGCGGACGGACAGACGCGACGGCGTTCTTACACATGAGTTTTATTGTTGGTACGTGTTAAAATATCGTATGGCGGTTTCGGGTTCGGAGAAATCGATATTTGAATAACTTGATTAACTCGAAGATGACAAAAGTTATGACGATGCGTTGCAGTGGAATAATATTATACAGAAACGCGGCAAGGTCTTCATAATTATGGTTTACTAGCTTCTGCCCTCGGCTTCGCCCACGTGGTACCTGTGTTATTCTGATATATCATACTAATATTATAAACGTGAAATTTTTGAGGATGTTTGTTACTCTTTCACGCAAAACCTACTGAATGGATTTTGATGAAACTTTACAGTAACATAGCTTATACATCAGAATAACACATAGGCTACTTATTATCCGGGTACCACGCGGGTAAAGCCGTGGGCAGAAGCTAGTAAGCTATATTAGTGTAAAGTTTCATCAAAATATGTTCAGTAGTTTTTGCGTGAAGAATAACAAACATCCATTCTCACAAACTTTCGCGTTTATACCAAAAAAAAAAACAAAAATACAAAATGGTGGCAAGGCAAGGGCTCGAACACAGTTATAAGTCAATTCCTCTATAATTTGTTTTAGGAACAAAATGTCAAATTTGTTTTAGGAAAAAAATGTTTTTTGATGTGTCTCGTCACTATTTTGTGATTTGCATCGGAAATCAGATTTTTCGGTGATGGAATGGGTACATAATTAAAGGCGGAGGCAAAATTTGTTTAAAATCAGCACATAATACATACAAAACGATGTTTTATTTGTAAACTCAATACATTTTTTGATATCAAGGTTTAACAAAATCAAAAAAATTACATACATACATATATTCACGCCTGTTTCCCGGAGGGGTAGGCAGAGACCAAGGATTTCCACTTGCTACGATCCTGGCATACTTCTTTCGCTTCATTCATCCTCATCACATTCTTCATACAGGATCGGCGGTTTAGTGTATTTCTGACCTGGCCTTTCTCTAGAATGTCTCCAATTTGGTCAGAGTAGGTTCGCCGAGGCCTTCCTCTACCAACTATCCCATTCACGCTCGCCTTGTATACTTGTTTTGTTAATCTACTTTCGTCCATCCTTTCTCTATATGCCCAAACCATCTCAATATACCTTTCTCAACTCTCGTTACTACATCTTCATTCACTCCACACTGCTCTGGCAGTTAACAAATTAACTGGCAGTGAACTCTTTTACATTTTGGTATGGGAGTGCGCTACTGTGCCATCGGGTCCGATGGCTAGAACCAGGCGGGTACTAGACACGATGGTATAGCGCTTGTGCGCGCCTGTACCAAGAAGAGGTCAAGAGTACGGTCTTCATCTAGGCTGAAATATTTACTCATTTTTTATAAAACTAAAGTGGCGAACAAGCCCACCTTTTGGAAAGCGGGTACCGGAAAAAATAAGTATGGTGGTTGTCCAGCATTATTATTATTATTTTTATTATTCTTTATCTTTGAATACAGATTAAATTCATTTAGGTAACTAGATTCCACGTTATTTGCTGCTTGCATGTATGCTAGAACATTAGATCTAGCATTCTACAAGACCAATACAAGTGAAATTAAAATTCTAAGCAGAAACACAGCGGAGTACGGTCACCTTTCATCTTTTAGATACAAATCGTTGCCTGTGTGCGATGATGAATGCAAGATTATCGCAGGAAAAATTGTGGTTTCGAGGCAATAAACAGTTTCGAAGAGACTTGCAATAGGAATTGTTAAATGCGTCTTGATTCTTTCTTGGTTATCCTGTTTTTAAACCTACGACGTTAATAGACGGAGGTTATAGATTTACTTAATAGTTGATGAAGGGATGTGGATGTTCCTCTAGACTCTAGAATTTGAATAATGCTGTTTTTTGCAATCGATTTGTACGTCTTCTAGGATGGATCTATGTTATGTACTATATCCATAAATCACTAGAGGGTATTGCAGTCGACGATGGCAATTTAAGGTGGGGTTTTAATTTTATTCGAATGAATGAATCTGATTATTTTTACATTATTTATTTTAGTTAGTGATTAGGTATTTTATGATGTAGGCCTTTATGTCTTTAAGTTTTATTGCAACGGCCATATTATATTGTTTTCGTTCGATTTCAATTTACTAGGGTATCGCCCTCTATATAAAATGGCACGACCAAATTGACATTGAATATTACGCCCTGCACTTCTTCCAATTTTGAGTCGCTAAAGAAACTTCATCTGTGATTGTTTTCCCTTTGTAATGTTATTTTAAGACATAAAATTGTGTATGCATTATCCACATTACATTATTTTGCTCGCTAGTGGAAAGCCCGTGACTTTGCTTGCGGTGGGTTTAATCGATAGGAGTCCATCCACCCCCTGCGTCCTTGAGAGTGAAATGAAAATACTTTATTACACACCATAGACAAATAAACAAAAGATTGTTCTTATTATGGTACAATGGCGGTCTGGTCGATCTTTTGGACAATCTTTGGGTGGAGAGAATAATAAGAGATATACAAATATGGTACACTAGCTTCTGCACGCGACTTCACCCGCGTGGTACCCGGATAAAAAGTAGCCTATGTTTATTCTGATATATTACTGTAAAGTTTCATCAAAATCCGTTCAGTAGTTTTTGCGTGAAAGAGGAACAAACATCCTCACAAACTTTCACGTTTATAATACTAGCTTCTGCCCACGGCTTCGCCCGCGTAGTACCTGGATAAAAAGTACCTTATCTGTTAATCTGATGTATAGGCTATAGGACTGTAAAGTTTCATCAAAATCCATTCAGTAGTTTTAGCGTGAAAGAGTAACAAACGTCCTCAGAAACTTTCACGTTTATAATATTAGTAGGATAGGATACACAAAAAATATAATTACGATCAGAAATAGTATCATTTTTCTTAGCTCAGAAATCTTTTTAAACCTAAGGAGTATTTTGTTGCACTCATAAACATATCTTGGACGGATAGACCAAGCTATTAATAAGGCTTTGCTTTATTTTGTCTGTCAGCTAAAGTCAAAGGTTTTATTCATTGAACTCACAGAGATCATATAAATGATGACTCTTATAACTTCAATGAATGAAACCTTGTATAAACATTAATTAACAATAGATTCCTACTTAAAAATTACGTTAATTTAAAAATTTGAATGTGAATATATGCCGTTTCTTCGCGCGCGACCTAGCCTAGACGAATCAGTCAACGAACTGCTTTCTTCTTTTTTTTGATGATCCTTTATTCAGATATAGCGTGCTGTTAATCGAACAAGGTAAACTTATTTCAGTCAGTAAGTCAGACACGCAAAGGTTTTATATATTTAGACTACTATGTTGCAATAAAGCCTCCTCCAGACAGGTGCGTTTGAAGCAGAGGTATTAACATGCGCTCAGCAATCGCAATTCGATACTGGGCCCGAGCCGCGCGGGTGCTTTACGATTTTTGATTTTTCTGTTAGTGTCAAAGTTGCCGCTGCGTGTGCGCACAGATATAAGCAGTTTTAGAAAAGTCTTATTTATTCTCAGTATTTTTTTCATATATCCATAAAAAAGGGATAACCTTGAAAATCTTGTCATTACTTGTATATTGAGGAGAAGAGACAGTACAGATTCGAACTGGTAAAAAAAACTAACTAGCGGGGATCGAATGCATACGTCTGGCGTCTCAGCACTCTGGATAGAAAATTCGCAGGCATTTGCCAGCAGTTAGTGTTCCAATAAGCGGCGATGGATAGATGATAGATAGTTTTTTATTCAACACATACGATACAGCACAGACAAGTACAAATGAATAGAAAGACAAATAATTAAAAAAACAGTAAATTACAGAAGAGCAATACGTGGGTGCTAACCAGTGCTAACGAGGGCAATCTATGCTGCTTAGGTATGAGTTGAAAAGGTCCTATCTCAGCTTATTGCTGCTCCGTCAATGCGAAGCAGCGCTGATTTTCAGATAGGGCATGCAACTTGTTACGTGAAATGCTAAACTTTTGCAGAACGTGGCCATTTAAAGGTACAAAGTAATGTTTGGTCGTTCCTCTAAATAACGCCTACATGATATCCTCAAAGATTTACGCACTAAGTATGTATATGAGGACGTTCACATGGGGAATACGTTTTAATACATATTAGTTTCACTTGTAACAACTCAATAACAAACAATGTGACAAACGTCTGTGGCGCAGTGGGCGAAGGCCCGCCTGAGACGCAGAAGGTTGCGGTTTCGATTCTCGCCGTGGGACAAATGTATCTGCAAATATTTGTCTCGGGTCTGGGTGTTTTCTATGTATAATATGTATGTATTTACAAAAAAAAAGTATATAAGTAGTATATCAATCATGTAGTTCCCATAACACAAGCTCTGCTTACTTTGGGGCTAGATGATGCTGTGTGAATATGTCCAGCATTATTTATTTATTTATTTATATATATTTATTTAATGTAATCAAATATTGGAAGTGAATTTTAACCTACTTCTAATTGTCGTATCGAAATGAAACTTTGTATTTGTATGTAGTTTGAATGACAATACTATAATTTGGTATCATGGAGATGATCTGATGATGGAGCCAGGAGTTGGATAGTGGAACTCTTCAGTGGCTACTAGTCGAAACCCGTCGAGTTTAGGCTCATATGATTTGTTTTGACGAGTCCAATAGATTGGCTTGGTAACGAGGGTCTGACGGAGCTAGGAGGTGGATAGTGGAATTATTTTTTATGTATTTTAGTGTATGATAAAGGCGTGTTTTTTAATTATTTTTTTAACTATGTTTTTTATTTGTTCGCAAAATTACACGTTTTATTTTTCTTAGCCGATTCTATACTTTACCGAGTTCTTCTTCCACGTATAGCAATGCGCTTGTCAGTATACAGCCGTATACGCTCATTGTTTTACAACTTTATTGTAACATTATTTATTTTGCTGGCACCGACAAGTACAAATTAAGACATGGGTTAGGCTGGCTGGCCTGGCTGCTATTCGAATTATCGTTTTTGATTCTGTTTGATTTTCTGAGTTAGATTCCATATAGGTTTTATGTACATACTAGTTGTTGCCCGCGGCTTAGTCCGCGTGGTATGTTAATAAAAGTAGCATAGAACGTCTCCAGGCTTCAAACTACTCAAACCAACTTTTGAATGAATCGAACCAAGGATTACAATTTATACAAAGTTTAGAACTCAATTGCACACCCCCAAATATAGTTTTGAAAAAATAAAAAATACGTGCTTCATTATTTATTTTAAAGTTTATTGGTAAAGAGTTTTGAGCGGATCAAACAATTTTTTTTTCATAGAATCTTTACCGCCCTATTTAACCCCCTTAGGGGTCGATTTTCGATAATTAGATTAACCTATGTGTTATTTCAGATCCTAAACTATCTACATTCCAAATTTCATCTAAATCGGTTTAGTAGTTACGGAGATACGTGGTAACAAACATTCAAACATACACAGACTTTCGCATTTATTATGTTAGTAGGAAGGATTATTCCAGATAACCTTTCATGGGTTCGTATTGTACTTATGTTTTTTTAATATAACTAAAGTAGCAAACGTGAATGGTCCACCTTTTGCATGGCATGGTTACCGTAACCTACGACTCATGCCTCGAGGTATAACTCGCACATTGCTCTTACCAATGTATGAATTTTCAATTTTGTTTAATTATTTTCTTTTCTGTGCCTTGTTATTGACAAAATAACTACTTTATATTCTACTAGCTGCTCCCCGCGGTTTTACTTGCGTAAGTTTCGATTTTACGTATGTAACCAACTTTTGTTTCTATCGGCGATTTAATTAAATTTTAGAACACAAAAGCTGCTATTGTCACTTAACTATGATAGTTAAATATTTCCCCTAAGGACTTTTTTGTAGATAATAATGAGTACTTTAATCATGTAGAACACTATTATTATGTATCGTCAATAGTTTTCTCAGCGCACGCAAAATAATGAATTTTATAGGCAACATTTTGCTTCTTTGGGTTACATTATTGCAATTTTCTTAAGGATCTCTAATTTTTTTTTAATAAATTATAGCCTATGTTACTTCCTGATAATTTAGCTTTCTATTAGTAAAAAAAATATTTAAATCGGTCCAGTAGTTTCGGAGCCTATTCGGTACAAACAAACAAAAAAATCTTTCCTCTTTATAATATTAGATTCTATTGCCTCCCCAGAGACATATCGGGTCTTTTAATGCTTTTTTGTTAATTCTTCTTTTGTACGACTTGTTTCATATATTTAACGGACTTTTTAACAATGCTTATGTCAGTCTAAGATAAGCAAGATGAAAATATTTATAACAAATTACTTCTTAAAAACAAATATTAAACCTTTTTAGTAAGTTACCATCTATAAATTTCTATCGTTACATAGTCAATTTGTGTGAGCTTAGAAATATATACAACGAGTATATTATTTTACCTAGCCTTGGCCTAGTGGGCAGCACCCAGACTTTCAATCCCGAGGTTGTAGTCGAACGTGCACCAATATTTTTTTCCATTATAAAATTATGTACGGATTAACACGTACTCGAAACGGTGAAGGAAACCATCGTGTCCCTCACGATGTTTCACCGTATACCTTCACCAGCATGCCCTAGAATTAAAAAAAAACGAAGTCACGAATCAACCTGTCACGTGGAATGCTAACAAAACGTAGATGTGTCAAATATAACGTTTGGCCGTTCCTTTGACTACTTCCCACTGAGTAATCAAAGATAATTATACTCACTGATTATGTATCTGAGGATGTCGATAGGGAATATAGTAGTGAGCGTGTTTGTTTGTGGACAGCCCAGATAATTAGCCGTTTAAATCTCCATTCACCCGCTAATAATAGGATACCCTTTAAGAATGCTGTTTGGTGCATTTGGATTGTGTCCAACGGAGCAACTATTTGTTTTCGATTCACTCGATCATAAATCATGATGTCAAATAACTTATAAAGACCACTTATTTAAGCTTCTCGAATCCCAATTAAATAGTAGGCACTAATATTAGGATCGCGGCGGTATTACATGTATGTCGGCGGTACCCTAACTTGGGGACCCCCATCTAACATGGGTACTCAACTTGCCATCTAAAATAACTTATACATCAAATTAGTAGGTACTAATATTAGGACCGCGACGGTTTTAAATATATGTCGGCGGTGCCCCAACTTGGGGACCCCCAACTAACATGGGTACTCAACTTGCCAGCTGAAATAACTTATACATATAATTAGTAGGTACTAATATTAAGACCGCGACGATTTTAAATATATATGTCGGCGGTGCCCCAACTTGGGGACCCCCAACTAACATGGGTACTCAACTTGCCAGCTGAAATAACTTATACATATAATTAGTAGGTACTAATATTAAGACCGCGACGATTTTAAATATATGTCGGCGGTACCCTAACTTGGGGACCCCCAACTAACATGGGTACTCAACTTGCCAGCTGAAATTCATAACGTCCACTTATTTAAGCTTCTTGAATCCCAATCGAATAAGTAGATCCTAATATTAGGATCGTGGCGGTTTTAAACATATGTCGGAGTACCCCAACTTGGGGACCCCCAACTAACTTTCCGTCTGAACGTCGTGGGTTTGAACTCCGAAAAATGTATGAGGTCAAAACATGCAGCTAAACAATGAAGGAAAACATCGTGAGAACCAGAAAAACGAAAGCATGTGACACTGGTTAACATTTTTTTTATTGTTTTATAATTGTTTACCAAAAGTTTGTTTAGGAAACTCATCATCAGGACATAATAAATGTTCTGCAGATACTTGTTTCGGTGTTTGGTACTATGATATGGTAGTTTCTGATTACTACGACACAATGCGGTCTCTGGACTATGTAACTATGTGATTGTTGGATATTTTTTTTCAACTCTACTTAGTGAAATTAGAAATCGACATTTTTAAAACCACCAATTTTACTTCGCGTATTGCAGCGTTCTCTAGTGTCTTGTGGTCCGTTAAAAAGGTTACTATCTGATGACCATTCCTGGAGACACAAAATGATCGCAAAAAATACATTACAATCGGATAGGACGTCTTGGAGATAAATAAATAATCGGAGGTAACATATAAACAAGACTTCTGACTCATGTCGCCGCGGGTAATAAATATCACGACAATTGGATAAGTCTCTGACAAATTTTGACATCAAATTTGGTGGATCAAATATCTAAGTACCTACCTATCACCGTTTTATTATAGCGTTTACAAATTTTCAATTCACATCAAAAATCCTTTGCTACATTTTGCAACTCACTCGAATCTCACTTTCTCACCGATGCTGCTTCAAATTTTAGTAGAGAATTTATAAAACTTATTACTTTGCAGTGTCATTTTAGTAGTTTATGTTGCTGGCAGAGTACTAGATGCACGTCTTTATGTCCGTCTTTGATCTCGCCACCCATGTCGGCTAACTGATTATAAATCAACAAATTTATTAGTCTCTGATTCCTTTCTTCGTGTACATAGATGCCCTCGCGCCATCTCATCAATCGATGATGAGATGGCGCGAGGGCATCTATGTACACGAAGAAAGGACGACCCCCCCCCATCGGGGGGGGGGGGTAAGGGCCAGTGCAGCGGCTGATTCGGCTGAGGATCCAATATGGAAGTCAGAACTTACAGGCATTTGGTGTTGAGACGCTGTAGTGATACATGATATAAAAATAAGTAACCATAAAATTAAATTAAACTACATACAATGCTATTACTCGGGTGAAACGGTGGGCAGATGCTATTAGCCAATAATTTTATCTTACATATTATATATTTTATGTTGTTTAATGGGAAAGTTTTTCAAAAGTATTTTATGATATAAAAACTAGGTAAGTTAATGTAATTTCAATGTCCATATTAATTTGTAAGATCGATTTGACTTTCAAAGTCCTAACAAATAATAGCAAGTATAATGAGAATACCGATATTCATCTTCCTTAGAGCAATCTAAATCAAAATCAGTTATTTTCGAAGAATATTGTGACAATAACGGCTACCTCCCACGTATCATCGCATGCAAAAGTGTTGTGCCAATAAAAAAGAAAAGAAAAGTCATTCAATTGAGGTGTCTAGAATGGCGCTTTTGATTTTTATGTGGTAAAATTTTAGTAGCTCAGGCAGTTTGCCACACTTTAAATCAAATTATATAATATGAAAACAAAAACAAAGATAAGATATATTGAAACCTGGAAGAAGCAAATACGTTTATACATTTGACAGAAAGAAAACACGCTATTAACAGATTTTTATATTTAAGAACTATACCTATTTTAAAAGTCTTAACAGACCAACGTTCACCAATACGATATAAATTGGGAGTATCGGGTGTTTTTTTATATATATTCCTATCATATACTCCGCACTAGGATCGTTGTACGTGGGTATCAGGAAATACGAATACCATAGTATCTCAACACTCAGACCAAAGAGGAGCTTCTGCATCAAGAGGGACATTGACGCCGAAGCAGAAGACATTTGGTAAGTTAAAATCTAAAAAATGGTAAAAGTGTTGTTCATTTAAAAAGGAAACTTAATTTAATGTTAAAAAGGCTTTAAATTTCTGAGCGTCATTTTAGCCCCACATTGTCATCGATAAAATATAGCTCCCAGAGTCAGAGGCCGATCGCCCGTGAATGGGCCGCGGCCGACGGATTACGTATTGGCACCCGCTGAAGGGTTCCATGCTAATTATGATTTATTGACCTGGTAGCATTGAAGAGACTTGCCTCTGAGGTTTACTGGGACTTTTCTTGAACAAAATATCTAACTGATACATCAAAGATAAATAGTTCATAATATATATATATATACTTATTTTTTTAATTATAGATTGTAATTTATGTTTTTATAAAACTTTAATACCTAGTTACTTCCTTTTAACTTGTATTATAACTTTTGAAAACATTTATATCTTATATTTATTATATATTATATATTTTAATCTATAAATCTGACCCCAGGAATGTTAAGCTCATACAAACTTGATTTTACTAGTAACAGTTTTAATATACCAACAAAATTGAAAATGAATAAATATTAAAATTCGGGCATGTGCCAAATATTTCCACCCCTACTTGGTATCTTCACTGATCTGCGTACTGATCATGGATCTGAGAATGTTCATCATTGTAACTGTTATTTATTTATTTAACTACGATTACATAACATAATTAAATCTAGCACAAAAATAGGTCGAAAAAATTATTACAAGTAAATCAGTCTCTAAAAAAAATTACGGGCAATAAAAATATGCATGATTTGTTATTAATTAAATTAAATACAAAATATTTTCTTGAATATGTTTTGTGCAGGACTGTATATTATAAAGTTGCTGTCAAAATCACGTGGGCGGTTGTCGATTGCTCTAGACGTAGTTGCATTCAATCGTCAATTAGTGTCCCAGTCCTGATGTTGCAATGATATAATACAATGTGTTTGTATGTTCATCATTTTTATTTATGACTAGCTGCGCCACCCGGTTTTACCCGCGTAAGTTTCGATTCCGTTGGAATATCGGGATAAAAGTAACAGAAAAGTATTTTCATGCTACATAAATACCCTTGATGATAAAACTATTTATTTGAATAAGAATTAATACCACGATACGAATGTAACCAACTTTTGTTTCTACCCGCGATCTAATTAAAGTTTAGAACACAAAAGCTGCTATTGTGACTTAACTATGATAGTTAGATGAATTCCCTCGAGTACTTTTTGTAGGTAATAAAGAGTACTTTAATCACGTACTACATCATTTTTATGTATCATCAATAGTTTTCTCAGGGCACGCTAAATAATGAATTTTATAGGCAAAATTTTGCTACTTTGGGTTACATTATTGCAATTTTCTTAAGGATCTCTATTTTTTGAAAATAAATGATAGCTTTCATTTGGTAAAAAAATGGTTAAAATATTTCGGAGACTATTCGATACAAAAAAAAATATTTCCTCTTTATAATTATTAGTATAGATTTACTTATAGATTTTCTAGTATAGACCGGGCCGGGGACCGTGGCCACATTCTTGGTATCACACGATAAAATGAATAGCCTACGCCCAGTCTTCTAGAATAAAATAATACCCCCCACCCCAATGCGGGACGTACAGTGGGCGGAAGCCCGCTAGAGACGCAGAAGGTTGCGGGTTCGATTCACGCCACGGGACAAATGTTGTATGATCTACAAATATTTGTCTCGGGTCTGAGTGTTTTCTATGTATAATATGTATGTACTTACAAAAAAAGTATATAATTAATATATCAGTAATATAGTTCCCACTGCAAGCACTGCTTAGTTTGGAGCTAGATGAAGGTGTGAAAAACGTCCAGCATTATTTATTTATTTTAATTTTTTAGTTCCTCTACTTGTAAGATTAGAATTGGATACACTTATAGGCAAGTCATCACCTGCTCAAATTGAGATTTTAGTCAGACTTTTCAGGTGCCGTTTCATCCTATTCTGATGCCAATAATGCTCTTCCTTACTTCTACACCTCTCTGTTGAGAGTTGCAGTTGACTAGTATTTCGTATAAATCACCTGTACGTTTCTCCATCTTCAGCGTGGTCTGCCGCGTGGTTTCCCTTCTCATCCAGTCCTTAGTAGACTTTGTCCAAAACTCATCCGAAACGCGGTCAAAGTCAAAGTCAATAGGTTTTTATTCATTGAAATCACAAGCATCATATAGAAACGTCAACTTAAAAACTATACGTGAATCTAAAATGTTAAAGTGAATTTACGCCGGTTCCTCGCGCGCGACCAAGAATAGAAGAATCAGGCAACAAACTCTGCTTGGTTATTTTTTTGATGATCCTTCATTCAGCTTTAGTGTGGTGCCAATCGAACGTAAATGAACGAGACTCATTTATAGAAAAAAGTACTAGTCAGAGACTTAAATAAAGTCTAAAAAGTATCAACCTAAGTTCTTATGACAACACACTATACGCTTTATAATAGTAATGTTTAACCTATTCTTAAAAAATATGATACCACAGATATACAATTCCACAATTATTATATTTAGACGTGACCCGCCCAGTCCAACTTTAATTTACCAACTTGATACGCGACGTCCACATTCTCGAGAGCAGTTCAGTTTAGAAATATCAAATGTTAATTTGACATCAACGACTTAACACACCAAAATATTATATACGCATCACAGACTACAACGTATCTAGGAACTAGTAAATCTTCGGTTTCCAAAATACTTCGATTCCTGAAATCGTCGGTTCCACTGCATAAATAATTTCTAACGACAAATAAATAAGATCGAATGCAATAAATCAATAGATGAATGCGCTGTCGCGCAAATTGCTAGTAATGATCGTTGTAGCTTTCGCCTTCTGGTTCACTCGTCACAACTTTCATATTAACCTACAAGTGAAATTTCAAAAAAATATTAAAACACTTGAGGTCTTTCCATCCTATATGGACCTATCTAATAAGACCTACGGGGCGATCACACTAATTTCCCATTGCTGGTATCATCGGATGGGATGAATCGTATCACGCTAATTTGTAAGCTGGATGAGCCATAGATGGACAATGTGAATGAACAAAATTGGTTTCATATTGGGCGTTTCGTTTTTTGGATGGATGGGCCATTAAAATAAGGAACTAGTGTCAAAATTGATTACCATCTCGATAGCCATGAGTTAGTGTGATCGCCCCGCTGATCTATGAATCATCTTTGATAACTTAAAAATTGGTTGCGAAAAAAAACATTACCATTAGGCGTTTCGAAGATATACCGAGGTTGTCTGATAGAGTTCGCTACTTAGCGATAAGACCGCCCATTGTACAACATTGTTAAAGTTGATAGAAAATAACTAAGCTGATGTGTTATTTGGTGTGCAATAAAGTATTTTCTATCTATCTATACCTAATATACAAGCAAACAAACAAGGGACCTCAAGGCAAACGCATATACAAAAAAATAACCAAGCAGAGTTTGTTGCCTGATTCTTCTATGCTTGGTCGCGCGCGAGGAACCGGCGTAAATTCACTTTCAAATTTTAAATTCACGTAGTTTTTAAGTTGACGTTTCTATATGATCCTTGTGATTTCAATGAATAAAAACCTATTGACTTTGACTTTGACTTTGATACGGTCTCCTGTTGTCATGGGTGAATACTAATAATGTTTATGAGATGGGAGGCCTTCTGTACCATACGCACTAAATTAGTTAAGATAATCCTATCCAATTAATATTATACAAGCGATAATATATAACAAACATCGTAATAAATGCTTATACATACAGTCAAACATTTCCTACAAAGCATTTATAACAAACGTTGTTTTCGTTATACAGTATTATTCATATGAGGAACTGTGAGTCAATATTTTGAAAGTAGAAATTAATGGTATTGTCAAATGAATGTCTATTTCAAGATTACTGGCTCGTTTGGATTCAGTTCTTGCTAGGAGCTTTCATCTGTGTTTTCATTCGCCTCTGTCTGAACGTAAAGATTGACTTTGTCTGTCTGTTTGTTTGTGGCATCATGTCTGAATGATGTACTGACTATGTATCAGTTAAGTTGCGATCTAGTTTCGATCTCAGAAACGTCAAAATTTGTGTGCATTAAAAAGAGTGAGATTGATCTGAAAGGCGGCATAATTAAATTATATCATATTGAGACTAGATTGTTAAATTAAGGATCCCGTGTACAGCGCTCATAACTTAAACTGATGACTGCCCGTAGAATTTGTTATAAATTTGGTGGTGTTCCGTAATACCAAATAAGATGAATGAAAACTTGTATTTTCCACATTGTGTTATTATTCTGTAACTAAACAATATAATCTATGTACCTAACCAAACGATACGGAAGGTATTGTTGTTTTTAATACGAAACAAATAAGAAGAAAACATGTCATGTATGACGTAAAATATCCAAAATGCGATTCGTTTGCATTCCACTTTAGGTAAGTATTTTGAAAAAAATATAGCAAGGTACGTAGATAAATACTATTCGAATGCAAATAATAACATAATATGGTGGAAATAAGCTCTAATTACAAATGATTTTGGTATTACGTTTGTATGGGCAATTCATCCTACGCAGGCCTCTTAATGAAAGAATTGGGTTAAGCTAGTGGAAACTTTAACCATAATGTCATCGACCCAATCTAACTCCAACAAAAAAAAAACTACGTGTCGATGTGGCTTCTTATAAATGAGTGGCGAAGAATCCGTCGAACGCTGTTCGATCCCGAAGATTATCTATCAAGTAGACAGTATCGCGGGATTTCGATCTTGCGCGCAGTGTGGTAGACGCACAGGGTGATCCTCACTTATTTTTGCCCCACTGATGACGAAGGTATTATGTCGTTCACGCATATCTTTGTAAGAAGATAGGTAATTCAGTACTGGGGGTACTGCAATCGATGATTGAATTTTTAACAGCATAACCAATCAGTATGCACTTTTCTCATGAACATTATTCCTTGATGTCATAAGCAGAGATATTAAAAAACTACCCTCCGTTTCATAATCACTCGCTAAATTTAGCAGCGTGCTACAAGTTGACAGCCTCTAGCATTTACTAAGTGTTAGAAAAGGACAGGGCTAGATTTAGCGGCTTGCTAAGTTAACGAGTGATTATAAAACAGAGGGTTAGTGTAAAATATGTTTAATTATATGTTAGGTACCTATTTTATGTCGCGAAGATTATCTCTAACGATTTCTTGAGGAGAGACATGCCAATTAGTCTACAATCTATCCGTATATATGTTACCTATCTCATTATATCATTTACATTGTCGTGAGACCTTGACCTATAAGTACAAAATAAGTACTCTTAAGTTCTAAATAACCGAATGCACGGTGTCTTAAACTATGTTTTTTTTAAATGCTGGAAATTTTTCACACAAACTCATCGTGCCCAAAACTAAGTAAAGCTTGTTTTGTGGGAACTACATTACAGATATACTACATATACAGTAAATACATAAATATTATACACAGAAAATAGCCAGATTCGAAAATACCGAGATCATACAAACATTTGCCCCGCGCCGGGAATCGAATTCGTAACCTTCTGCGTCTCAGGCGGGCCTTCGCCCATTGCGCCTCGGAGGTCGTATGATTCTCATTATTATGAGATATTTCACAGTAGAGCAACCTGTATTTCCTAAGGCAGTGGCTACACAAATCAGCTTATACCGATCTATCTATACCCAATACGTAATCTTGATCTGGTAGGCGAGACTAATCATTTTTATCTCCCTCGGAAGTACAACATTGATGCATTGGATCAGAAGACAATATTAGTCATCGGATCGTGTTCGGTTTTGGTAATTGGTCTTTAAGGTGTTTGTTTACTTTCGTGAGTTTTTCAAGTAAGATTCTGAGCTTTGAAAGTGTTCCAATCTGTTAGTTTTCCAATCTTGATTCGCCTCTTCACGCTTATATGTTCAATTTTTTTTTGTACAACTAAATCGTCAAACATCCATACGGTCCACGTTGGTAAGCTGTTACGGTAACCTATGGACGCGGAACACAAGAGGTATCACTCGCCCGTTGCTGACCCTGAGGCATAACGGTTGAAAAGTCTCATCTTCAAACCAGAATACAACAATGCGAGAGTTACTCCTCGGCGGCAAAAGTACAGATCTCTTAGACTTTACAAAATGGTATGTGAAATAAATAAAATGAAACTAACATAGGCTCAGGATGTGGTAAGTTAATTGTCAGTCAGTCAGTGAGTTGCGCAAGAATTTTGTATAGTTAGGTTGGAAGGAAGGTTGTAAGGCCATATCACGCCAGAAAACAGTCAAGTACAAAAAGCAAACAAGAGAATTAATCATTTGATACTAAAAATAAACCATAAAAGGGTTATAAGCTGTCAGCATCACATTCCACTAGGATTATTCATCAAAACCGGTAGCAAAATAAAAATATCGATTCTGACATATCGACGATATAGTACGATCGAATGAAATCTCTTGATAAATGGATCTCTACGGACCGGACGTTACAAAAAACTAAATAAAAAGTTGCTACTGTCTGGCTGGACTATTAATCAATTCTTTTGAGAGTTGACGAAGATATTTTAAGCTATTCAATTGTATGACGTCATTAGAGTCAAAAATGTTATTTTTAGCCATTTATGATATATAATTTTGGACTGGTAGACGGGCTGAAAAACCTAGGACCTAGGAAATAAGAATACTCGAATTGAAACGCATCGTAGTGGAGTGCTGCCAAATGGACCGATGACATTGTAAAGATGGAAGATGTTGAAGAAGGCTCAAGCCTTTCCATTTTGTTATCCTTTGAGGGAAGCGTATATCAATCAGTGGACAAAGCTATGCTATTAGTACCACTACTTGTAAAAATTCGTAGGAGAACGGAAGTAATACTTAAACTCATTTTAAGTTTTTGTCAAATTACTTAAAATAATATCTAGTTAGTTTATCAGTCAGATCATTCGATTTGCGGGAACTCAGTGCATGGAGGTGGCTTAAGAACGCTATAAAACCTTTGGGGGAAGCCTATGTCCAGTGGTGATCCACTTAGACAAGCTAGTGATGATGATGTTACCTTAGAAATAAAATCTTAGTAACGGAAAATAACGTGGACAAAAACGATTAATAAAGAACTTCTCCACAAAAACGATGAATAAGAACTGCGAAGTCTTACCAACTGGTCAGCATTCGTTTTATATCTATAAAATTCGATACATCCCTAATCTCTTGACTCGTACAAATACGTTAGTATATTTCACATCTTAACCTCAATACCACTGAGAATTAAAGTCAATTTGTATCGATTCTATGCAATTTTGAACGCTTATTTCTCAATATACCGAAAGGTCTATTCGAAATATTTTGTACGATTTAAAACTCTATACGATTTGTGGAAGGATGTTTCGAAATGATGTCTCAATAAGGTGTGTCGTCCACTTCAATCGATTTTGAACGAGTTTGAGCGACAAAAAATACACGATACACGTCGTTCAATCAAAATAATGACTTATTTAACATTGACAATAAAATATCGCTGCATCTATTGTGTTCCGGCCTTATAAGTAGGTGGAGGTTTAGCAGGGTAAGTTGGGTAAAATTGGCCATGACCATGCTCAGGATTTTATGCGCGATACAATGCACGACCTCGGTAGCGCGATGGACGAGTATTCGCTGAGATGTAAGAGGGGTTTGGTTACCGCTAAAACAATGTTTATTAAGTGTTTGGTAGTTGTGGGACCATGGCACTCATAGTCCATGATACCTACGATACAGGGAATCTTAGTGTGAGGTCAGCAATATGTATGTGACTGACAGCAATGTTTCAAATCTAATGTTTTCTATTTATTCATTAATAAGGAAATACAAATCATTGAATTTATTCTTTTTAAGAGCAGATGGTAATAAAGGAGTTTCTAATATTTACACTGATGTTATCAACATCAGTATAAAAAAATAGTTCTTTAAAAAAATGATCAAAACAAAGTTCAAATCTTCGATGATGCTACTTTCCCTATCTCCCCTAAATATATCCATTCAATTCCCAATCCAACTCAAAGCTGACAATACTGATTGGCTCCCATAAAGCATCGTATTGAGATATCTGTCATTGACGAAACAATGGCCAGTTCGATTCCCGGCCATGACAGGATTAGACGCGGCTTGAATGCGATCTCAGAACTGATGGACGTGATCGATGGATGTCGAATAAAAGAACATTGGACGAAATATTGACGAGCCTAGATTGTTGATCAATGAAAGTATTCAACATTACTCGTTACTGTAAAAATTCTATATTCTTATTTAGGGAACGCACGGGACACTTTCACCATACAGGATAAGTCATGGATGCCAAAGGAATCAGAACTTTTATTAGAGTGGCATTGGAAGACGAAGAAAAACCAACAGTGGGATAGAACAAGCTACTAATGAAGATGATTAAATAAATATGGGCTTATTCTTTATGCTACTGGAGGCTTATGTCACATAGAAGACTTGTTTTTTTTACTCAGCATGAGCAAAATAACTGGTAAAACCATTTCAATCATATTCTTATTCCAAGAAGAGCATACAAAAAAACTCTTCAACAATATCCTCCATATAAATATTGGCTACTGTTTTCCTTCAACGTTTCGTTACGAGTGATAGTAAAAACTCATTTGGTCGATAAAGCAAAAACAAGAAACAATACCTCTTTTTCTCGCCCTACAGTCGGTTCATCGCGAAACAATCGGCAAATGATCCACCCGGCTAATAGGCAGGCACAAATGACGATTGGAAAAGAGTAAAAAAACAGATAAGACATAAATATCTACCAGTTGTAGTCGCACTCAAGTATGATACCCGGAAAAAATCTCATAATATGATTGAAGTTATTAAAACAGGGTAATTGTTGCAGTCTTAAAATAGAACAAAGCAATAGTCATATTTTATTTTATATGTCTCGGACACTCTCGAAAAGTAACTATAAACTTTATAACGCAGTGTTATGAAGGCGTCCAACCAATCGAAGACTTATGAAGGCCATTGATGATGATGAAAAGGTTTCAAAAATGTTTGCTAATCATCTCATATTTTTTTTATCATTCAAATTTGTTTGTGATATAATTCTACTAATATTGTAAACGTGAAAGTTTGTGAGGATGGATGTTTGTTACTCTTTCAGACAAAAACTACTGAACGGATTTTGATGAAACTTTACAGTAATATAGCTTATACATCAGAATAACACATAGGCTACTTTTTATCCGGGTACTACGTGGATAAAGCCGTGGGCAGAAGCTAGTACTGCATATTTTGCATAAAAAATCACTTATATAAAGATAGTTAATAAAGTGCTTTGTGATACGGGATTTTCTATACCGGAAGTATTATCTTTTATTTCCTTCTTCTTTGACACTTTTTCTGATGATGTGCTCCAGGCTGCCACGTCATTAATGTAAGTGACTCTCAGTTCGATGTGCAGACGTTTTTTGTCTGTCTACATGATTGATAAAGAAATGCTAGGGATACGACACTCTTTCACTCCACCATATCTACCTCTTGCTAATGGCAAAAGGAAAATGTCGGCCGTATTCTATAGAAATAAAGTCCAGTTTGTCTGACGATAGGCTGCAAAGGAACCAATCCGCCCTTACAATCTTTTCAACGACAAACTTTGACGAATCGTCATTAATGAAACTTTCAGACCATTTAGAACTCTATTTCTTTGATATAAATAAGGTTTTTGAGCTGAAAAGTGAATGTGATAAGTTAGTTGATGAATAAAATCGTTCTATAGGTTCATACCGAATTGGTTTGCAAGTGTTTCATCGCTTTAATGGTAAAAATGGATGTACAATGGGATTGGTTTCCAAGGGATATTTAGAGTTTCATATTTTTGAATCTTTTAAATGTCACCTTTTATGATGATTGGGTGGTGGCTAGTGGGAAGTGAACTTTGAGTAAAATTTCAATCCTTTCATTCTCTGAGTATTTACAATTTTAAGAAGATTGTTTTTCACAAATCCGTCAAATCTATATCTATACATTATTAGTAAGCTGAAGAGTTTGTTTGTTTGAACGCGCTAATCTCTGTAACTTCCAGTAAGATTTAAAAATCTTTTTGTATTTCATATCCTTTGGTATCCATCCCCATTTTTGAGGATGGTTATAGGCTATTTAACATCATGCTGCGACAATTAGAAGCCGAACAAAAATAAAAAGTCAGAAAGAATGCTAAGCGAAAACGAAGTAATAGCGGTGACCGTGGCGCAGCTTGTTTTTGATGAAATATCTTCAAAGGCTTTTCGGCAAGTGAAATTTATCAAATCTGGATAATAATGCAATTTTAACAAGATTTTATTTTGATGTAAAACACAAAGGCTTTTTTTATTACGATCCTCTTATTTATAGAAAATTCACCATCGTGTTATACCAATTAATTTCAGATTTTATAGTTATAAACTTCCGTCAAGACCTCTTTAAACTTTTTAAAAATCTATCAAACTTTAGATCGAGGTACCTACTATGCACAACGGTATCAAAGTATTCCTCTCAAACAAACACTGAGCCAATCCGGTCGTAATCCTCTTAAATCGAAATCCCAAAACACAAAAGACCAAATACAATGGTTTAAATAAAATCTTTGAAAAAAAAACTCTGACACTGCTATTGATACCGTAAAATGTCGTGGGACCATAAATCGTAGGTCAATATCGATGGATACAAGTGTATTGTAAAATGTTTTTTGTATTCTTTGAGAAAGGTCACTATTTTTGTGAGGATCAACAGGTGCAAAAATAACCTATGAGATTATTCCTATTCCTATGATTTTGTATTCGATGTCCGATATAGGCCGAAAATAGCAAAATCAGTTGGAGAATATTTTGAACCATAAAAATGCATACCTACTCCACCTTGTCATACACCTACGAATGCCTAAACTCAGAGTCTCTATAGAATCTATAAACATTACATTACATTTGACACATGCACGCGTTTTTGTAAGTAGTTGGCATTCCAGGTCGCAAGCCCTTATTGGCCGCCGTTTATTGGAAGACCAATTAAAAATAATTGATTGCTATAAGACATTACATAAAGATCTTCAAAATGGACTTAAGTATTTAAAAATAAATTCATAATATTATCAAATGAATAAAATTCGAATGGATTTTTATTGAATTTTCAGTAAATTTTCAATCTTAGGTTACGAGTCATACAATATCGTATTCGGAGCGAGAATGCAAGCTTAATAAATTATAGAACGCAGACAGTACGCGGAATCAAAACGAATACTAGCTTTATGTGATGCTGTTTGTGTTACCAATCTCTGTCTATGGGTCTTTGATGAATTCCAATGAATTTCTTTTGATATTTTGAGTGCGATTTGGCTTCGTGTGTGGTTCATTTCCTGGATCGAGAGGAATTGTGGTGTTGTAGTTTGAGTTGAAGGTTGCGCCTAGCGTTGTTACATGAATTGATGAAAATAAATAAAGAAACAGCCAACAGACATAGACGAGTATTGAACGAATATCTTCAGAACATGATATTCATGATATAAAAGCCAAAAGTTAAAGAAATAAATATAATGACATTCCCTTGTCAATACATCTATGAAAATCTGATGTATGTTCACAAAAATACTCATTTGTTTAAGAAAAAAGCGACAATCACAATGTTAATACTAGAAATAAAGATAAACTCGCTGTTGCCACTTGTAAACTCCATAAAGTTAGTAAATCGTTTAAAGGGCACTGTGTACGCTTTTAAAACAAACTCCCAAGAGATATACAAAAATTATCAATGAACAAATTTAAAAACGTAATTAAACAAAAACTTTATAAAAAGGCATACTATAAAATATCTGATTATTTAGATGACAAAAACTCTTGGGATTGAAAATGCTCCAACTCGAACCTATTGTTTTGTAAAAGGATCATTAAAAAGAATAAACAGCCTTGTTTTCTTGCATTTCTTTCCTGGCTTGGTCGCGGAGGAACAGACAGTACATAAAAACCGACGTTTCAAAGTGATCCTTTAGATTTTATTAAATAAATGAATTTTGACTTTGACTTTATAATTAGAAGTTTAACGAGTCTTTGTCGCGTTTACCTTTTTTATTATCTTCCCGACGTTTCGACTGTATTGCAACAGCCGTGGTCACGGGATGACTGGAGTATACGGAGCTACCGTCGAGAAATAAAGGCAGTAGCCGCAACTACCCTCATTTCATCTTCGGAATCAGAAAAGTCCATGTTCACATTACGGCACACTACACTAACCGTATCATCGCACTGCACAATCGGATCGCGACAGGAACACCTGTTTATCACGGGATTCCAGGACGCAGAGAGCGATTTAAATAAAGAAGTACCCAAATTTTCACGATTAAAATTTGGGTACTTCTTTATTTAAATCGCTTCACGAACCATCCTTTTAATATTGGCGTTCACTGGATAGCACCTTAGGGTCATGAAGCTCGATCCAGTGGTTTGGTCCTGAGTCCACAAGTTGTTCCGCTATGGCCGAATTGTTGATTTGGCGATTTTTGACAGCTGGGTCAAAGAGGATATTGCTCTTATAAATTTACTTAGCGTTAAAACTAAACAGTCGATTGAACCGCTATCTATCTTTGGAAGGTTAATTCTTACCATCATCCCATTTACATGTTTCAATTTAAACTCACATTGGATGTATATCAATCATCTCCCATAAACATGAAAATAAAGAATAAATTTTGTTTGAGTCGAGCCGGTAAAATCAATATTGTATGCAATCCTCGTAATAATGCAGTCAGTGGTCATAAAAGTTCAGTTTTGAGATGAGGTCCTATTCTGCCATGTAAGTGGCTGAGATCCATCTATTGCATTTCACTGCAGAATTTATAACAAGATTTCAAAAAAAAAATCCTCATATACATACTTTGACGATCTCTGTGGCGTGAATATGTTTGTATGATCTGTAAATATTTGTCTCGGTTTGGGTGTTTTCTATATAAGTAGTATATCAGTCATGTACTTCCCATAATACAAGCTCTGCTTAGTTTGGGGCTAGATGATGCTCTGTGAAAAATATACTATAAAGTGTCTATTTTACTTTATTTATATATTTTATTTATTGCGTTTGCTCTTTAAGGACATCTAGTGGTAGTCAGATCCTCCAAACATTTGGCACATGCCCGCGTTTTACCAATAGTTCGTATTCCACGTGGCAGGGACACAGCAATGCAAGTATGCAAGTACGATATTAGTAACTCGACATTCGAACGAAATGGAACATCTATACTTGACATGGCTATTTACACGACTCAACAGTCGTCAAGTGCTTAGTTAATAGTGGTGGAGTAGTCACATATCTTCTACTTGTCGCTTAGTAAATAGGATAGGCTAGTGCAAGTGAATAGGCTTCTATTCACTTGTACTTGCTGGTTTCAGTAATACTTATCTGATCAGCGTGTTTACACGCAATAAAAACGTAGTTACTAAGTATTAGCTACGAAGCTCGTGTAAACTAAGCAATATTTATGGAGATTTTTCCCTATAGGGCCTATGCTGAGTTACGAATACATTCATAACTTGTCGTAAAGATAACCGTTTCGTCAATTTTTGTATGGAAATCTTGTCGATACGGTCAACGTTTTGACATGTATATACTCAGCATAGATCTTAAGTTCTTTGACAAATAATATATTAAAAAGAATAGCATAGCATCTGTTTTCGAATTTTAATACTTAAATTGAACTTTTCCCGGTTGATCTCATCAGTATCATCCCGCCTTCCAGAATACTCGACCTGCGCCGGCGCCGCACGCACTCTTTAATTTGTAAATTGTACCGGCTAGCGCCATCTATCTGCCAGCGGTGTCTTCACCCCCTGCCTGCTACCGTTTGATAGTCGTTTTACTAAAAACTTGTACACAGATGTAATCAAGATAAATCTTCTGAGAAAGGACGGTTTTTCTGGTTATTTGGTTTTTAAGTGTACTTTTTACACCGTCACACTTAAGAGTTCTTTGTTAAATTAGTCATAATAAGGTATGTATTCCAAGCATTATTCAAATGAATTAGAAATAAGGTCTGTTTTTTGAAACTGAAAAAACAGTTAAGGTTTTTATAAGATCCTTCGAGATTGGTGTTTTCTGAATATTATAAAAATGTTCTTTGGTTAAAAAAACCGACGTACCTACTTTCTAATTAAACATAATAGTGCTTGAAATATTTAGTTATATACAAATTTTGCCTTCATTATTTTGTCAAATTTAAAAAAAAAAACTTTGAAAGACGTCAGCGTCTTACGATTAAAATGATTAGTTCCAAAGGTGAAATTATCTTTAAATATATCATATATAAGTCTAGATTATGTGTATTAAATAATTCGATACAAATAAACCAATAAACAGTAGCACTTCGCCACTATAAAATCGATTCCCGAAACGAATCGAATGTTTCCATAACGACGTAATTACGATCGAGTCGGCAATCGATGGCGGCACCTTTGACGTAAGACCAATGACCAATCAGATGGATTGGAAGTGCAGTTGGCAACATTTTTTTTTATTTATGGCAATTTCGCTGTTATTCTGTGCACTTTTAACCATTAATTTTTTTTAATTTAAATTATATTAGGTTTCACATTTAGCGTGGCACTGCCAGCATTTTGGGAAAGCTTCTGCTTAGCAATAGCAATATCAGTTGCTATCTAAAGATCATTTGCAACGGTCTTAGATGGCTAGACTGTTTCATCTATTTATGTTGTTTTTACTGTCCTAAGTTTAATCATTATTTTTAATAATAAACTTTTCTAAACTTTAATATTGATTTTTTAACTACATAGAACAAAATTGATCTTAATACCAACAACTAATATACCAGAAACGCAAAGAAAAGTTCAAGAAATTACTAATAAAACATTATAAATTTAATGAAATTGGATCGAAATTGAAACAATCTTTTACATTTCTATGCCTTTGATTGATTTCAAAAGTTGCATTCCTATTAATTTATGAAATTGCAACAATGCAATTGATTTTTACTTTTAACATATTTCATCACAAACCTCGACTCAATCCAAACGAATTTAAACTATACTGAGTATCAAAAGGATATATTTTCAAGATAACAGCATAGACTCTTATGATTTTATAGTTGAGGATTCGGAAAATATAACTCTAAACCTAGATAGAGATGGATATATAGAAACAAATGAGAGTGAAAGGGAGAGAGATGACGCCACCGGAATGAGTAAGACCAGTAGCACAATTACAGTGATTTCGGCGTTGGAGCAATCTTCTTGCCGCATCCCGGCATATAATTAGATAGGTAGTCTTAGTAATCGAATGCGGTGTGGTCTGTCTGTTGTCATTATTTTCATTATTGTACGCAATTCGCTAATCTTGATTGTGATTGCATTGGCTTCTGATGTTTAGATTGGTTATTTTTATGTTCTTTGGATTATAATCTTTTGTTTTTAAATGTGGCGTCACGAGCGTGCGTTTGACGTAAGAGTATTTAAATTTAAATAATGCTGGGCATTTTCACACAGCATCATCTAGCCTCAAAGTAAGCAGAGCTTTTGTTACGGGAACTACATGACTGTTATACTACTTATATACATGTTCTTATGTAAATACATAAATATTATACGTAGAAAACACCCAGATCCCGAGAATATTTCCAAATACAAACATTTGTTCCGCAGCGGGAATCGAACCCGCAACCTTCTGCGTCTCAGACAGGCCTTCGCCCACTGAGGAGATGTCGTCAAGAGTATGTTTGTTTGTTTGCCTGTTGCCATTAAATCCAAAACGGCTTATGGGATTCCAATGAGGTTATATCTGATCGATTTGTATATCTTCAAAGATGGTTCTCTAATAGGTTTTAAAGTCACTAAAGGGCGCCACAATAGTCGATAAATATACATTGGTATTTTTAGGGTTCCGTACCTCAAAGGAAAAAACGGAAACCTTTAGGATCACTTTGTTGTCCGTCTGTCTGTCTGTCTGTCAAGACCCTTTATATCGGGAACGCGTGAATGTATCGAGTTGAAATTAAAACCATATACTCAGGTCTACAGTCCCTTGACACTGTGAAAAAATAAAACTTTAAAGTTAACGAAAAAAAATACGGCCGTTTATGCCAAAAAAACGTTTTTTTTTACCACAAGTACCTACAGGGAAAAATCTGAAAACTATACATTTGTTTCGGAAACTAAATATCGGGAAAAGCTCTGAAAAAACTATGAGACTCTATTCCTGAACTATTTATAATATGTACCTACAAATTTGCACGGAACCCTCGGTGGGTGAGTATGACTCGCACTTGTCCTGTTTTTTTTTCTATTAAATTAGTTGTGCATTATTTGGCTCAATATTTTTCTAGATCAGTTATTTTCACTTATATGTTACGCATAAATTTCCACTATTAATATTTTAGAACTAAACAAGTTATACCTACTACCTAATTTCCTACGTATTATCATATCGTGAGGAAACCAACATGCACTGGAACCAAAAGTTCGAAGCCATGTGCTATCAGTTAGGGTTCCAATAAGCGTCGATAGACTTGCAACCTATGCAACCTATGGTATGCTAACTACTTACACTTTATTGTACACCACAAGATAGCAAAATAAACAAAAACTCAATATTATGACTTAAAGTAAAATGGGCGGTCTTATCGCTTAAAAACTATATCTTCCAGACAACCTTGGGATGGAGCGGAAAGTATGCAATTATCATCATCATCATCAGCCTATATTAGTCCACTGCTGGACATAGGCCTCCCCTAATGAGCGCCATAGCGCCCTGTCTTCAGCTTGCCGCATCCAGCATCTGCCTGCAGTCTTTCGCAGATCGTCATCCCACCTGGCCGGAGGGCGTCCTACACTACTTTTGCCGAGTCGCGGTCTCCACTCAAGAACACGTTTACCCCAGCGGTTATCGGTTCTTCGCGAGATATGACCGGCCCACTGCCACTTCAGCTTGCTAATTCGTTGAGCTATATCGATAACTTTGGTTCTCTGACGGATGTATTCGTTATGAATCTTATCCTTCAGAGAGACTCCGAGCATAGCTCTTTCCATAGCTCGCTGAGCGACTTTGAACTGGTGGACCAGCCCTATCGTGAGTGTCCACGTCTCAGCTCCATAGGTCATGACGGGTAGGACGCACTGATTGAAAACTTTCGTTTTCAAGCATTGCGGTATGGATGACGAGAAGACTCCACGTAGTTTTCCAAACGCTGCCCAGCCTAGCTGGATCCTCCACTTGGCCTCCTTCTCGAAATTGTTTTTACCCAACTGCAGAATCTGCCCAAGGTAAGTATATTCGGAAACAATTTCGAGAAGGTGCAATTGTAAGAATGAATTTCGAGATTTTTATTTTCTGACTAGATTTTCTAGGATAATACCTCTAAGTTGGGAGTAGCCCCTACTTGGTATCTTAAAAGATCTACTCACTGAGTATGTATCTGAGGAAGTCTATTATGAAGAATACAGTCGTCAGCGTATTTGTTTTCAGTAACAGAAAGTAACTTAAGGTAACCCCCACCAATTTCATGTAAATACCACCTCGAGACGAAACATCACGAAAACGAAATCTTTAAATCTAAAACAATGTACACGACCACACTTTAGATCTTCCGATAATGCAATAAAGTATATTTTATTAAAATTTATGTCTCATTTCAACTTCTGGGAATAACATGAGTATTAATCGACTAATATGAATTCAGTTCGTGTTTCTATTTGATATGTTTTGTCGTCAGAGCTTGTAATGGGATTGAAAGTATAATTAATTTGAATATTGATTTTTTGACTTTTGAATTTGGTTGTGTTATTTTCTATAAAATATTGTAGGTTAATATTAAATTAAGCAGATAAATCATATCTTCGAAAAAATTACCTTTGATTTTGACTAGCCTCTGCCCAGGGCTTCGCCCTTGTGATACTTTAATAAAAGGAACCTTTGTTTTATTTCAGGTCTCGTACCTACCTATCATACCTATTTCGAACTTCATATAAATCCGTTCAGTACTTACGCAGATATTTTGGTTAACTAAAACTTTCGGAAACAATATTAAAAGAACAGCAAAATGTTGATTGTTTATTTTTTAAATAATGTTTGTACAGTAATTTAACCCTTTTCCTGATGATGTTTTCAAAGTAAAAAACAAAGTCTTTTAATCGTATATTTATATAATACTAGCTGCGCCCCGCGGTTTCACCCGCGTAAGTTTCGATTCCGGCGGAATATCGGCGATCTAATTAAATTTTAGAACACAAAAGCTGCTATTGTGACTTAACTATGATAGTAAGATATATTCCCTTGCGAACTTTTTTGTAGGTAATAATGAGTACTTTAATCATGTAGTACATCATTTTTATATATCATCAATCGTTTTCTCAGCGCACGCCAAATAATGAATTTTATAGGCAACATTTTGCTACTTTGGGTTACATTATTGCAATTTTCTTAAGGATCTCAATTTTTTATTAAATAAATTATAGCCTAAGTTACTTCCTGATAATTTAGCTTTCATTTGGTGAAAAAATGGTTAAAATCGGTCCAGTAGTTTCGGAGCTTATTCGATACAAACAAACAAACAAACAAAAATATATTTCCTCTTTATAATATTAGTGTAGATTCTAAATTTAAAATGCGACAACAAAGCGACACAAGTTCTGAGTACTGCTTCATAGAAGCCGCAACAGAGAGATAGTGTTCACTCATTTGTCAAAGCGCGTGGATATTTATTTATTGCAGACCCTCCACGCATAAGGAATACCTGAGCATTTTTTTACCAACCGTACCTTTCATATTTAAATAACTCTTGTGCACCTTATTGTTACGGTCTAAGAACCGAAAGTTGAACTAAGAGATGCGTTACAAAAACACATTAAAATTGTCGGTTTAAATTTGTTGACAATTATTAAGTTTTTGACAGTAAATATAAAAATTGAGCCTTGTGTTCTGGTCTTTAAGGATCCCATAATTTTACGGGACAGTATATACATAATGGTTTCCAATAAATGGATATAAATTTAAAATCTATACGCGGTCGTTTGGACCCAAGCCACCGGTTCGAGTGTTAATAGATTATATGACCTTACTGGTTGTTTTATTGCTTAATTTCTATAATAAGTCATTAATTTTGTTCCTTTGAGTACGAAAAAGAGCTTTAATGTTCAAAGGGTTTAAAAAGTTTTACTTACAATTTGTCATTGTTTGGTTCTTTCTTTCTTAATTTTAGTAGAAGGACACTATTCGTTTTTTGTGATTACCATTACGTGTTCATACCCAAACCGATATTATGTTCTATATCCACCTCAATAATTACTCTAAAGCACTTTTATCCTATCCTATCCTAACCTACTAATATTATAAACGCGAAAGTTTGTGAGGATGTTTGTTTGTTACTCTTTCACGCAAAAACTACTTAACGGATTTTAATGAAACTTTACAGTAATATAGCTTATACATCAGAATAACACATAGGCTACTTTTTAACTGGGTACCAAGCGAGTGAAGCCACGGGTGGAAGCTAGTTTACTAATAAATGCAGTTATTTGTCGTGAGAATAGATTTATAGGTTGATCGTGGTTGAAATATTTTATCTGTGTTTGGGTGTTTTGGTACAACGGTACTCCGAAATATATATAATGTGTCTGTTGGTTGAAAAAATATTGTCATCATAACACAGAACTTTTAAATCATTTCCTATCAGCTCTTTATCAATCCATAGATTAAGATAGATGTTATTCGTGAGACGAGTTATTACTTACGCGCGACTTTGCCTGCAATTCCTTGGAATCACCCACGCAGGGCTCGGGAGAGAAGTAACATATTAATATTGCAACTGAGGTATGGGTTATGGAGGCGACAAAATATTTTGCAGTTTTTTTAACACATACGCCTCTATAGACACAACATAAATCCTACTATCCTTCTTCCTACTAATATTATAAACGCGAAAGTTTGTAAAGATGGATGTTTGTTATTCTTTCACGCAAAAACTACTGAACGGATTTTAATGAAAATTTACAATAATATAGCTTATACATCAGAATAATACATATGCTACTTTTTATCCGGGTACCACACGGGCGAAGCCGTGGGCAAAGGCTAGACAACAATAAAATGACCCGCTGCAAAAAAAAAATCCTTCAGAACAGGTAACGTATCAGGTGCCTGCTCTTGTACAGGGTGTTTCAGACGTCAATAGGCGAAGGTAACCGCTTTCCATCAGGTGGGTTTAAGTCTGTTTGTCTCGTCAAAAAAAGGACCCTCTAGTTACTAGTATTGAAGATACTTATCAGAAAACGATAATCGAAGTCAAAACCGTATTTCAACTCAATAGGACTTTTTGGAGATAAATTGTAACATACAAACTAACCTCTTACTTTAAATGCATGTATGTATACGTTCTTCTGTCGTCTCTGAAAAAAAAACTAGTATATAATTTCCCATAAAACAAGCTCTGCTTACTTTAGGGCTAGATGAAGCTGTGTGAAAAATGTCCAGCATTATTTATTTATTTATAAGGGAATTTGAAGTCATCGATTCCATCCTTCCTCTGACATGACACTGGTTATTTCATAGTCTGCGGGAGGATAGGCCGATTCCATTAGCAGCATATCTCTGATCTAACTCTGTGGTCTAAGGCCATAGTGTTCCCCTGTTCTTTGTCTATGTATTGTCCAGTAGATATTAGTTTCTGGGCATTGTGCATTCTGAATTGATTAGGGTTTGATATGTTGCTGTTGTTTAACTTATAGAACTGGTTTTGAGGAAGGGAATTGTACTGGAGAACAGACCAATGACCGATCGGTCACTAGTCATTGCAAATTGGCCTTTTTAATACAAATAAAATGGCAAAAAAGCGTACGGACTATCTGTTGGTAAGCGGTTACTTAACCTATGAACGCTTTTGGCATCAGAGATATCACTTGTGCGTTGCTGTCCCTGAGACATAACGGATGAAAGTCTCATTTTCCTGTAATTTCGCCGGCACCTGTACTCTTCAAACTTGAACACAGCAATGTTCCGTAATACCAAAAAATATGAATGAAAACTTGTTGTATTTTTACATTGTGTTGTTATTCTGTAACTAGACAATATAATCTATGTATCTAACCAAACGATACGTAAGGTATTGTTGTTTTTAATACGAAACAAATAAGAAGAAAACATGCCATGTATGACGTAAAAATATCCAAAATGCGATTCGTTTACATTTCATTTTAGGTAAGTATTTTGAAAAAATATATAGCAAGGTACGTAGATAAATACTATTCGAATGCTAATAATAACATTATATGATGGAAATAAGCTCTAATTACAAATTACTATGGTATTACGTTTGTATGGGCAATTCATCCAACGCAGGCCTCTTAACTACTTATCTTTGGGTATTTGGTGTTACGATAATCCAAACAATTATTACTATTTTTAGCCTGCATCGTCTCAGTGCAGGGCAAAGGCCTGACTATCTCCTCTCCATTCTTCTCGATCCTGGGGTATTAGAGGCAAATCCTTTTCAAGGAGTCAAGATGGTCCCGTCACTTCAGTCTAGGTCTACCGCGAATTCATCTACAGAAGGTCCCGCTCGATAGCTGTTCTTGCCCAAAGATGTCTCGGAATTGGGAATACATGTCCGATGTTATCCAAAGACGA
Organism: Perizoma flavofasciatum; assembly: GCA_958496245.1. Taxonomy (NCBI): domain Eukaryota; kingdom Metazoa; phylum Arthropoda; class Insecta; order Lepidoptera; family Geometridae; genus Perizoma; species Perizoma flavofasciatum. The sequence goes on along the minus strand of OY292440.1, from coordinate 9,974,918 downwards.
TAAATATTTTAGTCATATACTAACTGTCTTATGAAGTCTTTGTTTTGTAACTTTAAAGAACAATAACAGACAAACAAACATGTACGTCAAGACTGTATTCCTCATAGATCCCTCAGATACATACTCAGTGTGCAGCTCTTTGAGGATACCAAGTAGGTAGTCAGAAACAAGTCCAAACTTTATATTTGGCACATTTCTGCGTTTTGCAAATAGCTAGTGTTCCACGTGACACTAACCGATGGTGTATTCCTTCAAATTATTGGGTCTAGGGCATACCAGTTTAACCGGGGTACCGTCCACTAGATCAATACGGCTCACAAACTGAAAAGACAACTTAAAATACATTGCTGTATACACCCCTTAACCCTTTCCTCGAAAACAATATTAATAACACACCAATGTTCCTCGTAAGGTCAACCTTCTCAGAAGTGAACGAACCTTATAACTTCCCTAGAAACTGTTCATCTTTCTATGTCCTACTAACTTCGGCTTATTCTCTGGTAAGTTGTATACTAACTATGTACTGTTCTGTGGTCCAGCTCCTGATGGTAAGAAATGATTGTAAACATCTCGATGTTGTCGTCACGTATATCTCGCTCGAGCATGTCCTATGACGTAGTTTTATTGTGATGTTGACTTTTGTATGAGAAGTATGGTTGTACTATTAATTATTCTGTGGCTATGGTCATGAATGTATGTAGTCTTATGATCCATGTCTCGAGGCACAAAGCTCGAATGCAGCTATGATTCTCTACGGGTCCATATACGAGCTGGGTCATGAAAATGTTTGATGTAGTCTAGGAGGGTACGATAGAACTGAAATCGATGAAAATCGACGAAGTCCCTAAAAAAGGAGAATAAAAAAAAAACATATCCATGTCTACTCGTAACTCGGTGTTGGATTCATAATTCTGCCTTTTGCGGTGGAAACCTTAGGTCCGAGTGTCACTGATGCGTCGCTCCTTTACAGATAAATCTCGAAGAGGCTGATGGACAAAAACAATGACCAAAGCTGGCGCTTACCTCCGCCAGAAAATTAGCATTGCTATTCAACGAGGTAATGTCACCAGCCTTTTGGGTATCCTGCCTGCGGTCGGTAACTATTACCATAGGTAGAAAACCGTGTTCTCTTCCTAATTTAATATTATATAATTATTTAATTCGTTTTTTTCGGTGTATAAAGTATTTGTATTTTAATATAATATATAAAAAAACTTAGTTTTATGTTTTTTTTTTATATATTGCTTATCTGCACCACCTGGGGCTTTGCTGAAGCTCCTACTCTGAAGAAGGTACTTTTTTTGCAGCAGTTAGTTCAGGATTACTAGTAATATCCTTTCCAGTACCCTAACATAATTACAGATAGATGGCAAGACGTCGCGGTTCCAATATCTTCCTGGAAAATAAATTCCCAGTAGACTTAGTGGATCTCGTATTATCATCTCCAGTTTATACTCCAGGTGGGGGGTCAGCTTCCCACTAGGCCATCGCACAATTTATCACTCTTTAAATAATTCTATCCTTATCTTCAAAGATTGACCACTAAACGTTGTTTTTGTTTGTCCAAAACATTAGTTACTTGTTTCGTTTCGTCGGAATTTTTTTAAGATTCGATCTTTCCGATCGAATGGGTATTGCTACCGACTCGATTTCCATCAAAACCAACCTAACCTTACTCGAATACACGATATTGTATGCGATTATAGCTTCTATCTCATCAAGATAGATTCTCGCGACGGTTAAGGAAAGTGTAGAAATAAGGTTTGCAAATATTTTTGAATATTTTTTCTGGTCGAACGCGGATGGTTCATTCAGCCATGATAGCCCGTCAATCGGATTCCAATTTCAAAAGCAAACGTGTCAATTCGACATTGGTTTTTAAATCGATTGTTTGTTGATTATACTTCAACTTTTATTTGCGAGGATCCAACAAATTATTTTGAGCCGGATAAGTCGAAACACCATTAGAATCGAATAAAGTATGGTTGCAAAGATAAGCAAATAAATATATAAACACAAAATGTATTCTCACAAGCAACCAAAAATTGGAAACGCATTATCGCGATGCGACGCTATGCAATATTACAAGAATGTATATTTTTTTTCAATAACATCACAGCGGGTCGGCCATCCGTAAGGCCGTTTGACAACTAAAAATAGGGACACCCAATGCTTAACCAAAGAAGACATACATTAAACAAGCAATAATTATAATTCACGGAGGACATTACTTTTATAGAGGGAGTTAAGTCATAAGTGGAAGCGTGCAGGCGGTTTACAATAGAATTGAACAAACTCGCAGACTGATCCTGGGTGCTCCCAGGTGCGCGATGCTAGTAAGCTAATCGCTTTCAAAAAAGTTATACGTCTATTGGTATTTATGTAGACGATATTAAATCCAAAATGCCTGCTTTTCTTTTGGTGAAAAGGAGATATTGTCATGCAGCATGAAACCAAAATGTAGTCTGTAGATTATCGAATAGCCAATGCTGTTATTATACCAGCTAATATTATTTATTATTATTAGTTTTTTTTTTGTTTAACCTTATTTTGGTTTCACTTTGTTTAACTCCCTCTTTTGTACATAGGTATAACTTTTTTTGGGCAATGCCCCTTTACTGCAGCAATTTAACCTGTTCTTATAACCTCATGATGTAAACATTTATAGGTATTTAAGTAAAATACTTGCTGTTTTTAGCAGCCTTCCAAATACCTACAATGTAAGTACTGTAATATTTTTCGACGTAACCAAATGTACTGTATGTTCCCAAGGTTAAAAAAAAACTCGTAGTAAGAGCATTGCTATATTTTCATCAACGTTTCCATTTCCTGTAAGTTCCTTTGTTCTTCCACCGAACCGCTTGCTCAGCGTTCTATTAGTAAGATCTAATCAGTTTCAATGCCCGAATGTTGGCGTTGATATTTTTCTCCGTGGTGCATTTTTCACTTGTGTCTTGTATATTGAACCGGATTCGTAAGGTCATTTAGGCTACAAACTGACGATTATTGCGAGAATGCAATATTGATGCTGGAATCGGTAATTTGTATTTTGCAATTTATTTTTAAACGGCATTAAAAGTAAAATTATGTAGCGCCTTTTGGAATGGTAAGTCAGTTTTGCTGTTTATTGAAATGATTCATGTCTCTGTCATTATAATATTGAATTGTACTTTCCAATTTGCTTGAAAATATCACAACAAATAAGTAAATTAAAGTGGTTAGTTAAGCTTTTAATGAGAATCCAGGTCTCTTCAAGCGAAGTATGAACAGGTTACTTCGTGATGTCCATGCGTCATCTTCGGCTATATCATAACTTACAAACAGGTGAGATTATGGCTATATTCTCGATGAAAATAAAGCTCCAATTTTCATCAGTTGGATTGTAAAAACTAACCTGCTCAAATTATTATAAGATTCTACAGAAAAAAATACTCCTAAAAATAAAATAAAATAGAACCCAACAGACATATATAAAGTCGTGATCCCACATAGGGATTGCCTGTGGCGTTGGTAACAGGAACTAGCACAGTGCCACCACGATACCCAGACTCGAAACAAATATTTGCAGAACACGCAAACATTCGTCCCGCAGCGCGAATCGACCTCGAACCACGAATCGACCTCGAACTAACCAGATCGCAGCTGGATTTAATAAAAAAATATAGATATTTAGGATCACTACGCTTCTTTAGCCACGTACCACGCAAGCTAATCTATGGGCATAATTTTTTTGGCATAAAACTCTTGATAGCTAACAATTTCACCCAATTTCTATCATCCAATCCTGTTTATTCCTTCTACCAATCAAACTTTTTCACGAGCACAATAATACCTTACGAATTTATAACAAAAACGATAGAAAACCGGAATTATTACCTCCCTGAGGGTGGGAGGAAGAAATATGACATTTGGTAGGGGAGAGCAACATTTAAAAAAGTTTGATTGAGACGAACCAAAAGTTTTGATTGTATCTCGAAGATACGAGAATAACAAGGTATAAATATGAAAAGTAGGGTAGTTACTGACTATAGACAAGTTAAAACAAAACAAATAGAGTAAATTTTAAAAAAATTCGTCAAATGTTTTTACAAAATTTTACCCTTACCTCTGATTTATAGATGATTTCTTCTAATTAAAATATTTTGTAGTTAACTTATTCATAAGTACCCATTTTTTCAACTTGACTCAAAGAACTCTCGTCGAAGAATTCTCTTGATCAATCAATAAACTCCTGTCAACACTAAAATACATTACAACTTACAGACATTTTAATTATTTTGTCAAATTCACGTAATTTCAAAGGTAGATAATAAATAATGAGTGTTCTCGTGAGACGTCCCGTCCAACAGATATTTTATCAAATATTTTAAACAAATCATAATCTGCAGCGTGTGGCAGTCAGTAACGGGTATAATTATTTACGTACTATTATTGATTCGTAAATATTGCAGCTAACAAACGATTTTTTGCTATATTTTTATAATATAGTAAAATATCCTCAACTTTTTTTTACTATATTTTTACAAAAATCTCACCTTTCTGTGACCTCCCCAAAATCACCCAGGACCGAAGAAGAAACGTCCTCTTTTTGGGGTTTGCTCTTTTACTAGTGGCGTAAGTAGAGCCCAAAATTACTTTAAACTTTTTACTTTATCACGGAAAAGTAGCACACAAAAATAATTCTAATTCGCCGCGTAAAACCGTTCTCATTCATCATTACGTGCATCAGCGCCTCCCTCATCAAATCATCGGTACAGAATCTGGAGAAGGGATACCTTAAGAACGTGCACCCATCACCTGAAACAAGAAACTCAGGTATATCCTTTCTTTCTTTCTCTTAAATTTTATCAAAAAAGTAAGAAACTGTTACGGTCATTGACTTTAAGTTAGTTATGGATATTTCGGTTTATAAACAAAGCTATGGAGATTGATTAATTGTCATGACCATCTAATAAAACACGAGTATCTATTATATAGTTGTTTTTTCACTAAATTGAACATAACAAATTGTTGCTCTATCATTCTTACCTCTAAATTCAAAACGAAAAACTTGTAGATAATATTTTCTTATGTTTATGTACATAGACTTCCAAATGGATCAAAATATATAATCGGAATCATTATCAAGAAAACCACTGCTGGGCATAGGCTTTCCCCAAAGAACGCCATGGGCCACTCCATCATCCAACTCAATATTTAAGATGTCATCAGTTCCTTTAAGTGCTGCCCCGCTTTCCTATTTATATGCTGGTTATTTAAGAAGTTTCATATTTATTCAACTTTGCCTGCGACATGTTTATGTACCAAACGTTGCCTCAACAAAGTTAGATTGGCTCCCATCGAATGATGTCTCCATTCTGACAGATCATAAAAATACTGAAATTGGAGTTGTCGCGACATGGACGTAGTAAACGGGTTAGATTAAACTGAATTGTTTCATTATTACTTTATGTTGTTTTCTGCGGAATATTTTAGAGGTTATATAAGTTAGTTGAGGTGGCAACGGACTGGTCATATAGCTCTCCAGAACTAAAAAACGCTGGAAAATAACGGTTCTCGAATGGCGAATAATTACCAGCCAACGCCGTGTAATGTGTATCCTTGTGGCTACCAGGTTACAGAAAGTCCGTGGATAAAGGTTTTCAGGCAGGATTGTAAGATCTAGTTATTTATGACAAAGTCAATATAGTAGAATAGATTAGTCCCAACAGCAGTGAGATAAAAATTTTACAAGTTATGATGAAAAAAAAATGTTAATGACTTAAGGGGAGGGCCTTAACATCACCTCAGATGGACAACCTCTCTTCTTCTTCTCTTAGCTCTAATAAATAATAATATGTTCAAGTTTAAAAAGGAAATGCTGCTCTAGCAAAAGAGTAAGCTTAAACTCAGAGTATAATTTTATTGTATTAAACTACTTACCTAATATAATATAAATATTATATTCTACTATGTTAAGTATGATTATTATTATTATGATGTGTATGTTCTGGAATATTGTCTAGAACGAAGTTTTTGTCAGGATGATATGATGATGAGGGGGTAGTCATAAAGTTTTTTATTGACTATCTAAATGTCAGTAAGTAACAGAGGCACGTCCAATCCTGACTAAAACTTAAAATTACATAATTTGATCAGACTACCTTCTCCACTTTTTTTGTTACAGCCAAAAACCCCAGCGTTATGATTATGTACCTTTGTATATAAAAATAAAGACTGTGATTACTAAATTAGTTATCTGAATTTGATAAAAAAATACAGTGTAAATTAAATAGATACGGGGATTTTTGGAACTCTTGTCGGGAAAACCTTTTTGCTTCCCCTTTGGGTACTGGAAGGAGATTTATGGAAAAAGCCGATGGTTGGTGACACATCTTATACATGCTGATCTGAAAACCATTTTGCCTTTTCAGTCAATAAAAATTTCGTTGTTTTTGATATAAGTACGTCCCATCTCATTTTAGTTTTCGGCCTATGTAAAACCATTACCTTTTCATTGTTTGTGCCAAATAAGCTTATAATCTATTTTATTCTAACATGAGAAACTGTATTGCACCAATCAAAACACACACTAAAAACTATTCAATTGATAATCTTGAAATAATGAAAGCAATAAATATTATTAGAGAAAGCATCAGTGTCATCCTTTCATCCATTTCAAGAATTTAATTAATTTAATTCTTTAAATTCTCGTGATAAATCATGTCATACAACTCATACAACAATGTGGGCCAAACCTCGTACTCAGGCTAGATAAGTGGTCACCGTAAAACGAATAGCAAACGAATCGCTCATAAAATGCAGGATGAGCGACTACGTAAAAGCAAAAGTAGGATCAATTAGTCGGCCTCTGTTTGAGACTAATTGGTCCTGCTTTTGCTTTGGTCAAGACAGATTCACTCGTGGTGTCGTGGTGGTTTGGTTATTAATTTTAAATTTAAATGTTTTGCTCTTAGAACATTTAGGTTTTACATTATTTTAAGCACTCATGGCGTAGCCCGCCTAGTGGTTTAGGGTTTTAGCAACATTTCACCAGGATTCTTTTGAATTGGTGACTGAAAATTAGATTGATTCTGTACTTTGGAGGGCTTTATTAAACACTAATCCATATCGGAAGCCTTTCGGTGTCCTGAAAACACCAACAAAGTGCATGAAAGTAATTCTTATTTTCAGCCAATCGATTGTAATATGTTTGCCTGACTCAGGCAGGTCTATGTATGCATGTAGGGTTTTTTATTACTTTGTATTGAATAAAGTATCGTTGGACGCGTCGTGATCTCGAAAGTGATATAGGGTAATAAAAGCATCAAAAAAATTATATGGCCATTGCCACCCATATCATCTTATATATAATATATTTTCTTGCAATCACATTGATATGGGCCGGTAACCTAAAAAAGATCTTGACCACACGATCTCAACAAGTTTTACGGTATTCATCCGAAGAAAGAGCAGTTGACCTTGTTTATCGAAGAGCACTTGTCTAGTAGCGCAAGTTCTTGGGGCAGCAAAAACTGCCTTCAATATGAATTGTGGGCGTATCTTTAAACAATAATCGGGGGTCTACTAAGGATACTCGATTGTTACCTGAGTTTGACGAACTCGACTACTAAATAATGAAATTGATACAATTTTTGAAATAATTAGTAAAATACTCCGTTCGCATTTGAGTTGTTTCCACACAAAAATTACAAAAATGTTATCGAAAAAAAAATTACAATTTTGGAAAATCCAATCTGTGTGTTCCTTTTGTATCGCCTGTCAGGATAATGTGAGATCCATAGCCAATAGGTTTTTATTCATTTAAATCTATAGGATCAAGAAACTTCTTCCAGCAGTGCAGGTCTCTCAAAATCTATTATTTTCATGAAAATAATAGATTTTGGATTCAAGAATTGAATCAGTGTCACCATTGAAATAAGTATATATTGCTGCATATGTGTTTGCATTGTAATTTAATTTATGATTTCTTTACGAGTTCTGTAGCGTGACTCGTTACAATGAAGAGGAGACCTGAATTTCTCGATATTACTTTATGAAAGTAATACTTGGCAGAGTAACATAGTGTTTCTATAAGCGGCAGCTTAATTAGTTCAAGATTTTTTAGCTTTTACCATTTATCTTGATATTGTAAAACGTTTCTGACTTATTGCAAATCAAATAAACATATTCACAACGAATAACTATAAATTATGTATAAACGTACGTTTAATTTCGGTTTTTTTCAAATTTTTATACTACACGGTGACTATTTAAGGTATTTTGAAGAATGCTAGGGGATCTGTCAAATCACAGTGGCGGTGGCGGGTGTCGGTGGCGATTTACGTGAACTTTATTAACCACATCAGCATTATCCCGAGCACGGACCGTTTTTGACGTTATACTCGTACCTTACCTATACATTAAATTGTAACATAACTATAATTATGTAATGAGTAAGTCATACTCATTACATAATTATAACAAATTAGCTTAAAACTATTACTCTTAAATCAGCGCTGCACCTTTCTTAGGTTTGGTGCAGCATAATGCTGAGATGCCCTTTTGACTCCACACAACACATATATTTTTATTTTATTTTTGTAGTATTTTAATGAAACTTTCTGTGTTTGTATTTATTTGTTTTGTATTTTGTCACCTGTTGTGTTGTGTTTGTGGTTAATAAATGTATTTTCTTTCTTTCTTTCTTTCTTATGATTTATTTTAGGATATTGGAAACTTTGTAAACATGAAACAAAGGCCCCTTTGAAAAATCACTCCTCAAGTATATATTATCGTGTTTAAATCTTTTAATTCCTGTACCGTGGCACAGCCTCCAGTACTTCCTCGCTTCGTGTTTTCGCCTACGCTGCTAGCAGGATTGTCGCAATCATATTTTACAATAATCGGTTCATCAGACATCTTTACAAGTAACAGTAGATTCAAAGTAAACATTCCTTCAGCGTTAATTTGAAAATGTCCTTGAGGTTTTTTTTATTCCAAAAACCGATAGTACGGTTCGTGAAAATTCCCGTTTTTACTACGTTCTTGACCTATTTCTTGGTCTGCAATGTTGTGATACCACGGTACTAATCGTAGTTCCTGATACCCACGACACAGGGAATCCTGCGACTATGTGTGTATTTGCTAGGTGTTTATTTTTTATTTATCAGTTATATAAATAATAATAATAATAATGCTGGACATTTTCACAGAGCATCATCTAGCCCTAAAGTAAGCAGAGTTTGTGTTATGGGAACTGCGTGACTGATTTACTTCTTATTTGTATATTGTAAATACATACATATATAGAAAACACTCAGACTCTAGTCAAATATTTGCAAATATTCCTCCCGCGGTGGGTATCGTACTCGCAACCTTATGCGTCTCAGGAAGGCCTTCGTCCACTGCACCACAAAGGTCGTCATTATCATATAATTATTATTTCAGTATTTAAAAAATAACCACTTTGAAACGGATTAACTGCGTCATTTTATTTTGCAGTTACTTCTGACGTTTCAAAGGTTTTGCAAGTCTACCAATCTAAAGATCGCCTATCTAGAACATACATTTAAAACCTAAAACCTACTTGAGTACCTATTTATTTTATCTCAGTATTTTTTACTCGAATAACTGGGGACAAGTGCCCCCAACATGAGCCAAGAAAAAGCAGGGCACTTCCTTCACCTTTACTCGAAGCGTTTCGTCATATAGAAATTTTCCACAGCCCTACACAGTCTGTAAATCATACTCGCGATATTTTTACCCACAGACTATATCAACTATACGCTTTGATTCAGAACCCCATTGTGATCCAGTTAACAATATGGAGTCCGCTGATGCATTTCGTTTTTTATTAGTTTGTTTTTCAGTGATGTGTGGTCGGTATTAAAATATTGGTAGAGTTTATTTATATATTTAACGAGGATTCAGTCGTCATACAAATGTTAATTTATCAACTAATTAGATGGAAGAGAGACTTCGCGACACAAGGAAGGTTTAGGGCTTACCTGTCGATTTAACTTAGTTATTTCTGTCTAATTCCTATCCCTAATTTATATTTTAAGGTCTAACTGCAGTATCTACCTAACCTTTTGAATAAAGCTGTTCTATCTACTTATAGCTAAGGTATTGTTCAACCTTAATCAATCTTTTGTATCATCCCTTACATTTTTGAAGATTCTATTCATACAATTTTGTATACTTATCCACAATTAATTACAACCAAGTAATCATCAAAATTCAAATCAAAAGGGACAATATGTCACCGTATGATGACTATACATACAATAATGATATTCAGTTGAATGATATTAATAATGAAAGGATTATGAATAGTTGTGGATGGAGAGTGGGATGTTGACGAATTATGACAGGAGCATAAACAGAGAGATGAATTTGAATGGATGAAATGCAGTATACGGTTGTGTTTCAGATGTTTCAATGTTAAAATAAGCATTACATTACCCATATTGTTTACAATGGCTTATTAATCTCATCAAATAACAAGAGAGCAAAAAAACTTCCCTGATGCTTCCTAACGATTTTGAACAGAATAAAACTTGAGTTGTTGAATTTAAATTGAAAATGTATGAATAAACTTATCTAAAACTAGTAGTTACTCACGGTATTTGATTAGATAAATCCGTAATACATATTTTTATGGTTCTAAGAAAGTTGAAAACGCATATACTAGCATAAATCAACGTACTTTAAGTTTATTTTATTCTACTAAAGTTGCAATGGAGTATACGGCTCACTTATTATTAAGTGGTTACCGTAACCCATGGACGCTTGCAACACCAGAGGTATCACTCGCATTTTGCCAACCCTGAGATAAAACTGGTGAAATCATGTGTCTGTAATTTCACCAGCACCCTTCAAACCGGATGTACGAGTATGTACTTATTTTTTTTTGTAAATACTTATATATTATTCATAGAAAACAGCCACCGAGACAAATATTTCGCGCGGGGAATCGAACCCGCAACCGTCTTCGCTCACTGCTCCATTAACGTCATCTATCACATAGATTTTTAGGTTGGTGTTTCAATATTCAATTATAAATTACTGTGTGGAATGATTTATCTGCGTCTGCTTCTATGAGGTATACTATCCTTTGAGCATTATAAGTAAACTTTTAAAGGATTAGATCTAGCGTCAGTTCACAAAGGTGGCTCACGTCCGCACACATTGATTTATGATTTACCGCGAATAAAGCCAGCTCAACGTCTTTGTTGGAGTGGAGAGTCGTGGCGTATTGATATTCTAAAGAAAAGTAAAAGACAAAATCCTATATTACTTTCAAAGATACAAACAAAATTATTTCCCCGTATAAAGGATATATTATATCGAGAAAATATATAATAAAATTTATATATTATATATAATTTTATTATATATTCGATATAATATAGAGTGTGTTTCTGGCTATGAAAATGAACGTCAACTTTTTTTACTTCCTGCCGACTCTAACACTTTTAATTAGCAAAAACGATGATCGGGTTCTGAACATAAACTAACTGATTTAATGTATTTGTTCCTGAATATATTTGATTTTTTGCTTATTCCCGCTGTCTCCCGATCTTCGGTTCTATCAGCGGGCACAGCAGGAATTGTATTCACGCAGACGATCACAAACATAATTTAAGTACACCAAATCGAATTCCAATAACATTACAAAAACATAAACTGAGCGTAATTATAATTAACAATATGCCAATATTGCTGAGTGTGCAAAAAAAAACTTTTTTTTTTAAACAACGGGAAGTTGATTAAAAATCCAACATAAACTTCCATTCTTCATTTTTTCACCCTTAGTAGGGGCGGGATCATAAAATGTATATGTTGAATACCCGTAAAGTAGGTTTTATTGGTAATGTGTACCTAACCAATAAAGAAATAAAAATAAAATCGGTTCAAAATTTGTCAAGATGTCGCGTAAAATGCACACAAAAATATAAATACAAATGAATTGAGAATCAATTGAAATCAATTGAAAAACAAGATATATTATTTAATATTCTGTCACATCATGTAGAATAAACAGCACTAGGATGGACAATCATCCTTCGTGAATTCAAAACAACAAGCACTAATCTAGCTCGTGTCTGATACTGACTCATACTCGTAGATCTAAATGACTATTAAAACTAGCAATAAAATTTTAACATCCTAATTTCAGATCCAATACGTTTTAAAACACTGATGATTGACTTCCTCTGGCGTGGGCAGTGTTTAGTGATGTGCCCAACTCTTTATGTTATAGGTATCGATAAACGAATAACAGAACAACAGAAAATATAACATATCATAAACTACGTAAATTTTGTTATCGAGTCTGGTTGTTTTATTATTTAACATGACCTCGACGTCCTCGATGGCACGGCAGACTGAGACGCAAGAGGTGCAGTTTCGATTCCTGCTGCGGAACAAATATTTGCATATTTCACCCTAGTGTGGGTTCAATACTATGTATGTGTATGTTAAGTGTTAAGTTTGCTTGGAATATTTTTTTTCAGCGCGAAGAACGTCCATTGTGCGTTTTTTATTTTTAACATCGTTTAGACATAGTTTTCTAAATCTATCAGTACGCGGTCTCTGGTATGACATATGTGTGGAGAGATCACTTACGGCCATTGAGATAGGCCATAGCCAGGAGCTGGTCACAAGCTCGTGTGGGAAAACGCGTTCTTAGCGATAAGGCAAGAAAGTTCAACAATTATGTTGATATTAAGCATAAGAGGTAGATGCACCATTTACAAAATTCATAATTGTACTAAAATAACCTAATCCGTTAGTGTTCCAATAGGCGGCGATAGGCTTGCAATCTATCACGTGGATTACTAACTACATGCAAAACACGGGAATATAGCAAATAAAATATATGAACGTGCCTCTGAGTACCCCCTATGTGACGTCCTCAAAGATCTAAGCATTGAGTATTTATTTGAGGATGAACATATAAAGAATATAGTCGTGAGTTTGGTTTTCATAAAACCGAATATAGAAAAAAAAACACTTTCAGAAACAATACACACCCTTCCCATTGAGTTTACTACATCTATTCATATTGTAAAAACGGGAATTTTCACGTACCGCACTATCGGTGAAGGCACCGACTAAGTTTCGATTCATTCCGAGAATCTTCATCAGGGTGAGTGATCGCGATGTTCTCGCAACGCGACGCTACACATATATCGTTTACTACATCTATCGATAAAATCCATCGATTACGATCTATCGATAAGAAATCCGCACAAAACTATCGTTTTACCGGTACAGCTCATCCCTACGGTGTCATAGGATTAAATTAACATTATTAGATTGTTCTTAATGCGTTCACACGCATCGCGACGCGGCGTCGATCGTAATTAGTGACTCACGATCGGGTCACGGGATACCGTTCAGTCTGGCCTAGTACCAATAAAGCTTCTCGGATTAAACTGGACCTTGAACTGGACAGTGTGGTGTAGGAAAGCACACGCAGCAAAATTATATGGCAAACAATCCTGAAGAATAATACGACGACCTCTGTAGCGCTGTGGGCGAAGGCCTGCCTGAGATGCAGAAGGTTGCGGGTTCGATTCCCGCTGCGGGACAAATATTTGTAAGATATTTGTCTCGGGTCTGGGTGTTTTCTATGTATAACATGTATGTATTTACAAAAAAAATAATTATATAAGTAGTATATCAGTCATTTAGTTCCCATAACACAAGCTCTGCTTACTTTGGGATTAGATGACACTGTGTGAAAATGTCCAGCATTATTTATTATTTATTTATTTTATACCGTCTCCTATGTTACATATAGAATTAAAATTATCGTGGTTTGGTAACATTTTAGAATATTATTACGACTATACCACGTACTTTACTATTCTCGGGAACTGACCCGAGAACTCAGTTCCCGTCTCACGACCGTCGAGCGTGGTTGCGGACGGTGCTCATGAGGAAGGACCTCTAAACGGTCAACGAAACGTCAGCAGGAGAATAGTAAAGTACGTGGTATAATCGTAATAATATTCTAAAATGTCTCCTATGTTTATGCGTATGTAGGGACAAAAGTTTGTATAATCTGCCAATATTTGTCTGGGTGTTTTCTATGTATAATATAATTATATGGATTTACAAGCAAATGTAGTACATCAGTCATTTATAGTTCCCATAACACAAGCTCTGCTTAGTTTGAGGCTAGATGATGCTGTGTGAAAAATGTCCAGCATTATTATTATTTTCCTTGAGTTACAGGTAATTTTTTTTAGAGTTTTTTATATACGGTTCTATAAAATAAATAAATAAAACATCTAAGAGTCCCATACATAATCCTGGCACCTCACTAGAATTACCTATGTCGTGGGTGTTAGAAACTATGAGTACCGTGGTACAACACTACCCAGACCCATAAAACATTTATCCTGCAGCGGGAATTGAACTCACACCTCTTGCGTCGCAGCCAGCTACCCGCCCGCAGCTCCATCGAGGTCAGGGTAATGGTAAAGACGCCGATTTATTTCAACTCATTCCGAGAGACTTCATCAGGGTGTGTGATTTCCCAACACGCGTTGCATTCCATTGATGGAGAATTGGATTCTGTCCACACTAGGATTTAAAAACACCTATCCAGGAAAGGGTAACAAACCAATTTCCTCCGTCATGTGGGTCTTTTGTACCACTAATGGTCTCGTATTTACCATACAATGAGCATCCAAATTGATCTTTCGTCGTGTTATCTTCAGATGTATTGGTCATTTGCATAAGGCTTAACTTCTTAATTTGGAAGGATGTCGCCTGTTTAGTTTGAAGAGGATGGTAGTTTAACAGTCATCATCATCAGTGTGTAGAAGTTTTTGATTACTGCCGCTAGACAAAAGCTTTGCAGATTCGGCTGACATGATGTTGTTCGATGTTACACAAAATATTGAGTTATGACTTTAAGAAATAAAAAGAGGGTAATTTTAAGTACCATTGAATCTCGTAATAAGTGGTGGCAATAACAAGGAGGTAGGTAATTTTTTAGTTCCCTAGACCGCGGACTTATCAGCCGCCCCTCGTATATTAATAATTAAAAATAGCGTTTAGTGGAACTGCAGCACACTTTTCGACGACCTTTAGACGTTCACATAATCGCCCGTACGGTTCTGATTAAGTACCAGAGTTTCTAGACAAATACCATTTTCTGTCAGCGTTAACGCCTGTAGAAAGATTGAATTGTTTGGAAATGATATTATTTTTGAATATTATAACGACTATACCACGTACTTTACTATTCTCCTGCTGACGTTTCGTTGACCGTTTAGAGGTCCTTCCTCATGAGCACCGTCCGCGACCACGCTCGACGGTCGGGAAACGTCAGCAGGAGAATAGTAAAGTACGTGGTATAGTCGTAATAATATTCTAAAATGATACCAAACCACGATAATTTTAATTCTATGGAAATGATATTGTCTGTGGAAATGTCGCGTGACTTCTGCCAAGTTTTCCCTTGTCAAATTTGCGTTAGAGTGAAAGGAAAACTGAGCGTGAGGTATTTGTCTAGATCCCTGCTCAGACCATGTGAGGTAATTATGAAGTCTTCGAATTATTGGCATATTTCTGGGGCATGGAAGTTTTCTCTCGATGTTTTCGTTTACATTGCTCACATATTTTTTGGTGTCCTGTGGAAATATCCTTTGGTGCGTGATGGGTTCCGAAGAACCTTTGATGAAAAGTCATGTATTTTTACCCACTACATAAGGAGCCTTTATACCTATGTGTTTGCCATAAAAACAAAGTTATAAAGGCGAAAGTTTGTGAGGAAGAAACTTTACAGTAATATAGCTTATATATTAAAATGACACATAGGCTACTTTTTATCCGGGTACAACGCGGGCGAAACCGTGGGCAGAAGCTAGTAACCTCTGACGACCTCTGTGGCGCAGTGGGCGAAGGCCCGCCTGAGACGCAGAAGGTTGCGGGTTCAATTCCCGCCACGGGACAAATGTTTGTATCTGCAAATATTTGTCTCAGGTCTGGGTGTTTTTCTATGTATATTATTTATGTATTTACAAAAAAAATGTACCTATATAAGTAGTATATCAGTCATTTAGTTTCCATAATACAATCTCTGCTTAGTTTGAGGTTAGATGATGCTGTGTGAAAATGCCCAGCATTATCCGGCATTATTTAATATCATAATGTTTTAAACTACATAAAAGTTTACCATAGTCTTCAATCTTGAAAAAAAACAGAGTTCAAAGTCTTAAGATTCGATTTTAATTCTCGGTTATAAGTAAATCGATTCCGTGACACGATCATATAATGGTGGTTATTTGTAAACGAGATAAAGTAAATGATCTAGGGAGATGGGAGCTTGGATAAATCAGCTGAGGATATTAGACATGCAAGCCAATTTTTAACCGACTTCAAAAAAAGAGGATCAGTTCTCAATTTGGCTGTATTTATTGATACGATTCTGTCAAATGACTAACCTGTAAATATTATATTACTAGCTGTGACACGGCCACAGCCTACCTCCCCCGAACCACCGCGTCGCATCGCCCACCCGCGCTATTACTTCTTTAACTCAGGTCCTAAGGATCGTAGCGTGATGTTAAATAGTCTGTTACTTTCCTCAAGAATCGGGCTATTAAATGCAAAATAGTTTTTCAAATCCAACCAGTAGTTCCAGAGAAAAGCGCGTTCAAATAAAAAAGAAAAAAACTATTCAGTTTCATTATTAGCATAGATGACAAAGTTTGGATGCTTTGATGTTTGTTGATAATCTCCGTAATGGCTGGACTGATATGGATAAAATTTGAAAAAGGTAGTTTGCGTGACTAGAATAACAGACTTTTTGTACCTCGCGAGCGAAGCCACGGCCAGAGGCAAGTACAATATTAGAAGAGCTGTGTTGGCGATGAGCAGTAACCTGATTTCCGAACAGGAAGGTAATGGAAGAATGTAGGTGCTCAAAACGGTGAAGGAAAACATCGTGAAGAAACCGGTATGCTCTAGAACCAAACGATTGAAGGCTTTGGCCATCGGTTAGTGATTCAATGAAGTGGCGATAGCCTTGCGACTCGTCATGTGGAATTATAACTTCTATTAAAACGTAGGTATGTGCCAAAATGATGATGATGCCGAGTTTGGACATGTCCTAGACAACTCCCTATTCCCCGCCCAGTGAGGCGATCATATTAATTTCCATGGCTATCAAGAAGGAGGCAAGGCATTCGTTCAAATTCACAAGTTTCGTTCGTTCATGGACGGTTTATGGCCTTCAGTTTAATCTGAGGGTTATGGAAACAAGCGATGGGAAATCAGTGTAATTGATGCATGGGCCATTCAAATGGGGAACTAGTGTCAACATTTATTGCCATCTCGATAGCCATGGGTTAGCGTGATCGACCTACAGATCTGTGTTTGAGGATCTCATGGAGATTACATTTGTGAGCATGTTTTAACGGAATCTATCTTTATCGTTGTTTGTAAAAGATACCCATTATTGAAAGCACTTACCTTCCAGCTACAATGTTGAAAATCATCAACCCTGAGTATCTACAAAGAGATAATCACTTACCATTTGGCCTCAACGATCATCGAACGAGCAATCATTATCAAAGAAATATGCCTATTAAAATCGACTTATTAAACACCAAAATCATTTGACCTATTTCTCCACATAAAATTGTTAGCAAGTCTGGTAGTATTGGAGGTCTATTTACATTGGTAGTTTAGAGTTGAAAGCTTTACGCTAGAGGGCGGTACCGTTGCGATGCGCATGAGTTTATGCTTTCGTTCGGGTCTGATAGCGACATCTGTTATTGAGTAGTTGCAACATTGATAAAATTAAAGATTTTTTAAGAGATTACGTATTTTCTAGGAATGTCAGGAGTCCGTACTTAATACGTTTGATGAAAGAGGTCGTATGTTTGTGTATCTGTTTGTTTGTATGTCAGTTTACTATCTATCTCTAGAATTGCTTATCTGACTGAAATACGGTTTTTTGGCAATCGATTTATATTCGAATCTAACTGGCCAGAGGTGGCAATAGATCGAGTGATGTCGAAGGATAAAGGGGAGAATTTTGCCTTTAGATATTACTAGTTGTTTCCCGCGGCCTCGCCCGCGTGTTATATTAATAAAAGTAGCATATGACCGTCTCCAGGCTTCAAACTATGTCCGCCAACTTTTGAATGAATGAAACCAAGAATTACAATTTATACTAAGTTTAGAACTCAATTGCACACCCCCAAAGGGTAGTTTTGAAAAAATACATGTTTCATTATTTACTAAAGTTTATTTGTACAGAGTTTTGAGCGAATCAAACCATTTTTTTTCACAGAAACATCACCGCCCTGTTTAACCCCGTTAGGGGTTGATTTTCCAAAATAAGATGCCTATGTGTTATTCCAGAACCTAAACTATCTACATTCCAAATTTCATCAAAACCGGTTTAGTAGTTACGGAGATACGTGGTAACAAACATTCACACAAACACACACACACAGCCTTTCGCATTTATTATATTAGTATGATCAATTGATTAAAAAAAATAAACTGTATTTAAGGTACCTAAGCGCTTCACTAACTGCTTACTCCTGGTATGAAGGTAGGTAAAATAGTAACACCATTGTCACTCCATAATTTCATCCGCTTGATAGAAGTTTTTATTTTATTTATTTATTTTAAAAAATAGAATAAATTTTGTTATGTAATCAGACTAACGGTCATATTTTTGCCAAAATACAAAATAAGTATAACCAACAAAAAAATCATGAAACCCAAGAATGTGTAATCAGTTAATGACGTTGACAATACCTACCTTTGAAATGGTTGAAATACATTATTTCTCACAAAATTCACGAATAATTCTGAGCTTTATATTATTTACTTCTTGTCATATTTTCTTGAGAACATGTCAAACGCGTCAACGACCAGCAGTGACCTTACCTCACGTGATACAGGGTGTTATTGTCGACATTGGATAGGTTTTTTTTTTGAACATGCTCGTAATAGTCCGTCAAAGGTTTTTGTGGAAAGCAAAATTGGAAAAACTGCCCGGAATTATTTCAGACCAACTTGGAACTAAGGATAAAAATAACGATCTGATAATAGATCTTATGGAAGTCAGCCGAATGTTTTGCGATATACAACATTCGGAATCTGAAGCTAGGCGCCACTTTGCGTTATATACAGTTAAAAAAGAATTGAAAGACCAGTTGTCTAACACGAAAATTGATAAATTCCTATTTGGGAACAACTTCATGGAGAGCTTGAAAACAGCAAATGCAGTTTCAAAATCTTCTTCTGACCTGTAACCAGATGCTATCAAAAAAACGAAGGGGGGCTTGACAAATACCACTCTGGAAATTACATTTGCTGCGGAAATGTAACGTGACATTTCCATACAATTTTATCTTTCCGCAGGCGTTAACGTCAACAGATAGTGGTATTTGTCTAGCCCCTGATTTGGTTGTCGAATTGACGTTTCGTATCTGTCACCTTCAAGAAAGAATAACTACAGAACAAAGTCTGCAAGTCTGCTGTAGTCTTTGTCATTTTATGTTTCTGTTAAAATCTTAGGTATCTATTGTATCTATTTATATATTTTTAGTGTGTAGGTACCTGTCTTTTCTGTGTTTTGTTGTTGCCAAATAAATAACTTTATTTCTTTCATTCTTTAGTAAATAATAAAAAAAAATACAAGAGTAAATTTTATAGAGTTAAGACTAAACTTCTCTTTGAATAATGATCTCGCGATATTATAGAGTGTACGGAACAAAAACGAAAGCAATAAAAGTATTAATATAACAAGATCAAGTTTGGTTTTTCTCCTGGAAGTTGGATTACAATTAAAAAACCCAAACATCCTCATTACAGACAACTCATTCAGATTTATACTCAGTGCGTGTATTTCAGAGTTTAATATTTCAGAAAGATATGACAATTGAACATAAATATAATATAATATTGTCCAAATAAAAGAATAGAGCCTGCTAATGAGTAGCAGGTAATTCATTAGTTGTTGGATGATTTATGGTATAAAATGTCGATTGATTGATTCTACATTATTATGTACTAGTCTCTGCCCACGGCTTCGTCCGCGTGGTACCCAGATTAAAAGTAGCCTATGTGTTATTCTCATGTATACGATATATTACTCTAAAGTTGCAAAAAAATCTGTTCAGTAGTTTTTGCGTGAAATAGTAACAAACATCAATCCTCACAAACTTTCGCGTTTATAATGTTACTAGCTTCTGCCCACGGCTTCACCCGCGTGGTACCCGGATA
Organism: Perizoma flavofasciatum; assembly: GCA_958496245.1. Classification (NCBI taxonomy): domain Eukaryota; kingdom Metazoa; phylum Arthropoda; class Insecta; order Lepidoptera; family Geometridae; genus Perizoma; species Perizoma flavofasciatum. Next base: position 9,954,665 of record OY292440.1, on the reverse strand, counting down.
AAAAGTAGCCTATGTGTTATTCTGATGTATAAGCTATATTACTGTAAAATTTCATCAAAATCCGTTCAGTAGTTTTTGCGTGAAAGAGTAACAAACATCCATCCTCACAAACTTTCGCGTTTATAATATTAGTAGGATTTCACGTTTAAAATAAGAAAACATGGCATTGCTAACACTCTTTACATAGAAAATCCAAGCCAGTGGGACACTCTGTAGCATTCATATTTTTGAAAAACGTGCACAAATGACTCATTCGTAATAAACATTTAAAATAAAGATTTAGTGCTCCCACGGATAGAGTAATAAAGATAATTTTAATACAAAACTCGGTACACGAGGCACATCGAAACATGAGATTCAAATCGGCGTTCCTGGTGCGCTACCTCCATCTTTATCCGTATCGACTGTTTCAGAGTACAAACTCGATGATGGCGCGTGTGAGGACATCTATTAAGCCTCAATGGAGGCAAATACTATGTTTAGACTATCCTCATGGAGCTACGAACTGAGTATGATCTGAGGAGTTCCACTCCCTTGAGGATCAAAGTTGTGAACGTGTTTTTTTCTTTTAAAGGTACATAAATCCAAAGGTTGTCGGGTAGAGATCACTAATTAGTGATAAGACCGCCCATTGTACAACAATGTCAAAGTTTGTACTATTCATTTATGCTCAAATATTTGAGTATCCAATAAACAGCATTTTCTATCTTTTGTTTCAGGACAGTTTCACACAGCATCATGTTATACACTAGTTATTGCCCGCGGCTTCGCCCGCATGGTATGTTAATAAAAGTAGCATATGACCGTTTCTAGGCTTCAAACTATGTCCACCAACTTTTGAATGAATCGAACCAAGGATTACAATTTATACAAAGTTTAGAACTCAATTGCACACCTCCAAAGGGTAGTTTTGTAAAAAATAAAAAATAGATGTTCCATTACTTACTTTAAAGTTTATTTGTACAGAGTTTTGAGCGAATCAAAAAATATTTTTTTCATAGAAACTTTACCGCCCTATTTAACCCCCTTAGGGGTCTATTTTTGAAAATTAGCCTATGTGTTATTACAGATCCTAAGCTATCTACATTCCAAATTTCCACACACACACACACCCAAACACACAGACTTTCGCATTTATTATATTAGTAGTATAGAAAAAACCCAGACCCGAGACAAATATTTGCAGAGACAATCATTTGTCCCGCAGCGGGAATCGAACCCGCAACCTTCTGCGTCTCAGGCGGGCCTTCGCCCACTACACCACAGGGATCGTCATATAATAATATCTATCTATCAAAACAAGCTTAACCTAACGTCATAGCGTAGTCATCTTGATTTTGAAAAGAAGTTATCATTAAAATCTTTAATTTTAAGCCTTTCTTTTTTTATTTCCAAACAGAGGAATTAATAAAAAAAATCTGACTCTGTGAGTATTTCCATTTATTTGCCAGTATTTGATCTTGAAGAAGTGCCAGTTTATTTTTAAATTGAATTAAAAGTTGAGTCATACTTTTTCTTCCGAGAGGATGGCTGTTTCGAACTGCTCGTCTAAAATGGATGGAAGGTCATGGTAATCCTCCAGTTGCGCCCGCGCACAAACGTGTTCCTTTATCAGATCGATCGAGTGGGCGTGGCCGATCCTTCCTTTAAATCTATACCTGTTCCTCTCACACTTCAATCACGCACGTCAACTCTCTCACAACAGAGAGAGATAACAATCGTTCCGCTCCATCGATTGTCGATTTTCTGTTTTCCTCAAAAGATAAAGATTTTGTTATGTATTTTTCTTTTGTTTTTTACGTGCAAATATTCGAAGGTTCTAGATTTTGACGTTCTTGTAATCTTTGACATCTTTTATGTCAACTGTCGTGGTTTACTCGTAAATATAAATAGTTTGTTTTCTTTGATGAGAAGATTCTGTTACTCCGTGCTCTCTGTCACGAATAAAATCTAACGACACTGTTGATGAATGAAAATAATAAATGCCTTCTTGCTCGATGCAATCCGTTTCATCACACTCACCAACCGACCAAAACCTGCCTCTGTGTTTCCTACAAAATAAGAGTGTAACTTTGGTACCTTCAAAAGAAAAGTTCATAAGCATTTACTGGGTGAGCATAGCATAGTTTACAACAGCGTTTACTATCAGGCGAGGTGTAACCAAACGTAAAACCATTTATAATATAAAAAAACTCAAGTTAGTTCCTAACAAAGATAATCAGGGAAGAACTATTTACACGACCAACAGGAAATGACAATATACTTATGCACTCATCGGACTCCAGAAGACTTCTTCTATTCACTTTGCATATAGACAATGTAGACATAAATGTTTTTGAAAGTAATCAACACCAACCAAAAACAACACGACACAGACTGGCAAATATTGACTGACTGTCTCATTCACAATCTCTGGTGTAAATACATTCTTGGAGTCTTCAAGTCAAAGGTAAAAAAGTATCTTCTACCAAGTGTGCTCCTCGACACACATCCACATCGACATTTTCCATCAGGTGAGATTATGGTCAAACGCTTGCCTATTGGTGTCTGTCCTATAAATACATTCTTGGAGTCTTCAAGTCAAAGGTAAAAAAGTATCTTCTACCAAGTATGCTCCTCGACCACATCGACGCTTTCCATCAGGTGAGATTATGGTCAAACGCTTGTCTATATCATAAAATAGACATATTTTTACCATGAAAAATCAGAATCAGACTGATTATTTTGTCATCTAGAAAGTACCTATAGAGGTAATAACGTGATTTTGACGTTGGAAGAAGAAGTATAAGTTTAATTTAATAACAACAAAGCCTTTCACGATCTTTAAATAAATCCGGTCAAGTGTGAATCAGACTCGTATATAAGAGTTCCGTACAATAGGTACACAAGATTTAGGACAAGATTTTTGCATATTTTTTTTGTAAAACGTAATCAATATAATATATAAAACTGTTCCGTTACTGAATGCCGGATCAACACACAGTCTAAACCATACGTCCTAAAAGCATGAAACTCGTACGGTATATTCCTCTTATGGTGTAGGGGTGCAATAAGAAAGGAATTTGGAAAATTCTACCGCCCCCCTTTTCACCTCCTTAGGGGGGAAAAGAGCTGAAAACCTTTGTATGAAAAATCGTATTCCTTGAAATTACAGTCTTGAAACTACACATATGTATATTCTTAATCCAAATGAGAAAAGTATTGTATAATTATTTCCCCAAAAAAACCCTCATAGGGGTGTCAAAGTCCAAGAGGTGAATCAACGCACAGCTTAAACTATAAGTCCTAGAAGCATGAAATTTGGAGGGTATATTCCTCTTATAGTGTAGGGGTGCACTAAAAAAGGAATTTGGAAAATTCTACTACTAAGGGGGTGAAAATATCAATTTAAAGGCACCTATCAATTATCTATCCTACGCGAGTAAAACCGCGGGCATTGGCTAGTATATGATAACCTCGATGGCGCGGCAGACTAGAAGCTGGCTACGATGTTAAAGAGTTTGATTGCCGCCTCAGAAGTCCACGGAACATACGTTTGCATATTCTGTAGATATTGATTACATGTCTGTGTTTTATCGTACCACTGTACTCGTTGATTTTAGAGGTATTATTATCTGAAGAATATGATGACGATGAGTTAAACGAAAGAGGTATGCCAGAATAGTAGTTAGTAAAATCCGTAATATCTGCTTACGGGGTGTAAAAATTTGACTTATCTTTTTGAACAGTTGTGACTTTGATATATATTTTTATATGCGTAAAATTTCAACTGGTTTCATTGCAGTTAAAAAGACGCTGCCCTGTGACAGACAGACGGTGTAGGCTTTTTGAAAAGGTCCCGTTGCACTGTTTAGGTACGGTACCCTAAAAAACCTCTACACCACCCTACTCTTAGCAAAGCGAAGACCTTTCAATCATTTGTTTTTACGCTATAATTACTTAGATATGCACTCGATGCCAGTGATGAGCCCGAAGGCGTCACGCTCCCCATTTTTTGTACCAAAAAACACAATTTTATAATTGCCGTAGGACTTTTTTAATCGATTTTTGGTGCAGATGCCGATTTTGTTCTGTCTCGATACGGTTGTTTTGATGCGTATTTAGAAAGGAATGCCATTTTTAGGCGTGGTTTTAAGTATTTTGCTGTATATAACTCTTTCTTTAGATTTTATGTTGCGTTAAAGTTTTATAAATGTTAGACTTTTTTTATTAAATTTGACGTGGTATTGTTTTTTATAAAAAAAATAGATTTAAAGGTCTTAGTAATCTGTCCCTATCCAATTCTACTTTTCTTATACAGACCACTGAGTAAGGCTAGCTTTTAACCGACTTCAAAAAATGAAAAGGTTTGTAATTCGATGGCTATGTATATATACATAAATGTACCTAAGTATTCTCTGACTTTTGATCCTATTTAAATAGTTTTTTTCCTTGAAGTATTTTAATTCTGAAAAATATTAAAATTCCTTCCATTAAACATTATCATATTATATTAACAAGATTATTTTAGGGACTGGTCGCTCCAACGCGCGATCAGAGAACTGGCTCTTTTCTGGATCACGCGTTAGAATTGTCATTTGTAGTGGCGGTGCAGCTAGTATTTTGGGAGTCCTTCCATCTGGTAGTGATCTGGGTTTGACCTATCTATAGATAGTGTGCACCGGTCTGTGTATGCTACCTGTTTTATCTGTATTTTTTGTACAAAGTTGTATAAATAAATACATTAATGTAATATATGTTATGTTCTTGGAAACTACCGTTATATGTTTTGTATATAATACTTTGCTGGAGTGCTAGAAACAGCTAAAAGCAGAAAATATTTCACTTTAAAAAAATAAAAGAATTCAAAAAATTCAGTTCAGAGCCATCAAGAATTTCGAACGAACGTAAAAGAAATGATCCATAACCTACTGATAAAACTTTTTAAAAATTCCAAATTTACGCTACCGATTACGTTCCATGGCACGGCTCGGCGGGCGGTTCAAATGTAATTTTTATCGTCCTGCTCACATCTGAAACTTGAGGATTAATGGTGCGCCTCGTCTAGTCATACGGTTCCGCCGAACGCCGTAAAAACGCTATGCGCAATTCAGTTTTGGCCAACGATGTGCGAAGATGAGAGGTGGTGGTTTACCGCGTAGAACTCTTTCCAAACGGGTGCTACACTCTGATGCAGATGGTTGATCTTTTACGAAAACTTAAGTGTATGTAGCTCGGAGAGAGGAAGATTTTTTGAATCGAATTCGCTCTTTAGATTCAAATCATATAACATGTTTTTTTTTCTATGACAAAACAAAGGAATTCAGAAACAACAAGATGGGAGGTCTTATCGCTAAAAGTTATGGTCATACATATATTTCAGGAGATATAATGTCAATAGTAGACTTACACCGGCGTCACGGAAGGCGTTTTAGTGGCACAAAGTGCTTCTATAACATAATGCCGTTTTTGTTGTCAATCTCATTTTTATTTTTATTACTCATACATGTACTCCTGTATCCTTTAAGTGACACAAAATAAACTATTTTTATCTTTATCTTACTTATCGGCTGATGATGATTTTTCGGTTTAAGCAAGAATTTAGCGTTATCTATGTCAAATGCCGCATCTCCAAATTCCTGCATCCCCACCATTCCAACCTTTAATTGCTCTCATCTTGATACGGCTGGTATATCGAGCGGAAAAATGGGTTTTTCGCTGCGGCGGTAAACGACAGCAACTTTGTACAGAGCATTATCGGATTTGCTAGCAGTTTTTGGAACTCATGGTTCAGAGACTATCAGGGTTCATTGTTGTGTTGTGACATAGTCGGGAATCAGGGTTCGGGAAGTGTAAAATTAAGGACCTGTGGACTCTACTTGTAGACTAGTACCTGAAACTATCCTTGGAATAGTAACATCGTGATTTTTTTTAATCAAATTCAAAAGTGCCAGTCAATTTTATTCTACTAATATTATAAATGGGAAAGTTCAGATGTTTATTGCTAATAATCTCTGAATCAAATTTGGAATAGGTAAAAACATACAGGCTACTTTTTGTTACAGGTACCAGGCGAGCAAAGTCACGGTCAAAAGTTAGTACAAAATAAACCAAAGTACAGCGTACTTTGGTTAACTATCCCACAGCTAAGCAAAGGCTCGTGCCAATTGGCGCGGATCAACTTGATGGCAAAGGTTTTCAAAGATCGCGTCAGTGGTTTTTTCATTTTGTTTTTTTTATTTGATTTATGATCAGTATGGACCATTAATTTATAGTTCACAATTCCGAAATTTCAGCGTTCAAATAAAAAAAAACAACTTTAAATAAAGTTGGACAGGATACCTGGCTGGTAGGGATGGCAGGTGGAGTCTTGACCGAGTCATAGCCAAGAGACCAAAAACTCCAGGTCAATGCTGATTGACCTGGATTTTGCTCAACAGCATTGGAAGAGTCCCTGACCTGAGCTTCAAGACGGCCAAAACCAAGGAAGATGGTAAATGAAAAAGAAGGCATACATCCACTAATGGAGGAGTCCGAGCTAAAATGATGATGAATATTTAGGTATACAAGACTTAAGACTATATCCAAAGCGTTAAGCTGTCTGATCACCATCCTACTCTGTTATTTGAAGAAATGCCCCAAGCAATACGTCCGTGGCGCAGACGACTGATCGAAAAAGTGAAAAAAATACTGTTATTAAATGATCATTAGGCAGTGACAACATCCTCCACACCCAAAATAAGCCATAGGAAACTCAGCCATAGTCCTTTACAATAAAGGTAAAGTCAAAAACTTCAAACGCAGATGGAGGAATAGGTCCAAAAGTGCTACTTACAGAAAACAGTGATTTGTTTTTTTGAAGTTACGAGCGATCGTATTAATGAAATAATTGCTGGTCTCGTTTATTGAGCGTTCGAGTTTCTATGGGTTGGGATATATCCTCAAATTAAAGAAGGAATATCATTAGAGGAATAATTCCTATGTATTTATCATCAACAACAGCATGTAGAAGACCACCGCTGGACATAGGCCTCCCCTAGAGATTGCCATTATAAGCTATCTTGGGAGAGTTCCATCCACCAGCTTCTTATAATCAGCAATATATCTTTGGTTAATTGGGGGGTCTTCCTTCTCTTTGTCAATCGATTTTTGGTACTATGAATTACTCATGACATAGTTTTATTACGTTTTTCAACATTTATATACAAATGTTGCTATTTAGCAACAGTTAAAGTTATCTATGTATTAAATTAGTCAGACAGTCGGTCAAGTCGCTTCAACCTACTCTATTATAAACGCGAAAGTTTGTGAGGATGGATGTTTGTTACTCTTCACGCAAAAACCATTGAACGGATTTTGATGAAACTTTACAGTAATATAGCTTATACATCAGAATAACAAATAGGCTACTTTTTATCCGGTACCACGCGGGCGAGGGCAGAAGCTAGTATTTTATATAGTAAGATCATCTTGCCAATAAATGGTACTGTTTCGTAATAATATCAATTACCGAAAGAAATATTATGTTTTATCTATATTTATTAATGGTACCCTAAACATCATATCACCTTCCTGTCACTTCCGCAAAATCCTGAGGGTAGAAGAAAAACTTAAACGTTAACTACTGGTCGCGCAAGTTGAGCCCGAAATCTCTCTTTACAAAACCCCGCAATATCAGCACCAAATCGCTGCGTTAAACCATTCTCGTTCGTCTTCGCGTGCGTCAGAGCCTTCCACCACCCTAAGCAAATAACTGGCACAGAATCTCGAGAATTCATTTTCACCCATGACCCCATCAACTATCACACTCACTAAAAAGTCGGATCAATTTATTTCCTAACTAAATAAAAGTTGTCTTTTAAAAAAACAATAAGACAGTTTGATGAAACAATTGAATCAGAAATTCAACCCGTTTCTAAATTCCACCTCATCAAATCTCATGAAAGACCAAGTTTAAATTCAAACCAATACACTCAAACGGTGAGTGTAGACACATTAGTGGAGACAAATCAAAGAACACTTCAACAAACTTACGTTTCTGATCTAGGTATTCCCTAGGAGAGTTGTATGACTCTGTGCTGCGTTCAGACTGTGCTGTGAACTAGCGCCAGTGATTGTTTGAAAACTGACTCATCAATACACAACTAGGAGATATTTAGTTGGAAAAGTGAACTACTTACTTCACAAGTAAATTTTTAGAAAACTTTAAAATCTTTGACGTATTTTCATCATCGATTCGACCCCTTGCGATTTGTGGCGACAGAACCGTCAAAAAAACAAAAAAACCTTCTAGGGGAAACGCAAAAACGAACTCCTGTCATCGAGAGTAAATAGAGCAAAAAGAAGGCAATTACTAATAAAATTTATAAAAAAAATGGTGTGTGTATTATATGTATTTGATTCCATGTCAGGCTCGATTTTGTACTTTTTTGATGATCAACCCACATTACAACACAGACATCGTCCTCTTACGTAAATTCCTTCATTCATTCATTCCTTCTAGCTGGGTTACGTAAATTCCTTCATTCATTCATTCCTTCTAGCTGGGGAGCGCCTTATACTACATTTGCCTAGACCAGTCTTTACCCTTTTAACTCCTTTTTTCCCAATCGCTGCAGTTTTTCGGCGTGTTACATCACACTGCCATTTCAGCTTGCTAATCCCCTGTGCGAAGTCAAATACCTTGTTTCTCTGCCAGATAAACTCGTACCGGTGCCTGGGGACATCCCAAAAAATAATCAATTCAATACATATTGGGCTAAAAATGGCTTCGATTTTGTAGTACACTAACTAAACTTAATTTAAACTGTCGCTCTTTTTACTGATAGTGTACGCAAGAAAGAGATGGCAAGTTACTCCTGTCAAATCAGTTAACGTGCCGCTTTTTTTCGTGTTTAAAGTCAGCATATTTTGCAATTACGACAAAGTTTGTATGGAAAATTTAAATCTGACTAATTAGACAGCACTAAAATTGTAGCTCTCTTTCTTATTTGCACTATCAGTAAAAGAGAGCAACATTTTAAATTAAGTTTAGTTTAGACATGAGCGTTTTCGTTTTTTACCGCAAACGGTTATGTAACCGATATACAGTTTGCATATCGATATAGAAAACGGTTTTCAGATATCGATATCAGTAGCAGGGGTTTTTAGATAGTAGGCAAACTAACAACGAAACGACAAACTTGTTCAGTTATTTATCAGTTAAGCAACTTGTAACTACGCCGATTTCCCTTCATGCTTTGCATGAAAACATGGACAAAAAAGAGTTACAATAGAAAGTAAACCATATTGCCAGCTATCTATAATATATTTTTACGCACGCCATTATCATGCAATCATGGCTAATGTTACGTTATATTCGCTCCATATGTCGTTTCGTTTGGTTTTTGGTTTGTGAAGTTTTCGTTTTGTTCGTATCTGTAACAGTTGAGCTTTTGATAAGTTTTCATGATATCGGTTATGTGGATTTAAATATCGATATGGTATCGATATCTAACCCATATCCGATATCAGTTACGTTTCGATTTATCGAACTCATGTCTAGTTTTGTTAGTGTACTACAGAATTGAGGCCATTATCTTACTAAAATGTTACCAGAATCAGTCTAGTATCTAAATGCAAACGCGCCTCTATCATTGCACCACCTGTTGGCAAGTCGTGGTACACGTCGACATGTGCAACTTACACTATGTCACGTTCCCATGGTAGATTCAGTCGTCGCGACTTACCATGAACTGTTTAAACCTTGGGGAAATGAGTTTGTAATTTCCAATCATGACAATAAGTGTTTTTTTTTATTTATTCAGTACAGTAAAAAAACAGTTATAGCAGTACAGTAAAAAAAACAGTACAATGTTACAAGTTCAGATCTAGTTCAGTTCCCAGAAACATGTTTACATGGATTTTAGATCCATACGTGGACTGCCAGCGTTTTTTTGTAAATATATACAAATTAGTTATAGAAAACACCCAGACCCGAGACAAATTTGCAGATCATACAAACATTTTCCCGCGGCGGGAATGAAACCCACAACCTTCTGCGTCTCGGCGGACCTTCACCCACTACACCACAGAGGTCGTCAATGAATTATGCATTGAAAGAGGTAATGACTTATGAAACGTCATAACTGGGTATATATATGTAGTTTATTATTATTGAGACTGTACTGTCTCACTGTATAAAGGCCAAAGGCCTCCCCTCTCATCGTTATAATCCTCTCTGTTACCTATTTACTAGTTTGTTCTAGTCCTAAGTTGTAGGAATTCGACTCCTCCCGTCATTCCCACCTGGGCCTTCCAAGTGACGTTGTCTATTTGAGACTCATTCTGTGGTTTCGTCCACTTTACATACATAGTAAATTTGATTATTTTATAAAATGTTAACGACCTTGTTCGTTCCTTGTTCGCCGGTTGTCATCATTATTTTAATGTTTATGTACATTTTGCGATATTTTCCTCGAGATTCCGTAACCTTTGTCACCGATAGCACATCAAAGCGTCGATGTGGGAGATATCATCAGGTTTTTTTTTTCATAAAACTCCACAAACAGTGGTACAAAGCAACCTTTTCTTACCGCAAAAAAGTTTTTCGTGGGCAAGGCCGGCATTTTTCCATGCTACCTTACAAACGGACCACAGCGTTTAAAAAAAGTTCGGCGCTCGCCGCCACCGACAAAAGCGGATTTTTTATTTTATATTTTCAAATATTAAGCGACGTCGTTAGTGGTTAGCATTTGTTAAATATCTGGAATATTTTTGTACGGTTTTGCGAGTTCGTTATTATTTTCTGTGAACGAGTTGTCTTGTTTAACGTTTTTAAATAAAGTTTTTTGAGTTTTTTTTCGTATTGTTTCGAACATTCGCCGCAGAGGGTGTTATGAAAGTTCTTGAAAGGAAAGTTTGTCATTTTTTTCAACTGAGTAGCTGCTTTGATGCATTAACAACACTGACTCAGGTAGTTATTTTCTGTGTTGCTTCTATGTTTGTTGTCTTCATAAATAAGGTTGAAAATACGCTATTTCCAATCTTGTCTTTGACTTCCCAAACAAAAATCGACCTCAGCTTTATGTGCATCAAAAAGTCATGATTTTATTTGCAAGAAAACTCACCACGTGGACGAGAACCAGACGAACAATGATATTTTCTTTCTGACAAATTTCGAGAAATCAGTATTATGGTGAATTGGGACAATACCGTTCATCATGCCACTCTTTTGGGAAATCAGTACTCTTGGCCTGTCAAACGATGATGAAGTAAAGACTCCTTTATTCAAATTCACCTTCCCAAGGCTCAGTAAAACGATCTACGTAAGTGTGCCTGCCCAATTTGACGGGCAGACACACTTCGCCCCTATAACTCGAGATAAACAAACTCCACTGAACCTACTTAGCAGTTGAAGATACGATTAAATGTAGAGACTTTAATATTATCTCCACAAAAAAGACAAAGATTATTTCCTGGCGCACAAATAGAGCTATCGTAGTAATACCGAATAGGATAATTATTCACGAAGTTGTAAAGGCGCGTGCAGACCTAGAATTGCGGAGACTTTTCAAAATAAACTTTATACCAGTTTTAAATTTTCGATATCATGAACTGTTTGAAATAAAAATAAATATATTAATAAGCACAGCAGACACATACATAGTATTGATTGTAGGGTCAAGTCTAGGAGGGAAGACTAGTGTGGACTAGAATTCCCTATGACGCACTAAAAATTACAGGTGAACGTGAAACTCAGTGAACGTTTCACCTAATTAGTAAAATACAAGTTAAAATATATTAAGTATAGCTTACAATACAAATAATAATAAAGTATAATTATTAAAAATAAAGGTTTTACAAGGTTTGAAATACCTAAAAAAGTAATTTTCGTTTAAAACTTATATTTAACAAACAGACCGTCTATTCGAAAAAGTATGTATCTTAATAAATATAACGAAAGTATGAGATAGTCACTTCTCTCAAAGTAATATTTAGTTAGTTCAAATTAAATCAAATCAAATCATTTATTGTTTGTCAATTTAGTTAAGTGTTACATCAAAATGGTAAATTAAAACTATATGTATCAAAAACACTTAAATTTACATATAAATTAAAAAAATACAGTATATTGTAATAAAGAATAAAACTTATAAGATAAGTAGTTGTGTAGAATACATAGGTACCTATGAGCTTGTATAATCGTTGTTTTCTTTATAGATATAATTTTGGATATCTCTAAGGGCCGTAAGGATTTCGTAAATCTAAGATAGATGTTAATCAATGGTTTGATCTACTGTCATACAGGAACAAATTTGTAGATCAACTTCCATTGAACTTACGAAATAAATAAATAAATGCTGGACATTTTTCACACAGCATCATCTAGCCCCGGACTAAGCAGAGCTTGTATTATGGGAACTACATGATTTATATACTACTTTGATACTTTTTTGTAAGTCCCGCGGTGGGAATCGAACCTGCAACCTTCTATGTCGCAGGCGGGCCTTCGCCCACAGCACCACAGAGGTCGAAATAATCGAAGAAAGAAGAAGAAGAAAAAGTTGCTCTTGTGGTTTAAACTACTATTCATTTTACAGACCTCAGTTTGTGATAGCCCCCTAACATCTTCGCGGAACATCGGCCGCCGAAGGATATTTACATGGCCCCCGCACAATGGTCGCCTAATTTGAATACCATGCTTATGGGACAATCCAACGGATAAAAAATATGAGCAACAAACCTGTTCATGTCAAACTATGATGGTTGTCGAAATTGCAGATGTCCTAATCTATAAGGAAATTGTTTTACATGGAACAACCTTGATGGAGGTGAAGTTTATAATTTTGCAAATTTGTATGTAGGGGCAATCTCTAAAACAACTTATCCGATTTCAAAAATTATTTCGTCAATATATAGAATGGGCTATCACGGTGGACATAGGCTATAAATTACCCCGTTAAAATAAAAGGGCGTTTCGAGACAACCAATTTTGCAACGTAACTAGTCGAAAAAACCGCCGAGCGAATGTACGAACGCAAAGATTATTTATCCAGGTAACTAAGCGAAACCGTGGACAGTAGCTAGTGTATTTATAAAGTTTCGTTATAAAATCCACCGGCAACCCTATATCTGATGCAGAAACAATGTCGAGTGGACAAATATGAAAATAAGGTATCTGCCGCCCAGGTATCGGCATGCGCACAACTCATTTGCCTACCGCTTTGCGTACAGTTGCGCGCATAAGCGATATAATCTATTTTGGGTTTATTTTCTTTGTTTATAAATATTTAAAGCTATAGAAGATAATACATTTATTCATACAACTATTTTCAAGTAGGTATATACAAAAAATACAGATGAAAAAGATGAAAATTTAAAAACCCTTGCAAACGATCTATAGATAGCTCTGATCCAGATCACTACCAGACGGAAGCGTTCTCAAAATACTGACCGCATTGCCACGCTGAATGGTAATGCTAATGCGTTGACCCAGATAAGAGCCAGCTCTCTGGTCACGCGTCGCCTTAATATAGGTACTAAGCTATGGTACTCTGATTCATGTTAATGATGATGTCACGGAAAAGTTGAGGAGTAATAGGTTAGCATGATATGGCCATGTCATGAGGAGGGAAGAATATAATATTATTTTAAGAATGCTAAATATGAATGTGGATGGAAATAAAAGCAGAGGTAGGCCAAAGAAAAGATGGATGGATTGTGTGAAGAATGACATGATTAAGAAAGGAGTGAGTACTGAGATGACGGCTGATAGAGGAGAGTGTAAGAAGAAAACATGTTGTGCCGACCCCACGTAATGTGGGATAAGGACAAGAAGATGATGATGACTCTGATTTTTAATTCGGTGCTAAAAATGTAAACAGATAAAATTCAATATATGTCACTGTCACTGTTTGCTTCCCTGAAATGTTTTGATATGACACTTTTGTCTTAGAAATTTCAAATTGGTCACAAAATTCTGGTCGATTTTCTATCATTCAACCGACCATATTCTTATTGTCAAACCTCTGTATTGTTTATGAATGTATCATGGATCAAACGGACACTGGCAGAATTGTGACAACCAGCCACAGAAGCCATAATCAAGAAGTTGACACTTTTGTCATATCAAAACATTCCAGGGAAGCAAAGCACTTAGATATAGATTATGACTACCCTCGCTCGCGGTTTTGCTTGTGCGGTACTAAGATAGATATTCTACCTATCATCAAGCGGTCAGTGAAAAGTTAATAGGCATTGGATAAGATTTATGCAACTTTAAAACTTACCTAATACAGTAGTGTTGACGTCACTGTCGGTTTAAAATGAGGATTCAGGGTCTAAAGCAGTTATTGGTATTTGTATATAAATTTACTTTTATTGCCCACTGTACTATGAAAGACCTGTGCAAAGATACAGAAGATGGTGTTAATGTGGCCAAATTTTGGTCTAATAAAATTTAATACGGAGCAAACCATTGATACGACGATGAAGAGGAAAGCTATCTACCTACCAATCCCACTACTATTATACACGCGAAAGTTTGTATGTTTGTTACTCTTTCACGCAAAAACTACTAAACGGATTTTGATAAAACTTTACAGAACCATAGCTTATGCATCAGAATAACACATAGGCTACTTTTTATCAGGGTACCACGCGGGCGTAGCCGTGGGCAGAAGCCATTTGATATATAATTAGCGGATAATAGATACCTAGGCACAAATCTCTGTTACTTTTTGTACTAATTTTTGCAAAGTTTTCTTTCCTTCGAATCTTCAATAACAAAGTTATATAATTTCGAATTAATTGAAATAATTTCAATTCTCGTCTCGCCAGTACGTTAAACGATTCAATACAAACAATTATGTACATCCTTTTTGCTCTGTCGCTACCGAACGCAAATATCGGCCCTAAAGACCCTTTTCTCTTTCCGTTACTTTCTCAAGCAATATTGGCAATGGATTTTCTGGTCATAGGTCCGTATTGATTTTTAATAGCTGGATCCTTTATGGTAGCAGGATTATTGTGTTTCGGAAATAAAACGAGAGATTCGTAATGTGACTATTTTATTACTCTTTATTCGATTTTGGTTTGGATTGTTTGTTTTTGAATTGATTAAACATAGCTTTGATACGGTTAAAGTACCAACATGACGTTATTTGGTTTCTGTGTCTAAAATGCTCGGGTAGATAAGACGGTCATTTCTGAATGAATAAAAAAAGAAAAGAAAGAATATTTTTATTTGAACCCAAAAACACAAACATGGTAAAAAACTGGAAAAGAATTAGCTTATAGAAAATGTGTTGCTTGGGGTCAAAATAGGTCCCTGTCTCGGCTTGATGCAGCATCGTGTTAGAACGTTGCTGCGCTGGTTTTCAGACAGGGCAATCAATTCCACAACTTTCGTTCTAGGGCTATTGGATTTTTTACATAATTATATTAAGTTATTTTCTGTTAAATTTGTCAACCTAAAGTGTTTAAAGTGCCAATTAAAAATTTCAGATTGGTTTATTATTAAGATTTCAAGTTTTTTTTGCAAATCCTACGACTATTTTAAAGGCGAAAGTTTGTGAGGATGGATGTTTGTTACTTTTTCACGCAAAAACTACGTAGCGGATTTTGATGAAACTTTACCGAAATATAGCTTACTAGCTTCTGCCCACGGCTTCGCCTGCGTGGTACCCGGATAAAAAGTAGCCTATATGTTATTCTGATGTATAAGCTATATTTCTGTAAAGTTTAATCAAAATCCGTTCAGTAATTTTTGCGTGAAAGAGGAACAAACATTCTCACAAACTTTTACGTTTATAATATTAGTAGGATAGGATTCATCAGAATAACACATATGCTACTTTTATCCTATGTGTTTTTTGCGGGTACCACGCAGGCGAAGCCGTGGGCAGAAGCTAGTAATAAATATGTGTTTAAAAAAACACGCTTTTATCACGCTCTTAAAATTATAAATCTTTCATCGCCTTACAAAATAATTGTTAAATTAGACCTAAGCAAGAGCGAAATTTCCTATGACAAGTATTTTTTACTTAAAAGAAAATTTCATCATTGTTAATATTAAGTATCTTTGGAAACTCAATAAAACATTTGTATTTGTATTGTATTTTATAGGCTACTCGAGAGGTTTAGTGGTAGCCACTGAAGAGTTCCACTATCCACCTCCTGGCTCCATCATCAGATCAGCTCCAAGATGTCAAATTATAGTATTGTCATCCGAACTACATAGTAAATATAAAGTTTAATTTCCTCTGTCTTCTCACATGTGGTTATTTTTTGGTAAGGCAAATTAAGCGCTGAAAAGCGCTTTGTTAGTGAGAGAACCAGTGTGCTGGAAGACTTAACGTCGAGTGTAGAGTATACAACTCTTGTCTGTCTTTTTTTTCCTTTCTTTCATGGCTTGGTCGCGAAAGAAAAGGCAGTAGATAAAACCGACGTTTCAAAGTGATATGAATGTATAAATGAATTTTGACTTTGACACAATAACACACTTAAACTTTTCAAAATGCTTTGCGTGCCTTATTTACTAGAAAAGCATTTATAAGTTTTTTTAGTAAATAAAGCAATAAGGTATATAATGGGATTATAAGGATAATCCATATAAAGGAATACATCGATGACAAGGATCTAAGTTGTTTTTTTTTACTCGTATAATTACTTGAATTTAAAATTAATTACGATGAACTCTGTGGTGCAGTGGGCACACACCTGAGACGCAGTAGGTTGCGGGTTTGATTCCCGCTGCGGGACAAATGTTTGTATTATCTACAAATATTTGTGTCGGGACTAGGTATTACCTATGTATAAAAAGTATGTATTTATAAAAAAGTACATAAGTAGTTTATCAGTCATGTAGTTCCCATAATAAAAGCTCTGCTTAGTTTGGGACTAGATAATGCTGTGTAAAACTGTCCAGCATTATTCATTTTTTTTATTATTATTAATACATATTCATACTACTATTTACAAGTAGGTATATACAAAAAATACAGATGAAACACCTAAAGACCGTTATACAAACGATCTATAGATAGCTCAACTGATCCAGATCACTACCGGACGGAAGCGTTCCCAAAATACATATTAATTTTATGAACGTAATTTTATTTAAGTACCAATTTTTTTCGCTACCATTGTGGCAGAATATACAGGAGATCTACTAAGCACCCAACAACCTACGATTTGTTTTAAATATTTTCCGAAATATTTCATAAAATTCATCAATTCGGATACAATATATTTGATCTACCCTTGTTTTGAACATCGTCAGTCTAAAACCACAAATTGTATAACCTCTTTAACCAAAGTTTCTGCATAATATCAAAGAGTATTCCATTATCATATTAATAAGTACGTAAAACAATCTCACATATTGGCTCTAAGTTATTCAAAGCCGTGCCGGGTCGGATCTTTCACATGTTTTATTTGCCCATCGAGTTGCGATACTCTCAGTCTAAGTTAAAGAATTAAAGGATCCCAAAACATCATGGTAAATTATAAGAGAGAGCTTAAAATAACAAAAAACTAAACAAGCGCTTACATATAATGTTTCGCATAATGCCCAATGGCTCGCTTAAACATTACATGTGGCACTGGCTCGCGTTTTGCAATTAGTGAGCATGCTACGCGATAGGTTGCTATCCAATCACCGCTTATTGGCAGACTAGCTGTTTTAGAATATAATTACGACTATACCACGTACTTTACTATTCTCCTGCTGACGTTTCGTTGACCGTTTCGTAATTATATTCTAAAATGATACCAAACCACGATAATTTTAATTCTAAGACTAGCTGTTGGCACATGCCTTAAAATTTTTGGTTCCAGGGCATGCCCACAATCTTTAGGGCATGCTCAATGCTCATCAGGTTTTACTTCACCGTTTTGTGCATAAAAATAATGATGACTATAAATAACGATGCCATAACTTATTTCAGAGCTGGATGAAATCCATCCAGCTCTGAGGTTTGACAATTTATCTTCTTTATTCCAAAAACTATCGTGAACTTGACTATTCATATTGTAAAAACGGGAATTTTCACGTACTGCACTATCGGTGAAGGCACCGACTTAGTTTCGTCGCGTCGTGCACTACGCGCGGGAGAACGTCGCGATCACTCACCCTGATGAAGACTCTCGGAATAAGTCGAAACTTAGTCGGTGCCTTCACCGATAGTACGTGAAAGTTCCCGTTTTTATAATATGAATTTATCTTCTGTAAAGAATAAGTTTAGACCTATCGCTCTACTAAAATTCTGTCTATTATTTTTATGTAATGGAGTGCCAATATACACTCGATTAATATATCCGACAGAGTTTTCGTATTTATATTTCAATTTTACTGGGGACAGACGTGGTAAAGTGTTAAAACCACCCATGTACCATACAGAAGTTGTGAGCTCGATTCTCTGGGTTCATATATTTGGTTTAATATAAAATATTAAACTTGACCTGAAATATTTTCCCTGCTGCTTATTACTTGGGCCAAAGAAAAGGGGATGTCAGAATACACGTCAAACGTCATCGGTCTGGAAGACGGCTCTTCGGTTTGATACAACCGTGTCTTATAAATATTATATGCTATTGTATGCGCCTTAAATAAAACTCTTCTGTGCTCTATTTGCAACTTTGTTATAGAAAGTTTAGAGTCGAATCCTGGTTTCGTTATGTTTTTTTCATTTAAGCGAAAGATATTTACGGATTGGCAGGTCGAGCAGCAACCAATTATAAGTTAAGTTTGATATTACACGTTTTGGATTTGATTTTTCGATTTGTTGTATCGGTTTGTGTCGGATTTGTAATTTATAATTAAAATGGCGATTCCATTTCTGGCCTGTCTGTTGAATGTAGGTATTTTTGTTTTTTTTATTAAAATTGTGTCAATCAAAGGGATTTAGCATTGTATGTGATTGAGATCCGTATTCAAGAAGGAATTTCAAACTGAATCTAGACTCAGTTTGAAAGTATTTGATTAAGATTTTTAATCTTTCAATAGATATTGGAAAATAATATGAAACCGTTATACGATAGCTCGAGATCATTTAACAAGACCTTTTTATGAGAGAGCCTTATGAGTGAATTTCTACCAGATGATTTTATAATATAAAAAATCAATCTCGGTGAGAGTCAAATCCGCAACCTCTCGCTTGGTACGCGGGACCAAACTTAGCTATTTGATCATTACCAGCCTGATCGAAATCTCTTAGATCTATATTTAATATTAATTGAATTTATGTCGAAGAAAATTTGATTTATATTGTTTAGTTGTTTTATTTTATGTGATTTGTATGTGGGCACCATACCTTTATGCAACATTCCGCACATCATATATTTTTCATAATTTTGGAATAAATTAATTCTGAAATTTCTGTTTAGGCGTAACCAGATCGTATTGATAACCATCTATGAAATTTAAAGTTGGCTTATCTATGAATTTCGTGCTATCAGTTACAAACGATTTAATGAAAAACATACCAAGAAACATTTTTTGAGGCTGTCAAGTGTTGGAGATTTTTTTTTGTAAGATTATCATTGCTAATCTTTATTCCCATACCTCCATCATTCACACTTCGGCGCTCACTTTTACCCCTCAACAACACCCACTCAAAAACATGCTATAATCCATGTCAATTGTTGTCAATCAACAAAAAAAAAACGAAAAAAATACATTGATACTAGCAGATTTGTTATGCGATTTTGAACGCTATTCTTTTTCTGACAGATGCTTATCGTTATCGATCTAATACCTTTTTTTTAAATTTTATAGAGGACTCTTTGCAGTATTGCGGCAGTTTTCTCCTTAAGTAGGTACTTACGTAAAAAATGAATTGTTTTTTTTTTTGGGTTGCTTGTGGGTGATCGGACAATTTGAATGTTTTGGGGATACACGATGGTTTAATTTTTTTTTTAACTTAAACTTATAAAAATCAGCCAGTGTAAATCTTTGTTTGAAAATCAAGCGTAGAGTTTATCATCTAACTTTTTATGTTTTACAAGCCTACTGCAGTGCAAAGGCCTTCCTCTCTTCTCTTTCCACTGGTCTCTAGTTAAAGCTATTTCTAGGTTATTCGTTTTATGATAAATGTTTGTCTATTTTTAATCAAAAACATTTAACATGTTTCAAAATGCTTTCTGCTAAATAATCTAATCTATTTATTTAAAAAATGATTAATTTATTTTGTCTTAAATTACAGCAAAAACGAAAACGTGCCGTAGATTATGAAAATTAATCAATAACACAGCCAACAATTAAAAATCTCCGAGTGCATAACTTTAAATGTTGATTGATGATTTAATAATCTGTAATTTAAATGTTTAAAATTATTGTATGTCTGTCTGTCACAGACCCATATCATAGTCAAAGTTTAATGTTCATCTTTTTATACCTATTGCTATTTTTATACGAATTCACTGTCTTTCCTACAAAAACTATATCGAACGAGACAAAGATTACGTAAAGTTAACACTGAAATGTGTAGCTTAGAAGAAACTAAAAAAAACACGTTTTATCACGTAATGAAAATTACAAAAAATAATCCGACTATCCACCTTCTGGCTCCATCATCAGACCCTCGTTACCAAGCCCAATCTATTGGACTTGACTCGAGGGGTTTGCTAGTTGCCACTGAAGAGTTTCACCATCCACCTCCTGGCTCCAAGATACCAAATCATAGTATTATAATCCGAAGTATATATACTTATAAAGTTTCATTTCGATACGACAGGTTGGAATAGGTTAAAATTGACTTCCAAGATTTGATTACATTGCTTGTTTGTTAGTTAGTTACAAGTGAAAGTAATATAAGCGTGTTAAAAATAATACATAGGCCACGATCATCTACCGACTTGTGTTTTTGTAATAGCCATATATACTACAATCTAAACATCTTTTATCGGAATGACGAGACTTCAAAAACATTATTTATTGTACACACATATGAATACTTACAAAATACAGAATCATGATAATATTTTTTTATTTTTTATTGATCAAATAAATTACATAAGAGGTATACATTAACTTTACAATGACAGTACCTACTTCTAGGTAGTAGGTAGGCATCCGAGCTTATCGGAGATGTATACACAAGACACTAATACCTAAACTAGACCGAGCCTGTATTATAGGTATATGTTCCTTCCGGGTATGACAAAAACTTTATTGTAGCAAATTATTACTATAAAACTACCTACAATTTTTTTTTTATTTGCATTTAGTGGCTTTGGTATCACTGCGGCCGTCACAGGCCTATTGTGATCGAATATTCTATTAGAGTTATTTTAAAGTACCCACAATAATTTTGACAAACTTGACAAAACAATATATTGTTTCTAAATACATAATTTTTGACGACCGATGTGGTGCGGTGGGCGAAGGTCCGCCTGCTACACAGGAGGTTGCGGGTTCGATTCCCGCCCTGGGACAAATATTTGTACGATCTGCAGATATTTGTTCCGGGTGTTCTGGATATTTTCTATGTATAATAAAAATATCTATCTATGTAATGTATTGTATTAAGTATATCAGTCATCTAGTACCCATAACACAAGCTCTGCTTAGCTTGGGGCTAGATGATGCTGTGTGGATTGTCCAGCATTATTTATTTATTTGTAATGACATGTATAACCCCAAAAAGAGATTTATTCCACAAAACCTTAACCTAGAGAGAGGTAAATATAGAGGTAGAATCTCATTCTGGTACGAAGAATTGTAGAAAATTTAGACATATTTTCAAATTAAATAATTTTAACCCCTTAAATTAAACAGTGAAAGTCAGTTAATAGGAAAACAATAACTGAACAACAAAATCAAAAACAAGTGAAATATTATAAGGTCAGTCAAACGCGGCCCGCGGGCGTGGCGCGAACCGTTGATTGACAAGCCCTGACAGCGGTTGAACAGGTCGAATCGCGAAAGCCACTTTTTTCTGTTTTAAACGTGTAGGGTGATGATTTGAATGTTTGATCGGTGTTCCGTACACAAATATTTTACTAGCGAACTTAAAATAATACTTATTTTGAATGCTCGTATGCGCTAAACATTGCTCCTCAGTTCATGCCTGAAGAAAGATTTAGAAAAAAAAATGTTAATAGGACGATCCCAAATCATGATTAATCTTAATCCGTTTTCATTCACGGTTGAATTTAATGAACAGTCTTCTAAATTGTATTAATAAGTATGAAAGAGTTATTTCCGCAAGTACTGCTTCTGTATTTAATTTGCCATTTTTCAAATTCATTTTGGCGCGAAATTTGACTGTCTAGGTAAATAGATCAGCAAAGTGATTGTGTAAATAAATATTTTCATTTCATATTGAAAAACAAACGTAAACGTAAAATAGTATTTCAATTTTTTTTAAGGATCTCTATAATTCGTTTCACATCACACACACATCAAACGTTTCGATTTAGGATTTAGATCACAGCTGGGCGCCGAATTCTGTTTATTATTTTGTAAAGCGTAGATCTTTTTTAAAATCGTATAAAAAATAATCAAACGTAAAATGCAAGATAGTTTGAATGATATTTCGATCAAAACGTCTTGGATTAGACCTCGGAAATGAGAAAAAGTGTGACCACTAAAAATTGCCAATAATTAAATAAATAATAATAAATAAATAATGCTGGACAATCCACACAGCATCATCTAGCCCCAAGCTAAGCAGAGCTTGTGTTATGGGTACTAGATGACTGATATACTTAATACAATACATTACATAGATAAATATTTTTTTTTATTATACATAGAAAATACTCAGAACAAATATTTGCAGATCCTACAAACATTTGTCCCAGGGCGGGAATCGAACCCGCAACCTCCTGTGTCGCAGGCGGACCTTCGCCCACCGCGCCACGTCGGTCGGTCAATTGTAGTGTTGCTTTGTTTTGGTTACGGCTCATTCTAATGAAATGCGGTTCTTTACAATCGATTTGCGTGCCTTAGATTGGTTGGCTTTATTGCCACAAGTCACTAAGGGGAACTCCATGGAGAAAATGTAAAGGTCTCTTAAAAAATTTCAGATACGAATTTGTTCTTTGAACTTGAATTTCATCCAATTTAAATCCTACAACTATTATAAATGTGAAAATCTCTTACACGAAAAAACTACTGTACATATTTTGATGAAACTTTACAGTTATATAGCTTATACATTGGAATAACTCATAGGATGCTTTTATCACGCGGGCGAAGCCGTGGGCAGAAAGTTAGTATTTATATTACAGGAAATAGATACCTATTACTTTAGATTTATGTACTTTTAAAAAATACTATTAATAGACATGTCGTATAGATATCTTTCCACAATAAAATTGCCTGAGTCGTGGACAAGGTCCCTGTCTAGGATATTTAAGGCTTCGATGCCTCTTTTTTTTGGCAAGTTTTTACAACCATTCTGTGAGTCAAAAAAATGACAGAGGAAACTAAAGTACAGACTGAGGCTGCAACGTTTCATTAACAAATAAGCATTGATAACGAAGTGGCCTAAACAATGAGACGTTCGAATTGGAAGGAGACTGCTCGGAGTAAAGTGATATGCCGGGAAATGAAAATGCCGTTTAGACCTAGACGATTTGGCAGTTATAATAATGATATAATCAAAATAATATATCATGCTGGAACAGCGCTGGCCATTACTTAGCTATGAGTCTTTTCCATGGTCTCTTTAATTTGCCATATTAATGTTGCTTGATGTTGAGTTACTGTTTATTTATTACACTTTCACATACCTTTCCTCGTCAATAATAATATTGCTTTTCAACGAGGTAATGTCGTCAGCTTTTTGGATACCCTGCTAGCGATCTGTGACTCTGTTTTCTACCTGTGGTCCGGTAGAAAAAATAATTATTTCCTAAGTTAAAATAATATAGATTATTTAATAGATATTTAATATTTTTGATGTAGTTATTCTGTCTGTAATATCCTACTAACATTATAAACGTGAAAGTTTGTGAGGATGTTTGTTACTCTTTCACGCAAAAACTACTGAACGGATTTTAGTCAAACTTTACAGTAATATAGCTTATACATCAGAATAACACATAGGCTACTTTTTATCCGGGCACTACGCGGGCGTAGCCGTGGGCAGAAGCTAGTGAAATATAATATTACGATATATAATGAAATGAAAAGAACTCTCAAAAATTTTGCATCAAAGCTTTGTTTATATTAATTCGTACAGTCCGTTCCATCTAAAGGTTGTCTGGTAACACCGCCCGTTTTACAACAATGGCCTCGATTCTCTAGTACACTAACTAAACTAAATTTAAACTGTCGCTCTCTTTTACTGATAGTGCAAGCAAGAAAGAGATAGCTACAATTTAAGTGCTGTCAAATTAGTCAGTTTTAAGTTTTCCATATAAATTTAGTCGTGATTTCAAAACATGCTGACTATAAACACGATGAAAAGCGGCACGTTAACTGATTTGACAGCAGCACACAGCAGTAAAATTTATCCATCACTTTCTTGCGTACACTATCAGTAAAAGAGAGCGACAGTTTAAATTTAGTTTAATTAGTGTACTACAGAATCGAGGACATTGTCAAAATTTGCAGTACTTAACTAAGTTTATATGTTTTTGGTGTGCAATAAAGTATTTTCTGTCTTTTTAATCTATCTATATTTTATTCTACAACCAAATCGTGTCGTGTGATGAAAAAGACAACCATTCTGATATTAAAATTTTCAATAATACCTAATGGATGTCTTGCAGATCGAGTCGTATTGAGTGCACCCCAAACATTCCTCTATTCCCTCTTTAATGCCCTCTGTATTACAATCTTTTGTCTTATTGGAGTGTTTGATGTTCCCTCTTTGTTTTAGTGTCATAATTATGTAATTTTTTACGACGATGGGGAGTGATATCGCAATATCACTTCTGGTTGATGGGTTTTGAATGGCTTTTCATTTAAGTTCTATAGATGAAAATATTCAAATTATCTGCTTTCATCTTTGGTTTTAAGTTTTCTAAAAACCTACCCTTCAAACAAATTTTCACTGCAAATCTAGACGAAGTCGTTGCCTATTGGGTTATTTGGTGACCGATAGTGGCTCTGTGGCGCAGTGGGCGAAGGTCCGCCTGAGACGTAAAAGGTTGCGGGTTCGATTCCCGCTGCGGGACAAATGTTTGTATGTCCTGCATTAATTTGTCTCGGGTCTGGGTATTTTCTATGTATAATATGTATGTTTTTACAAAAAAATAATTATATAAGTAGTATATCAGTCATGTAGTTCCCATAACACAAGCTTTGCTTACTTTGGGGCTAGATGATGCTGTGTGAAATTGTTTAGCATTATTTATTTATTTATTTATTTTTACAGATAAGTAGCGACTGAAGTCCATCTTGTCTATAATCAGTTTTTTATTTTGTTTGAGGACAAAATTTCAGTAGCAATAGCAAGCGTGATCGCGACAATACGTACATACATTCAGCGGAAACATATATAGTCCTGACTTCAAACTAATATTTCCTGTATCGTGGGTATCAGGAACTATGAGTACTGTGGTACCACAATACCTGGAACAAAACATACGAGAACAGTTGTTCGAGTCGCGATCTGATTGTGCAGTTCGGTTAGTATAGTGTGTCGCAATATGAAAATGAACTTTTCTGAAGCTGAAGATCAAATGAGAGTAGTTGCGTACTGCCTTTATTTATCGTTAGGTCTATATAAATAAACAAATTGCAGAGAACATAGATAGATAGATAGAAAATGTTTTAATGCAATAAATCAAGCACATAGGCGAACTTAATGCTAATTAGAATTTTCTTCCAACTAACCTTTGTAATGAAGAGTGGGGCGGTAGGACGTTTGAAAAATTACCAATAAGATAATATTTTAGAAAAAGTAAGAATAACTAGCTACTTAAAATAGAAGTAAACTACATGTTGACTACAAGATAACTACGAGAACAGTGTTGGTTATATATGATTCTGCCTTCGTCTGTGCAGCAAATCTACTATAGAAAGTTTTTTTGATACTTTTATTTAAACGATACGATGCAATAACCTTCAAGGGAGATTTCACCTATCAAACGAAAACTGCAATAAAAGCCGAGCACGTTGCAAACGTTCTATCAAATAAACGCTCCTTTATGAAAGAATGTGAACTCGAATCCAATATGACTGTCATAAACAAATTATTCGTAAAACCGGTATTTTGTACGTCAACCCCTCAAATGCGCTATAAAAATATATACCGGAACATCGTTGGCCGAAAATGCCCGACCGTAATAAAGAAGCGCGATAAACTGTGGAAAAAAACTGCGAACATGAATTCATTGGTATGACATTTGGGTTTTACCGAATGGTCACGGATATGGCCCAAAATATTCTCCCCGACATATTTCCTTCTTATAGTTTTATCCCCCATCTTTTATTGGTCGTCGGGAATCTTGTCAATCCTATTAGACGCGGGTCGTTTTGGACCGACCGCTTTTTAGGGTTATGGCAGATATTGAAAGTTCCAATTGTTTAATTTGTGGCCTTTTGATGGCTTTCGGAGTTTGATTAAAAATTCTTTACGCAACTGCGTCGATTTTCATGAACATAAAACATTTTTGATTGACAGCTTTTTATTTTATAGCTTATCCAGTTGGAAAATTGCTTTATATCCAACAAGTCTGTATTTATATCCAATAAGGGTTTATTTTCTTGAAGTCAAACAATTTTTCCATCATTTTAGTTCTGGCAAACAGAACAGTCACAGCTAATCCTTATGATTGACAACTAAACTAAGATCTATCGATACTCACAACTAAACTAAGATCTATCTATACTTCTATACTAATATTATAAAGAGGAAAGATTTTTTGTTTGTTTGTTTGTACCGAATAGGCTCCGAAACTACTGGATCGATTTTAAACATTTTTTCACCAATAGAAAGCTAAATTTAATTTTTCAAAAAATTACATAAGCTATAGTTATATTTTATATATTTTGAAAAAAAATAGAGATCCGTAAGAAAATTGCAATAATGTAACCCAAAGTAGCCAAATTTTGCCTATAAAATTCATTATTTGGCGTGCCCTGAGAAAACTATTGATGATACATAAAATTATATACTACATGCTTAAAGTACTCATTATTAGCTAAAAAAAAAAAAAATGTTGGTTAGGTACATTTGTGTCGTAGTATTAAATCTTATTCAAATAAATAGTTTTATCATGAAGGGTATTTATGTAGCAGTAAAATATTTTTTATTCATACGAATCGGACATTTAATTTCGGAGTTATCACGAGTATAAAATCTTAACTTACGCGGGTGAAACCGCGGGGTGCAGCTAGTATCTAATAATATTAAAACGAGGTAAAAATTTTAAGTTTGGATGTAGGAGATAATTTTCACTGCTCATCCGATAAATATTTCACCAATATTTAGAACGGACTTTCAGGTTGGACATAGACTGTATATTATCTCGTTATAATAAAAGGCTTTTCGTAAGACCAATTTGGCAACGTAAATCAACGAAAAAATGGTCGAGCGAATACATTTCTTAAAAACGCTGTCTTAATTGTAAGACCTACTTTTCACCGTCTACTTTTTATCCAGATGCAAAGTCGTGGGCAGTAGCTAGTTCTTTTTAGAAGTGAAAATGCAATTTAATTTCCAGGTAATGATTGCTTAAAAAGGTCAACTATACCATGTCCTTGTAAACCTTAATTTTAATCCTCCAAACAGGATCACAAAGCCAAATTTATCTATACCCCGGTCACTGATGATGAATACGCAAATTACAAATACGTTGTGGGAAGATTTACGCGACCATTAGGCTGTGTGCACACGGAAGACCGTTTAAATCGCGGGCTATCTTCAATCTTGTACCACAGGCAGTGCAGGCAGTAACAAACAACTACTGCCTGTGCACATTAGGTAAGCGAAAGCTACACTTGTGACATCTAAATTTCGGGTAGCCGCACGGATAGCGAGGCCGGAGCTACGAAGTCAAAGAGAGGTGGCAAAACTGCCACCTCTCTTTGACTTCGCTCACAGCGAATTATAGCTTGTTTTCATGAGCTTCGTAGCTAATGCTTAGTACGTAGAAAGAAAATATTTTTATTCACCTTAAAAACTACTACACAAAACTTATGGTACCTACTAAATATTTCTATATACATTTTCTTAATAGTGTGCGTAGCAGAGTCTGAGGCAAATATGGCCTCCACTCAGCGTTGTGCTGGATAAACACTGGTGTGTCTACCCAGCGTGTAAGCATGCTGATCAGGCAAGTAATAGTGATTTGTATTAGTGAAATCGGCAAGTGCAAGTGAATAGAAGCCGATCCTATTTACTGAGCGAGAAATAAACGACAAGTGACTACTCCCACCACGATTTACTAAGCATCTGCCACTTGTTAAGCCGTGTTTATAGCCAAGTGTGTCCCATTTCGATCGAATATCGTGTTACTTATCATATGCGGACGTATGCGCATCTCTCAGAGCTTCGTTTCGTATAACCGTAGGGTTATTGTGACCTTGGGAGGTTGGAGAGTATTCAATATACATGTTCGTGATATTTCACAAGGTCTGTTGTCTGTGTTACAAATACTGTCCAAAGCTGTGACTTTGTCACGCGCACCTAATCGGCAGAGAATATTACGTTGCAATGATCTAGACCCACGTACGTAAAGCTCAAGGCCTCGCCCTATAATAGCAAACATATACTAGACGACTTCAGTGGCTTGGTGGGTGAGTAGCCAGCTGTGGCGCAAGGGGTCTGTTCCGAGTCGGGGAATAGTGGTACTACGGTACTCGTAGTTCTTGATACCCACGATACAGGATCCTAGATTGGGGTCAGTGTAAGTGTTAAAAAATACATATTTTCCGAAAAACATTCTAGGTAGTAGGAAAGATTATACTAACCACAGATACCACCTCCAAAATTCGCAGCTTGATGTTACCGCGTCCGAGAGCATACCCAGGCTGCGAGACGACAAAACGTATCGGTGGCCGGCACACATGCCTGCAGATAACATACTCCCCTATAATCACGGGGACATCTCTACTGCTAGTGTTGGGATAGGCCATGATGTCCGTATAATACTGGTCGTATTGGTTCTTACTTAGTTGGTTGGGAAATGGTCTAACTCTTAGAAATAAGTTAAGTATTTGCTAAATAAGTTGTTTTGCATAATCATTATCATAATGTTAATTGTTTTATGTGGTAATACGTAGGGTCTTAAAAATGAAGTATTCCCGTTTGAGCACCAATGTTTTGGGCACCCATGTATTGAGCACCATAGGTATTCCCTTTTGAGCACCAATCAATATTTTAACGTGGTGCTCAAATGGGAACAAAAAATAAAATTTTATTTTATTCCCCATAATAAAACAAATCGATAAAAATTGGCATTACTTTTGGTACCATATCAATTTTAGGAAACTAAGTAATTATTAATACCACAATCAGTCTTATGTTTTTTTCTAGGTAGACATTTTTACTTATTATTTTGTTAAGATAAAACTCGGGTCTCATTACGAAAGGTGGTTTAAATCGGTGGTTTATCTTTTAGACCTTTGATTCCTGATTTTCAAGACAAATTGTTGTGCAAAGGAAACAAGGCTTAAAATTGAATGCTATAGTATAATAGCCGACAGTCTATGTGACATTTCAAAAAGAGGTTTGACTACAAATAACTGCTAAAAGATAAACCAGGCGGTCACCTAGTTTATTTCTATCATAACTCAACCTCTTTTTGAGGACCTACTTTTTTTGGTAGCCAATCAAAATTATGTTTTTCTTTTTTATTTTGGTTTAGAAGTGTTTTTTTAATTAAACGGTCATCCCGCGGTTTATTTTATTTTTAAATTGTCGACCGTAGTGGCTTTGCAATAATACTTTTTTTTCGATAAAGTATATTTAAACCATGGTTTAGTGGATCTGACAGAACTTGAGTTCAACTCGAGTTTAGACCACGTTTCGTAATGAGACCGTTCATTGCCAACCATCCTTACAATTATATAGATTCCGCTCCATCCCAAGGTTGCCTGGAAAATATTCTAAGCGATAAGGTTTTAGGCTATCCTAAAACCCCCATATTTTAGTGTTCCAAAAAGTGGCGATGGGCTTGCAATTTGTCACGTGAAAAACTACTTTCAAAACGAACTTGTCCCAAATATAATGTTAGGTCATGTCTCTTACTAACCCCTAATTGGTGTCTTCAAAGATTTACGCACTGAGTATGTAAAAATGTCCATCATAGGGAATACAGTTGTGAGCGTATTTGTTTTTTTAATGTTTTTGTATTTTGTATGTAAAATTGTATTATGTTCATCTATCTACCTCATGTATTACAATATTATAAATATAACAATTACTAATGTTTAATATTATGGTAACATAATGATCTATAAAAAGGTTTGCAACATGAAAATGTAGGCAAAAGGTTTGCAACATGACAGAATGCAGGACTGTTGAAGTTTTTTTTTTCTGGCCCCAATGTAAGCAGAGCTTGTGTTATGGGTACTTAATGACTGATATACTACTTACATACATTTTTTTGTAAATAAATACATGTTATACATAGAAAACACCCAAGCCCGAGGCAAATATTTGTAAATCATACAAACATTTGTCCCACAGCGGGAATCGAACCCGCAACCTTCTGCATTTCAGGTGGGCCTTCGCCCACTGAAGACAGAAGTTATCAATGTTGTATGACGATAAAACCTGTCTAAGAACTAACTGTAGAGTTATAAAAAAACGATTGTACGGACCGCATTTCATAAGTAGTTTTGGAGAAATAATCACCAAAAAAATTAACACAAAGAGCAAACAATCTATAATTTACAACAAAAATACGAGCCCCATGATTCACAGATAATAAATAAATAACAACCAACAAAATTGTATAGAAATGCCACGTGACATTTCCGCAGCAAATGTCATTTCCATACAATTTTATCTTTCCGCAGGCGTTAACGTCAACAGAAAGTGGTATTTGTCTAGCACCCTAGGAGGTCTAGAAAAAATCCTCACGCTTAGTTTTCCTTTCACGCTAACGCAAATTTCTCAAGGTCAAAACTTGGCAGCAGTCTCGTGACATTTCCACAGCTAATTTCATTTCCATACAATATAATCTTTCCGCAGGCGTTAACGCCAACAGAAAGTGGTATTTTTGTAGACTCAGGCTAGAAAAAAAAGATCATATAAACATTTTGGCCTTTAGTGGGAACCGAAACCGCACCTCTTGATTGTGTCTTTGCCACCTAACTACTCAATGAAGGTAGCCCCGGAAAATTATTTACGAAGACCATTTCTTCGACCTCCTAATACGATTTTCTCGAAAACTTGTACCCATAAAATTAGTACAGTTTGAGAATACGCAGAGAAGATGTCATGAAAAACATGTTATCTTTCCCATTATAGGACTTTATCTTTCTCCAAAACAACGTCTGCAGCGTATTTCATCACTTCTTTGACTTTATCGAATTTAAAGTCAAAACGTTGTTATTCATTAAAATCACAGCGAGGATAATGATTATCCTCGCTGTAAGTTTTCGGAACACGAAAACTAGAAGAAGATGTATTCTTCCATTCTCTTCTATCAGCCTTCAATTCAGTAATCACTCCACTCTTATACACACTCCTTCTGTCTTCAACATATTCTTCATTCTGAAACATATCAGCGCATTTAGAAATCATAAACTCATGATCAAGCAATTACAAATTCCAATTAAGTATTGATCATAAAGCATCTCACTCACGGCTCGACAAAGCGACCAAATGACGCGCGACATGCCACACTGGTTATTCAATAACCGACTTACCCCCGTACCTATCAATTTATCACAGATTCAATGAAGGCAATGCTATATTTCATTGCTCTGCAACCTGACATTGAATGTTATGATGATATCTTTGAATAGATTATGATTAAACTTTCCCCACTCCAAAACAGTTACTGTCCTCTACCAAATAAGGCTTAGAATTCTCGATGCTATTAGGAGGATATAGGACTCTCAGTAAGGTTGTCAAAGGCTTGCATATTGACGTCATCTAAAAGGGGGTCGGCAGGCGAATGCAAAATGGTTGAACCATGGATTTGGCATATGTTATAGGGTGGAAACTATTGCTAGTTCTTTGTAGACGAGCGTTTTCACCTGTATTGTAATTTAATGTTTCGAAGCCAAATTTGAAAACGTTGGCTCCACATTTGTGAAAATTCAACCACCTACGTTAGTCCGTAGTCGTGGCATAATATGTGTGACAAAGTCACTTGTATTGAAAGTATCTGTCACACGGGCAAATATACTAACCCCTCATTTTTTTTTAAATATAAGGTTCCTCAAAAAGGTCATTTTCAATTGGGGTCAGTAACGTGCATGTAAGTACGTCCTACTAATATTATAAACGTGAAAGTTTGTGAGGATGTTTGTTTCTCTTTCACGCAAAAACTACTAAAGGGTTTTGATAAAACTTTACAGTAATATAGCTTATACATCAGAATAACACATAGGCTACTTTTTGTCCGGGTACCACGCGGGCGAAGCCGTGGGCAGAAGCTAGTAATGTATAATTCTTTGTCTATTATCAGACTGTCTATTCTGATTATGATTTGCCCATACACTACTGACTGTCACCAAGTTAGTAACCGCTTGGGGTACGTAATACCATTCTCTTATCTGGCTATAAGAAAACGCCCGTCTGCCGCGTCCAGAACACGTCTTGGCCGATCCGTAAGCCCGTATTTCATATCGGAACTGGCGCCCGAACTAATTGTAGGGGGACATCGCTATTTGTATCTGTGTCCGATAAAGCGGGGCTAGGTGATCGGATATATAGGGTGTGCTATTGCCTTCATAGCTATACGCAAATAGGTAGCAGTTCAATTCGTTTTGGGTAACACAATTAAAAACTTATAACAAAAAAAAAATAGGTATATGTTATGTAAGTGACCGTCACGCTCAATCTTTTCATTACATTTTTGATATGCCTAGATTGCTCCAGCCAGGGGTCTAGATAAATACCACTTTCTGTTGACGTTAACGCCTGCGGAAAGATTGAATTGTATGGGAATGACATTAGCTGCGGAAATGTCACGTGACAGCTGCCAAGTTTTACCTTGACAAATTTGCGTTAGCGTGAGGTATTTGTCTAGATCCCAGTTGTGCATTGTATGGGGGGTTTCGACAAAATAACTTTTGGTATTTTAAAGTTTTTGACTAATTAAAGTAGGCAATAATTCTGGATGAGAAGATGAAGAGGTGCGTTCTTGTGAACAGTGTGGTGAAAAGTGAACCTTTTCACCACACTGTTTTTTTCACTGTTGGTCAGTAGACTTATTTCAGGGCCACCTTATACCAATCCTGATTAAATCACTGACCTTACGCGTGTTAAGAAAGTAGGTACCGGTGACAAGATAATTTAATTTTTGAAAAATTTTAAACCTGTGTTTTCCATTGTCTATTGTAGAATAATTATAACTAACTAGCTTCTCCCCACGGCTTCACCTGCGTGATACCCGGATAAAAAGTAACCTATGTGCTATTCTGATGTTTAATCTATATTACTGTAAAGTTTCATCAAAATCCGTTCAGTAGTTTTTGCATGAAAGAGTAACAAACATCCATCCTCACAAACTTTCGCGTATATAATATAGTAGTAGAATTGACAATAAAACCTACATAAGAAATACCCTAGATGATACAGAAATCGATTGTAAAGAATCTCATTACAATCCAATAAGCCGTTTAAGAGAAAAATAGAAACAAAAAACACAAAAAAAAACTATTTTGTCAAACGGCTTCCTACGTCAATAAAAGCAAGAAATTACCAATCACATGAGAAAGCAGAAGAAAAAACATAGATAATCATAAGTATCATGTACGTACGTAGCTATCTATTCACAATATCCTCAACAGTATAGGTTCAGATGGCTTATTGATTGTGTTCAGGATGTTTCGATGATTAATCACTGCATGAATGGTATGGGATTGTCGGCTGGATCGAGTCATTAGCACAGGGTGCTAAGCGGAATAATGTTATCTTGTTACGTTAAGCTGAATTGAATACGTATTGATTATGTTGTAGGTACCTACTTACGTTTCAGTGCTCACCCAATATTACAGGGAAGTGAAAACATATGCCTCACAAGTTAACAAAAGTTTTACAAAATTATAAATCCCTCAAAAGGTTTTTCGTCGTCTGTTATAGCGCCCCTTAGTGATTTGAAGGAACTCCTTAAAGGTATGGACTGTGTTAAGTGTTGGTAATAATTTCACAGAAACTTATTTAAAGTGTATGTTTAATGACAAAAAACTAAATAAGAAAACATGTAACTATATGAAAGATCCTTTTTTGCTTGCATGGCGCATAAAGTCCTCTCACCACGCTAGTTCTTTCGCCAGCGGCCACTAGGCCCTTTTCAAGGCCATATAATTTCAAATAATCATGTTTTCTCAAATATGCGCATATTTGTATATATTATTATTACTTCCGAAAAAGAACACGCGAAGTATCGTATTTACATACACAGCATCAGTTTTTAATATGGACCAAGAAACGCTCCAGGAATCTTATAAGGAATTCAATTGCCGGCGAGCTGGGTGCATACCCAATGCACCCAGCACGCCGACAATAATAATTATGACAAAACCTTTTCTTTGTTTGCCTCATTGGGATTGGGCTCTCTTTATCGAGCTTGGTACAAAAAGGTTGCGTTTAAGTGGCTTTATGCATAACCTATTTGCACATGCAATAAAAAAAAATTGGCGGTAAAGAAAAGTTCGTCTCGATTTTGTTATTTTGTAAATAAGTTCCGAAAGTGAAATGGATATTGACTGCACTGTACCAGATACAAGGTCGGAAGCTAAATTAGCGATGGAAAACTTGCTTCCAGCGCAGTCAAAAGAAAAATACGTAAAAGTAACCGACTTAAGAAAGTCAAAGTCAAAATCAATAGGTGTTTATTCATTGAAATAACAAGGATCATATAGAAACGTCAACTTAAAAACTACGTAAATTTAAAATTTGAATGTGAATTTACGCCGATTCCTCGCGCGCGACCAAGTCTCAGAACCCTTTTTTATTCCCTTGAACTTGTTTGAGAAAAGCAATTGCCTATTTCGCATAGTCGTAATAGATTGATTACATTACACAATAACGGCTGAACCCAATCCGATTAGATTTTCAATGACGATGCAAATCACGCGTGCCATTGTAACCAAACAATACGTCCTCACCTGCGCCAATCCGATAATAACACAAGATTATTATTAGACATGAATTATAGTCGCAATTAGACGCGACAGCGGGGAAACGGTACGTACGGGCCACACGACGGAAAGCGGACAGCGAGCGAATAAATCAATCATGATACAACATGCCATGTGGAGCGAAGCTATTTCGTTTGGAGGTCGAGTGCCTTATCAGACCGAAGAAGGTTCTAGAAATAGAAAAATAAAAAGCAACACTATTGTGAATATTACTGTCCGAGCGCTTATAACAAATCTGTCCAATTTCTAGAGTTGGGCGATTAAACTACTCCGTAGAGTACAAAACAATGCACAACACGTACACATCACTTAATCGACCCGTGTTTCACCTCTATACAGAGCATTCTCGGGATTACGTTGACTCGTTTCAGTTTCTAGTGATTTGACTTTCAACCACTGCGAAGATGTATTGCGGAAAGCCAAACAGAGAGTTAGTTGTCAGTAGGGAAAATATCAATCAGCCGGTGTGAACACTTTTGTAAAGGCGAAGCGCAGGTAGGTAACGAGGATTTTATTGAATACAATATTAACTCTAGTAAATAAAATCCAACATGGACACCCTTTCGTCACCGGAGCAGAACGGTTATACCGGATTCCTTACAGCAAAAAAACCACTGTGCTCCTTTATCTTGAAGGAACACGGTGGTCTTGTCTGCCAAGACTATGGGTACGCTTGCACATTCTTTCACGATATCGGCAGCATTGGTTACTGCTCAGGGCACCAAATTCGCTTTTTGAGTCGCTTCAACTCGTCACCAATGAGAGGTGCACGAAAACTTCGCGCGCGCCTCCTCGATGTCGTTCATCCATGTCGTGTCATAGACTCTTATCCAACTAAAATTTGTTTCTAATGTGTGGCCTGGTGACCTTTAGAACCTCATTGTTGCCTGCAGCTGTTTTTGAGTACAGATGATGGGGGATAGAGGGCAGGAGAGTAAGTGCACTATATTCTGTGTGGGGAACTTACACAGAATATGGTACTGGACGTGAGATGGATCAATTATCCCCCATTTGGCTAGGTTGCTTCTGCAGCGGCCATTTTGAGTGCGAAGTCTTTTAAGTTACTTACAAATTGGCCACTGCAACTTGTGCTAGGGGGGCAAAAGTTCTGCCGGATCTATGAGGTCTAGTGGAAGAGGAGCTCAAGTTAGCCACCTCGTGGTCAAGTTAAATGATAGCGGCACGTAACTACCGCCTAGACCTCTGTTATGGGGATCGAAGAGGAGCGTGGAGGTTTCTCCTTCAACTGCTGGTTCTCCTGCTGTTGATCGGGAGGTCAGCTGTTATCACTGTAGGTACCTATGCCAACTGACTGTGAATACAATCTACCACTGCTTTAGATTGGTCCTTCGAACAATCACACAAGACCTAATTACATGTGCGTGATATTGTACCGGTAATATTGAAATAGTGATTTATGCGCCTATAAATCTGCCCGTCTGTCCGTCCGGCGCACGGCGATAATCTCGTCACGGATTCCCGTGCGTGTGATTAAGGTGTTAATCAGTAATTTCGGAAAGAAAACATACTTTATACTATAAACTCTTATTAGTATTAAGCTCGTCTTTTTACATGTCCTATACGTATTTTTTTTTGTCTTTATTATCTGTCTGAAGACAATAAAGAATATGCCCGACACAAGTAAATTTTTACTCAGTTTTTAAATCTCTCTTACTTTAAAACTCGTCTATTGCAGCGTCTTTTACTGACAAAAACTAAAACAAACACGCATATAACTGTAATCTCATGTTAGAGATCCTCAGATAATCAATACGCAGGTCTTTGAGGATACTAAGATGGGAGTAGTCACAGAGACACGTCTGAATATTATATTTGGCAGACTCTGCGTTTTATTCCAAAAACTATCGTGAACTTGACTATTCATATTGTAGTGCACGGCGCGACGCGGAAGGAGAAAGTCACAACCTGAAATTACTCACCCTGATGAAGACTCTCGGAATAAGTCGAAACTTAGTCGGTACCTTCACCGATAGTGCAGTACGTGAAAATTCCCGTTTTTACAATATGAAGACTCTGCGTTTTACATTATCATCTACAAGTGTTACAGGTTCACACCTGTGTATAACATAACTAAGGAGCATCTTTATAAGCATACAAATCGATTGCGTAAACTACATTACAATCCGATAGGTGTTGTTTCGAAGATTACATTTACTTTATAGAATTGAAATGGTCGTGGTTCAGTGCCATTTACTTATAATGAGAACAGCGAAGGAATGGTATACACTACTTTTCTGAAAAAAAACAACCTGGATCACTTGAGTGAATAAGTATCTTCTAGACCTTCTTACTCCATTGTCGGTCATTATAATTAATACCATCTGGTGACATTATGACCAAATATAGGTATATTCTTGCTAAAAACAACTTCTTATCGCAAACTCTCACACTGGCTTTTTGTTTATCGTGTAAAAATATCTCAGAATACAAGTTATCGCTGAATGCTTGAGGTCCTATACGATCATAGTACTAGATTTAATGAAATACATGTTCGCTGTCATGTATAAATAAGACAAGATAATTTGTGAAGCTGGCAAAGAAATATTGCATTTTTTCTCATACTTTGAAGTAAACCCGATTTCTCAACGCTCTACCTACTGTTGCTACATAGACTATTGAGTCCTGGATTAAGAGCCCCCCTCTTTTTCCCCCCATGTTCTAGTCTAGCGTACCTAGGTAGGTTCCACCCGCTACCCCCCGGTGATACGCTCCGGATCGCAGTGTGAAGCCTTCTGCATATTTTAAAGTGCTGGGTAGTTTTGTGTGGCAACGGACTATTTTAATTTATACAAGGAAATAGTTTTTTGAAATGATGATTTTGAGTATAGTTGCTTGTATGAGTACATAAAAGTAATGTATAAGTGCTTCACCCCAGATTACAGCGTTGCTTTAAATGAGACAAACTGCGGTGAGATGCGAATAATTAGTCTGTAGCGATGGCAATTGCGAACGAAGTCGCGGGTACAGCTAATGGAAAGGTTCCGATCAGATTATTTTGTTACTTTGGCAAGCCTATCGAATTAATAAATTACAAGTTTATTTTATCAAAATCCATCAATTTATTTGTTTAGAAGTCTTAACGTATATACCACCCTACTTATATTGGTATTAATGTATGTTGCTAGTAAGAACAGCATTTTTTTCCAAAAACTATAGTGAACTTGACTATTAATATTGTAAAAACGGGAATTTTCACGTACTGCACTATCGGTGAAGGCACCGACTAAGTTTCGACTCATTCCGAGAGTCTTCATCAGGGTGAGTAGTGCACGGCGCGACGCGGAAGGCGAAAGTCGCAACCATGTTTTTACAACATGATGAACAGCATTGTTTTGTAGCTGTAGGAATCATTGACGAGTTTCCTGAGACCTAGACTAAAGGATATTTGAGTTGTCAAATAAAACCAGCTAAGTTCTATTAATAATTGAATCGTCCTAGTTGAAATGGTTTTGTTTCACTTGTTCGAAACTCCATCATTGATGCCTCAATACATAAATTAAATCGCACCTTCATATTAATATCGAACAATCGATTCATCACGTCAATATTCCATACTAGCCCAACGTTTGTCACCGACCGCACTATTTATATCAAAACCACGCGCGCCCTGACCAATCACCGTGCAGATAGCTGGCAGTTTGAATTTCGAATTGCTACACCTGCAAAATTACGACTACCCTCAAAGTTGACATCCTCTACCTTATTTCGTCGCCTTAGAGTCCGCAACGAAACGGTATGTTTGAGAAGGTTGTATATGGATTTTGCAAGTGTGTATTGCCTTTGATTTATACATTCGTTCAATGAATTATTCGTTGTCGTGTGTCGTCGAGTCGCACTTAGCGATAAGTTTGTCTGATTGTGTAGGTGGCTTATTAGAATTTGGAAGTTGTCTTATTGGAATGTGGTTTGTGAGTTAGACCTAGAACTTTCAGGTCACAAGATTGTGATAAGTTATAAGAAATCATAGAGTTTGTTCATCGAAAAATGACGAGAAATCCTTTTTAGATATCTATGACGCTAGCAAGCTTAGAGAATATAAAATGAACGGCTGACCTCAGTTTACAAAAAACTTACAAAAACCAGTTGTTTTACATTACTTTTTAATATTTTCATCTTTATGTTATTAAAAATGTTGTACCTCATGAAATGATATGAAATAAAAACTACGGCATTTTTTTCTCGACGGTAGCCCTATATACTCCAGCCATACCGTGACCACGGATGTTGTTCAACCGAAACGTCAAGAAAATAATACAAAAGTTAACGCGCTAAAAACCCGTAAAAAAATTATCAACCCGCAAACTCGATAATTTTAGGGTATTATAAAATTCGTACTTACCTTGGGCAGATTCCGCAGTTGGGTAAAAACAATTTCGAGAAGGAGGCCAAGAGGAGGATCCAGCTAGGCTGGGCAGCGTTTGGAAAACTACGTGGAGTCTTCTCGTCATCCATACCGCAATGCTTGAAAACGAAAGTTTTCAATCAGTGCGTCCTACCCGTCATGACCTACGGAGCTGAGACGTGGACACTCACGATAGGGCTGGTCCACCAGTTCAAAGTCGCTCAGCGAGCTATGGAAAGAGCTATGCTCGGAGTATCTCTGAAGGATAAGATTCGTAACGAATACATCCGTCAGAGAACCAAAGTTATCGATATAGCTCAACGAATTAGCAAGCTGAAGTGGCAGTGGGCCGGTCATATCTCGCGAAGAACCGATAACCGCTGGAGTAAACGTGTTCTTGAGTGGAGACCGCGACTCGACAAACGTAGTGTAGGACGCCCTCCGGCCAGGTGGGATGACGATCTGCGAAAGACTGCAGGCAGATGCTGGATGCGGCAAGCTGAAGACAGGGCGCTATGGCGCTCATTAGGGGAGGCCTATGTCCAGCAGTTGACTAATATAGGCTGATGATGATAAAATTCGTACATACAAATAAATTAATAGTAATAAAAAAACATTTTCAAAAACAAGCTTTTAACCCTGAGTGCAACAACCATGCCATGGTAAAACTTAAATCCAGAAATCATAATAATATCCTTTCACAAAATTTCGTGACTGTGATGATGAC
Source organism: Perizoma flavofasciatum (assembly GCA_958496245.1). NCBI lineage: Eukaryota > Metazoa > Arthropoda > Insecta > Lepidoptera > Geometridae > Perizoma > Perizoma flavofasciatum. The sequence goes on along the minus strand of OY292440.1, from coordinate 9,914,387 downwards.
CATTGATGAGAGCTAATCCTGGATGTCGATTCAGGTCATACTTATCATAAAATTGCATTGTTATCGGAACTCCGATTCTAATTCAGCTTGCAAGATTTGACCTAAACAAACAAACTAACATACAAACATTGCAAGTTAAATAAAAGCTTGTAAAAACGCAGGATAACTGGAGTATGATGAATTTCAAGTACCTTTCTCAAATACAAGAAATTACAAACATCTAATGTGATCTGTTAGTACAAATTCCACCAAACTAACACTACAGAATTGTTTTTGTCAGAATTAACGCGGTGTCTTCACAACACGACGTGTTTAAAGTTAGTTACACACAAAATTGGATCTGTTAAGTATATAATTTCTTGTCAAAGTCAAATGCCACTTATAGCTACTTAGGGTGTGATATTACGCGGATTGTTCGTACGTTTAGTAAGGGTGCGACTGGTTTACCGATAAAATTATAGGCGTTGCACATAAAGTTGACATCCTCAGATACATACTAAAAGTCTTTGAGGATACTAAAAAAATCTTACTAATATTATAAACGTGAAAATTTGTGAGGATGTTTGTTACTCTTTGACGCAAAAACTACTGATGAGATTTTGATGAAACTTTACAGTAATATAGCTTATACATCAGAATAACACATAGGCTACTTTTTATCCGGGTAACACGCGGGCTAAGCCGTGGGCAGAAGCTAGTAATAAATAATGCTGGACATTTTTCACACAGCATCCCCAAATAAGCAGAGCTTGTGTTATGTGAACTACACGACTGATATACTACTTATATTTTTTTTTTTTGTAAATACATACATATTTTACATAGAAAACACCCAAACCCGAGACAAATGAATGCAGATCATACAAACATTTGTCTCGCAGCGGGAATCGAACCCGCAACCTTCTACGTCTCAGGCGGACTTTCGCACACTGCGCCACAGAGGTTGTCGTACGAAAGTAGGGGTATACCTCCTACGGGTACGAGACACGTCCGAACATAACATTTGGTACATGCCCGCGGTTGCACGCTGCTTATTGGAACACTAACTGATGGCACACGCCTTCAAATTTTTGATTCTAGATTCTATGTTTTCCTTGGCCGTTTTGAGCACTTTTCAAAGAGCAGATATGTTTTTCGAGTACAAAAAACCATTGGTGCAGTACCAGATTTGAAACTAAGATCTCCGGATTGGAAGTCGGGGTACCGGTCAGCGCGGCCCTTCTAATCTTTAAATAAAGTCCTACTATCCTACTAATACCTCTATAATAAATGCGAAAGTCTGTGTGTGTGAATGTTTGTTACCACGTATCTCCGTTACTACTAAACCGGTTATGATGAAATTTAGAATGTAGATAGTTTAGATTCTGGAATAACACATAGACTAATCTTATTTTCGAAAATCAACCTCTAAGGGGGTTAAACAGGTTGGTAAAGTTTCTATGGAAAATTTTATTCCTTGGTTGGATTCGCTCAAAACTTGATACAAATAAACTTTAAAATAAATAATGAAACACGTATTTTTTCTTTTTTCAAAACTACCCTCAGGGGGTGTGCAATTGAGTTCTAAACTTTGTATGGAAAATTGTAATCCTTGGTTCGATTCACTCAAAAGTTGGTGGGCATAGTTTGAAGCCTGGAGATGGTCATACGCTACTTTTATTAACATACCACGCGGGCGAATCCGCGGGCAGAAACTAGTTATTAAATAGCTTTATTTTGTTGTACCTTTACCAAGCGTGCTTACAATACTTTAAGACAACCGATACCCCGTCTAAGCAGTCGCTAACTTCCCTTATCGCAGCAGCCACTTACACTAGCTTTAATTAGCGCTCGTATTTTGTAGTCGAAAATTAATCAAATTATGTTGCTTTGCTGAAGGCTGTTTGGATGGTGTTCTTTGAGAGTGTCACAAACATATTTACAGTAAAGAATTTCAGAAAATTATAGTTAAAATTGTTTTGAGAGATAAGTTGGTTGAATTTACAGACACATGAGACTTCCCACTCGTTATGTCTCAGAATCGGCAAAGCGCGAATATAGTCTCTGATATTGCCCATAGATTACGGTAACCGCTTATCAATAGGCGATATGCATGTTAAGATTACCTTCTCTCTAAAAATATAAAAGATGCCTGATAAGTAATCAATAAGTAACTCAATAAGTAATCCATTTTAGCCTTGTGGACTGTAAACCGACTTTCGACCTGAAGGTCTTAGGTTCGGACCCGGTCATGCACTAATAATATTTAAATCCATGTGTACTATACACATGCTCAAAACAATGAAGGAAAACAACGTGCGCAAGCACCAATATTTCGAAAGCATGTGACTTTTTTGTGTTTGTACTGTAAATTGGTTTTATGCACAATAAAGAGTTTATTATTTATCTGTCTACGTTGTTAGCTCGAGATCACACAGAAAACAAAAACACCTGAAGACATCCTTGAAAACAGAAGAGTGGGAAAGGTTTATGGGTGCCGGTGAAGTTGACATGAGACTTTTGCTGAGACACACATGAGACTTCTGCTTACCAAAAAGTGGACCGTAATACGGTCCACTTTTTGGTTCATCTTCATGTTATCATGGCTTCATGTTATGATAATTTATCATTTTAATTGTTGGGCGAAGGTCCGCCTGAGACGCAGAAGGTTGCGGGTTCGATTCCTGTCACGAGACAAATGTTTGTAAGATCTGCAATTATTGTCTCAGGTATGTATAATATGGATGTATTTACAAAAAAAATTATATAAGTAGTATATCAGTCATGTAGTTCCCATAATACAAGCTCTGCTTAGTTTGGGGCTAGATGATGCTGTGTGATTCTCCAGCATTATTTCATTATTTAATGTATAAAATAAAATATTTTCTTGCCATTTCGGTTTTCAATTTTGTACTGCAGCTTACTGCATAACACCTACCAGTCATCTAAAAGCCCTATGTATCATATTGAACTAGATATTAAAGTTCACATCTTGGAATAGAGCACGCGTCTTAACGGTTTTCTCTCTATGTAAATTTTATCACATTTCAGGTGTTTTCAGTACTGTCGGGCCTATTAAGAACCACCCTACTTTCTGATCGAGTTACTGTTTTATGTATACATAAAAGAGCTGGACATTTTTCACACAGCATCATCTAGCCCCGAAGTAAGCAAAGCTTGTTTTATAAGAACTATATGACTGAAATACTAGTTACATACTTTTCTTTTTGTAAATACATACATTATTATACATAAGAAACACCCAGACCCGAGACAAATGTTTGTAGATCATACGAATATTTGTCCCACGGCAGGAATCGAACCGACAACCTTGTCCCAGAAGGTCGTCAAACTTGAATACATGAAATTCATCCTATCCTACTAATATTATATACGCGAAAGTTTTTGAGAATGGATGTTTGTTACTCTTTCGCGCAAAAATCATTGAACGGATTTGACGAAATTTTACAGTAATATAGCTTAACACATAGATTTCTTTTTGTCCGGGTACCACGCGGGCGAAGCCGTGGGCCGAAGCTAAAATGTTTGCTAAGAAAATATTGTACGGAACCTATGTTTGTATTGTGCCACTCGTGTGCCCTACAAACTCACCTACAATATCCGCGATTACTCACCCCTGATGAAGATTTTCGGAATGAGTCAAAACCTAGTCGGTGCCTTCACCGATTAAATAGTAATTAAATAGATATATAAAAAATACTTTATTGCATATCAAATAATACATCAGCTTAGATAAGTACTACAAAGTTTTACAATGGGCGGTCTTATTAGCGATCTCTAAAAGACAACCTATGGCTGGAATGGACTGTGCGAAAGATTGATGTACCTGAAAATTCCCACTTTACAAAATTAAGGCTTATGATAATACTAACGATATTTTATCTATGTTGAGTTTTTCATTCCTGATTTTTGTTACATATTTGAAAAACAAACAGACTTTAACAGTTTTTCATCGTTCTTAGAATTAAGAATCTATACTTATAATATACCTCTAGATGAATATTTTGTTTCTGTGTTTGAACGCGCTAAACTCTGGAACTATCAGTTGGAATTGAAAAACATATTTGATTATTTAACATCACGCTACGACTCATAGGAGCCGAGCAAAAGAAGTAATAGCACGGGAGAGCGATGCGACGCGGTTTGGGGGCGACCTTGGCACAACAAGTAATCAATATAAAATAAGCCCGTAGTAATAATAGTTAGAAAATATAGGCAGTATTGAAAAACATTATGAGAGATACCGCAGAATAACCCAATAATTTAAAGTTTCAAGGTACACCACTATTCTGAAGAAAGTTTATTATTAGAGTAGCTAAGTTGATTATTGGAGTTCCAAAGAAAACTAAAAATAATTTATTAATGACAAAAAAAATATTACTTAATGACATTTTCAACATCAATTCATTATCAATTTAATTTAATCTCATTCCATAATATGTATAATCTTTCAATAATACCTACCTTAATTCAACGTATTCTAAATTAATTTATTGTTTGTCAAGTCAAGTCAATTCAAAATTCATTTATTCAATAAAATCACAAGGACCACTTTGAAACGTCGGTTTTTATCTAGGTGCCTGTTCCTCCGCGACCAAGCCAGGAAAGAAAGGCAAGAAAACAAGGCTGGTTATTTTTTTTAATGATCCTTTTACAAAACAATAGGTTCGAGTTGGAGCATTTTCAATCCCAAGAGTTTTTGTCATCTAAATAATCAGATATTTTATAGTATGCCTTTTTATAAAGCTTTTGTTTAATTACGTTTTTAAATTTGTTAATTGATAATTTTTGTATATCTCTTGGGAGTTTGTTATAAAAGCGTACACCGTGCCCTTTAAACGATTTACCAACTTTATGGAGTCTACAAGTGGCAACAGCGAGTTTATCTTTATTTCTAGTATTAACATTGTGATTATCGCTTTTTTTCTTAAACAAATTAATATTTTTGTGAACATACATCAGATTTTCATAAATGTATTGACAAGGGAATGTCATTATATTTATTTCTTTAAACTTTTCGCGAAGTGATTCTCTGGGGCCCATATTATAAATTGCTCGAACAGCCCTCTTCTGCAGCACAAAAATGGTATTGATATCAGCAGCACTCCCCCACAGCAGTATACCGTACGACATAATGCTGTGGAAGTAGCTGAAGTAAACTAGTCTAGCTGTGTCAATGTCTGTATAAAGACGGATCTTTTTGACTGCATATGCCGCAGAACTATGTCTCTTCGATAACCCATCAATATGAGGACCCCATTGAAGCTTATTATCTAGGGTGATACCTAAGAATACGGTGGTGTCCACAAGAGCCAACTGTTCATCTTTGATTTTGATATTTGCTTTAACTTGTGTAACATTGGGTAGTATAAATCTAATACACTTTGTTTTATTTTCATTAAGTGGGAGATTGTTAACGTTGAACCATTTTACAACCTTAGAGATTGCATTGTTTACATTGTCAAAATTGGTTTGACGTCGCTTTAATTTAAATAAAAGTGACGTGTCATCTGCAAACAATACAACCTCATGATCGTCCCTTACAAGGTGGGGTAGATCATTAATGTATACTAAGAACAAAAATGGTCCAAGAATTGATCCCTGCGGTACACCGATAGTAACCAGAGACCCCGGAGACCGTTTTCCATTCACGTCAACTCTTTGTACTCTGTCACTTAAATAGGAAGTGAGAAAGTCTAGAGCAACGCCCCTAATACCATAATGGTGTAGTTTCCTGATCAATGTGTCATGGTCTACGCAATCAAATGCCTTTGACAAATCACAAAAAACGCCTAAAGCGTCATGAGATTCCTCCCAGGCATCAAATATGTGCGATATTAACTCAATACCAGCATCAGTGGTTGAGCGACCCTTACTAAATCCGAATTGCTTATTATGCAGTAAATTATTTAATTTAAAATGTCTTTGCAATTGATTTAAAATTAGTTTTTCAAATGCATGATTTAATCTGTTTTTTTTTAATAATTTTATTTCTTATTTGCCTTTAATTGTAATCAACCATTGTATCAATAGAAATTGCATGCTTAACGGTGGAAATACATTGAACCACATTTATACCTTAAACACCTATGTACCTACATGTATTTCACGCAATAAATTATCTTTATCTTTAGCTAGGCAGTTCCTATACAGGTAAAATACTAAGTACAAGTTACACAAATCTATGATACTATAACCCTTACTCCACATCAAGTGCAGTACTTAATAACAACTTAGTGCCCCCCACCCCCCCTCCTGTCAAACGTATGACAAGAGCAGATTCGCTTTGTACTTGTCAAAAATATAGCAAACAAAAGATACGGCGCACGAAATGAAGTGAGCTGATGTATCTCGCTTGAGTGTAGTGATGTCTGTTGCTTTTATCGATAAACAGGTAAATTAAAACAAAATTGAAAACCCGCCATGTGTTTTTCCATGATCGATTGTAGATGATTTGTGGAGATAATACTAATCTTAAAACCAGCTTTGAAGATGTACAAATCGATTGCAAAACCGCACTGCAAACAGATAAGACACGCCAAGATTTTTAAATTTGTATAAGTTTACTATTGAATTAACCGTGAAGGGTCGACCTAGTAAAATTTTGATATCTAAAGGTTACTTTTATAGAATTGGTGAACATTATAAAACAGTATTTTTCATCGTCTCTATTTTTCACATCACTAACCCTGGCAATATGTAGGCAGACGATATAATATAAGTGACGTATCGCACACTGACACTAGCGGGAAGTATGCAAAGAAGTTGCTTATACGCCGACCGAGCAGTCTTGACAATTGTGAGCCTGGAGGCATATCGCGGCATGTGAGTTTTGACAGCTCATTTTGCCTCAAAAGTTTGGAGTAAGGGGTGGAATCGTTTCTTTTATATACTTTGAGAAACTCTGAATTAGACGGTTTGTCTTGATTAGAAAGAAAAAAGTTGAAAGGGTTTTATACCTTTTTACTAAGGGTTTTTCGACATGACAGACTAACTCTGCACAATACTGAGGCAAGATCTCATTTTTTTTTATACATTTGAAACTGAGGTTTCAAAATTATATATTATATTATTCCTTGTAATTTGTGGTGATCAAATTGTTTAAGAACTTTCGCTGAAGTCCAAAACCATTTTAATAAACCGCATCATCAAAAACACTTACTAAACCAATGAACAACTTAAACACCAAACACTCTAAACCGGATCCATGCATCTTGGGTAAAATAATAATATTATGTAGTATATGTATTGTTTTTTGCGATCACAACAAGCCAATTAATTAATCCAAGTACTATAATAAACGTCCTATTACTTTTATAAACGCGAAAGTAACAAACATACATGAATGTATGTATGATACAAAACTACTTTAGTTATATGTTACCATTAAAAAATATGCTAGCATGAATATATTTTTATCATGTCAGTCATTCGTTGTTACACCTTTTTCAAAATAATGCAAAAAAATATCCATTTCCGCCACTTTGATAAGCAAGAAGGTTAAGTATCAAAACTTTATTTCCAAACGTATCGACAGTAGCTCGAACAACAATAGTTCTATATCCCATTTGTATATTAGAACATCCATCCACTGAAGATTTCCAAGCACCACAATGTTCCACCCTATACCGATATATCACTCCAAACTGACTCTCAATCAGAAATGAACTTTATCACCCTTTCATTAGTTTCAATATAGCTTGGATGCGACCTATTTGGATTCTGATAACACGAGTCACTTTGGGCATTGCGAAAATTCACCGCGCGATTTTACACTGGCGCAATAAAAATGTATATATACACAAATTTGAAATAATAAATAAATAAGCCCACAGTCACATACAAAGTCCTGATTCCACACAAGTCAGATCACCACTCAGATCCAAAACAAGTATGTAACAAGTAGAACATGCAAACATTTTCCCCGCAAAGGGAATAGAACCCATTGCGACTAAGCCAGCTCGCCAGCCACGCCACTGAAGTTGTAGATCGCCAGTGTGATTCTTTCTTATTGAGAGTTGCGGTAAATTAACGCGTGGTTATGTTTCGCAAATAAAATATCTGTCAAATACTGGGTTATCTAGGCGACGAGTAAAGACGCAAAATGGAGGAGGCCTTTAATCGTTGAGAGGTCCTTAATTACTATCAAAGATTATTTACTCTTATTATTTTTATTTTTAAAACATAAATTTATACATTTGATTAAATATATTATTTTGATTTAAATTTTCTTACAAAAATAACAAATTAATTGTATTTTAAGGAAATAAAGAGGCTATTAATTATTATAAAAGATTCGCTCTGATTGTCTGCTTCATCAAAATATGTAACACTAGTTGTTGCCCGCGGCTTCACCCGCGTTGTATGTTAATAAAAGTAGCATATGACTGTCTCCAGGCTTCAAACTATGTCCACCAACTTTTGAATGAATCGAACCAAGTATTACAATTTATACAAAGTTTAGAACTCAATTGCACACCCCCAAAGGGTAGTTTTGAATAAATAAAAAATACATGTTTCATTATTTACTTTAAAGTTTATTTGTACAGTTTTGAGCGAATGAAACAATTTTTTTTTCATTGAAACTTTACTGCCCTATTTACCCCCTTAGGGGTTGAATTGAAATTAGATTAGTCTATGTGTATTTCAGATCCTAAACTATGTACATTCCAAATTTCATCAAAATCGGTTTAGTAGTTACGGAGATACATGGTAACAAACATTCACACACACACAGACTTTCGCATTTATTATATTAAGTAGGATAAACTGTCGCACGTTGATTTTAGCAGTTTCGAGACTGCCCGCGCATTCTGCCTTTTTCACTGATATAGGAGTTAATGTTCTGTGCGATACGATTATATTTTCTCTTGTTACCCACAAAAGCAAACACAAACGTATGTTTGCATTGGTAGTTACGATGAAAAATGGAGGTTGGTTATGAGGTGACTGATATTAGTAGAATTTTCATTGAAAAAGATTTTAATATTCAGGGGGCGACATGCATCTATTGTAAAGGTTTGGTACCAGTGCCAATTAGTATAGAATTGAATTGATATTATAATTGGTAAAGAATTGAAATTATCAAATTTTGGTATCATTTTAGGATATTAAAACGACTATACCAAGTACTTTACTATTCTCCTGCTGACGTTTCGTTGACCGTCGAGCTTGGCCACGGACGATTTTCATGAGGACGGACCTCTAAACGGTCAACAAAACGTCAGCAGGAGAACAGTAAAGTACGTGATATAGTCGTTATAAAACGTTATTAATCGTTTGTAACGGTCTTTAGGTGGCTAGCTGTTTCATCTGTATTTTTTGTATATACCTACTTGTAAATAGTTGTATGAATAAAAGTCGTTATAATATCCTTAATTTAGTAGGTATTTAGTAATATTAAGTAGCCGTGTTGGCCTAATTCGCGGTACCTAGACTACCGATCACAAAAAAAAATAGGTAATTCATGGACAAAGGCAAGCATAACCCTTAAAAGCGTTTCTTTTTCAGCAAACCTTTTAGGAGAGAGAGAGACAGGTGATGAAGTTGGTTGGTGTACAAAGACAGGAAATAAAAAACTAAATATTATTAAACTGAAATTACTAATATATTTAGTATCTACACTACATATGAAATATATCTACTCGAACTGACTATTATTTGGTAATTTTCATCAAACGCACAAGTACCCCCATTTTTCATTACGCAAAGATTAACTGGAGGAAAGGGCCCTTAGCATTAAGTTCGCCTACAAACAGATGTTATCTTGTGCAATATAGCATTTATATCTAGCTATAGACCAAACACCAACCCTACCAGAGCGAGTTTTCTATATATCACATATATTTCTTTTCTCTCTAAAACTAAGCTATTCAAAACATTGCATCAATATCTAAAATCCGCTGTCTTCGCCGAAAATATGGCGAATGAATACGAATGGGCCCAAATATGGCGTATCAGGCTATATCGGCTGAAATATGTTTACAATAACGTAACTCAAAGATGTACGACCACTTAGGGGATGAGAAGGGGTAGATTCAATGGCTGAACGATTGTTTTGAAAGCTTCATATGCGTATAAACAAAGAATATTTTAAAAATTACTCTAGAACTCCTCCAATATTTATCCTACTAATAATATTATAAATGTGAAAGTTTGTGAGGATAGATGTTTGTTACTCTTTCACGCAAAAACTACTGAACGGATTTTTATGAAACTTTACAGTAATATAGCTTATACATCATAATAACACGTAGGTTACTTCTTATCCGGGTACTACGTGGGCGAAGCCGTGAGCAGAAGCTAGTAAATAATATAGAGGGAAGATTACTTAGATTAACTAAACGCTTACAATACCACGTAATTTTTTTTTTGATGACGTTTCGTTGATAAAATTGTAAGAAATTCATACACATTAAAACTGGTTAGATAATCAATCAAATTACTTTTTTAATCAGTTATGTTCTGAAAGTAGATCATAGTCAAGGCCCGGTAAAACACGAGGTGGCGGTGGCAAACAATACATTTGCGCAAATTCACCAATCACTCGACAATCATTCAATTATTTATTTATTTATAATCATTTTCTTTTATTCGCCATCGCCCTTTTTTGAAGAACATTTACATCAATGCAAAGAATTCTTCATTCTTTGCATTGATGTAAATGTTTTATAAAGTGTGAAATCTCACCCATATAGTTAATTAGACATATAGTTAATAAAGATTTTGACTGATGAACCAGATGGGAGATACTTTTAAAAGTCGATGTTGTAGACCGTCAGATCCCCAGGCAGGTTTCACTTTAGCTTTGTGGCTCAGACGGACAGTCCCTTGACAAATGGGATGACGTCATAGCTGCATATCCGCTACTTTGAAATAGCCACTGAAATCAGCTTTGATTTATGGCGTATTATCATTCAGACTGGAATCGCAATGTTGATAGTGGAACCTCTTTTCTAAGGTGGGTTTGAACAAAGACAAGTTTTTTTTTAACTGGTGTCTTATGGCGGTAAAATATATGTAAGTAACATCCTTGATTTGTACTAATCGATTGCAAATAATCACATTTCATTCGGAGCTAAAAGATTACAGACAAACATGGCAAATGCATATACGGGCTCCTTTCGGCGCGGTTAAAAAAGGTTTGGTACAAAAGTGCCTCCGGTGAACACGTTAAAAAAGTGAAAAAAGTGAACACGTTAGTTCACATTTTCTTTCAATGCGGGTGTTTTAGTAGGTGTGCGAAAACAAAAAAAACAAGATAATTTTAATTTAATTCGTAATTAAATAAATAAACATATAACGTATAAACAAATAGCCCTGACCCCACACTATGATTTCCTGTATCGTAGATATCAAGAACTACGAGTACTGTGGTACCACAACACTCAGAATTGAGTATGTGATGAATTCAATAAATTCTTGTTGAAAACTGAATTTTGGTTAAAAATCGATAACACTTTTCGCCTTTCGTATTCAAAAAAAAATGTTCAATATCTTCGGATATAATTGAAAATAACCACAAAAGGCTTGAGCCTTTTGTGGCTTTTGAAAGCTGACTGCCGCAAAGAGCAACGCCCTAATATCCGCACCATCGATTATAATATAAATTGACGAATTTAAATTCATCCCTTGCGAGGCGACAAACATCATAAAAAGTAATAACGGGTTCATAAAGTACAGGAATGAGTCGATATGAAACGTCTTTGTAAAATATATTTTTGCATAGAGATGACACAGGGTATAACTAAATGGCTGGGTCGCTACCATTTTGAACATCGCTTAAAAGGCTCGTACAAACTGGCGCGGTCACAGCGACATGATACATTGTTGCAAACTTCGAGAACTAAGAACCGTAAGATCAGTAGTAGCTTAAGCCACAATAGTAAGTTTAAAGATTAAACTAAAAGGTTAATATTTGATTATTTCGTTAAGTTCATAAGTTCAGTGGTAGTTGGTCCACAAATTCGTTTTTATGACAGTAGATCAAACCATCGGTTAACTTTTATCATCGGTGATCTTACGGCCCTAAGAAGTTTAAGCGTATGTCTACTCTTCTGTGGATATGACTCGTCTGGGGAAATGCTAGCACCACGCCTTTTTCTGCCGCCAAGCAGTAATGTCCTCATTGCTGTGTTCCAGTTTCAAGGGTATGGTTGCAGGTGAAATTACAGGCAGATGAAATCTTTTATCTTGATATCTCAAGGAGGCGTGAGGTTACCTCTGGTATTGCAAGCATTCATAGGTACGGTAACTGCTTACCATCAGGTGGCCAGTTGTCAGTGTGACAGCTTAAACGTCACAAAACGGATTACAATAACAGTTTTTAAATGATGACGTCCCCTTTTTTATTTTTAAAATTCTGACAGTTTTTCACAGATAAACAAGACGGTGTTAACAAACTTGCTCGTATTTCCTTGAAAAAAAAATATCGACAGTTTTTCATAGAGAAACAAGACGTTAAGATGTTTACCAACGGTTGTCAGATTCACTGTGGTACTACTGAGAAAGCGTTTCCGGGATGGGAACGGAAGACTGAAAGGAAGGAGTAAAGTTTATAAGAATGTAATGGATGAGTTCATATTTCAAGTTTTTATGCAGTTACTGAAGATAGTAGGCGTAGTTTTTTTTTATTATTTTCAGAAGCATTTTCACTGCCTTAAAAAAATAGTGCATAGGGAAGTTTTGACTGTCTGCTTTAATTCTACTTTCGTTGATTATCTGGGATTTGGCTTATCAAGAATGTGTCATCCTATCCTTTCTCTACTTTATATACCTACTATATAATATATATGCAAACACTGGCCCCGCAGCGGGAATCAAACCGCTTGCGTTTCAGCCGTCTACTCGCCCTTCCATTTGTACCAGTATTTTTATGATATTTTAATTGAAACTGATCCTTTTTACGAGACCTTTCTTATTTTTCATCTCACTACATCCATCATACAGTGGAAAAGCCCCATGCCCATGGCTTCAAGAACAAATGTTCCGAATAATAAATAGTTATCATCAAAAATATCAAACGACTTCACGTAAGTCACGTAAAGACTGGACCAAAACGGGGTCTGTTATCTCGGCACAATGGTTCCACTTCTATAGAAATAAGCAATAAAACATTTTGTTCCGACCAATGAGTTGTAGGTAAATGTTTCAAAACAGGTAATGATTTTAGGGTTCTTCTATAGAAAGAGGAAAAACGGTTTCACTGTGTCCGGCGAAGAAATTGTATTTTCTGTAAAATACAATCTGGATTTCCTCAAGGTGAGACTGTGTATAAGTATCTTCTAGACATTCATCAGCTCACCTGATAATTATAACCAAATGACGGTATATTCTTAATATTTAAAAAAGTTCTGATCATGTTGATTAAATATGAAGAGATGTTGATAGTCTCAAATTGAGTTTTTATAACTTATTGACTAACAAATTCTTATTAAAAATATCTCAGTCTCTCAAACTTTTGGGGAAAAAAATTAAGATTGCGCTTAAAATTTTGAGATTCTTATTTTTATTTTGTTCCAAAATATTATACATAGCTGTTAAATTTATGCCTGAAGACAGGTTTTTTTTTCTAAAAGTTACATAAAAATGTGCTTAAATCTCTCTTCATTCTTTTTTGACTTTGTTTATGAGAATTATTAGGTGTACGTAGTTAGTAAGAGTGCTAGTACTGAATTTTTCTTACGCTGATATCGGTCTCATACGACATTCGCCCGAAGGAATGCACATTGTGTGCTTCAAAAAGTACCACACTGGGCCGCTGAAGTGAGTGCTCCTATTTTTTTGTACGGAACCTCAACCCCAAACTAATAACTCGCACTTTAATTGCATATTTCAAAACAAAAGACCATTAAACGGGTTCTTTTTAGTATGATCTTGATACCTCGATAATTTTAAATGGAGTTAATGCTCAAATCGGCAATTCAAACTGTTACGAGTATGTTTGATGGCAAGGACTGCAATAATCTTGTAAAGGCAATAACAAAATGTTGAGATAAAAAGATTGTTGATATTCTCGTATACGTTTATTGCAGTTGAGTTTGGCAATTTTTGTTCTGTGTTCTCGAATGGCGACTAAAAACCGGATAACGCAGACCTCCCATCCGTTGGAAGTTGGTGGGTGGAAATAGCTCAAGATAAAATGGCGCTCTCTGGGGAGACCTATGTCCAGCAGTGGACTTCTACTTGCTTTTAATGATGATGATATTATGGTTTATTCTCATAATTTTATTGCAGCGCTCCATTTACTTATGACGATAAAACCTGAGAACTAATTCTTGAAGGCATACAAATCAATTGCAATACAAAAAACGGGTAAAAGGTAAAAAAGGCATAACAACAAGCAAAACACATCGTTGTAGTATAATTTATATAATAAATAAATAAATAAATAATGCTGGACATATTTCACACAGCATCATTTAGCCCCAAACTAAGCAGAGATTGTATTATGGGAACTACATGACTGATATACTACTTATATAGATTTTTTGTAAATACATACATATTATACATAGAAAACACCCAGACCCCGAGACAAACATTTGCTAATCATACAAACATTTGTCCCGCAGCGGGAATCAAACCCGCAACCTTCTGCGTCTCAGGCAGGCGTTCGCCCACTGCGCCGCAAGGTATATGCGTCTTACAACGCCCCTTTTTTTCAAAATTTCGCTGCCTTTTTTAGCTCCATATACTCCAGTCATCCGGTGACCACTGCTATTGCAACACAACCGAAACGTCACGAAAACAATAAAAACGGTAAAAGCGGTAAATTCACGTATCAAACTTATCGCACCCTTGTTCTCCCTCCTCTTAAAAACCCCCTATTTTCATCCTTAATAAAATAACAGAATGATAACCCATTAATTAATAACCAAATTCAAACAAAGCGTGAACACTCACATCGGTATTGTCATTAGTAATCGTCGGATCAAAGGCTCGGAGCACACGGTTCCGATGGATAAGGCTTTATCTGAAAACTTCCGAGTTTTCGGATCCGTTTCCAAACCAGTAGTTTTTTAGATTTCTACAGAAAAGTTACTGTAGTCGAAATTGAATTACACATAACAAGAAATAATATCTAGCAAATATTCAAAATTTTGAAACCCCTGAAGTTTTACAAAGTCTTAGAACCTCTCACCAATTCATCCTCATTTCTATTTCTAGCTCCATCATCAGACCTTGATCTTTAACCTATTCATTGAGCCTATTCCAATCTCCTCTCATCCCCTTAACAACTGGAAAAGAGCTTATAATCTTCAAACGACTGAACAGATTGATTCTTGAATTATAGCTAAGAACACTATCGATCAAGTCACATTTCAAACAAAAGAAACTAAATCAAAATCGGTTCATTCATTCGGGAGCTACGATGCCACAGACAGACACACATATACACACGTCAAACGTATAACACCCTTCTTTTTGCGTCAGAGGTTAAAAATGAAACAATATATCCCCAGATTTGTATTCAGTGCCAGGGGGTAGTAGGTGGTAGCTAGATAGAGGCACGTCAAAACATGACATTTTGTTAGCATTCCATGTGATAGGTTGCAAGCCTATCGCCACTTATTGGAACACGTATTGCAACAATACATGCGAATTGTTTAATTATTATGTTATCCTTCATGTTTTTCCCATAAATTCTATCATCTTATAAGTACTAGATAGTACGTAGAGATTCGAAAGTAATGAAAATTCAACTGTTATAAATCGCAACATTCATATTTCTTACCGCCTTATCTCATATTATGCACTCATCCATATTCAATCCGCGCATGCATATGTACGCGGCACTGTCGCATTGCCAATACTCTTTGATCTCCAAAGTGGCTGAGTGACTTTCCGCTATTGTTCCAGAGAACCCTTTTTGCCCGACTGCTGAAGGAGGGTTATGTTTTTTGATTAACGAATGAGCTGAAGCGTCTGTAATTTCCATTGTTTGGTTATTTGTGGTTTTACGTTGACGGTTTCGGAGCTTATTCTTTTTGAAATGCATCTGTTATCAATTTATCTCTCAATGCATTGAGTTAAGGCTTTGAAGTAAAATACTAAATATCTACCTTGGACTTTATCGCAAGCAGAGCTTTCAGACTAGTAGATCAGCAACACATGGCGAAGACTAAGATCCAGAGTCTGAAACACCGTTGTAAAGTTGCCTATCAATCTATAGACTATATTTTAGGGAATGTGCTCCAGTAGTCAGTATACAACCCATTTGCATTTAACATTTCGGTTCTAGCTGTACCACGGTCGCCCTCGGCCCCGACCCACAGCGTTGTATTACCTATCCGCACTATTACTTCTTTTGCTCGGCTCCCAAGGGTGGTAGCGTGATGTTAACAGTCTATAACCTTCCTCATGAATTGGGTTATCAAATGCAAATATATTTCTTTCAAATCTGACTGGAAGTTCCATAGATGAGCACGTTCAAACGAAAAAAAACTCTTTTTTATTTATTACTAGTAGTATAGATAGAAAGTAGGTAATGAGAATGGCGAAGGAATGGAACACACAACCGTCGTCTGTGTTTCTGAAAAAAAAACTGGGTCCATTCTAGGAGTGAATAGGTAAGACATTCATGATCAATCGTCAGCCATATTTTTTCTAAATATAATTTTCACCATGTGAGATTATTGTCAAATGAAGGATAAAATTATACGAATAAATTTTTAACTTAGCAATGAGAATTTTATTGAAAAATGTATAAAGACACCAATCAATATATACTTCCACATAGATAGCGTATTCTACGAATGGGTCAAATGAAGCAGCGCCCTCTAGTTTGGTTTTCAGAAACTAGTTTACTAAGAAAGAAAGAATGAAAGAAAGAAAATATTTTTATTTGGCAAAACGGAATGAAGACATCAACTATGCACTAAAACAGACACCCAGGTAAAATAAAAAGGATATAATGAAAATATAGGTACCTACTAAAACATCATGTAGGTATCTATAAGTCTTCGGTAGGTAGTTAAGTTTCCTCACAGGTAGGTACCTGTTGTGCCAAGTGAGTCTCCCGAGCACCGCATGCCAAAAAGGCTTTGTCTCAGCATGTTGCTACTTCACACTAAGAACCTCTTAAGCTGGTATGAATAGTGATTTCTTACCAATAAATAACACAAATTATAAAAAAATACTGTAACATCATCGGAACAATGTAATTATCACAGTAAAACTGTAAACAGTAAAACTGTAAACAGTAAAATCGTAATGGAACTCTTGCTTTTTCGCAAACGACCTGCCATATTAACCGTGAAATGAACGATTAACAACGACTGACTGTCACACCAATCTATAACGACAAAGGAGTACGTAGTTACAAAACTGATCAAACCAACGAACATTAATTAATACATTTTTACAAAAATTCAAAATTCATTAAAATTCTCGGCGTATATTTCAATTATTGATTGACCCCAAATGATTTGTGCCGATAAAACATATCAAAGAACCATCTTTGAGGTAACGGACAAATAAACACAAAAACAACCTGCTAAGGCAAATGCTCCTACTCGTCGTCACGGGTAAAAATCTGATGAAATTTCAAAATAATGTTGACTAAACTGTCAACGATAATATACTGATCTGGCGAGTGATTTGCGAATCATTCAGACGATACTCCGAAAATGAACTACCTATCTGTCTTCTTATCTCACGTCAATGGTGGTAAATAGAATAGGGCCGTAGCTGTTGGTGTTACATTAATCTATGGACGCTTGCACATCAGAGGTATCACTCGCGCTTTGCCGACCCTGAGACATAACGGCTGAAAAGTCTCATGTGCCAACTCGAACCTATTGTTTTGTAAAAGGATCATGAAAAACAATAACCAGCCTTGTTTTCTTGCCTTTCTTTCCTGGCTTGGTCGCGGAGGAACAGGCAGTACATAAAAACCGACGTTTCAAAGTGATCCTTGTGATTTTATTGAATAAATGAATTTTGACTTTGACTTTGACTTTGACTTTGACTTTGACTTTGACTTTGACTTTGACTTTGACTTTGACTTTGACTTTGACTTTGACTTTGACTTTGACTTTGACTTTGACTTTGACTTTGACTTTGACTTTGACTTTGACTTTGACTTTGACTTTGACTTTGACTTTGACTTTGACTTTGACTTTGACTTTGACTTTGACTTTGACTTTGACTTTGACTTTGACTTTGACTTTGACTTTGACTTTGACTTTGACTTTGACTTTGACTTTGACTTTGACTTTGACTTTGACTTTGACTTTGACTTTGACTTTGACTTTGACTTTGACTTTGACTTTGACTTTGACTTTGACTTTGACTTTGACTTTGACTTTGACTTTGACTTTGACTTTGACTTTGACTTTGACTTTGACTTTGACTTTGACTTTGACTTTGACTTTGACTTTGACTTTGACTTTGACTTTGACTTTGACTTTGACTTTGACTTTGACTTTGACTTTGACTTTGACTTTGACTTTGACTTTGACTTTGACTTTGACTTTGACTTTGACTTTGACTTTGACTTTGACTTTGACTTTGACTTTGACTTTGACTTTGACTTTGACTTTGACTTTGACTTTGACTTTGACTTTGACTTTGACTTTGACTTCGACTTCGACTTCGACTTCGACTTCGACTTCGACTTCGACTTTGACTTTGACTTTGACTTTGACTTTGACTTTGACTTTGACTTTGACTTTGACTTTGGCGCTCATACCCTTTATACCGGAGTTGAGGAATGGGAACATTACTGCTTACCGACAGAAATTCCTTCTGAATCTAAGTCACGTGTAATTCTTTGGTATAGATACCGGTGTGACTGCAACCATGTTTGAAAATCCCAAAAAACGCTTCAAACGCTGTCCCTCAAGGAATACAAAAAACCGCGACCGAAAATTAAATAATGAAAAAATATAGCCTCCTCTTCCCTTGAACAGATGAAATTTGATTAAAAAATCACGATTATTACAACCTTCTATGAAGAATTCCATTCGAATCCACCGATCATCAAATCCTAAACAAACGAAACCAACCCTTATTATCTCAGGGTTAGAGCCTCGTCGAAGGAATAAGCTTGTAAATTTTACGCTGTATTTTTAGAACAGTCGATGCCACCCTCCCCTCCCCTGCGCCGACCCCCTTTCAATAATTTTTCATCGTTTTGATCCAAGCTCTTTGTGGTCTACTCTTTATACTTAGATTAACAAAGTTTTAAATTAAAATCGGCGTAACAGATATAGGGATTGTTTGAGAGTCCCTCACATTTTTATTAATTTTCTGAGTATTGATTTAGGTAACGTTTTTATTACCTCTTAACAATATTAAAATGGGATTTGGGTGCTTTTGACGTGAAAATATTGAGGTTAACGATTATTATTAGGCTTTGGGAAAACTAAAATAAACATCGTGATTCAATCGTAACTTATGGACGCTTGTAACTCTGAGACATAAAAAGAGAGCTGGATTTGATCTGGGTCAACGCATTACTATTGCCATTCAGCGTGGTAATACAATTAATTTTGAGAATGATTCTGTCTTGTAGAGTTCTGGATCAGTTGAGTTAGAAAAATATAAAAACAAATTTATTTATTTTCTCGTACCACTAAGGTGTACCAACACAATAACGGGTGATTAGGTTCTAATCAAAGCTTTTTGACATATTTTTTTATAGGAATCTGATTAGTTTAAGTCAAAGTCAAAAGGTTTTTATTCATTGAAATCACAAGGATCATATAGAAACGTCAACTTAAAAACTATACGTGAATCTAAAATGTTAAAGTGAATTTACGCCGGTTCCTCGCGCGCGACCAAGCATAGAAGAATCAGGCAACAAACTCTGCTTGGTTATTTTTTTGATGATCTTTCATTCAGCTTTAGTGTGGTGCCAATCGAACGTAAATGAACGAGACTCATTTATAGAAAAAAGTACTTATTTATTTATGTATTTAAATATTACTATCAATTATCTAGGTGTATTTAAACATTGTAGCTAGCAAATCGTTCAACTCATTGGTCAACAAAAACATTGATGTTGATTTATTCAACACATTAATCTACAAGTAATCTTAAATGTTTGCTTTGCAAAGATTTAAAAAAAAAATAACTTTGCATTTAATTTCGCAACACAAATTGTGTATTTGTTTGTATTTCTTTTTTTTTTCGAGTCGCCTACTTTCTCTGTGCGTCTTCTGTTATTCTATTTAAGTACATATCTGCGGAAACTTTATAATTGGCTCTCAGCACACATGCTCACACAGGATAAGATTCGTAACGAATACATCCGTCAGAGAACCAAAGTTATCGATATAGCTCAACGAATTAGCAAGCTGGAGTGGCAGTGGGCCGGTCATATCTTGTGAAGAACCGATAAACGCTGGGATAAACGTGTTCTTGAGTGGAGACCGCGACTCGGCAAACGTAGTGTAGGACGCCCTCCGGCCAGGTGGGATGACGATCTGCGAATGACTGCAGGCAGATGCTGGATGCGGCAAGCTGAAGACAGGGCGCTATGGCGCTCATTAGGAGAGGCCTATGTCCAGCAGTGGACTAATATAGGCTGATGATGAATGATGATGATGCTGATGACACATGCTCTGGTATATACCAGCATGTAATATGTTAATAACTATATTTAATACCTAGCTGTATGTTTTCCTAAAATTATGTTTTTTATTTTAACATTATATGCACAACCGACATATCTTTTTCCACAATACAACAAAGTTTATCTGGAAGAGAATGGTTTTTAGCATTAAGTTCGCCAACGTACCTCCTACTTTTTTGTGAAACAAACTTCTATCTTTCTATCTATCATAATCAATGGTTAATCTTGACCGTCCGTTTACTTCGTTGGTGAACTCAAGCCTAATTAGGTAACAATTGAATTAGTTATCTATAGATCGTTTGCAAAAATCTTTAGATACTAAATTCTCGCAGCGGGACAAATGTTCACATGCACTGCAGAATTTCTTCCGGGTGTTGTGGTACCATGGTCCTCGTAGTTCTTGATACCCACGATCCAGGGAATCCCAGTGTGTGATCAGAACTATGTATGTATGTATCTATTGGATATACATGGGCCTCTGCCCCATGGCTTCGCCCGCGTGGTATGTGATTGTATGTAGTTCTGATGTATAAGTTATATTACTGTAAAGTTTCATCAAAATCCGTTCAGCAGTTTTTGCGTGAAAGAGATCCTCACAAACTTTAACATTTATAATAGTAGTAGGATAGATATTACTAGCTTCTGCCCACGGCTTCACCCGCGTGATACCCAGATAAAAAGTAGCTTATGTGTTATTCTGATGTATAAGCTATATTACTGTAAATTTTCATCAAAATCCGTTCAGTAGTTTTTGCGTGAAAGAATAAAATACATCCATCCTCACAAACTTTCACGTTTAAAAATTAGTAGTGTAGCGTGGGTAGGTTTCCTGAAGTAGAATAATACCACTTGTTACAATAATCTTCTTTTATTTTAGGCTCTTAGTCAACAGTCCAAACAAATATTTACTAATAACAACCTGAAGTAGGTAGGATTGTTGGTACGTTGTTCCCGACGAGTTCGTGACGCGAGATGCGATACGAAGCAGCGTTAGGATGCAACGGTAGGTGAGGATAGGGGGGAAGCGCCTGTACTAGTGACCACCGTTCCACGGAACTGGATGCGGCGGAGCGCTAGCGCAGACTGCTCTCTTTCCGTCGGTCACCGAGGCCTTATATAGTCGAGAGGCGCCAAGATGGCGTCGCTGTGTGCCGACGACGCACGAGTGATCCCGATGATGAACGAACGTTGTCGTTGCTTGCGTTTAATCAAATAGTGATGCTACAGTCTCCCCCTCTGTCTACGAAGTCGTCCCGACGAGAAAGACAGGATAAATGCTGTAACTGATCTGATATACGAATGTTCACGCTGTCCATGACAGGTCTTCTGTTTGATCTTCCATCTCGTGGCTAGAAAAGGGTAGTTGAAAGTTGACGTCCCTTCTCTGATGCTGTCGCTTGGTTCGGCAAGGCTTCGGTATCGGTGTAAGCTAGGTGATCAGGAGGGTATTTGATACGCCCTCCCCCTGTTCGGAAGTTACGCTGAGTAAATTAGCTTCCGTTCAAATGATGTACGGATGGCTGTCATCAGCTTGTGCTCTGAGGGAAACTATCCTCATGGGTCTACATAAACTTCTCTGTAGACCTAGTAGACGCACACACTCCTGGTGGAAGCGTCTTCTGTTTATCCGATGATTCTCCTTAAGGCATTCAGAGTTCCATATCCTGTCTGCTAGTTCTCATGCTGATGTGGCGAGTATGTTAGAGATTCATCGCCTTCTTCTAGTAGTTCAAAGTTCCATCGGTACCACGTTCTGAGCCAGTTTGTGACATAGATGCGTAGGTATTTAGGTAGGTACGTTAATCAACTAAGTAGGTACGTTCCCGGCGAGTTCGTGATGCAGGGCGCGACACGAAGCAGCGTAAGGATGCGACCTTTGCAGTGCAAGCTAGTAGGACCACGGTTCCACAGTACTGGATGCGGCGGAGCACTGGCGCAAACTGCTCTTTGAGAATCAGCAGGACGCTCTTGATGGCATCTTCGTCAGAGATTTCCACTGACAGATTCATTCTTCACTCTCATTGATTTTGCTCATGGGCTAGCTTTCTTATAGCTTTACGTTGGGCGTAAGTTTGTAGCGTGGGTAGGTTTCCTGAAGTAGAATAATACCACTTGTTGTAATAATCTTCTTTTATTTTAGGCTCTTAGTCAACAGTCCAAACAAATATTTACTAATAACAACCTGAAGTAGGTAGGATTGTTGGTACGTTGTTCCCGACGAGTTCGTGACGCGAGATGCGATACGAAGCAGCGTTAGGATGCAACGGTAGGTGAGGATAGGGGGGAAGCGCCTGTACTAGTGACCACCGTTCCACGGAACTGGATGCGGCGGAGCGCTAGCGCAGACTGCTCTCTTTCCGTCGGTCACCGAGGCCTTATATAGTCGAGAGGCGCCAAGATGGCGTCGCTGTGTGCCGACGACGCACGAGTGATCCCGATGATGAACGAACGTTGTCGTTGCTTGCGTTTAATCAAATAGTGATGCTACAGTAGGATTACAGATTATATATATTTATAACCAACGTACCTATCACAAACCTAAATATAAAACGAACAGACACATAACTAAATTGTATTTACCCTCATAAATACGAGAACATGTGAATTATAGATAATGGACTTCTGGACTATGTCCAAATGACATTAAGTGCGGGTGCGATTGGCGACATCATTTTTCTTCCAAATGCCTGTTATTTTCTGGTATTGGACAGTTAGGGTAGAAATGATCATATTTCGGGATTAAGGTTTTTTCTTCAACTTACTTCAAAAGAGGAGGATGTTTTTATAGGGATCCGTACCTCAAAAGGAAAAAAACGGAACCCTTATAGGATCACTTTTTCGCCAGTCTGTCTGTATGCCAAGACCCTTTTTCTCAGGAACGCGTGGTTCAGTTGAAATAACGTTGAAATTTATATCAAATACGTAGGTCTACGGTCTCTTGAAGCTCTGAAAAAAGCAAGCTTATAAGTCAACACATTCAGAAAAATAAAACCATTACGCGACCACAGATAATACCAGTCGCGATATACTTTGATACTCTACCCTATAGGGTACTTCCCTTTGACCTAGAATCATGAGATTTGGTATGAAGCAAGGTCTCCACAGCACAAGTAAAGGAAAAAGTTCTAAAATCGTTAATCTGGAGTTTTATCACATGAAAACATATTTTTTTGTGATTAGTAACTTAAATTTGCAGTGAATAATTGACCGTGACGTATGTCAATGAATGAGCGAACATCCATCGACGTACGTCACGATTTTTTTATTACAAAGATTAGTTTGTATTTAAATCCGACTTAGTTTCGTAGTGCGCGAGTCAGACTCACACGTGTCCGGTTTTTTTGTATGTTACGCGCATATTCGTCCGTGATTACGCAATATCTTCGCCAATTGTGAACCGATTTTAAATATATTTTTTTTATATTTTATGTATACTACCATATTCATTCTATGAAAAAAAAAACAAATTATCATATCAGACTTTTTATGAACTTCCGGTTATTTCTAGTCGATTTTTATTTCTATCTGAAAAAAATATTTATTGGAGTGCAGATAAATTCATAACATTTTAAGCGGTAAGTCCCAAACTAGGCATGGTCTGTACCTACCATGGTCTGTGCTCCTAGCTTTTCTAGTGCTGAATTATAGGTAGGTATATTATGTAGGTATACATATAGTTACGTTTATGTCAAGAAAACTGTAAAAACTGTGAAAACTATCGACCTATTAGTATTTTATCATGTTTTGCTAAATTATTTGAGTCCTTAGTGTATACCCATCTTTATCATCACATCAAGCCGATTCTTTCAGATAAACAACATGGTTTTGTTAAAAACAGGTCAACGGTAACCAACCTCTTGGAGTACAAGCATTACCTTTGTAAAGCTTTTGCCGTTGGTGGTCAAGTCGACTCTATCTACACCGATTTTTCAAAGGCTTTTGACAAAGTTAGTCACCGACTATTCTGTCGTAAGCTCTTGTTTTATGGTGTCCATGGTAATTTGTACCGCTGGATATGTTCGTACCTTGACAATAGAAGTCAACTAGTGGCATTAAAAGGTTTTGTTTCGTCTCCAGTGGTGGTTTCCTCTGTAGTCCCACAATGATCCCACCTTGGTCCTATTCTTTTTATAATTTTTATTAACGACTTGATTCAAAGTTTATCTTGTAACTGTCTTTTGTATGCTGATGATTTAAAAATTTATAATGTAATTTCTGATGAGAGCGATTGCATAACTTTACAAACAGACTTGAATACTGTATCTGAATGGTGTAAAATCAATCGTATGTCTTTAAACATTGATAAGTGTTTCATAATATCATTTACTAACAAACGGCATAAAATTTTAAATACCTACACCATAGATGGTCACGTGCTAAATCGGTCTCACATTGCTAAAGACTTAGGTATCTTGTTTGACGACAAGCTTTCATTTAGGGCTCACTATCAACACATTACATCAAAGGCTAATCAACTCTGGGCTTTGTCCTAAGATCTACAAAAGGATTTAAAAACCCTTGTAGCCTTCTGTACCTTTTTAATGCCTTAGTAAGATGCGTTCTGGAATATGGTAGCCCAATATGGTCCCCAAACTACAAAATACATATCAGTGCAATTGAAAGAGTTCAAAGAAAATGCCTTAAACTATTGAATTATCGTCATCAGCCTGGTCGTTCTAACCTAAGTTATATAGATAGGTTAATTAAATTTAAAGTTCAATCTTTGGAGAGTCGTCGTATCTATTTTGATTTAGTTTATCTGTACAAAATAATACACACTATAATTGATTCACCTGATCTTTTATCCCAAATTTCTATAAATATTAAATTTAGTGCCCGTAGATCTAACCAAACCAATATCTTTACCCTACTCGTTTATAAAAACAATATTTCTTTTTATAATCATTTAACAAGAATGTGTCGACAGTATAATGAGTTGTCGAAGGCTAATTTGGAATTGGATATTTTTAACTCTAATTTATGTAAATTTATTAACACACTTAAAGACATCCTCCATTGTAACGGGGGATTTGACGCTCATACGCAGTAGCGTCTTGAGCCCTAAGGTCCATTAAATAGATAGTAGATAGGTTATTTTAGTTCCTAGTTTTGTTATACCTGTTTTTTGTTTAGATACTTATACCTTAGTAGGTACTTACTAGGAGAAAGAACAGAGTAAATGAAGTAAAGTAAAGTAAAGTTGATTTTCTTCATTTATATTGTTTTTATTTTAGTTATTTTTTAAGAATCTGGTCCTCAAGCTTACTACACAGTTGTTTGTCTGCTCAACATTGTCACTCATTTATTGTTTTTGTGTGCGCACATAAGTTATGTTCCCAACCAGATCAAAACTGTATTTTAGATATTGTATTTTTTTTTAATGTTTGTAACGTGTAATGTGTGATTAAATGAATAAAAAAAAATAAAAAATAAAAGAGCTCGCCCGGGGGGTAATACCACTGTACCTAATTCAACCGCCAACCAGCAATGCTCTCATTGCTGTGTTACAGTATGAACTGGTGCCGGTGATGTCACAAGCACATGAGACTCGGCAAAGCGTGATATCTCTGGTGGTGCAAATCTCCATAGGCTACGAAAACCGCATTCCAACAGGAGGGCCAAGAATGCTTTTATCCACTATAACAAAAAACAATATGAGTTGTAATTAATATAATTAAGCTTTGTTTTAGAAAGAAGAAAGAACAAGCTTACAGCTTTTTGTGAATATATTGGACATCAAATCAAATCAAATCAAATCAAAATATTTTATTGCGAATATGGGTATGTCAGATGTTAAATTTATAATAAAGTATCACCAAAAACAACTTTCTAGCATGCAAATATAGTCTTAAATCTAGTCATTAGTCAAGTAAAAAAAAAAAAAAACCTACGTGGTTAAATTAAAATATCTATGTCATACATCATTGAATCCATCATCATCTTAAGATACTTTAAGTATCGAGGATTTCAACGAGGAGGTCTGTCTACCTCCACATCCTCCTTAGGCACGATCAAACATTATATTAAGCATATCGTCGCTGTTCTGACAAAGTGATGTAACTGACATTATGGTAATTTTACAGATAATTTTACAATAGCTATATAGGTGAAACTCGACGCAACATCGCTACCAGACTGACGGAACACATACGGAGTGTGAAAAACCTGGACACGAATAGGTCAGCAGTAGCAGAACATGCCCTCACTCAGGCCTCGGTTCACTACATACGGTTTGACAAGACTTCGGTTTTAGCCAGAGAGAAGTTCTTCGTCCCCCGAAAAATTCGCGAGGCAATCGAGATTAGCCGGCACCCGAATTTCAATCGAGACCAGGGATGGGGGATATCACCTTCTTGGAGACCGCTACTGAATTCCACAATAGTTGTTCAAGATAGTGTTCAAGCTCGTCTGGAGAGCGACACGGTCAGCGCGGTGTGTGCGCAACCTTACGTCATCGATGTATGCGACGAAGAACGGGTAGCTGCCTCCCCTCTACCGCTCGCGCCGCCGCTGTCCAGCCGCGCGCAAAGGGCAAAGCGTCGAGGCCAAGTCAGTTCCCGTCTCACGACCGTCGAGTGTGGTCGCGGAAGGACCTCTAAACGGTCAACGTAACGTCAGCAGGAGAATAGTAAAGTACGTGGTATAGTCGTAATTATATTCTAAAATTTTACAGATGTATGTAAATGTTATGACAATATAGTATTTACGATATATGCCTAATATAATGTTTGGTACGATCAAACATTATTAGGCATATATATGCCCGCTCATATGTCACTGAAAACCGAATTCACTTTGCGAAATAAACTAATTGAAAAACACTTAGGAAAAACTGTGAAAAATCAAGTTTCAATAGCGTCCCGGTTCCAATGGCTTCCATTTCCATTCAATTACGGATCCCGCCGGCTCAATTAACTGCAGAATTTTAAACGCCAATATGCAAATTGGAAATCCGGTGTCCAATGGCATCCCGTGGGCCGTAGGGTTGGGACACGTGGCCGGACATTCAAGGTTTTTCAAAGACCGGACGACGCAGTGAAGAAAGGTTTGACATGGCATTCTTTGGGCCTATGTTTTGCAGTTAACTTTTATTGTTTTCTTCTGTTGATGATGATGAAAAAGGTATTTTCCTTATTGAAGAAACACTATTTTTTTCGTACCATACTATCGGTGAAGAAATTGACTAAGTTTCAACTCATTCCGCAACTCTCCGCCATTTACCAGGCTAGATATTGTAAACCGCTACTTCAACAGATACCGTCGCCATCACTCCGATGAAGAATCTCGGTATGAGTCAAAACTTAATTGATTTTCACAGGTTTTATGATTTGAATGATCATGAAAGGTTTTTTTTACTGTGGCATGTGATAATAGTCCTTCAAAGTCAAAATGGTGTTATGTCAAAGTTGAAAAAATTTCTCGGTCACAGATTGCGATGGGCTTGCAAACCTGTTACGTGGAATGCTAACTACTTGTAAAAACGCGGGCATTTGCCAAATATAATGTTTGGACGTTTCTCTGACTGTCCCTTACTTGTTATCCTCAAAGATCTATTCACTGAGAACGTATTTGAAAAACCTTTCACTTCACAAACACGAACTGGTGTATCCGGCTTTTATTGATAAAATGGTTCTCTTTAAAACAACCCTACCGGTAAAAATCGGTGAAAATAAAAAAGTCCCGTGAAAAGTGCCGATTTAAAACGTGTAGACAACTTCGCCTATTGATAGGTCTCGGCGAAGATTCTTTTTTTATGGGCTCGGGACCACATTTTCAGTGTAGGAAGGATCGGAATGGTGCTCCACTTGCATAAACTAGTTTTAGTATTTTTATGTAACCACAGTTGGGAAATAAATATTTTCGAATGGTGACCACAAACTGGATACATCCTAGGAATGCCCCCTACCATATGTGAAGTTGGTGGATAAAGGTAGTCGATCGTTCTTCGTGACATTCTTTGAAAGGAGACCTTTGTCTAGACAGCGATTATCAATAGTAAAAGACCATTAATACGATTAACAGCGTTAATCGTATTAATGGTCTTTTACTATAGACGCCAAAATTTAAAATATCTTAATTGTTAACGTGTCTAACTATTAATTTCATGGATAAAGACCACTAAATATATTTCGAGATTATGTAGAATTAAATTGAACGTAGAGACGTGTATTCTTCGGCGTCAATCGCTGATTCTTTCTTGGACATTTTATCCTTAGGTATTTGATTCTGAATGAGTCTTTGATTGAGATTATCTTTATCAGCGACGACGTATATGCGGACGAGTCCGTATATGTGGTTTGTCAATAGAGGTTGTTTGTTTTGTATTATATATTAAAAACGTCTTCTCGGAATGTAATGCTTCATTTTTCAATCGGTTTCTATGACTTTAAGGATGTTTCTTTAATAGGCTTATACACCGAGGAACGCTGCAATCGATGGTGGTACAATATAATTACAATAGGTTATAAAATTTATTAAAATTAACATTTTAAGATTGACCAGACGTCAATCATACGAAAGTCAGTGTGCAGAAAAAAATTAAAAACATAAATATCCTTTTCGGTTTAAGTGCAAGATGCATAATATTCAATCTTTGCCGATACTTCCGACCGATGCTTTAAAATATATAGTTTTAGAAAGTAGAGCACTATTCAGGCCATATCGAAGCCAACCAAAGTTCGAACCTATATTTATAGATTCGCTGAAACCATTGAACGTGTGGGCTCAAGTGGGGCACTCACACTCTCCCTTCTCTCTTGTACTCTAGTTAGCACGTATAGTGTGTCCTTGTCTAGCATCCCATTGAAGGATATCGAATGTTCGATGCAACAGGTATTGGATCGAGGAATAGGGCTGGCAGTGCGATTGGTTTTAGAAAAATTATATTCCTCGTATCTAAGTTATTAATGTCAGATATGCAAAAGTTTTAGTAGCATTTTAATTCTAATTGAAATAAATACTTAACTTTGTTTGTTATTTGGAAAAACAGATAGGTAACTCTTTATCCAAGTACTACGCATGAAGCTCGGGCAAACGCTAGGTTAAAAAAAAGGGCTATCGATCAGGCAGGCACGCATTCCCTAGATCTATACTGAGTCATCATCCGTGAGCTTACTAAGTAGGGAGTAGTCAGAGGCACGTCTTAACATTGTACTAGGCACACGTCCACGTGCATACTAGTTAGTATTCCACGTGGCATGTTGCAAGTCCACCTATGCGATGGCATACGCCTTTTAATTTTCGTTCTCGAGCCTGTCGGTTTTCTAACAATGGTTTTCTCCGCCATTTTGAGTTATTAAAACAAACACACGTTTCTCGAGGTAAGAATCCATTGGTGAACGACCAGGTCCAACACCAAAGCCTCTTCATCAGAAGTCAGGGTACCACTATGCCAACACGGCTAGTTTTCAATATTTTGAAATTATAATCGTGAATCTTCAAACTTTGAATTTGCCTGATGAAGGGACATCTAACTGTAGAAATATATCTTTATATGGGTTGCTGCGTCATTATTATCTTTCCTAATAGCTTCTGCCGATGGCTTCGCCTGCGTAGTACCCGGATAAAAAGTAGCCTATGTGTTATTCTGATGTATAAGCTATATTACTGTAAAGTTTCATCAAAATCCGTTCAGTAGTTTTTGCGTGATAGAGTAACAAATAGCCATCCTCACAAACTTTCGCGTTCAAAATATTAGTAGGATAGTAGGAGTAGGATTAGACAAAAGGTTAGGTCGAAAGATCTCGAACAACGCTGTATAAATTAGTACTTAATAATGGTGGATAATGGTACCAATAATTATAAAATAGTACGGCTTGCAACCAGCCACATGGAATTCTAACTTCATGAAAAATCGCGGGCATATTGCAAATGCAATGTTTTTAAACTTGCCTCTGACTACTGTATCTATCTTTATGTCCATCATGGGGTTACATTCGTGTGTTTTTATTGGTAAAATTAATCAGTGAATCTTGTAAATAATATGTTTAGTTTCAACATCCATTATTTTATATAATCCTACTACTATAATAAACGCGAAAGTTTATGAGGATGGATGTTCGTTACTCTTTCACGCAAAAACTACTAAACGGATGTTGATGAAACTTTACAGTAATATAGCTTATACATCAGAACAACACATGAGCGAAACCGTGGCAGAAGCTAGTATTCCAAAAATGTTACCTTGGTGGGACTCGAGCCTCCAAGCAGGGTCTATATGAACTAAGCCACGAGATCGTAACCAGCCTAGTCGATATTGTGATATTTTGGCCCAAAGCATCGATCTTGTGATTTTACTTACTCGTAAGTGTTGGTTGACACTTTAAACACCAAATTACAATTATTTCTTTCTCAGCCACTCTAAACTCAGCAAAACTTTGTAAGACATTATGATTTCTAAAAGTTTTTGTTTGAAGTGCCAACCCTATCCCAACTTATCGTTTTTCAGGCACCGTCGAAGCTTCGGGACGGGGTCCCGTTCGGGAACATCCCGTTATCGATAGCCTTACAGGTGTTTACACCGCATTCACGGGTTTAGAGGAAGATTTTACTCGGATTTTACGTGGTTCTTTATTTTAAGAGAAAAGTTTGGGACAGATGAGCAAAGGGGCGAGAAAGATCATCATTTTTTAGCACTCCATCTCATGGGTAGCTTTTTATCACCGACGGTGTAGCGATATTGATTACGATTTCGAATCCTGAGGTCCTTAGTCCTTTGGTCCATAGGCTACTTTTTATCCACGTGGTACGTGGTTAAAAAGTAGCCTATGTATTATTCTGATGTATAAGCTATATTACTGTAAAGTTTCATCAAAATCCGTTCAGTAGTTTTAGCATGAAAGAGTAACTAACATCCATCCTCGCAAACTTTCGCGTTTATAATATTAGTAGGATATATTATTATTAGTTTAAGTCTTATTCTTGGCAATGAAATTTAAATGCGCAATGTGATCTCAATATGTGAAGGAAAACATGAAAATGAATGCAATATGTTTTCAAACAACACCAAACATCATTCTGATAAGTTCATGAAAGAATTACATTAGTTCTATAAGATCCCTTATCTTTTGAGAAGTAGGTTCTTTTCCCGCTACCCAAGGAGCATGTATTTGTGTTTGGGGTTAAGAGCCCAAAGATCATATACGGCTTAAAATCGATCTATGAATAATGTGTATGTATTTATAAAGAAAAAAGTATAAAAGTCGTATATAGTTCCCATAATACAAGCTCTGCTTAGTTTGGGGCTAGATGATGCTGCGGGAAAAATTTCCAACATTATTTGACTACACTGTTGATGCTATTTTTTTAAATAATATTATATTAATTCAAGGATTTTTTGGTTATAAGTAGACTATACTGTCACTAGAAGGCGCTGTAAATCGTGATATAATACAAAATGTCTGTTTTAAAAACATGTGAAAAGTTTACTTTTAGCGTGATCTTTTCCTTCCGGCAAAATAATGATATCAATCAATCAAAACACGTAGGACCTTCACCGACTTATCGGAAAACTTTCACAAACTAAAGGTCTTCTGAGGGTAGTTACCCTTAGGTCAAGGGATCGAAGGTCGATCGGGTAAGGTCAGGAGGTGTTAATTTATGTGGGTCGATTGAGTGGAGAGTGTGGATCTATGAATTTATTAGTTGACTTTTAGATTAATGGATGGCTTCATCACCTCCGAAGGTGCGTATATAATTATTTATTGCAAACTAACTACTGCCCATGGCTTCGCCTGTATGGTAAAAATTAGCCGATGAAAAATAGCTCTTACCGTTTAGGCAGCGTTCGTAAGAAACGTTTTCGCTCGACCGTTTTTTGTAGACATATGTTGCAAAACTTGTCTCTACGAACAGTCCCTTTATTATAACGAAATTTGTAAAATATTTTTTGAAATTGGTTGAATAGTTTCGGATATTACCTTCTACATCAAAACTTACAAACTTATTTACCTCTTTATACCTAATATTTGTGGACATGTAGCCAACGTCTATATAAAGGGATGACTTAATGCTATACCGAATTTTCTATCAGTTGTACCTATCGGTAAAAAAAGTTGGTATGCTTAACTAGATAACTCTATAAAAAAAATAAAATAATCCTAATGCAGATTTGTACCTATGAAAGAGAGTAACTGTAAAAACCTATTCTACTAATATTATAAATGCGAAAGTTTGTGAGGATAGATGTATGTTTATTGCTCTTTCACGCAAAAACTATTGAACGGATTTTGATAAAACTTTATAATAATATAGCTTATACATCAGAATAGCACATAAGCTACTTTTTATCCGGGTACTACACGGGCGAAGCCATGGGCAGAGACTAGTATAAAATAAAAAATAGGTACCATTATTTTCTGTTCCACTGGAAAATTGCTCTACCATTTTGAAGTTACATGATGAAAGGTTTATAAAAAACTTGGAAAATGACATAAATCAACTTTAAATTATCCGCTGTGGAAGTAAGCCTTAGGTATTGCGTTTGCCGAAAAGGTTGTTGTTCGTCTGTTACTTTATTCTTAAAACGCTTATCCCATTGAAATGGGGTTTTTCAAAAACCGATCTGCATGACTTCAAAGATGGTTCATAGATAGGTTTGATGACAAAAGCCACAAAAAAGGAAGGCAACACGTTGGGGGTTATTTTCTTTAATTTTACAAAAAAAGGTACTTGTTTTTCATAAAATCACCTGTGTTTTAATAATGTTCTGAATTTCTGATCCAGCTATTCACCCTCAAGCAGTCATTTTCTATCAATTTCACAGAACATCCTTGTTTTCTAATAGCAGCATCGATTCAGCTGAACTAATTGGAAAGTATTCCTCTCGGTTCAGTTCGAAGATCATGGAAATAAATAAGTGTCCGTAATAATGGCTTTTATGGTCATAGAAACTATCTTCAGGGCATAGCATGCAAATTGATAGCAATAACAATTTATTTAATCGAAGCCTGACTATTATGGATACTTGTGTCGATAACTTGGTAAGTACTTATCACCTACCGGCAGTAATATTAAAATACGAGTATCTATAATAAGCATATTATATAATATATTTTTGAGAATTTACTTAAGAGTTTTTTTGTCTGTTGCCATTTATCTGTGACTAGCTAGTGACCACGGTTTCGCCCGCGTGACAGCTCGATCGTTTTTCCATCGAATTACGTTGCAAAATTAGTCTCCATGGAAAGCCCTTTTATTTAAATGGCATAATGCCTATGTCTACCCTGAGAGTCCATTCTAAATATTGGTGAAATCATTTTTTAATCGGATGTGTAGTTTCGAAGATTACTTCAACAGACTTACAAACTTTACGTCTTTATAAAATACGTATGAAAGCGGCTTTTTCGATTGAAATTTGTTTTATTTTGCAATCTCTTTATGTAACATCAATGATGGTTGACGATGGAAAACACGCCAGAAGTACAAAAACATATTTTCAAGTATACCCACCCTATCCATAAAAAAAAAAATAAGAAGTCGTTTCACAACTGTCGGAAAAATCGCGTTACATACACACAAATACACAATCACACATTCTGTGTATATAATTATATTTATCTAGTAGTTTCATATCGCATGTTCACCGCCAACCATTCTTAAAATTACGTACATTACGCTTCATCTTAACGTTATCTGGAAGAGATAACTTTTAGCAATAAGAGCACCCATGTTCTTTTAGTTATATTAAGTTTATGTCTATTTTGTTATCTTGTAGTTACAACAAAGTATTTGCATTCATTGAAAAAGAAACTTCAGACGAATTGGAAACCTCCTACTTTTTTGAAGTCGATTGAAAGTACGACAATGCCAAAGCATTTTGCTAGCAAACGGTATTCAAACCCTCGCATTCTGTGTTAGCAGTAGTGATAATCGTAAGTGAGGTATAATTAAGCAGAATAATTAAACGCGAAAACAGCCGACTTACCACTTTGATCGGTCGAGCTCGGAATCCAAGTTATCCATAAGTCGAGTGGTATTGTTTAACTAACCGAATATATAACTTTGCACGCTGGACTTGCCCACGTATTGCCTTTGAGCGGGGTGTGCCTCGGGCGGGATAGAGCTAGTTTTGGATAGAAGTGGCAAAGTTTAATAACTTTACACTAATCTGGACTAGAAACATCCTTAATAAATAAATAAATATTGCTGGACGTAATTTTTACTAAAAAACGGGATATTTACCATGATTTGTGAGTTTGAATGTTTCCCGATATTTCGGCACAGTTGCATGTACCATGATCACGGGAGTAAAGTCTTTGCGAGTTATGAATGTCAGTGGCAGACAAATCGATCTACCCTCTTTCTCACTCTTTTATAAAAAAAAATAAAATGTGACAGTGGAACCGGTGGTAGGCGGTATTTTATGTTCAAACCCATGATAGTTTCAAAAGTTATATTGCTGGACATATTTCACACAGCATCATCTAGCCTCAAACTAAGTAGAGCTTGTATTATGGGAACTACATGACTAATATACCACTTATGATCTTTTTTTGTAAATACATATTATACATAGAAAAAACCCAGGCCCGAGACAAATATTTGCAGATCATACACACATTGGTCGAACCCGCAAACTTTAGCGTGTCCGGCGGGCCTTCGCACATTGCGCCACAGAGGTCTATGTATAGGATTAAGTTTTAAAATTAAAAAAAAAAATGGACGTATACAATCCCAAAAATTTATTCAAGGTTCGGAAAAATATATATAATTTTTTTATGTTTTTATTTATCGCAAGGCTCGTCTCTTTCAGACTTTGATCAGGAATGTTTCCGAAGAATAAAACCTTTAGATAGAATCCATTAGCACTTAGCTGAATAGTAAGTGCTCGTTTAGAGGCTCTATAAGTCTAGTATTCACTTAGAAATTAATTTAAATTTTTTGAAAAAGATTTATCTATTTACTAATAAGCACTATGCTCGTTTGATCCCACTATTATGTTAAGTGATGTGTGGCTAACTTCTTTGTGGAAAAGGTCATCGAGCGATAGTTCGCATAACTTTCTATGAACTCGCGTTAATGAAAGTATAGTTGACCACTTTCAACCCTGCGTGGAGGTATAAAGTTTGAAACAACAATACCCCATGCATAAACTGTTGGTAGAAGATTTTTTAGATAAAATATTATAGGGTGGTAAGTAGTAGATATATGATTTCTGAACAAGAAGCTTTGACAAATGTCTGTTCAGCGTAAAGACACAAGTCTTTTAATTATTATAGTTATGAATTTACCACTTAGAATTCCAACAGAAGTGACTTCACGGTATTTGAAATGCGATTAGACTCCCGAGTCATGCTCCGCCTTATTTGAGGGTATATGTACCCGTGTGGCCCTTGAGGTATTGTTTGTGTGGCCCTTGAGGTATAACGCGTTTGGCCCTTGAGGCAGTAGAACCAGTCCGAGTGGATGGTGTCTACACTG
Source organism: Perizoma flavofasciatum (assembly GCA_958496245.1). NCBI lineage: Eukaryota > Metazoa > Arthropoda > Insecta > Lepidoptera > Geometridae > Perizoma > Perizoma flavofasciatum. The sequence goes on along the minus strand of OY292440.1, from coordinate 9,878,386 downwards.
GCCATGGTAGCTGGTCGGTCTTGCAAACCGATCAGTCACTGTGTAACGTGCGTACGCAGTGTTTATTATTTGGCATGGTGTTTATTATTTGGGATGCTGTGTTTTATTTGACATGTTGTTTATTATTTGGCATGTTGTTTATTATCTGGCGTATCTGGCGTGTTGGTTGTGGTGATGGTTGTTCTTGTTACAGCTGAATTCGTTGTGATTAATTTATGAAGTCTAGAGCAATGGCAAATGTTAGAGGAATGGAACACTATATACTACGTGAAAACGCGACGTAGTATACTTTAGGATAACGTTTTAGCAACGGGCGTTATCACTTTGTCCTTCGACAGACAGTTTAATGAGCGCGACTTCGGATTTAGACTATGAATCCGGTTATAGGATAACGTTTTAGAAACGGACGTTATCACTTTGTCCTTCGACAGACAGTTTAATGAGCGCCACTTCGGATTTAGACTGTGAATCCGGTTATAGGATAACGTTTTAGAAACGGACGTTATCACTTTGTCCTTCGACAGACAGTTTAATGAGCGCGACTTCAGATTTAGACTGTGAATCCGGCTCGAAGAAATGTTAGAGGCTCTGGCAATATTTTGAGATTTACTTTTTGTGTTTAGGAGTATTCAGCTGTACGTGTACTAATTGAAATAGTGCACTAAACCTTACTACACTTGCTAACCAACTTACATGATAACAACCCTACTAAGGCATTAACGCTCCTAATGCCTTTCGATAAAGTATGGTCTTTGTTTACAGTAACGAGTGATGATGACATACTAATTCTGTCGAGACGCCAGAAGTGCAGGAGAGGCCGTGATAGCTACCTGCAGCAAAGCCGGCAGCGCGAGCGACCGGCCGGCTGTATAAAGAGCGGCGCGGGTGACGCAAGCTCTCCTCTTCTCTTCGAGACTTTGCGCTGCACGGACGTATTTTATTGCGTTCCTGTTGTTTTACCGCTAAATTATTGTTTTAGTTGTTTGATTTGTAAATTCTAATAATAAATCGCCTAGGGGATTTGTAATTTTCCTTTTTTAAATTTGGTTTTATTAAAAATCCCCAATAAGTATGTATTAAAAAAAATATTTAAGTAGTTTATCAGTCACGTAATTCCCATAAAACTCTGCTTAGTTTGGGGATGTTGTGTGAAAACTTCCAGCATTATTATTATTTTTAGTAACTGACAAAGTAACTGCGTCAATGTATAATATTGATCGCCACCGCCACCATTAATAAGAATTATTTCACGGTACCTACACAATTGTTTTTTTTATGTGGTTGTTATTGCAAGAAATTGTTTAGCATTTCTTACGAGTAAATTTGTAGTAGGGCAGTGTCTAACGCGACATCCTTACCCCGAACTAAAGGTAACCTCTGTTATCAAATACCTAAGACGCCCCCAGGTTCACATACCGAACGTTGGGCTAACATTGGTAAATTACTAAATTACCCACACCAAGTAAAGAGCAAACTTTGTGAGGGAATAGTTTGTGTTCATCACACACGCCAAATGTTAGCCCAAGGTACAGCTTTGATAAGTTTCACATTGCTTTGAGCTTTGAAGAAAGGTTCATAACTTTGTATCAAACAGTTGATAATTACTTGGGTTATTTGAAATACCTAATTATTTTTAATAAGTTTAGGTATTATCTATACTAATATTATAAAAGGAAAGATTTTTTTGTTTGTTTATTTGTAACGAATAGGCTCCGAAACTACTGGACCGATTTTAACCATTTTTTCACCAATAGAAAGCTAAATTATCAGGAAGTAACAAAGGCTATAATTTATTTTGAAGAAATTAGAGATTCGTAAGAAAATTGCAATAATGTAAACCAACGTAGCAAAATTTTGCCTATAAAATTTATTATTTGGCGTGTGCTGAGAAAACTATTGATGGTGCATAAAAATGATGTACTACATGATTAAAATACTCATTATTTCATACAAAAAAAATCCTGAGGGAGGGAGGGAATATATCTATCATAGTTAAGTCACAATAGCAGCTTTTGTGTTCTAAAATTTAATTAGATCGCGGGTAGAAACAAAAGTTGGTTACATTCGTATCGTATTATTAATTCTTATTCAGATAAATAGTTTTATCATCAAGGGTATTTATGTAGCAGTAAAATATTTTTTAACACATCCGAATCGGACATTTAATTTCGAAGTTATCACGAGTTTAAATCGAAACTTACGCGGGTGAAACCGCGGGGTGCAGCTAGTTTACTATAAACCGGATATTTGCCATGATTTGTGAAATTATTACACAATATGTCATCCATCAAACTGACCAGATTTATTATACCTATAGGCTTATACTATGCAATTTGACGAAATCAATTGTACTATATATAATTAGTTCCTACGGTTAATAAATGAGTATGAGTAATCTTGGTCGATCTCTGTGGCGCCGTAGATGAAGGTTCGTCTGAGACGCAGAAGATTGCGGGGTCGATTCCCGCCGCGGGACAAATGTTTGTATGATCTACGAATATTTGTCTCTGTTTACATTTTTTTGAATGAAATACCCAGGCTGAAAATACATACTAAAGTATTTACAAAAAAAAGTAGTAGTCATGTAGATCCCATAATACAAGCTCCGCTTAGTTTGGGGCTAGATGATGCCGTGCGAAAAATGTCCAGCATTATTTATTAATTTATTTAATCATGATTTTTCACAGATCATAGAAAATATCCCGTTTTTCGTAAAAAATATGTTCCTAACCATCACAGATCAAAAATTAATTAGTGTTGGTATCTACCAAAGCAATTAAACTGAGGGCTTACTAGTATTTTTTTACCAAGAGCCGTGTTGGCCTAGTGGGCTGTACCCCGACTTCAGATCCGAACGTCGTCGTGTGATCGAACACGGTTCTATACCAATGAATTTTAAAATGTATGTGCGCTCAACACGTGCTTAAACCGGAACGGGAAAATTCGAAAGCATCCATACAGAGCTGTGTGGAAGTCTAGACAAATATTCTGTTAGATTTAACACCTGCAGAAACATTGAATTGTATGGAAATGACATTAGCTGTGGAAGTGTCACGTGGCTGCTGCCAAATTTTACCTTGGCAAAATTGCGTTAGTGTGAAAGGAAAACTAAGCGTGAGGCATTTACCTAGACCCCCTGAATATGGATCTAAGAAGTGATTCTTTAGTAAAAAGTAGTAACTAAATAAAGTAAATTTACCATAGAAAAAAAATACAGGGATTGCAGTCTTAGGCGTGTTGTTTTTTCTGTTGTAAAATTTTACTAAATTCACCATTTAGCTCTCAAAAAATCAGCTGTTTATATCTGCGGGCTAGTGTTGGCTTGTCGCTTGCCACTTCAACTAGCTAATTCTAAAGAGTCGCATAAATATTTTGTAATCTTTCCTAATTTACCAGTATTTAGTGATGAAAACGCTTCTTTCCCAAATTCCACATTAGCTCCACTGCTTCCGACAGGGCCGTCGGAAGCGCTTTGCAGTGTGCTAGCAATTAGACCGCTTTGTCCGATATTCAATAGTGGTCCGAGTACGGCCCTGTAATAACCTCACTATTTTGAATACTGGAGAAAGATGTGGATAATCCTTTTGGAAACCTACGTAAGTCTAGAATTTCCGAAGCGATGCAATGATACCGTCTGGTTTTTTTCTGATTCGGTATTTCCGAAGCGATGCAATCATACCGTCTGGTTTTTTTCTGATTCGGTATTTCCGAAGCGATGCAATGATACCGTCTGGTTTTTTTCTGATTCGGTATTTCCGAAGCGATGCAATGATACCGTCTGGTTTTTTTCTGATTCGGTATTTCCGAAGCGATGCAATGATACCGTCTGGTTTTTTTCTGATTCGGTATTTCCGAAGCGATGCAATGATACCGTCTGGTTTTTTTCTGATTCGGTATTTCCGAAGCGATGCAATGATACCGTCTGGTTTTTTTCTGATTTGGTATTTCTGAAGCGATGCAATGATTTTTTCTGATTCGGTCGGTATATCATGTGTATAGTATGCAATTATTATTAGGTATTTATCTAATATGTAAAATAATTGTTGTAAAATGGCAAATCAAAATCACTAGATTAATTTACTTCCCCGCTTACACAAATTCACATACAAATTTTAAATTCACGTAGTTTGTAAGTTGACGTTTCTATATGATCCTTGTGATTTCAATGAATAAAAACCTATTGACTTTGATTTTGACTTAGGATCAGCAGAATACAAGCGCTAAGTAGGTAGCCTACCTACCTACCATTGGATCAGGAAAGTGCGTGAGGCATTTCTGTTCTACTTATAAATAGGCTAAGTACCTGTTTGTTTGTTTTTTGTCGTTCATGGGTAGTTAACCAAGTTTATTTTTTATGTTTTACCATATTTATATTTTAATATCATTAATTCATTTCAATTTCTAACTATCTATTATCAACTACGAATTTTGTAGAATTGTATGGCACCTTACAGAAAAGAAAGAAAGAAAGAAAATACATTTATTAACCTCAAACACAACACAACAGGTGACAAAATACAAAACAAATAAATACAAACACAGAAAAGTTGCATTAAAATACTACAAAAAATAAAAATAAAAAGTATATATGTGTTGTGTGGGGTCAAAAGGGCCCTATCTCAGCATTATGCTGCACCAAACCTAAGAAAGGTATAGCTCTGATTTTCAGACAGGGCCAGAAAGAATAGGAAGTTCAATCCTCTTTGGAACTGTAGTCTTTGTTAGTCTTCCAAAATACTAGACAGCCTCAACTATTCCTTCACGTCAGAATAAAGTTAAGTAAGTCTTATCCCTAGTAATCTAACGTCAGTGTTCCCCAGATGGGCAGCGGGCCGCGCGCTAGAATCTGCGCTTTCGCCCAATTTCCGAGCCGACTGTACCTAACGCGTTAATACAATTGTTACTTTCGGTTCGTTCATTTGCTCAGTAACACCAATAGCACACTCAATAACATTGAGGTCCGGACCTTAAAACCTGAACGAAATTGTTGACACATTTTAATTGGAAACTGTCAGAAGTATGCTTGAGTCTGGAGTCTAACCTTTTATGTCTAACTCTTTTCTTGCAATGTGCCTTCTGGGTACAAAGCAAGAATTTTGTGTATTTTTCATACTTGACTGATATGGAATAAGCCCAGTAGAAAATCCATTACATTGTTTATTCTGTACATTGTGCATTATTTAAATTAGACGTTCAGTGGCTCTCCTCTTTATCCTTCCGAAGCCATGTGCCATCGGTTAGTGTTCCAATAAGCGTCGATGGGCTTACAAGCCTGTTACGTGAAATGCTATCTACATGCAAAAAGCAGACATGTGCCAATCACAATGTTTAAAATACGTGTCTTTGCCTAAACCCAGCTTGGTATCCTCTCTGATCTACGTACTGAGTATGTACGAGTATCTGAGGATCTCTAATATGGAGAATATTGTTATGAATGTGTTTGTTTGATTGTTTGTACCGCGTACTTCATCGAAAACTAAGTACTCATCAAAGCTAGGGGGTAGACACATGGGGTACACTCTCGCACGTAAGCCGCGTATCTGCGTCCGACGATTCCCAGCGATTTATACCAACACATTTTGTTTATAAATGATATAATGCGATACGTGAATGTTTCACTAGAGAATACGCTGGGTAACGAGTTCTGTAATTTCTAAGTGTTGGTGATACCACTTCGGAAAATAAAAAAACTTGAAGTTTTAAACACTACGGATCTCAATTATAGAGATAATGGAGTCTACTTTTCATCCGAGCACCGCACGAGCGAAGCCGTTGGCAGATGTTTGCCTTCATTAGATCATCAAAAAAGAATCATAAAAAAACCAAGCATAGATTATTAGTGATTCTTCTAGGCTTATTTCACTTTAAAATTCTAAATTCACTTTGTTTATAAATTTTTGTTGCTAAATCATCCTTGTGATTTCAATGAATAAAAACCTATTGTCTTTGACTAAACTTTAAAATGAGACAATCAGACAGCATACAACATATAACTTTTGAAACTATCAAAATTAGTAATAATTATGGTGCTGGTTAGTATAAGTAACTAGACTAAGCTTACTTTAATATTTTTTTTACTGATTTTTTAAATGCTTAAATAAAGATTTCTTTCTTTCTTTTCTTTCTTTCATTCTTATCATGGTTTTGATCATAACTTTTACTAAAAAAATGATATTTACCATGATTTGTGAGTTTGAATATTTACCGATATTAAATTTCGGCACAGTTGCATGACCATGATCACTGGAGGAACTGAAGTCTTTGCGGGTTTTTGAATGTTAGTGGCAGACAAATCGATCTACCCTCTTTTTCAGTCTTTTATTGCGAAAAATATCACTACCACCGGTTGCACTGTCACATTCGATTACATCTTGGCTCCGACACACACATCAAAATATCAGGAAACATTCAAACTCACAAATCATGGTAAATATCCCGTTTTTTAGTAAAATCTACGACATAGCTCAGAGGAGATATTATTCTGGTCATAAATGCCGAATAACCGACAATTTGTTGGGGTAAACGAGTTCTTGAGTGGAGAACGTAGTATGGGGCGGCCCCCGGCTAGATCGAGCGATTACTTAAGAAAGGCGGCAGCAGAAAGTGGATGAGAAGCGGGCTCAGTAGCGTGATGGAAATGGCCTATGGCAGCAGTGGACTGATGTGGGCTGATGATGACGATGAAACTTTAAAAAAGGTGGTATGGACAGCTCTATAACATTACACATAGGGTGTTAAGAACGTTCACGTACATTTTCTAGCACTCCCGCCTTTATGTAGGGCATTTATTCTTAGAGCACCCCTCACACCCTGTCGCGGGGGTGACACCCCACCTATATGTTTTGTTTACGATGAGCCTTTTGTCATTGTTGAGTATTGATGTTCTATTGAGCTATTTTTGGGCGATTATAATTTTTACGCGAGATTTTTTTTTATGCTGTTACATTTACCAGCTTCTTGCATCGCGGGTAAAAATTATTTGGGGTTTGGGGAAGATATGATTTAGAGATTTTATATTAATTGTTTGTCGGTATTACAAACAATTAATATAAAATCGACCTCTGTGGCGCAGTGGGCGAAGGTCCGCCTGAGACGCAGAAGGTTGCGGGTTCAATATTTGTCTCAGGTCTGGGTGTTTTCTATGTATATTATGTATGTATTTACAAAAAAAAATGTATATAAGTAGTATATCAGTCATGTAGTTCCCATAATACAAGCTCTGCTTAGTTTGGGGCTAGATGATGCTGTGTGAAAATGTCCAGCATTATTTATTATTATATTAGGTTAACTTTTTCTACAAATCGGCTTATCCCATTCCAATGCGGTTTGGAAATAGTTTTTTTTTTAATATTACGTCAACGATGATTTTTGAATAGGTTTTATTACTACACCATGCTACTAGAGGGTGCAGCTATTATTGTAAAACAGCATGGGTCACCGATTGTCAAGCAGTTTTCTGTTACAGTTTTATGTGACTTTATGATATTTTTTGGGTACATTTTAACTCCAAACGTAAAAAAGTTGCGTAAAACAACTTCGTAGTATACAGTAAAAGCCCGGCCAAACCACGCAATGGAGGTGGTGATCAAAGGGGAATGTTTATCAAGTCGTCAAAATTATCATGAATTTACTGTCTCTACCGCCACCATAGTTTGATCGGGCCTTAGAAACGTACAAAAGTGCCGGGACTAGCGGCAAAAGAACCATCCTTTTCCCTACACAGATAATAAAACTAAGACTAAAACAGAACTATCAAATGGTGTTCGTAATCACCACTACAAACTTCTACGAATTAAAGCGTGAATTAATTCGATAATTGTTGAACTATAAAAAAGTCTTCATTTTGCCATAATCTCACGTCATGGTAAGATATGGCCGACGATGGAGTATGGAAGAAGACCTCGGTCATACCTTGAAGAGAACCTATTTTTTAGGAAAGACAATTGCTGGTAGTCAGTGCCTTTCCTTCGCCGTTCTAATTAAAGGTGGAACCAAAACGTATTATCATTTCAAATAACATCTCCAATTACGTTTCTTCGTGTTTCTACATCTACCCCTTATGCGGGGTACATATACCCACTCGGAAGGCGGCCATTTATCAAAGTATTTCTCACCCAATAAATAACGTACACATTCGCTTTATATTCACGTGAAATAGGTAATATTTCAACGGAGGCTTAGATTGCGATCGGGACGTCTCGGTATGAGGTATTATTTGAATGTAGCGAAATAAAGTGTAAAAGCTTTTGATAGATGGGTTCGGTTGTCTTCTTAAAACAGGTAGGCAAATTATGAGTGGAGTTAGTTATCTGCAAATCTCAATGACGCGGCGGGCTGACGTAGCTGGGATGCTAGAGCTGATGGTTCGATTCCCGCTGCGGGACAATTTTTGTATGGTCTGCGTATATTTTGTTCCATGTTTAGGTGTTCTGGTTCTTCGTACTCGTAGTTCTTAATACGCACAATGATATGATAATTATATCATTTGCCCGTCATTTTGCTTGAACGTTCCACGCCGTTTTTGTTCAGGTGAAGAAAAGCTATGGTATCTATGTTTGGCATTTGATATCTTCGCCAAATTTTAAACCGATTTTGTTGATTATTGTATAGAGGGACCACCTCAGGACCATTCTCTATATAACAACAAAAGAATCATCAAAATCGGTTTAACATTTGGCGAAGATATCAAGTGGGAAACATACACGATAAATAAATACAGACGAATAGAGAACCTCCTTCTTTTTTGAAGTCGGTTAAAAACCCAATGTCACTTTATTATACCTTCTATTGAAGATTTATACGAACAAAAATGACGCCCGCCATTATAGTGTTATCCCGAAAATAGCATATCTCAGCGATATTTTTGCATACCTTAGGGGAGAAAAATATTTATCGAAAAATAAACCAACACATCTAGACCCCTGGATACATCATAAACTGGAGTGAACTATACCTAAAATGTATGTGCGCATTAACATGCTCAAAACGGTGAAGGAAAACATCGTGAAGAAACCTAGATCCAAAAATGGAAGGCATGTGCCAAATGTAACGATGTGTGCTGGACTTGCTTTTGACTACGGCTTGATATTACATTATACTACAATAATATTGTGTTGACTTTCTTAAAACTTAAAAACTTGCTTATTAAAACTTATTATTTAACTGATCGCAATAGTTTTTAAAGAAACTCATGTTAATTAAAATGAGCCTAATATATAACCAACTCTTTCTCTGTGAATTTTTTATCCATCGATTCGTACACCTTCAATCTCCATCATGGGATCAGCTCACCTCGAAAACAATGTATTTTCACAAGATTTTAGAGTCCCTGCCTAGTGTTTCCCATCATCTATTTCGCGCCTCCTAGTGACGTGTGGCGGTAAACCTGAACCAGACTTCCATACAAAATGATTACGAAAAACAATCGAAGAAAAATGTAAAAATAAAAAATAATATCCCAAACGCATATGTCAGCACATTTATTAACGCAACAAAACTATGACGAAATACGCATTATTCAAAAAAATTGTAACACACTTTAAAACGATCAACATCTGACCCTAAACACATAAGCCAGTTCCTTGCGACGCGGGTAAAAAAGGTCTTTTAGAACTGGCGGGGTACGAAAGGAGCGTGCCGTTCAGTATTATGTCGTAAATCACAATATTGAAATATTTCCCGCGGTATGGATATGAAGCTGGTTTAGGGTTGATATTGAAACTCCTGACAAATGATCTGCTATATTGGTTGTAGAGTTATTGGTCTTCTGTTCTTTTGTGAGTCTTCTGTTATAAAAACACCGCAGAGCCTTAAGACGAAAGTCCACAATCAGTGCATGTTACCAGTATTGGCATATTTTTATGCCTTGATCGCTTAATATTTATTTTAAACTAGCTTCTGCTCACAGCTTCGCCCGCGTGGTACCCGGATAAAAAGTAGCCTATGTGTTATTCTGATGCTTAAACTTTCTAATTGTAAAGTTTCATAAAAAATCCGTTTAGTAGTTTTTTCGTAAAAGAGTAACAAACATCCATCCTCACAAACTTTCGCGTTTATATTAGTAGTAGGATTGATTTCAAAAAAAGGAGGAGGTTTTCAATTCAGTTGTGTTTTTACCGTGTATGTTTGTTACCTAATTGTTAACCAATTTTGATGATTGTTTTTTTGTATAGATAATAATCACGACGTGGTTCCATATAAGTTTTATTCCTGAAAGATGGCTATTTTAACATCATCATCTTATGGAATCACGACTAGTTGTAACTTTTTTGTTTCTTATTCGAAAGTGTGTCATCCCAAGTCAGAAAAATAACGTAAGCTAGTGAGAATCTGAAGATAGAGTACCTACAGGATAGAAACCCAAACTTGGGACTGCAAATGAATGTATCGTGAATTTCGGGAATTAATTATTATCAACAGACATCAAGAAAGAAGAAAGGTCTGTACGCTTTTTTGTGTGTGTTACAAGATATTATACTCGCCAATTGTAAAACGATTTTAATGATTCTTTTTTTAATAGGTAGGCAATTTTACGGAAAATTTGGTAATTAAATTTTATATTGAGCTTTTTATCAATTTCTCGTTATTTTAAGTTGGTCGGCCATTTCTAATAAAAAATATATAGATATCGTATGATCAACGGAACAACGGAACCGACGCTTGGACGAACAAAAGGCTGTCTGGAGTGGCATTTGAGGGAGAAAGCTTAGGCCTAGACCCAGAAGTGGGTTACTGCGACCTGCCAATGAATGAGTGAATGATCTTTTCTGTTTAATTGTGTGTAAAATAATTATTTTATCTTTATTTTCCATTCTTTTTTAGTTATCCCCCGACGAAAACAACAATAGGTACGAAAAACCTCAAATCCCGTTTTCTCGTCAGTATTTCTCGTATTCCTCGGTATAATATCGGATTGCAATCCACGCGTGTTAACTCACAAATCATTAAGCAAACCGAAAGATGGAGTCTTGTTAAAACAGGAGGGGTTCGCGCAAACATGGGGAATCTTCGAATTCTGGTTACACCCTATTGTTGCGGGCCACTAGAATAGCGCTTTCTATACTTTTCTGTATTTTTAAAAAAACCTAATGTGTGGTCGTAGATATATTAATCTGCTTTGAAAAAACAGCTTGAGCACCGTTTGAGCACATCGCTCAAAATTTTGAGCGATGTGCTCAAACGGTCGGTTATCAAATTAAAAAACGTAGTTAAACGTAACTTTTGTACTAGAGCCTATAATAAAATACCAGATCACAAAACATTTGGGACATTCCTAAAAAAAATCAGTCGAATATATTTACTTACTTATTATTACATAAGAATTTCACATGCAAATATCACCAAACAATCACCAAGCCCAGTTTGTTGTCAATTCTTTGACAATTGTGTGGAACAATCAGTGTCCACATTATTAGTCACTGGACGGAAATTGAACCTACATCGCAGACAACCCAGCTACAAGGTCTAGAAAGAGTTTTTGTTATATTTAAAAAATCATATTAACTTATTATTAATCACGTCTGCCTCATTTTTCAACTTACATAGACTGGTAGGTACGTAATTGTTTTCCGTCACATTGTTAGTTATCATTAAAATTGTATATTATTTAAAGGTATGTAATAGATACATTTACTAATCGTAATGTAAGCAGACATCCGTGATTTCACTAAGTATTTCGTTCCAATCAGCTTTGTGTTGCCAGTTGACACAAAAAATGCTGAGTTGAACGCCATTTTGCGTGGTTGCATATAGGTAGGTATCGGGAGGCACATATTATATAGTTTTATTGCTAATATGTAGGTATTCTTTGTGTAAATCCCGTGTATGTATTGTTTGTTTGTTTTCTGTTGTACAACGTTTGCAAATAAATGTTTTTTCTTTCTTTCTTCCCTTCACTGTCAGCATTTCCATGATGCGTCATTTTAGCTCCCCGATTTCCCTTAGATTCCCGAAGAATTTCCCTGCTGTTTTCTTTGTTCGAGCTGGTTCAATATTTGAGCTAATTATACACTTGATTTCACACTTACACTGGATCCCGACGTTTGTCTTGTCTAACAACCCGACTTCTTTGTTCCAAAAACATTGTTAGAGACGCTTTCTGTTAATTTTACATTTTGGGGAATAATTTTATTAGACAACTTAATCTTTGATTTTTGGATATATTTCTGAAATTGGCGTGCATTCACCGTCATGTTTTGTAATAATCGTTAAGGGTTTCAATCAATCAACGTCATCAAAGTCAAAGTTATGTAAGTAATAAATAAATAAACGCCCAAAAGACACATACATAATCCTGAACCCAAACTAGGATTTCCTGTGTCGTGGGTATCAGGAACTACGAGTAAAGTGGTACTACAACATCTAGACCCGGAACAAATATCTAAAAAACATACAAATATCTATCACGTAGCGGGAATCCAACTCGCACCTATTGCGTCGCAGACATGCTCTAAAGCACTGTTTCTCAAAGTGGACGATAACGCCCCCTTGTGGGCGCTGGAGGCCTTCAGGGGGGCGGTAGAAAACTCTAGAAGATATTGGGAGCGCTAAAGCGGTCTAGAGGGGAAAGCATACGTTGTTATGTTTAAAAACTGGGGGTGCTAAGTTTTTCTTTATTCTCAAAGTGAGCGGTGGGAAAAATAAGTTTGAGAACCTGTGCTCTAACCGGTGAAGGAAAACACAGTGAGAGGACCGGCATGCCCTAGAACCAAAAATTCGAAAGCTTGTGCCATCAGTTAGTGTTCCAATAAGCGGCGATAGGCTTGCGACTTGTCACGTGAAACGCTGACTTCTTGTAAAAACGCGGGTATGCCCAAATTAAATGTTTGAACTTGATTCTGACTACCCTCTAATTGGTACTCTCAAAGGTCTACGCACTGAGTATGCATTTAAAGATGCCCATCATGGAAAATACAGTTGTGAGCGTGTTTGTATGTTTTGTATTTGCACAGATTGTCTAACGAGGCTTGCCTTTCTAACTCATTAATTTAGTGTTGTACTTTATCAAAAACAATCGATAGTTTATGCATAATATATCGCCTGTTCGGAGCCAAAGCACAGCTGCTAGGGAGGATCACTAGTTCATTCCAGATATTACCATGTACGGAGAGGGCAGTTCCCGTCTCACGGCCATCGAGCGTGGTCGGGAACGGTGCTCATGAGGAAGGACCTCTAAACGGACAACGAAACGTCAGCAGTGAAATAGTAAAGTACGTGGTATATTCGTAATAGTATCCTAAAATGTAAACCATGTCTAATTTTTCTGTTTGAATTCTAAATTTCGTGGTTTGTCTTTCCTTTTTTTTTAATTCACCACTACTACAAAAGAGTTACTGTATTATTTCGAGTGAAGGTTGTCTACGTAAGGAGTTCGTACATACGTTTGAGAACAACCTCTTTGTTTGTTTTGTGTTTGTTTGTTTGCCTGTTACCATGTTTTATCTCCAAAAAGATTTAGCGGATTGTCAAGTTTTTTTTACAATCGATTTGTATGTGAATACATAAAAACCCCATGGTTATTAAAAAAGTTTATATTATCACAAGTTCTATACTGGATCCTTTCACTTGACTGGTTTTTTGCCCTTTCCAGGGCCACCATATTTCTACCTGATCATAAACCAAAACAAGGTGACCAAGAAAAAAACGGCGACAAAAAAAGAAGAAAAAGACAGTAAGGTAATTAGCATTGGCTGATCGAACAAGTTTTTTTTATGATGAATAAATAATAATGCTGGAAATTTTCCACACAGCATCATCTAGCCCCAAGGTAAGCAAAGCTTGTGCAATGGGAATAGACTGATATACTACTTTTTTTTTAATTTCATACGGGCCTTCGCCCACTGCGCCACGGTAATCCTTCATCGTTCTGCTACTATTTCGAGACAGCTGTTCTTTTGCTGAGCTGTGGTCGAGGGACTGAGAATCACTACGGGAAAGATTAAACATTTCACACGAGCACTATTAATCAGATCGGTGATTGCACTGACTAAACATCAGTTTATGGATGAGGTAAGATTTTGTCGATATCGATTACTAGAATAAAATATTTGTTTTGCTTGTCAGAAACGCTATCTATACTATATACTCATTCATTTTAGTTTTACAATCAAGTATATATTATCAAATCACTACTGTTGCATTTATTTTCCTTAAAGCAAAACTAACTATGAGAAAACCCGTAGTGAGTTCGAATATATATAATCAGGTATATAGATAATAAATTAAATATCTTCATGAAAATATATCATCATTTAATTATCTTCATCTAACGTTATAATAAAAAAACATGAACCATATATAAAATATCAATTCCAGCGGGAATGGAATCTGGGATGTGATTCAAGGCTAATACAATATCTTTTTTTTATTATGGTTATAATTGATATTCACATTTTTTATTTTACGAAATTTGAAAATAACTAAGCCTAATAAAATAAGTGTCTTAACTCGTTCTCATAGCATTTTGCTTATTTAGGTGTTAGTTTACATATATTTTAAGACTTTTATCGATAGCTCCAATTCTAATGGAACCATCACTACTCCGGACCCAAAGGGATCGAGAGAGCCTCTCGGTTAGTGTGAACTAAATGAATCATTAATAATGCAAAGTTAACGCGCCTGCGATACGACCCGGCGACCGCAACATCGATGTCGATGTAAGCCTGTGTTCATCGACAAATTACACCCAGCACTGTTTATCGATAAGTTATTTATGCTGTTTGATCGATTCGGGAAGGATTATCGGTGACGGGACGCGTTGGCACCTGATTCGGTAAACCCATCAAATAGGTGCCAACCCGACGCTCAAACGGAAAATCAAACAAGTTAACTAATGAACATGTACATACGAAACAAGTATATTTAACGTAAGTACAACGTGTATTAGTTTATTTGTACAATTAGTGTAGGCTGTAATATGGACTTCTAGATAATAAATTTGGTCCTGAGGATTACCTTTTAGTTCAGCTTTTATACAGTAGGTACAGCTGTGAGTGAAAGAGTCCATCTGAAGCGGTACGCTGCCGATCAGTGCTTAAATCAGGCACATAAGTCACTTCAACTAAAGTTGTTTTATTACATGCAAATGTCAACTGGGGACGGTAACCGTTAACCGCTGGCGGGCTGTTCCTTTAAATAACATTGAGAATAGGGTATGATTGGTTTTTCGCTTTTATTATTTTCTTATTTGCTTCTTAAGCCACTGCTGTACAAGTAACCAATCCCAAAGCCGACCTTTTGGACCCAAACTAAGATAGAAGACCCAATTCTGTCAAAACTGCCATACCTTCTTACAATCGTATCAAATAAATAACGTCGTTTCATACAAAGACGTAATGTCACTCTGACCACCCTTCACCGACAGTCGCCATTTTGAAAAGGACTCGGACATGACGTGCCGTCAGGGTTACCACTTCGCCAAATATTTGTCCGCTAAAATTGTCTGGTAAATTCTTGTCGTGGGTTTTTTCTCGATTTTTCGGAAGGGTGATGGATTGTTTAAAGGGTACCCTATCGGCGGTTTGGACCGTGGCTACACAATTATGTAACGATTAGGTTAAAGGCGTTCTATTGGAATTTGTTGGTACTTTGTGATGGCATGGTTTTTAGATTTGCATAAATTTTGAAGATTTTAGTATGAGTAGTAAGAACCATAATGGAACTTAGATAGGTTTTATCGCCACAAGTTTCTAAGGGCACTGCTATCAGTTATGATAAGACACGTCGGGGTTTTCGAGTAAACAATTTACTTGTTGTACTAAAGCAATGCTCAATTCCTTCGTCCATTGTGTAGACATACAAATCGATTGCAAAAAAACGTGCTACAGTAAAATCGTTAACAGACAAGTAAACTCTTACGGCAAAACCATATAGGTTCTTATTTCGTTTATTTAATTATTTTAAAAAACTCACTAAAATAATTATGATAAATAATAGCACCTAAAAACCGCTAAAGTTTGTACAGATGATGCTATTTGTGAGGTACGAGCTCATCGCGGCTAAAAGTCGCCATCTTGTCCGAGTCTTTTAGGTTATGAAGAGGTCACCAATATGGAGGACTCGATAACAACCCTGTTCTTTATGAGTAATTTTTGATTGTTGGTAGATATGCGTTCAGGAGTGGAAACTGCGTTTGGTCAAACGTAGTGCCTTGGCACCCCCCCCGGATAGGAGCGATGACTTAAGAAATGCGGCGGACAGAAAGTGGATGAAAAGAACAGAACATCGGGCTCGATGGCGCATGTTGGGAGAAGCCTATGGACTGATGTGGACTGATGATGATGATGATGATCTACCAACGTTGCCTTTACTTTTAATTGCAATGACAGTGGCGACCGTTCCCAGGCGCATCCGGATTCCTAAGAGGCTACTTATAAAGTTGTGTCTTAAGAATCTGTCTGCCCACAATTGTATGTTTCATGTCTGGTATCAACCCTAAAGACTCGTCATCAGCAGATGACAATCGTCCAAAACCGGACAGGGACCGGACAGCGAGGTGTGACGTTCAATATCCTTTGAAACTCTGTCATTAGTATCTACTCCCTATATCTAACAATACCAATCTATTGTTCGAGAAATAGGGCATCTTTGATAAGCCTTTTAACAAACATAAGGTTGGTTTCAAGGACGAGTTAAAAATCATCACAAAGTCAAAGGCTACATTTTAAATTTCTAATATAATTTGGCGGTAAAGATTGGATGATATAACTTTTAAACTATTATGGTTATGAATATATTTTATACCACCAGATTAGGGCCAAGATATACTCAAATGAGACAGTGATACTGGTGGTAGAACTATCGTTTGCATTAAAAGAACGAGGAAGGAGATAGATCGATTCATCTGCCACTAACTCGCAAATACTTTTAGATCCTCCCGTGATCATTATACATGCAGCTGTATCGAAATATCGGGAATTGTTCAAACTCACAAATCATGGTAAATATCCCGTTTTTAATAACATGTATGGGATTGCATGATGTATGAAAAGATTCTTGAGCGACCTTTTCAATCAATAATATCAAAGGTAATAATCCATCAGAATACATTTATCATTACACTGAAGTGTATCGAATGCTCCGAAGTACTAGAAAACAGCATAATCAGTCAAGCCGGTAATCCTTAAATGCGTAACCCTTTTATGTCCATCGCGTGTCATTTATTATAACGAAAATCCACATCCACTGCTTCCTTGATATCGTCTTATTTATTGTCAAAATGCCAGCGATGGGGCGAATACTATTTGTCATTGACAAAGCCTTTTGGATGTGATATATCCTCGTACCCTGAGGGTATTGGATGGATATGTTTTGCCGTATGCAAATTCTCGTGGATATTTTTCGGCAAATTGGGGTCATTGTGTATTGGCTTCAGTTTTCCTTGTGGCAATTTCTTATGTTTATGATGTTGAGAGATTGAATCGCAACCCTGAGTTTACTGTTTTGAATTGTGAGGAGTAGGCCTTTTAGGTAATTGCGTTTCTTTTGACTCGCAGCGGTGGATATTTTTATAACCATTTCACTACCAGCAATATCTGTTATGTCCACAGGTATTTTTAATTAATGAAACCACCGGTACTGTCACTATGTCACTATGTTTTTGTTAAAATCTTAGGTATTTATTGTGTCTTTTTATCTATTTTCTCTGTCCTTTCTGTGCTTTGTTGTTGTCAAATAAATAACTTTCTTTCTTTCTTTACTGTCTAGTGGTTGTTCATTGGTGAGTCACCGTTATAATAATTTATTGCACAGATCTTAACTAACGACAACTATAACAGAATTAAATGCAAGTTCGGCTAGGAAATAAAATTCATAAAGTTATAAAATTAGTACAGCAATTTGTAATGTAGTGGCCTGAATCCCCGACTTTCGATCGGAAGGTTGTGGTTTGAAATCCGGTTGTGCACCGATTAATTTATCCTCTCGTGTAACAAATAAATTTTTAGAGTAACAATGTATATATGTGCTTATAGTTATAGCTCCCAAACGGGGAAGGAGATCATAACATTTACACGACACGTTCTAGAAAGGAGTCTAGTTCCACGAGGCACACTGAATAATTTCACCACACCATTTTTTTACCATCAGTCAATAGAACCTCTGGCATGAGGTTCTTCAAAAAGGATGTTTTAAAAGGTCTGCAACAACCAACATGTGGGCCGTTTGCTTGTATACCACCTGGGTGGTATAAAAAAACCTTTTTGATACTTGATCAGCTTTCAGACCAAGAAAGAACCGGTCACCCAACGAATCAAATCAAATCATTTATTGTTACTGAATTTAGGTAAGTGTTACATTAGGGTGGTAAATTAAAAAAAACTATATGTATCACTAAATCCTGCCCTTAGCCTTACGAAGAAGAAAACTACGTATTTAAATACCCCACTCCACACTCGCATCGAAAATGACAATCCTCTCTAAAATATCCCAAATTTCCGCATTCTATTATTCATGTGTGACCCATCAGACTATAGGGTGTTAATACTGTGTGACTTATTGGGCCCATCTCTCATCGGACCCTTGGAAAGATCACGTCATTTCGGCTTTTAGCATCTACTGGTATTTTGAAATTGCCATTTTGAATGACTGAATCAAGCTTGGAATCAATGTCTGTATCATTCATTGAAAAACTGATTATTTAGACTTTTTTTTTTATCCACAGCCAATTACTGAAACTTGTTAAGAGAACTGTGTGGTCACTCAAAAATATTTACTGCCTGAAATTATGAACATAACAGCATCAGATTACATAGTAAGTAGGCACTTATACATATAAAAAACTAACTATATCTTTCTAAGCAATTGCCATGATTAAATTCAGGCAAAATGCTGGCAGGCTAAGGCGCAGCGCTAATTTTCAGTGTACCGCTATGCACGACTGGTGTTAGTT
This sequence comes from Perizoma flavofasciatum, assembly GCA_958496245.1. Taxonomy (NCBI): domain Eukaryota; kingdom Metazoa; phylum Arthropoda; class Insecta; order Lepidoptera; family Geometridae; genus Perizoma; species Perizoma flavofasciatum. The sequence goes on along the minus strand of OY292440.1, from coordinate 9,859,500 downwards.
GACTGAAAAATATTTAAAAAAAAACATGACATGTGACTTCATTTTAGAGACATGAGTGTATGGATGTATAGTACTGAAATGCTACTCAAGATATAATTAGATTAAGAAAAAGGTGGCGCTTTTTGCAAAGTCCATAAATCATAGCCAACGTCTTTAAACGTTGAGCGTTTTAGTATTTGGCGGTGTCTCCGATCACGTTTTTAAGAATAATAATACTGATAATAAACTCCCAAAAATACATAATCCTGATCTCACACTATGATTCCCTGTGCCGTGGGTATCAGGAACTAAAAGTACCTAGGTACCACAACACCCAGATGCATAAAATATCAAATATCTACAGATGCATACATTTGTCACGCAGCAGGAATCGAAGCCGCGCTTCTTGAACCAGCTACTCCCCCGCCGAGGTTTTGGTTTTAGGGTTTCTTAACAATGTTTACCAGGCATCATTTAGAGTCTTCCCTATCGGGTGCTCTAATCCTACTAATATTATAAACGTGAAAATTTGTGAGGATGTTTGTTCCTCTTTCACGCAAAAACTACTGAACGGATTTTAATGAAACTTTACAGTAATATAGCCTATACATTAGAATAACACATAGGCTACTTTTTATCCGGGTACCACGCGGGCGAAGCCGTGGGCAGAAGCTAGTAACATATATTTTTCAAGATAGAATAAAAACTGACTTAAATTGACTTCAATTGAATTGGAAGTTGATAAAAAGTCCGATATGAAATTTCATTGTTTCACCCTCAGGGGTAGGATGTTTTAATATAACTCATCTTTTCTGAAGTCGGTTGAAAAACATACAACTCAAAAACAGCCTAATACAACAGTACAGAGCAAACTATAACTCAAAACCGAAATACATCAGTCGCGCAGGTCACCCTATTTTGCAACCATGGGGTGTTTAGTAATTTATGATGTCTCAATGTTATATTCGTGTTTGTAATTTCGTTTGAGGAATAGCGATTTCGCATCTTGTCATATATGATTACTTTTACGACGGGTATTTAATGAAATATTATTAGTGTCATTTGCAAGCTCAAATGATTGAGGGCGCAATGGTGATAGTAATGTTGAACATATTTTTAGCTTAATAATTGAAGACTTTAGTTTTGATAGAACTTAGGAATCGGTAAAACTGACGCAGTGGCGAACTTTGACAACCATTTCACAGTAATTTTCCTTTGTACGCCACCGCAATGTGCCACCGCGTAAGTTGCCTGGCCAAACTTACGCGGTAAACTTACATTGCAGTTTTTTGAAAATTCAGCCTTTATTTGAGGCTGAATTTTAGGCGGTATATAAATAACATGTTGAAATTAGAAAAGTGACTTCCTTTAAACTACAATGATATTTTCGCTACCCTGTTTCTTTTACTATCATAAACCAGCATATCAAACATGGTGACTTCAGGCTAACCAATTATGGTATAAAGTAAGTCACTTCATATTAATGAAAAGAAAAGAGCGACATATTTTTTTTAAAACTTCTCAACTCTAAATTATTTATTTTTATAGGGGGCGGTGGCGGTGTCGGTGGCGATCAAAACATTCACGCAAACTTTGGCAACCACTTGACGAACCTTTCACCACCACCACCATGTGCCACCGCGTCAGTTTGAGGCGAGACAAGACTTTTAAAACATCTCAAAAATACTAAAAAAATACAAAGCTGGAAACGTCCAGCCTCCGTCTAGAAAATCAAGATTTTATAACATCCCATAACTCGTTACCTCCGTCTAGCTAAAAATGGACTGTAACAAACTAAATTACGGAGCCCTGTCATAGCCTGGTCAAAATTTAAGAAATCGTTATATTTTTTTTTTATTATATAAAATCTGATTTGCTAAACTGTTAATATTATTTTAGAACCGGGGCCCTTCGCGTTTTCAAAATTATATCAGGGCGACTGGTCGAAGCGACGCTTGACCAGAGAGCTGGCTCTTATCTCGATCAACGCATTAGCATAGCCATTCAGCGTGGCAATGCAGCCCAGTATTTTGGGAATGCTTCCGTCTGGTAGTGATCTGGATCAGTTAATAATAATAATAATGCTGGACATTTTCACACAGCATTATCTAACCCCAAACTAAGCAGAGCTTGTATTATGGGAACTAAATGACTGATATACTACTTATATAGGTAATTTTTTTTGTAAATACATACATAATATACATAGAACAACACCCAGACCTGAGACAAATATCTGCAGATACAAACATTTGTCCCGTGGCGGGAATTGAACCCGCAACCTTCTGCGTCTCAGGCGGGCCTTCGCCCACTGCGCCACAGAGGTCGTCAAACTCAGTTGAGCTATCTATAGATCATTTACAAAGGTCTTTAGATAGCTAGCTGTTTCAACTGTATTTTTTTTGTAATATACCTACTTGTACATAGTTTAATGATAAAAAAAAAGTTTATTCACTACAGTCCTACTGTCAATCAAGTAAAATAACCAGCACTCCAATTGTTCAGCCAGGCCACTCGCCAATTTTCAGATAATTTTTCTTCCCGAATATCGTCGTGACGCGACAAGGCAAGGGTTGGTAATCGTCCGGTGATAAATGACCGGCCAGACGGACCGGATAACCGGGTCGCAGCCGGAGAAGGTTAGATAGTTTGAATTGATGGATCTCGTGGACACTTGCATGTTGAATATGTTATCAAACATCACTCGAATTGTTCCAGGTTTAGGGTGTAAGCAGCGTTAAAAATGGTTTGGTGGGAAACGAAGAAATTCATGAACCTTTTGGACGAGAGAGAAGAGGCTTTGACAATTTGAGTCATAATAATGTTTTAGATTATCGATTGTTATATAATACTAGCCTCTGTCCACGGCTTTGCCCATGTGGTACCCGCGTAAAAAGTAGCCTATATGCTATTCTGATGTTCAAGCTATATTACTGTAAAGTTTCAACAAAATCAGTAGTTTTTGCGTGAAAGAGTAACAAACATCCATCCTCACAAATTTTCGCGTTTATAATAATAGTAGGACTAGTTTGTGCCCACGGCTTCGCCCGCGTGGTACCCGGATAAAAAGTAGCCTATGTGTTATTCTGATGTATGAGCTATATTACTGTAAAGTTTAATCAAAATCCGTTCAGTAGTTTTTGAGTTAATGAGTAACAAATATCCATCCATCCTCACAAACTTTCGCGCTTATAATATTATGTATAAGTAGGATGTAGGATTATACTTGACTGTCTGTTAATTTTGTATTTTCTTTCTTCTTTTGTTTCATTCGTTTTTTTTTAATTTTAAAAACTATTTAGAATTCAGGCAGTTTTACCAAATAAACTACACCCGTGCAAAGACGGCATGTGTCCGTATCATTCCAGCCGACCGGCGCCGGACATCGGACAACGGCCGGTCAGCTGGACAATTGCATTTGCTGTAAAGGTGATAACCCACTAGATTTATCTACCTGTTTTTACTAAATTTTTAATCAGGATCAAAGGAAAAAAGCCCCAAAGGAAGCAGATCTTGTGATATGGGAACAACATAGATAGATAGAAAATACTTTATTGCACACCAAATATTTCAGCTTAAATAAATAGTACAAACTTGAACATTGCTGTACAATGGGCGGTCTTATCGCTAATTAGCGATCTCTACCAGACAAACTTTGGATGGAACGGACAAGGGGTTGTAAGTGGTGTACCACATACTATGAAAACACTATATTATTATTTTATCTACATAATTACTTACTACACAGCATAATTCCTATATACTATCATTCACTTTACATATAGTTCGATTCATACATTTAAAACTGAACTAGTTTTGTTATGGAAAATTGGCCAATTTTATAAGATTGTTCAATTTAAGTAATTAATATGTATTAATATGTACTATCTTTTCATTTGTGCCAAATTATAATCGCTACAGACAGACCGAACGACATCTTATCTTTATTTCACTTTTATAAATTGTATACATTAAGCATAATAAATATTCTCATGTGAGTGACTGTTTTTTTTGAGAATAAATATCATGACATGACTGATATTACTACATAATTATATACATTTATTTTTGTAAATCCTACTAATATAATAAATGCGAAAGTCTGTGTGTGTGTGTGTGAATGTTTGTTACCACGTATCTCCGTAACTACTTAACCAATTTTGATAAAATTTGGAATGTAGATAGTTTAGGATCTGGAATAACACATAGGTTAATCTAATTATCGAAAATCGACCCCTAAGGTGTTAAATAGGGTGGTTAAGTTTCTATGAAAAAAAAAAATTGCTTGATTCGCTCAAAACTCTGTACAAATAAACTTTAAAGTAAATAATGAAACACGTATTTTTTATTTTTTCAAAATTACCATTTGGGTGTGTTCAATTGAGTTCTAAACTTTGTATAAATTGTAATCCTTGGTTCGATTCATTCAAAAGTTGGTGGACATAGTTTGAAGCCTGGAGACGGTCATATGCTACTTTTATTAACATACCACGCGGGCGAAGCAGCGGGCAACAACTAGTATTATAAACGCGAAAGTTTGTGAGGATGTTTGTTCCTCTTTAACGCAAAAACTACTGAACGGATGTTGATGAAACTTTACAGTAATATAGCTTATACATCAGAATAACACATAGGCTACTTTTTATCCGGATTCCACGCGGGCAAAGCCGTGAACAGAAGCTAGTACGTACATATTATGCAATAAAGATTGGGAGAGTTTGTTTCTCTGTTGGGGATTATTCTAGAATAGTTTCTAGTACTTCTCCGGACTAGCTCTTTCACATGGCGCCTTACTATTTCTAGATAAGGTATCGTAGAAACGAAATAAATTACAAAATGCATAATAAATCGGTTATTTTGCACCGATATTTTTTAAACCTAAAGTATTTTTAGTTTAGACAACTAGCATGATAACACCTTAACAGCCCATTCGAATTTGAACCGATGAACGAACAATGCAATCCTCTCTCACTACCAACTTATCCAGCTCTCCGATCAGGCGATCCTATACCTTACTCCCTAGAGTACAAGGTTATATCAACAGCAGTTTGGTTTGGTATAAATGTGCAATTGATATTGAGAGGTATCGGTGCGTGACGTCACACATGTTGTTCAAATTAAGCCATTTGATGGAAGCTGCTGTTGAATAATGGATATGGTTTCAGGGAATCTACTGAATCGCTTGAAGTCAAAAGTGCGTGTGTTTTGGAAGGCCTGCAATTCGCAAGCACAGATGCAAAAGATAGATAGATAGATAGATACATTTTTTATTCAACACATACGTATACAGTACAGATAAGTACAAAGGGCAAGACGAAAACACAGTAAATTACCATACAATACAAAAAAAAAAACGAATAAAAACTAGTAAATAGGTACGTAATTAATTACTGCCTGTAATTAATTACATAATTACGTGTGTAACCAGTGCTAACGAGGACATACTATGCAGCAGTGGGTAGGGTAAGTATAAAGTCAAAGTCAAAGTCAAAGTCAAAGTCAAAGTCAAAGTCAAAGTCAAAGTCAAAGTCAAAGTCAAAGTCAAAGTCAAAGTCAAAGTCAAAGTCAAAGTCAAAGTCAAAGTCAAAGTCAAAGTCAAAGTCAAAGTCAAAGTCAAAGTCAAAGTCAAAGTCAAAGTCAAAGTCAAAGTCAAAGTCAAAGTCAAAGTCAAAGTCAAAGTCAAAGTCAAAGTCAAAGTCAAAGTCAAAGTCAAAGTCAAAGTCAAAGTCAAAGTCAAAGTCAAAGTCAAAGTCAAAGTCAAAGTCAAAGTCAAAGTCAAAGTCAAAGTCAAAGTCAAAGTCAAAGTCAAAGTCAAAGTCAAAGTCAAAGTCAAAGTCAAAGTCAAAGTCAAAGTCAAAGTCAAAGTCAAAGTCAAAGTCAAAGTCAAAGTCAAAGTCAAAGTCAAAGTCAAAGTCAAAGTCAAAGTCAAAGTCAAAGTCAAAGTCAAAGTCAAAGTCAAAGTCAAAGTCAAAGTCAAAGTCAAAGTCAAAGTCAAAGTCAAAGCCAAAGCCAAAGCCAAAGTCAAAGTCAAAGTCAAAGTCAAAGTCAAAGTCAAAGTCAAAGCCAAAGTCAAAGTCAAAGTCAAAGTCAAAGTCAAAGTCAAAGTCAAAGTCAAAGTCAAAGTCAAAGTCAAAGTCAAAGTCAACGTCAAAGTCAAAGTCAAAGTCAACGTCAAAGTCAAAGTCAAAGTCAAAGTCAAAGTCAAAGTCAAAGTCAAAGTCAAAGTCAAATCCAATCCAAACTTTCGCTCTTTTTTTGTTTTTCTAGTTTGTGATAAATACTACTCCAATATCGAATGTTAACGTCAAAATCACGTCAAAAGTACCTACCATTAAATAGTATAGTAGATTTCAATTAATTCCATAAAATTCTACCAAATACTAATTAAAATCGTGCGCTAGTATTGCATTCAAGAGAACGAATTCGATCCTAATCCCAAATTGCGATTAGAATCGAGTGTCAAGGCTAGCCCACCGTACGTGTTTTCAGTCGTCTATTCCAGCGTCCCGTAGATGCTTGTGACGATAAAACCAATCTAACAACCATCCTCGAAGTAATGCAAATCTATTGAAAGAAACCGCATTTCAATTTGATAATCTGTTTCGGAGATGCTATCAGACAAACGAGCAACTTCTTATAGCAAACGCATATACGAGCTCCTTACGTCTTGTATTAGAATGTAACGCGATGTTCGCATAATATAATGTATTAATATACAAAAACAAATGGACTTCGTCAACACGTTTCAATCGCGTAAAAAAAAAGAGCTACTCTGCTGTTTTACAGACTGAATTTACAGTTAAAGGTTGTCTATTTATTGCTAGTTAGTCAGTGAGTCACGCAACGTTTTCTTCATTATCATCGGTATATATTAGTCCACTGCTAGACGTAGACCTCTTCCAATATGTGCAACTAAACCCGGTGTTCGGCTCCTGTCATCCACGTTCTATCCGCTGCCTTTTTAAGTTCGTTCTTAAGAAGGCAGCGTCCTTAAGTCATCGCATCATCTAACCGGGCGGCGCCCCATACATTTGCCAAAAAGCGGCCTCCACTCGAGAACTCGTTTACCCCAATGGTTGTCATTTCTTCGGCATATATGACCAGCCAGCAATATCAGTAACTGTAGACTCGTCGTTTGACCAGGGACTCGTCCAATTTATTAATCCACTCCTATACAGCTCCTGCCAAACAAATTTTAATATCAAAAGAAATTGGCAGTAAACACTCAAAAACTGAACAATTACAAAACACTCGAACAAAAACAAAGAATTAAGGAAACAGGAAGCGGCTCCACTTGCCAACTAATAGCGCGCTTGGCAAGCGTATAGAGCAGTCGATACAAAAGCAATAAATTACCAGCCGCGTAAATAAGTGCAAAGAATTTGGCAGACTTTGTGTCCAGTTTCATGGATATTGGAATACTGGATGCGGTATCAATATTAGTATTTCTGTTATGATTGTTTTACACGAGAATAGACAGCTAGTAAGTTACCAGCGACAGTTGGTAACTTGCTGTATCTAGACTTATCAACTAACATACTTTCTCGGATATTATTACGAATATACCACGTACTTAACTATTCTCCTGCTGACGTTTCGTTGACCGTTTAGAGGTCCTTCCTCATGAGCACTGTCCGCGACCACGCTCGATGGTAGTGGTGAATATGTAAAATATACTAAACTACTATAATTTCAATTCTATGAAACTTACATAATAAACTAAATGTTTCCATGTTTACAGCTGATAAATTGCACGTGCAAGTTACTAGCTGCCTAGGTGTCTTTCTGTATTCGTGTAAGCCAGCTATTCATTATCATCAACAGCCTGTAGAAGTCCACTAATACACATAGGCCTCGCCCAATGAGTGTCATGACGAACGATTTTCCATCTCCATCTATCGACTTCACGCAACCTTGACGATGTAAACGGTCCATCGGATGGGAGGATACTACATCGTCCGGTTCGTGGCCAGCTACTAAGACATTGTTTTAGATAAGACCCTGGGGCCCGTCTGCGCTCACAAGTTAAGAGTTCGAATATGAAGCATTTTTAGATTTATATTAGAAAAAAACAGCAAGACAATTCTAAATCTTTACCCAAGCTCAGTTCAGACGGACATAGAAAAAGTATTTCCAAAGCTGAACTTTTAGGACAGTGGGATTCAGACTAGCTTAAAGCAGTGGGAAGCCTGAAAAGAGCTTCAGTATTTCATATAGAATGATGATCATCTTAAACAGCACAAGGATGAACAACATTAAAACTGATAGCTCGCCAAAACGGGTAATGTATTGCCGATAAGAGGCGAAAGTGCTGTTTTTAGTCCCACTCAACGACCTCGATAGAACATCGAGCGAGTAACCAGCAGCAATCCTATGATTCAATTCCCGCTGCGGGACAAATGTTTGCATATTCTGCAGGTATTTGCATTTTTTTTTATTTGGTACCACGGTACTCGTAGTTCGCGATACCCACGACACAGCGAATCTAGTGTGGGGTCAGAACTATGACAGACTATCTGTTGTGTTATTCACAATTCTAAAAATGTGTCGCACATAATCGTGTGTGATTATGTGCGTCGATTTGACTTGATTTGATTTGATGTGTTGGCTGAGAGTTTAAGAATTCTTATCCAGTCTCTCTATATCCTTTACATGTCCAGTTTGTTAGCGTAAAACTTGGACAATAATCGCTAATGGAGCGATGCAGTGGCCACAATTCATATGGGGCCGTACACACAGGCAGTTCAGAACTAAATGGGATAATTATATTGATGTTATTGCTGCCATTTCAGAAGATAATTTCGAAAATAAGTACTAAAACAATGTTCAATTTATTATGATTTCATCAGTTGAATAAAAGTAATATTATGATTTGTCTGCATAAAATACCAAACTAAATTTATTTGATGGGAAACTATGATGGAGAACCCCTCTATCAAAATTCAAAAAATATTGCTTATGGAGTTTTTATTATCTATTTGGCCTGCAAGCCTCAGTGATATTCACCAGCGACAAAAAAAACAAATAAGAATTCGTGTTTTTAAAAAACAAATTCTGTGTTAAAATAAATGGTAAATAATAGCATGTAGTTGCTTCCTAATGTTATCATTTTAATGGTTACAATTGAGGATCCACTTAGGCTTTTAAATAGCTAAGAGATAAGGCGTATCAACAAATGTAGTCTGATATTTTGATTTCATATCTACGCTTTCCAACCTGTTTGTACAAAAAATTGAAAACCAAATAATCAGTTAAATGTAAACATTTACGTACGCCCTAATAAAAAATGATTTGGAAAAAAAACATTAAAATCGAAACAATTAATAAAATGTCATAGGCTGTGCTTTCCGCATATTCTTATAGGTACGAGTATTTGGTTTTAAAATCATTACTCAAATAAATCCAATAACTCCCTCAGTAAATTCGTTACGCACAACACTAACAATCTCAAAGCCTCACAACATACTTTTCACCCCCAAAAGGTATTAGATTCAATCACCCGTGAAAATTCTTCCTAAAAAAATCGCTTCCGTCCATCCTGCTATCAATTTCCCCAGAAAGAATACCCGTTGCCTGGTCTCAACGGAAGCTTATAAGTTTTTCGACTTACCTAATATTGTTAGTCCGACCACGGTCGTCCCACGGGTGAGATTTGGCCATAAATTGGCTCTGTTAAGTGATTCCACCCTTTCAATCTTTCAATGCCCCGGTGGATATTTTTTATGTGTACTGACCGCGATTCTAGGGTCCATAATTTAGAACGTCTTGTTTAGAAGATGGCTTTTGTTTTACGGATACTAAAATCGTCGGGAATCTTTTCCTGTTTGAATATTATATTAGGTCTATGAAAAATTGCTTCCTAATCATATTAGTTTAGTTAATAAATGTTCAAAGTGTTTTTATAGTAATTAAATGGTAATGTGTAATATTATACATGAATCAAATCGAATCCACAATATGAACGTAGTTCCTTAAAGAAAATTACCATAATTTGTATGTCTTGGGAATATCTTAATGACTAAACCCTCTGTTTTATAATCACTCGCTAACTAAGCAAGTCGCTAAATCTAGCCCTGTGCTTTTCTAACACTAAACTAAGGATAGAGGCTGTCAAGTTTTAGAACGCTGCTAAAGTTAGCGAGTGATTATGAAACTGAGGGTATATCCTTATATCCTTCAAACTGGAATAAAACAATCCAAGCATAGCCTCTCTGTCCACTTGGCACTTTTTCACTAAGCTATAATAAATAAATAATAAATAAAGCTGGACATTTTTCATAAAGCATCATCTAGCCCTAAAGTAAGCAGAGCTTGTGTTATGAGAACTACATGACTGATATACTACTTTTTTTTTTGTAAATACATACATATTATCAGGCGGGCCTTCGCCCACTGCGCCACAGAGGTCGAGCTATAATTTAACACTATAAACACTGAAGTGTCTCACTATTATCTAAGCCAATCCCTATGCATTTGGGCCCATTGGTACGTAAAGTACCTAAGTATGTCAAGACATAAAATCATCTTCTAACAACACTAGAGGTATAGGCCGCTGATGGAAATCCATGCAACATCTTGGTACATCTTGGTGTTATCCATCTTTTCCTAGCCGCACCAATGAGGGTATAACATTAAATAAGTTAGTATTACACATTATTTGAAGAAGCAGAAAACTTATGATTAATATGATGAAGCTAACATAGTCAATCAAGGACTCGAAGTCCGAATAAAAATGGAGACAAGAAAAACTCATACAAGCGAATTTACGAAGCAATTTCTCGCTAAATCGATAGCATTCTTCTTGTGACTCCGTGCGTGCATTCGTCTTTGGAGGCTATTTGTGGCCGTCAATTCCAGAAGCTACTTACGTGGTCATCAGGTGTAAGGTTAGAGTAATTTATATCGTTTTGGCTTTCGGAGGATGGAATGATTACAAGGGTGTGATAGCCAATTTTTGGAATTCATCTTAACTGTGTGTTTGGTAAAAGATGGACGCACGATATTTTGCTGTATTTTGAAACCTACAATATTAGTTAAATTATTTTTTAATCTGAAATGAGATGGTGATTATGATGAATAGGTACCTACAAGTTTTTAAATCAAAAAACCCGTTTGTTTCTGGAAAACGGGTCTAATCCAAGTCTAGACAAAAATGTAGTTTGATTTTCATATTGCATCTCATTTTATTAAGCTATTCTTTAAAAAAAAACCTGTTTGATCCAATAAAGGCGTATTTAAACTTCTATCAGAATATCTAAACAATTTACAATACCTACTTTAATTTTAGAAATAAATTATAATTTCAGAATACCATGGAACAAAAAGTTCACATGACTCGGAATCACTTTGACACGTGTGAGAATCACCGAGGTTGGTTTATTTATTAAATATCGTTATCACTCCAAATATCGATAATTCAATAAATATCAATAAAATATAACTTTTGAAATTATTATGATTATGAGTAATATTTTTCGAAAAAACAGGATATTATTTACCATAATTTGATTGTTAACCGATATTTCGGAACACATTCAAATTCACAAATTAAATATACGTGATAAATATCACGTTTTTAGTGAAAACACATTTATTTCAAATCCGTAAAAGGAAGATTACAATCGTCATCACTTACTAACGTACTTTTTGGATCGGACGGGGTTTTTGTTACATACAATGTGACTGGGATCCCAAAGTGCGAAAAGCCAGGGGCTAAAAGTGGATCGCAATAAACCAACCCTTCGGCCCATAAATATCCAGGTTCGGAACTTGGTCTGTTAGCGGTCGGATGTTGCCCATTTTTATTTATCGAGACTCCCGGTAGGGGGTGTGGGAAAACAAAAGAAAAGCTGTGTTATGTCGATTTTTTCGTTTAGAAAATACTTCGGACGACCGATGAACTTAATTTTTGTAACAAGAGGGCTTTCGGACAAAATTACTATGATTTGGAATCGAACTGTGAATTTTTTGAAGACAGGCGAAAAATCATGCCTCTTTAATGATATTCTGGTGTTTTATTAATTGTAGATAGATAGATATATAGAGGTACTTTTTATTGCATACATCAGAATTAAACAAACACTATATAAAGATCATATAAACTAGATTGTGGTGATAAATTATTTAAGTAGTTTTTCAGTCATGTAAGTAGTTCCCATAACACAAGCTCTGCTTACTTTGTGCTAGATGATGCTGTGTGAAAATTTTCAAGCAAAAAAAAAAGTCGGTGTGCGAAACGTGTTTGTATAATCCAAAAGTGAAAATTATAAATAATAACTTAAAGAGTTACCGTAGTATATCTGGACACGCCATGGGCAGTTTTATTTCATTTCATGTAGAGATTTGTCAAAACTGTTTTAGCGCGTTATATTTTGTAAGAATAAAGTCGGTAAAATCAATAATTACGTATGAGTGGTATATGTGTCTGGTCACAGCGATGCCTGACCAGAGAGTGGGGTAAATGCATTAGTATTGCCATTCATCGTGGCTATACAGCCAGCATTTTGGGAACGCTTCCGTCTGATAGTGGTCCAGATCAATTGGCAAATTTATTAATCGTTTGCAACGGTCTTATCTCCTTGCATTTGCATTATTTTCGCGTGTGCTTACATAGAAGAAATCAGCTAAAGACTCCAGAACCCGTCTTGCAATATTGGTAGTGGATCCTTTTGTTCTTGCGCTGTTCGTTTTCAGCCAAAATTATATCGTGTGCACTCACAATAACGTTTTACGCTCTTCCACAGACGATTAGGCCTTTTGCCTTTATTGACCTTTGTATCATCGTCTTGTTGATACAATCCTACTAATATTATAAACGTGAAAGTTTGAACATGATGAATACAAATACATGCTTTATTTATTACTAGCTTCTGCCCACGGCTTCGCCCGTATGGTACTCGCATAAAAAGTAGCCTATGTGTTATTCTGATGTATAAGCTATATTACTGTAAAGTTTCATCAAAATCCGTTCAGTAGTTTTTGCGTGAAGGAAGAACAAACATCCTCACAAACTTTCACGTTTTTAATATTAGTAAGATTATATAAACACGATACAGTATTTCCTAACCGTTTAACTACAAATTGCAAGATGGGATCTATCCATTTTTCATATTTCCAACTTCTTTATCACCGCCCATTGGTCTATTTTATGACTATTGTAAGATCACAATAAAGATATCAAAACACCATCCAAAGCAAGCCCTTTGGCCCAGGGCATTGTGTAAATCTGTTCGAGGAAACGGCAAAAAAATGGGCCTAACCCTCTCTGTCCCCTAACTTGCCCCAAATGTACCTTTTATTGCCCCGATATCCGGAAAAATATATTCGGACGTTTTGTCTGTCTATGAATTGGAAACTTTGCTCGACGCCCTTAACAGGAAAGAGTAACCTTTTTACGGCGAAAATGTTTGACAGTGAAATGTCGATTCTCTAGTGCACTAAATTTAAAAGCGTGAAATTCTTCGATGGCAAGAATTTTACTTGCGTGCACTATCAGTAAAAGAGAGCCTTTTACTGATAGTGCACGCAAGAAAGAGATGGCAAGAATGTTACACTTGTCACATTAGTTAACGTATCGCTTTTTTTCGTGTTTTAATAAGCATATTTTAAAATCACGACTAAACTTATTTGGAAAACTTAAATTTGACGGCACTGAAATTGTTGATATCTCTTTCTTTTGTATCTGTTAGTTAAAGAGAGCGATCGATTAACTAAGTTTAGTTGGTATACAATAGAGACCATTGGTGACCAATTTTTTTTATACATCTAGAGTGGCAAAAAAGCTTACGGCTCACCTAAGTGGTTACCGTAACCTTTGGAAGCTTTTCTCCGGATGAGCTCTTCAGTAAGTCAAAGTCAACAAAGGTTTTTACTCATTGAAATCACCAGTATCATATAGAAATGTCAACTTAAAAACTTTTTTTAATTAATTTTTTAAAGTTAATTAACGCGCGCGACCTACTATAGAAGCTACTATAATACTATTATTAGTATTATATATCCTACTTATATTATAAACGTGAAAGTTTGTGAGGATGTTTGCTACTCTTTCACGCAAAAACTACTGAACGGATTTTGATGAAACTTTACGTAATATACGAGTAGCTTATACATCAGAATAACACATAGGCTACTTTTTATTCTAGCGGGCGAAGCCGTTGGCAAAAGTTAGTACGCCGATAAAGTTATTTAAACAGTATCCGAGCCAATTAACTTTTCAGTATATACTTATAGAAATGTTTTTTTCACGTTTGCTTAGGTATTTATTGATCAGAATCACAAACTATACGTTGCCAGCTGTTTTTATTACATCTTAGAGGTATAAAGTTCAGCATCTTTAAGATTTCTAATAAGCAATTCATCCGCTTCAAGCAATTAACACGTTTTGCTAACTTTATTGGGAAATAAATTGCAGCGCTGAAGTCATGGGTATGTCGGAATCAAACATTTAAATTGCACATTTTGCCCGACTTTATTGAAGATCGGGCGGTTTTATGTGTGAAACGTGAGGAATTGATGATTCGAGTTATTGGCTAAGAATTGGGAACTTATGATGGACGTGACTTTTTCACTCATGAATCGGAGATATTGAATTATCAAATAGAACATAACGAAAATATTATGTACCAACAACTTTATCTACAAACAGAATAATTCGACTACTTTAAACACAGAAAAAACAATTTAACCAACTAAATAATATTAAACTAGGAAAAGAAGTCTGTTTTCTACCTGTAATAAAAGGACTATAGGTAGATGAGTTCATGTTACCGAACGCAGCAGGGTCCCCAAAAAGACTGGCGTCATTACCATGTTGAATAGCAATGCTAATTTTCTGACCGAGGTAAGCGCCGTGGTCATTGGTTCCGTCAATCAGCCGCTTTGAGTTTTTGTCATATGCTTCTAATATCTAGTAAAGAGGTAATGAGAGACATGTCCAAACATTAATTAGTTACATGTCTGCGTTTTTGCATTGTACTTAGCATTCCACGTGGCGGGTTGTAAGCCTATCGCCGCTTATTGGAACACTAACTGATGACACATGTCATAGATTTATCACTAATATAGTTTTTGAAGTCATACTAACATTTTTATTTTTTTTATGTTCTAAAGTGACCTTGTAGGTTATTAGATAGAATTATTTGATTTAAGACTTATTGACATGTTAATTCACCCTGCGTTAAGTAAATTGCTATCAGCAAAATGACCCAATGATGATTGATGAATAAATCCTACTAATATTATAAACATGAAAGTTTGGGAGGATGTTTGTTCCTCTTTCACGTAAAAACTACTGAACGGATTTTGATGAAACTTTACAGTAATATAGCTTATACATCAGAATTACACATAGGCTACTTTTTATCTGGGTACCATGCGGGCAAGACCATGGGCAGAAACTAGTATAAAATAAATCCTACTAAAATTATAAACGTGAAAGTTTGTGAGGATGTTTGTTCCTCTTTCACGCAAAAACTACTGAACGGATTTTGATGAAACTTTAAAGTAAAATAGCTTATACATCAGAATAACACATAGGCTACTTTCTATCCAGATACCACGCAGTCGAAGCCGTGGGCAGAAGCTAGTAAATATATAATTGCCAGAGTTTATCAATCAATTGATTTCAATTTTTTAAGTAATTTCGATGGTAAGAGTTCTATAGAACGTAAACATTAGTGCAAAACCAATTATTCAGCGGAAGCACATGACCAGGACAAAACAAGCGAACTTGAACAAAGAAATCTCCTTTATAAAATTAAAAACGTACTGTAATTATATTAAAATTCAACGCTTGCTGGCGGACATAATATTTGTTTTAAGCAAGCGACTGTGTCCCATAAACTTATTAAAATATTCCCAGTTATATTTAATTAGAGGTCTTTGCCATACCTCTAAGCTCAGGTGGATTGTTTTGCACGCTTTGGTTCTATATTTTGTTGTGTTTCTTAGAATTTAATGACTTTTATACAGCCTTACGTTTTTTTTTATTTTATTTTATAAGATATTTTTAACTTTTTTTTTGGATAATAGATTACATTTATTCATACAACTATTTACAAGTAGATATATACAAAAATACAGGTGAAACAGCTAGCCACCTAACGACCGTTACAAACGATCCATAGATAGCTCTTTTTTTACTTGACCTGCTTATTCCCTAAAGGACGAAATAGTCCTCTACTAAGCGCCTGCCGTGGCTATCTGTACGAATTAGTCCCAGACTATCCTTGTGTGCGTTATATAAAGCAAACACACAAACGACAACAAACACAAACAAACGACCTCTGTGGCGCAGTGGGCGAAGGTCCGCCTGAGACGCAGAAGGTTGCGGGTTCGATTCCTGTCACGGGACAAATGTTTGTAAGATCTGCAAATATTTATCTCGGGTCTGGGTATTTTCCTATGTATAATATGTATGTATTTACAAAAAAAAGTATTTAAGTAGTATATCAGTCATGTAGTTCCCATAATACAAGCTCTGCTTAGTTTGGGGCTAGATGATGTTGTGTGAAAAAATGTCCAGCGTTTATTTATTTATTATTTATTATTACATGAGCCTAGTAGAGGACTATTTCGGCCCCTTAGGGAATAAGCAGGTAAACAAACAAGTTGACAAAGTTATTGATGAAGTTGCAGAAGTCACAATTTGTAGTTATATTTGTTTTTGTTGCAAAAATGTACATAAAATCCCCTTATTCTTATCCCCTTATACCTAACTTATAAATAAAATTATTTTTCTGTTTGACATGTAATTTTCAATTTTTTGAAAGCATGGAAACGGAACTGTCATCGATTTTTTATTTTAATATATCAAAATTTTAAATCTGATTTGTCTGTATTCATGTTCAAAAGTAATTGTGTCTCTATATTTTCTAAAGCGTGTGAATTGTCATCTTAGAGCTCTCTCTGAGATAATAATTTACATGAAATATAAACCCAGAAACTAGTTCGAATATACTTAGTGAAATATAATAGTTATTAGCTAATTCTATGTAAAAATTGTAACCAAAAATCTTTACCCTAGGACAGTATTATGCAAACAAAAAAGACATCGCAGAGAGGTCACACCTGTGCGCGAATTATTTCATAATTTAGAACTCTCGTTGGAAACTCTGTTTTTATTTTGGTATGGTACAAAGTTATAGAGTACGTGTTTATATTTAACTTTGTTATTTTTCTGGCATCATCTAAAATCGATTAGTTTAATATTTCTAAAAAATACTATGGAACCTATAGAGGGACTGAGAAGAGGTACGTTTAAAAATGAGATCAAATGTCGTAAATTCACTTTAAAATTAAAATTTCCCTTTTATCACAAGACTTATTTACTTATTATTGACTTTTCTTGAATGAAAAGAGATAAAATATTATAAAAAAAACTATTGACCTACGAGTATCAAAAAAAATAACGATGACATAGGTATTTTCCAGCTTTTCAAATTACCCCAAATAAATTCTATGTTAAGGTATATACTTTAAAAAGCGCATGTCACACATTCTTTACTTTAAATTTCTATATATAAACTTCATAGATATAAAGAGTTGAGTTGACATTTTATTAACATACGTTTCAAAGTAAAAAATCACACATGGACAGACACACAGACAGAAAGACATGTCTAATGTATTAGGGAACTATATTCATCATTAGGGTTTGGAATCCTATAAAATTCCCTCATCTTCTCCTCAAAAATCTCTTTCAAAACACTTCAGATTAAAAACACATCAAAGATTGTTCAGCAGATTGGGTCTGTACATAAATAAATGCGCTTAAAATTTAAAATTATAATGGGATTGTATCCGGTGACACAAATGTGTGGAGTTTGTTACTAACGACTTCTGAGCTGAGACGCTTCAGACAATGCACAAGAGTGGAATGGAGACGAGCATCGCTATTTCAAGCACCGTAAGTTACGGTAACAGCTTACCAACAGTTAGGCCGTATGCATGTTTTCCATTTTAATAAAAAGTTCTAAACAATATAGGGAACTAAAGTATTGAAGTAAGTATGAATTCGTTCAGTATTTATTTTCTCGATTTTAATTCTAGCAAAGAGAATACTAGAATTAAGCTAAAGAAAGAGCTGAAGAATTTATGAACCAAGTAACAAAATCCTGTGTTCAATGTGTTCCAAAGGTGAATAAACTATATGACTATGACTAACAGGAATTGCAACAAAATCGTCTTGCAAGACTTGCATAAGACAACGTAAATTGGAGACAACAGGCCATAACTATTAGGCCAGATTGTATATGAAGCTCCAAGATAATGCAAAAGATAGTGCACTTTTGGGTATTTTTTTTATAATAACATTTTTATTAGACACAAAACTATGCCCATGATACACATAAATTATTGAGCACTACAAAATTACGAAAGATTCCTAATTAACAAGAATTGTACTTCGGTTAATCTCTATTCCCCACACTATGGATTCGCCACGGGCTCTCTTCGAATAGTTGTTTTCTGTAACTACTCATAATAGTCTTAATTCACTAAAACTAACTCTATGGTATACAAGGGATAAAAAAGGAAAATAAAAAATACAAAAAAATACATTAAAAGAATAAATATAAGTTTAGTTGTTAGAATACTCCACAGTTTTCCGTGTTGTGTAGTTTCACCTGCCATCGCGGCAACTAATTGTGAGTGCGGATAAAGTATGGTGTCTGAGGTGGCCTTAGCACACCGATTGCATCACGGCCCGTGTGCAACTACCCCTATGCGTCGCTCGTTCATAATACGCTACCGAAATTTTGAGAGTGGAATTTTGTAGGAATTTTAAAGTTTTTCATATTGTAATTCGACGGGAACTTCCACGAATTGCCCAACAGGGAAGAGAAGAGAGAGATCACAGGAAAGATGATAGCATGAGAGAGCCAAGATATCGGGCAAGTCAGGGATGAAGAAAGCAAAGGAAAGAAAAAAAATTGAGGCTTTTCAAGGAAGCATATTATACCCTATAGGTCATTAAGGCTCTAAAAAACCTTATTAATTAAGTTTCATATTTAAATTTAAGCATGGATTTCATCAAGAAAAAATAATATTAATTACCTACGCGCACGATAGGTAATTAATTAAGTTTTATATTTAAGTTTAGATAAGTACGCGTACACTTTAAATAAATTAGCACGGTTATTAACAAATATATAAGGTTTTTTTATTTATTATTTTTTAGCTGCTGCAGGGTAAAGCACCGACCAGTTACAACTCATTTCGAGAGTCTTCATCAACTTGTGTTTTTTTCAGAACGACGCATTTCTATAGATTCTCCTCAATCTATCGTTTCTATATCGATGAATCTTCGAAATCGATCTTGACACCACGTTCACCTGTTTGGACCTGTAAAAGAATTTCTGCAAAATATTTCTACGAACACTGTGGCGCGGCGCGCGAGCTAGAGGAATCGAATACGCAAGAGTTGCGGGTTCGTTTCCCGCTGCGGAACTAAGCGGGGTTAGTAGTATGTATATTTGGCAGTTATTTATTTATTTTCACGTACTGCACTATCGGTGAAGGCGGAATGAGTCGAAACTTAGTCGGTGCCTTCACCGATAGTGCACCACGTGAAAATTCCCTTTTTTACAATATGAATAGTCAAGTTCACGATAGTTTTTGGAATAAAATTTATTTATTTATTTTACAGGTACCCCAGTACGTACGACCTGCATTCAATGGCATGCAGGTAACAGCTAAACTTATAAATCTGTGCATGACTTAAAAACATGTACGCGGCAGTAAGCAAGACGCATGGAACTGCAGTTTTACTGCGCCACTGAGGTACGGAGATACGCAATTACTTGGTATGGAACTTCAATCTCGTTTTTGAGGTTTTAAAATATTTAATTTTTTTATATTTATCTGCCTATATAAAAGGGCACGTATGCATTGCCGTTGACCCTCAGTTCACATTTTTGACGTCTAGTTTGAAATCTTTTTCTTACGGATTCATTTTCGACTAATTTGAGGATGCTGATTATTGAATAGAGGTCCATTTTAAAATCTCAAAAGACCCCTTGTAGTGCACCATTATCCTTTGATGATGCCTTCGTAACCGATGGCATATTATAAGTATTTTGTAATTATTCAATAATAACATATTTTAATAAGCCTTGATGTCAACCTGTCACGCGAAGTGCTAACTTTCTATGCCAAAAGTGAACATGTAAAAATATAATGTTAAGACGTGGTTCTGACTGTCACTACCATCTACTATTACCTGATATATGTACATAGACTGAGTGTAGATCTGAAGATGTTCAACGTAGGAATTAGTCTTGAGCGTGTTTATTGCAATTATTTATTAAAATTCCAGATTTCCGCTATTTATTTTACCTTTCATGGGGCTTGAAAGGGCGATAGAGTTCCCAATACTGAAATCCGATGACAGACGAAAGTTCATGACATTGGTGATAGGGCGATAGACCTCAAATTGGGTTGGGACACCTAGCCAGATGTGGTGATGGTTTGAGTACATTCTCAACTGAGTGGTGGAAGAGGAACCGGAAAAAATCCGGTCAACAACACCGTCAAAGTCACAGGGCATACCTGGATTCGAGACGCACAAGATAGAGGTGGCTGGTAAAAGAAAAGAATGCCTTTACCCAGCAGTTGGTGATTCCGAAGAAGAAGAATATTAAAAAAAACCGGATATGTGCGAGTCTGAGGGTTTTAGTACAAGCTTGTATATTCACCAAAATAATTAATATTACTCAAGGTCATAAACTATGAGAGCACCATTGCTCTGACGAAAAGATAAGTTGGATCAAAAGACAAACTTTGTAGTTGAAAAAATGTTCGCCCACACATCGATATACGTCACGGTCAATTCTTGCAGTTCGAGAATTGACCGTGACGTATATCGTGTAAGTTTGTAATTGGAAAAATCGATTTTTTTTTTGGCCGCATTTTTTGGTTGCTGAAAAAAAGTCTTGACAGACAGACATACGGTCAGAAGGAGAACGAAATGATCCTATAACGGTTCCTTTTTTCCTTTTGAGGTACGGAATTCTAAAAAGGAAATAAACCAGGCTCTATCATCAGATCCCTTAACAAACTAATAGAATAGAAAGATGAAACGCGCAATCAATATGAAACATGATTTAAAATCGCTCGTTACAGAGAAGCGCGCTAATCAGCGCCTCGGATTGCCTTGGACGGATGGAAAAAAATTAAATTTGCCAAGTCGATTTCATTTTTCATTAATTCATCGTCTGGGGTCGTTGCTGGTGATGTAAAGTTTTGCTAGAAGTGATATAGAAATAATCGCTACTTCTTCCCAATAAGATAAACTTTTTCTTTTCCTAATATGATTTTATTTCACCGAAGTCTCCTAATACAGATTCTTGTCCCTAAAAGGTTACAGCACTGATTAAGAAAATGAAATAAACATTTTGTATTTGTACTTGTATCTTGTGCAAGCCAGCCCGTGTGTAAACAGGTTCTGCTTTGGTTCGTAAATCGTATGACATGCAATTATCAGCTATTTTTTCTCACTACCCACAATGTTTTAATTAACTTGCATGTAAATTGAATGGTACTCGTAGATTTGGTTCTGTGTTTTTTAAATGATTATTTTTTCTGTTTTTGTAGGTAGGTCCCTTACCTACCTACTTACCTAGCCATGCATGTTACTCTCACTGCATCTAAAATGCATCTTAGTAACTACTTGTTAAGTAGTATAAGAATTTTTGTGATTTCTAAGTAAGCTATTTATATGTAAATTTTGAGTAAGCTATTTATATTGTAAATCTTTTTGAGAAATAAATTATCTTAAACCGTATATTTACTGGTGCATAGTACTTATTGTAGTATGTAGATCTTATAGGTCATTTAATCAGTTCCTAGAATCTAATTTTCTGGCCCTTATTCTACGTGATGTCACTACAGAAAAATCCCCGTATAATTTATCAAGTCATTGCTATACCAAAAATGTTGCTCTTATTATAAAAAATTACCTTCGCAACAGAAGCCACAGACTTTTCTCTGTACCCTCCAGTAGAACCGTCGCTCGTGCTAACTCCCCACTACCTCGCATCCTCGCCGGACTCAACAGACTTCTTGACCAGAACCCAGACTGCGATATCTTCGCAGATGAATGGAAGAGTTTAATGTTGGTATGCCTGAGTTTTTGCGAGAGTGACTAATGAAATGATGCTTGTTTGTGTTGTTATTATTATTTTAATTTGTATTAATCATTTAAATATTATTAAAATCTTTTTATTTATGTATTATTTCAATAAATTTTTAACTATTTAATTTTAAGGGTATTAATTCTGTATATTGATTTATTTTATCAAATGTTTTTACAATAATTTTAATTTATTAGATTTAAAAGATGTTTTTAATTTTATGTAACTAGTGTAATTGGTTTAATCGTGTTACTTACTTAATAAATAAATAAAGTAACGTTGACGCCACTTCCAGTATTTCTTAACCCTCTGTATCCCCAGTCAATACAGAGTTCTATATAAAATTTCCCTGAGGGTTCGCGTAAAAAACACACTTTTCTTTACACAAGACTCTGTTTAACCCCCGAATGGTGGCTAATTTCAAGAAGAGATGACTGATTAATTATTGATGATCCTTTTCTGAATCGAGAACCGAATTTCACTGTTTGTCTTTGATGTTAATTTTCTTTTTTTTAATCCCCTTCTTTGCAATGATTATTTGATGAGGGATGATATTGTTTTACTTCGACATTTTTAGGATCAGACTCCTCTTACGTGAATGAGATGGTTTGACTGAACCAAACATATTTTTTTCTAAGAATTTGTACTAGTCTTACTGTGAATGAATGTATTTTTGTTCGGTAGAAGAATTTACTTTGCATATATAAGGACGTAAGTCTAGCTATAATGGCTGACCAGTGGCCCAAAAACCTTAGAAACCCAATAGCTTCCTTTGTACCATTCTATGAGTATGAATGTGCGCAGCGGTGTGCAACGGATACGGACACTGCCCGCTTCTTGTTTTATTGAATGGATGCTTAGATTGCTGTCAGTACACTAGACTAGAAGTTACCGTGACACAGGATGTAAAAAAAAATAGTCTAACATGACATTTTTGTTCAATATTTGGACTTAACAAAAGCCTTAGACACTGATTCAGTGTAGATTCTCTTCCACAAGCTGAAGTTTTTATAACCATAATAAACAATAAACATCTAAGACTAATACATAGTCCTGAACCTTCACTAGGATCCCCTGTATCGTGGATATCGAGAACTACGTGTACCATGGTACTTTAACACTATTTATTTAAAATATTTGTAGAACATGCAAACATTTGTCCCAAAGCGAGAATAGCACGCGTATCTCTGCCGTCGCAGCTACTAGCTACTCTCCACCGCACTACCAAGATCGATGATTAGTATAATGAGATTATATTTCTGATTATACTTATCAACACACATAATTAAGTCTTATAGACTGCATCATAATCAGAATAAATGTTGCAATTTTGTTGTGTTTGAATAGTATACCTCAGGGAAGCGCATTTGGACTCACTCTATTCTTTATTTTCACGGTTTAGAATGTTTCTGTATATATAAAAAGTAAGTGGCTACAAATTGCAAGAAAGTAAACATTAGTTGACAGATTCCATATCGCATGTTATTGAAAAAAAAATCACAATATCAGTTTAAAACGATGGTTTCTAATGAAAGGCCGGTTACAAAAGAAACGTTTTTAATAAAAACTAAAGATAAAACATAAGATGTAAGCAAACATCCTGTAAATATAACAGGTTGATCTGACACCGCGACATCGGCACGCGTCATGTTGTCGCGCGCATTGTCCGTCTCCACACTTGGCTGATCTGATGTGCTGCTTCCGTGATTACTTTTGTTTGTATAGGTGTAGTGAAATAATAGAAATACGTTGAAAATTAATTTGGTAAACCTCCTACTGCACTAAAATACTATTAACCAAATTTTTATGTACCTATGTACCTATATGCTATACCTAGCATCTTATTAAAGTCATAGGCGTTGTTTCATTCACCGTTTTGAGCATGTGTTAATATATAATTTTTTTACGTACATTTTTTGCACGTAAAAAAAACTCACGACCTCTGGATTGGAAGTCGGGGTACCGCCCCCAGGCCAACGCAGCGGCACTGTTATCGTCTTAAATTTTGACACTACAGACTTACTGTGGGCTCTTTTTAAATTAATTAAAAGGTAATGACTGCTTTTTCTCTGAGTAATTGCTTTCAAGCCACTTAAATGAGGAAGATTCGCAGGTCCTTATTATGCGTTGCAAATAGAAAATACGCAGATCCACTTCCGCCCATCAGATTTTTAATTCAAAATGATAATCCCTAACCACCGCACTTTCAGTCGAAAAAATCACAAAAATTATTTCCATCTCACCGATAAGGGATAAACTCCAAGCCCTTGAGCGTCCAAAAAAATCTTCGTCAATCTGTTGATTAGCTGCTTTTTATATTTTCGGGGCGACATTAAACACAGATTAATCGCCCCGAGATCCCACAGGATGCACTGAGGGGGGAAGGGGGGATACTTAGAATTAATGACAGCTTAAAAAATTCGCCCTTAGGGCATCGATGCGTTTGAGAGGCCAGTTTAGGAAGATCTCTTTGTTTGGAACTAATTTGGCAGCAATATTCTCAGAGACCACTTTTACCAAAGGAGTAAGTTTTCCCATATATGCGTTTGCTAGAAAATATTGTGTTTGTTTTCTTGTTTGTTTGTTATCATTTATTTTCGAATTGGCTTATTGAATTGTAATGCATTTTTTTGCAATCGATGATGGAAATACACGTTTTTAAATTTCCGTTAAAATGACAGCCATGATGTCTTTCATTGACTGTCAAACATGACTACGAGTATTACAAAATTAAAACAAGGTTTATAATCTGTGGAAATTGAATTCTTACATGGCCCGAGCTCACCATTATAATATAGGGTGGTTAGGTCCTAATCAAAGCTTTTTGACACATGTTTTCATATGAATCTATCATCTTAATCAATGGTTAGACTTGATTGTTCGTTTAATTTGTTGGTGAACTCAAGCCTTAGTCTCACTCTCGGTAGAGTGGTCGTGATCATGTCATGTCTTGCTTCAGTAGCGGCTTTTGCGATGCGTCGCCATGCAACTTTATTATTCCCATTGAATTTCAATAGTAAGGGAATAAACTTTAGTTATTTTTTGTTGTACCTAAAAATTTTAAAGGTATTTTGTGGTGTTCGTCAAACGGACACTGCGTCGAAAAACATAGCCTTGTTACATCTTATCTATTACTTTAAATGTACAACATTGTACTGAATTTCATAAATACCCATAACATAGGTCTCTGTATACCGGTCGACACTCATAGGTAAATTAGCCGAAGTGAATTCGGTTCGAGATACAAATATTTCAAATTTTGAGCAACCCTCGGTCCCCAGTGTCTTTTATTTTGTCATTTTTATGCCACTTTTAATATGGAAGGAACTCTTAAAAACAGCACTTTTTTTCTCGAAATGTGTTTTCAGATGAATGATCGCAAAATGCCCAATCGTGTGACATTCATGTAAAACATGAACTTAACAGGTAAGTTATTTTTAAGGCAAATCACGAAATATTGTTTCCAGTTTGAAAAAGCGTTTCCAAAGGCGCCTTTTTACAGCACTACACAAGAAAATAAGTATTTGGATGCACCCAAAATTCCAACCGACAACTGAAAGCCAAGGGACCTCGGTGGTGTGGGTTCGATTCTCGCTGCGGCACAAATGTTTGTATGTTTTACAGATATTAGTTACGGGTCTGATTGTTATGGTACCATAATACTCGTAATTCCTGATAACTACGACATAAGGAATCCTAGTGTTGGTTGTTTATTAATATAAAGTTAAGTGCCTCTTTTAAAATTTAACATAAAATAATGCATAACCAAAGAAAATCCTGCAAATAATTTTCCATCACATTTTTTCTGATCACCATCAGAGACGATTTTATTAAAATTAAGCGAAGTGCCGTACGGTACATTAGCATTAATCCTGAAACGAACGGCAGAAATAAATCGAGCATGAAGAAGAACATAAAAATTAACAAAAAAACAATAGAATTAACATAGAAAACATCTGCGACGCGAAATGGACTGCCGTGGCGCTTACTATTGGTGACCTATCGGAAATCTCGACTCGAAAACAATTTTTATATAATGTACTGTGAAAACGCGATTACCATGTTAGTACTTAGGTACGGTCGATGGTTTAACTTGCTAAGAGTTTAATAATTTAAGTAAATCTTTTAACCTGAAGTTTGTTGCAAAACATAATCACGGCAATCAAAATAAGGTACCAAATTGTTTATTAAGATAACTCCGACCTTATCCAAAATTACCTAGACCTAAGATTAATTTAGAATAATAATAATTTAGAAAGTAATACTAAATCTTTTCACAGTATAAACAAAAAAATGGTTCATTACTTAGAAAAGATAATGGAGCACCTCAATACAGAGGCTTATATACCCAGTAGAGGGTGAAGTACATTTGTAGGTGATGATGTCTCCTAGTCAGATGGAATGGATGATCATAATCACTAGCGGAAAACTTAGAATCATAATATTCAATGATAATGAAAGCCCAAGTCGCGAGATACGAGTAGAGTAGCAAGTCCAGGGAAGTACACTATACCTATTTCTGCCAGTAATGCTGGATTTGTTGTGTTCCGTTTGAAGGGCATGGGTGCCGGTGAAATTACAGGCAAATGAGACTTTACACCGTTATCTCTCAGGGTTGGTGACGCGCGAGTGATATCTCTGGTGTTGCAAGCGTCCATAGACTACGACAACCGCTTACCAACAGAATCCAGTACTTGTTTGCCACTTTAGAAGTATAAAAAAAAACTGACTTTATTCGTCTAAGATCTCGAAAGTTGCTCACTTCACGTCTAAGACAATAGTACGGGACCCATCTGAGGGATGCCGACCACATTGATTCTTCTGTCACACTCCCTTGGGACGAGCAAAAAGCGATAAACATTAAAAATAAAATGGCGGATCCACCCCCATTGTCGTGCTTTTGAATCTTAAGCCCCGATGAACTACTCGTTCATTAGGGAATAATGGTCCAAGCATCGTTAGGCAGTTTTAAATACTATTTTATTCAAAATTACCCAAAGTAAGTCTCAGTAATGTTATATATCGATGCATTTGTTGACCTCGATGACATGGCGGGCTAGTAGTCGGCTGCGATGCAAGGTGCGGGTTCGATTCCCGCTGCGGGACAATTGTTTGCATATTTTTCAGATATTTGTTCGGGTTTGAATGTAAAAATTGTCGTTCCACTTTACATGCAATTTCTGAAACCTAAGAGTAGCCGGTTATTATGGAAGGTGCGGGTTTGATTCTCGCTATATGGCTTCTATGTCCAAGAAGACGTAATCCGGTTGATGATGTTATATTGGGTAGGTAATAGTCAACAACCCCTCAGACCATATCTCAGGGTTTTCTATATTTCAGATAAGCTTGAATATTTTTGAACATCTTGTCCAAATTCACTTAAATAAACAAGATTTAAAAAGTTCAGGAGCCAATAAGGTTAAACTCAAAAAATGACAAATCGTTCAAAAGACCTACAAAAAGGTCAGGGTAAAAAAAATAAGAGTAATCTGAATATAGTTAATAAATAATCCTAAATCTTTTATTTAAAAATGTGGGTAATGTCAAATTTAGCTTCGGTTCAGCTGTCTTGCAGTCATTTCATTCTTTGATAACAGAGAAACCAGAAGAAACAAAGTTAATAAAGAATAATAATATTATCACCCCGTGTGCAATTATGAACAAACATTACCGATGAACACGTGTCCCACACATCGATGGTAAAATACAATTCTTAAGGTGTGGCGACATGAGATAGCACACGCAATAACAGACAGTAGAGTGTCTGAAGAGTTACAGTTTATGGATGCGGTCCAATAAATAATACCGATCACCTTGGTTTAAACCACCAAGGTGGCAAACAAGCATACACACCATCGGTTGGTAAGCAGTTACCGTAGCATATGGACGCTTGCTCAAAACGCCCTTTTTGAAGAATCCAAAACCTTGAATCCTTTCACCAAATTAAACGTTCAGTCTGTCATAATTCTACTGAACTGATCAAATATCTACATGGACAAACCATCTCTTGATCTATCCTGATCCAAATATCAATACAACTTCTGAGCTGGCACCAATAAAGTATGACATTGATTCGAGTAATCTTGACAGTCAAGAACCATAGAACATGATTTTAATGCAAATGTTTAATAAAAATAACATAGCGACAATAATAGTGGGCTTATCCAGCACTTCACCAACTCTATATCCCACTCATCCCAATACGCGTAATAACAACCGCATGGTACATAAACTCTACTCAACTTGTACTCAGGCGATTCTCCCAAAAACCCCCAAAATATGGTGCCTATAGAGCTCAGTACTCCTTGGCAGGGGTTCGGTAGTAATTTCTAATAAGATAATAAGGCTCTTTCCAATAGTGGGTTCGAGCTAATGATGTGGAGATATGAGGATAAATGACGCTTTTGGGGTTGTTTTTGCGTCGATGCTCTGTTATGGATGTAAGTCGTTCAAGATGAACCTCTACTCCGGTTGGATACAGGTTTTTTTGTGGAGATACTAATGCCTATTTACATGTTGTGGAATTGAGGAGATACTGATGTAATACTACCTCTAGTTTAAATGAAATTGTATAAAGTGTTCGATTTTTAATAAATAATTTATCTACGACTCGAGGAGCCGGTATAGTGCTTGGGATAAGAGTTTGTTTGTGTGTTTGTTCATTAATTTGTTTGCTCATAACAAATTTTCTCAAAAACGGTTAATCGATGTGTACGTTTGCTCCAATTGTTTTATGGAAGTCACTAGAGAGCGCTGTAATAACTAAAACTAGAATTTCCTTAAGAACTATCACGAGAATGTATGTTTGTAAATAACAGACTTGAAAGCAACTTTCTTTTTAAACAACGATAAAAATTAGATTCCGTTTTTCCATTTGGCTTAGTACCTTGGTACCTTTAAATACTAAGGCAATAGAAACTTACTTCAAAGTTTTATGTAGGTTAAATAAGTGTGACAGCTTCTATAGTATGATTTTATGATCGAAATAAAAAAAAACTTTAATATCTAAGCGAATATGAACATGTTATTTTTATAGCCAAACCAGCTTATCTGCACAAGACGCACAAAAACCCCTAACCAATAATCAAGATAAACAGACAAAGAGCATCGATATTTCCGCGACGGCCCCTTATTAACCTGACCGAGTCACAGTACAATTTAAACTAGTAGGTAATATTAAGTCACTACAAGATCTGTTACGAGAACTAGCAATTGCAAAAAAAAATGATATGATTTAATAAAGCAAAAATGTATATCAGAATCGTATACGTAGTCTCTACCTCTTTATACGACTCTGTGAAACGTGAATTTATTTGAAACTTTTTAGATGTTAGACCATCTGATTACATTTACATCATACATTTTACAATTCATCTCACAGCTGTGCAAAAGCCTTGCCCTTGCCTATATGGAAACTACGAGGTATTTTCGATTAACTATAGACTAAATCGAAAATTCCTCGAAGTTGTAAGTTGACGTTCCTATATGATCCTTGTGATTTCAATAAATAAAAACGTTTTGAAGTTTTTTTTACCTATTGAACCTTTTGTAGGTTAATCTCTGTGGCTTTTAAAAGAACTTGACCTTACCCTACTGTCCTCATCACACTGTATCGCCATTTACCCCAAAACGGGAGAAGCAAGGAAACTCGTATTTATTTATGTTAGCGCGAGACAGTAATGACGACCACGTCGATTATGGTGTGTTATTGGAAAATATTGCACGGTACCCTAATATCGGAAGAACCCTCGGGACGGAATCGCTATTGGACGTAATGGTTCTGCTGAAATTATCAGATTCATTTAAGACTATAATCGACTGCAGATAAACTCCAGGGAATAAAGCTTTGTTTTTCTTTGTGAAATTTCATAATATCAAGTAGGCACAAGATACTTATTACAAATTTTAAAAATAAAAGTAAGCAAATAAATAATGCTTGACATTTTCACACAGCATCATCTAGCCCCAAAGTAAGCAGAGCTTGTGTTATGGGAACTACATGACTGATATACTACTTACATAATATTTTTTTGTAAATACATTAATACATATTATACATAGAAAACTCCCAGATCCAACACAAACATTGAAAAAAAAACCCTGCGTAATTAATTTTCCAATATCGATTGCAGCGCTCTATAGTTATATATTTCATATATTATTTATAGTCATAAATAATAAAGTATTCACAAACAACAGTAGTCATCTAGAGCCCATAACACAAGCTCTGCTTACTTTGGGGCTAGATGATGCTGTGTGCAAAATGTCCAGCAGTTGTTTGTGGCGATAAAACCTATCTAAGAATTAACCTTAATTGCATAAATCGTTTGCAATAAAATAGTATTTCAGTCAGATAATTGCCGCTTGGAGATTAATGGCCACAGACAAAAAAGAAGCCTTTGTCTATACTAATATTATTAAGAGGAAAGATTTTTTTGTTTGTTTGTTTGCTGTTTTTGTATCGAATAGGCTCCGAAACTACTGGACCGATTTTAATCTTTTTTTCACCAAATGAAAGCTAAATTATCAGGAAGTAACATTGGCTATATATTAAAAAAAAATAGATATCCTTAAGAAAATTGCAATAATGTAACCCAAAGTAGCAAAATTTCGCCTATGAAATTCATTATTTGGCGTGCGCTGAGAAAACTATTGATGATACATAAAAATGATATGATTAAAATACTCATACCTACAAAAAATGTCCGCGAGGGAATATATCTTACTATCATAGTTAAGTCACAATAGCAGCTTTTGTGTTCTAAAATTTAATTAGATCGCCGATATTCCCACGGAATCGAAACTTACGCGGGTGAAACCGCGGGGTGCAGCTAGTTCGTCTATACGAACATACGAATAAAGCAATACGTTTGCCATAAGTTTTTGTTTGTATGTGCTTACATTGCCTAAACTAATCTACATAAATATTTTAATTTTACATACATACATATAGTCACGCCTGTTTCCCAGAGGGGTAAGGCGGAGACCAAGGATTTCCACTTGCTACGATCCTGGCATACCTCTTTCGCTTCATTCACCAGCTATTTAAATTTTTAGTTCCTAAACTACTTTATCTAGAAAATAGTATGAGCTTGACTAGACTTTTAACTAAAACAGACAGACAGAGCTAGAGCTTCAAAATAATTATAGTTCTTTCTACTGTATTTTTTTCTATGTGTTTGTGTTTGTCTCCAAAACGTTTCGTCCGATTAAAATCTATGATTTTTTATAGATTTGTATGCCTTCAAAGTTGGTTAAAAGTTAGATTTTATTACCACTTGTCATTTCTGCACGTAGTAGTTCCCGACACAACGCGGAGGGGAAAAGTCGCGATCACTCACCCTGATGAAGACTCCCGGAATGAGTCGAAACTTAGTCGGTGCCTTCACCGATAGTGCAGTACGTGAAAATTCGTTGTTTTAGTGTTTTGCAAAAATATAAATTATTTATTTATTCATTTCCACGGAGAATTATTTATTCACAAACACTGAAATAGAGGGAAATAATTAAAGCTCTCATGTATTCAATTAAAACGGAGTATTTTCAAAGGATGCTGTCGACTAAATCCCACTACGAATACGAATGTGGATCCGTTAATGTGTGTATCAGGATTAGTGTTTGGTTTTAGTTCGGGGCGCGTGCACACTGCATGTTATAGTATAGTTTATATATATAGAATATACATTTATTTGGCGAATAATATGGCCGACGATAGAATATGAAGGTCTAGAAGACCTTTTCACTCTTACCCTGAAGAAATCTAGATTGTATTTTTCAGGAAAGATGGACGATGGTATTACATATGTTGCATTCCATCGCAGCTTACTCTATTTAAACCGACGTTAAAAAAGGATTAGATCCTTTGTTCGTTTGTATGTATTTATGTATGTTCACCGATATTTCCGTAAATTGTGGACCAATATTATCAGGTTTAAAATAAGGAAATTAACACCCAACAGTCGCATAAATAGTGGTAGTGGACGCATGGTAAATAAACTAAAATCCCGACAGTGGTTTCTGAAATCGTTCATCAAGACATTTCTATTGATACTCAAATCGGTTAGACGAATCTGTTGAAGTCAAATAGTTTATAATGCGTTCTGAAACTTCACGATTTATTTCCTACCAGATACATATATTTTCGATCAGCAAGTAAAGTCGGTCACAAAAACAGTGTGTCGGGATTAGCACTAGTTATTATTGAAATAATTCAGGCACTGAATTCCCGCAGTGTGTTCTCATCCTAAGTCCATACAAGTAAATTTTTCGTCTAAAGCTTATGGCTTTTAGATGTTTCTCATTCGCAATGTTTCCTAGATATAAATATTTCACGCTGCAGTCTGCACTAATGAATTAGTATATTTTAGCTCTGTTTATTACTTAGTGTGTTGTTGCAGTGCATTCATTTCTATTGGTCGCAAAATATTAGCACATATTTTGCGCTAAAAAAATGCTAGCGTTTTTTGTCCACTTTTTGTATGTATCATTTAATTGTGTCTGACATTTATCGACGTTGTGATTAATTTTTCTTTACATTTTGATGGTTATTTTTTCATATATATTTTTTTGAAAATATAAATGGAACGTTATTTTCATGATCATTAATATATTCACGAATGAACATAATAAACAACACTTTTTTTTATACTTCTCATATCCGAATTGCGAGTAAAAATTTAAATAATTCTTTATCTTGTTTGTGGTAATTCCAAATTAATATATATTATCACTCCTAGCATTTCCAGGATTTCATATATAAAATCATCACCTATTCATTCTAAACAGTTATCCTTCGGAATAAAGCAATGTTTTCAGCTAAAGCATAGAGATAAATAAACTGTCAGTTTCCACGAGTAGTCTTGTGCCACCCAATCCAATCAACCACTCTCAAAGATATTTTTTCTTTAGATTTAGCCGAATTATTTGTATTTACCGAATCTAAGAGCCTAAAGAAACCAGGACGCAGACAACAGAAAATAATCTTATTTATCGCCAGGGGACGTCCGGCGTAAATGGGATTCGATGAGTAAAAGAGCACTTAACGCTTTGATGTCCACCCTGACCAGCCTTCCCTTTAGTTTGAACTGTGGTTTTGGTAAAGAGTCACGCGAAAATCTAGTAAATCCGACTACTATTTTAAACGTGAAAGTTTGTGAGGATGGATATTTGTTACTCTTTCACGCAAAAACTTCTGAACGGATTTTGATGAAAATTTACAGTAATATAGCTTACTAGCTTCTGCTCACGGAAATGAGCGAAAAAAAGAATAAAAAGGAAATGAGAATAAAAAGTAGTAGCCTATGTGTTATTCTGATGTATAAGTTATATCCGTTCAGTAGTTTTTGCGTGAAAGAGCAACAAATCATCCTCACAAACTTTCACGTTTATAATATTAGTAGGATAGGATACATCAGAATAACACATAGGCTACTTTTTATCTGGGTACCACGCGGCCGAAGCCATGGGTAGAAGCTGATGTATCAGGTACATTACTGTAAAGTTTCTTCAAAATCCGTTCAGTAGTTTTTGCGTGAAATAGTAACAAATATCCATCCCCACAAACTTTCACGTTTATAATAGTAGAAGGATTGTACTTTAAGTTTTTGTATTGTTTTGTTATGTTGCATATATTTTCCTAACGGTATACAATGAAGTATTTTCATTCATGTATTCATTAATGCACCCGATGGAAAGCGATTACTATCGCCTATTGACGAAAACAATACCTGGGCATTTCTGACGCGTTAAAAGACTCTTTTTTCTATATTTTGGATTTTATCCATCAAATCGCTTCAGCTTTCACCACACTCTCACCGTGGACACATGTGGTTGGCCAGAAATATTCCTTCTTTGATTATAAGTTGCCATTAGACTTATTTTTCCGCTAATATATGATTTAGGTAAGGATTATGTCTCGCTTGTAGATTATACTTATTAGATTCAGGGATTATTGCAGCAAATATCCTCTTTGCAGGTAGGTATTAAGCTTGGCCATATTCGGGTCCTATTCGAAAAATTCCAAGGTTCATTGTATAAAAAAAAGCTTCGATATGTATGCCATTGTTTATAGCAGCGTCCGTTATTGACTTTTAGCGATAAATTATAACGATATATGAAATGAAATGATCCCTGAAGTCCTACAACTTGATTGCAAGAAACCCTATTCCAATTGGAAAAGCCATTTTGGCTTAGTACAAACAAAAAAACAACTAGTTAAGCCGTTTTGAAAAATAATGCTAGCACACAACCAAAATCCGCTCATTGGGATGCAAGTTGGGAAACTAAAAGAGTTTTTCTTCGAATGGGGTATTATCAAATGACCTGTACTTGAGCTAATTGTAAAACACAAACATGTGGCAAATAATATAATGTTTGGACGTGCCTCTTACTATTCAAATTATAAAAACAGGAATTTTCACATACTGCACTATCGGAAAAGGCACCGACTAAATTTCGACACATTCCGAGAGTCTTCATCAGGGTGAGTGATCGCGACTTTCTCCCTCCGCATCGCGTCGCGTCCTCTTATTACTCCCTACTTGATCTCCTCAAAGATCTACGGACTGAGTATGTATCTGAGGATGTCCATTACAGGAAATACAGTTGTGAGCGTGTTTATTTTTTTCAGTACGTTGTGCCATTTGATTAAATGCTCGTTACAAATCAACATGTCATGTTGGAAATCGAAGTTTAATCAAGAATAATCCATCCATCCCCCTAATTGGAAGGAAGCCGATATGAAATTCAGCACGAACAAATTAAGGGTTCCGTCAGGGGTCCGTATTAGGATCGAACATGCAAAACGGTTTGGTAGGTGTCACCTCTGACACGCTGATTGAAGGAGCTACGATGGGAATAAACTACAACTCGGAATCAACTAGAGTTGATACAACGTCTTGGTATAACGTATGTCTATATAGTATTCGAAGAAAGTCCAAAGCGATACACTATAACCCTACAATACAGGCTTAAGAACTTGCGTGGAGAATGGAGCATAAAATTATAGGAAACATTTAATTACCAAAATTACTTTCTAATAAAGAGCGATATTACAAAGCGTAATACCGCTGCCATTTGTGTTTTTATCTATCTAGATAGATAGATAAAATACCCAACAGACACATAGCCCTCCGAATCCGAATCCGAGAGTGGGAATCATCCCACTCTTGGATTCCGTGAATTGTGGGTATCAGGAACTTCAAGAACCATAGATGGTACATCTTTATGATACGATTTCTGCTAATCCTATCCTATCCTACTATAATCCTACTAATATTATAAACGCGAAAGTTTGTGAGGCTGTTTGTTCCTCTTTTACGCAAAAACGACTGAACGAATTTTGACGAAACTTAATAGTAATATAGCTTATACATCAGAATAACACATAGGCTACTTTTTAACCGGGTACCACGCGGGCGAAGACGTGGGCAGCAGCTAGTATTATTATAATAATATTCTCTAAACTTTTCTTTCCATAAAAACTTTACTCGGACAATCCTGAAACAAAAATGCCGATTCGGTCCCACCAC
This sequence comes from Perizoma flavofasciatum, assembly GCA_958496245.1. Taxonomy (NCBI): domain Eukaryota; kingdom Metazoa; phylum Arthropoda; class Insecta; order Lepidoptera; family Geometridae; genus Perizoma; species Perizoma flavofasciatum. The sequence continues at coordinate 9,823,859 of OY292440.1, read as the reverse complement.
TCCCAAGCTTTTCGCTTAGCAACAAACAATGAACATTCATTTTTATTTACATTGATAAAACAGCTTTTATTTATTAGTTTTTCGGGCGCGTGTACTATCAGCTTTAAGTATTCCACCGAAGAACCGAAGACGCACAGATAATTTGATTCGAATTTAATTAAATACTAGCATCGATGCCGACGATCGGAATGCCTCGTGATTGGGGTCCACTGTTTGTTTGTTTGATTGGATCCAAGTTTTGATGTTATGCTAATTTCTAAGCGGTGAAATAGTTTGGGTTTCTGGAAGGCGGCTTGATGTGGATTATGGGCGAATTGGACTTGGAACTAACTTGCCTCTGCCCACGGCTACGCCCGCGTGGCACCCGGTTATCTTCTTATGAAGTGGAACGGCCTCATTTTTTTAGTCTAGAACTGTTCCAAATTTCGTTCTAATTGTTCCAACCATTACCGAAATCCTAGCCTGGTGTTCTGCTCTTCTCATCCACTTTCTGTTTGAACCAAAAAAACATTTATTCTATTCTATAAATTTTCCATCCGATAGGTACATGCAATGGGATTCTACCCCATTTATAAATCCCAACACAACACGGCGAAAACCAAACAGCTTAACAAGAATTGGAGTTCGCAAGTTATTACAAAGTCGTATGTGAGGCTTTGATGCTGTATTGAAAATGCGGATGAAGAAATTAATTGAGACCCAACCTACGTTTCAAAGAAATATCCAAAATACACAATTCTAAACTCTGAGCTACATGAAAATTGAGCTTCAACTTGTGAGACGAAAACGAATGCACTTTAGAAGAACCTTTGAAAAATTGGGAGAGGTTGGATTGCGAAGACTTAGCTCGTTTACGCCGTATTGTACGTTCTTTGGAAAACGTTATTGAGTAAGTATGTTCCATGCTAAAATGGTCGGAGGAAATTCTGTAATTTTACTCGAAAATGTCTTGCTGCAAGAACATATTTATGGTTACCACGATCATGGTGGTAAATTGCCGACTGTGACATAAATCCTTGCGGAATCGCATTGATTTTGATATCATATTTGCATTATCCTACTATATCCTACAACTATTATAAACGCGAAAGTTTGTGAAGATAAATCTATGTTTTTTACTCTTTCACGCAAAAACTACTGAATGGATTTTGATGAAACTTTACAGTAATATAGTTTATACATCAGAATAACACATAGGCTACTTTTTATTCGGATACCACGCGGGCGAACCGGTAGGCCGAGGCTAGTATTTAATATTGTTTTCATGTCAGAGCAGTATATTTACCAACCTACAACAACCCATACAAAAAGGTTTTAAGATATAGTCAAAGTTGGTTTAACCATTTATTTCGGATATAACACCATTGTTAGTAGCGACTTAGACTTAATTGTTAGCAAATTCATAATAAATAAATTCACAATTCATAATAAATAGTTCATATCACAATAAATTCACATTTAATAAAAATACTTATAAATTATTATTTTTTACCAACGCATTAAGTGACAGGGCAGCACATGCGTCATGCTGGTCTGAGTATAGAACAGTCCAGCCGCTCAGCCACCGTGTTCAGGAGGCTGTTGATAATGATGATAAACGAATTCCTTATGAAAATGTAATTTTTGCGTGAAATTACAGATATTTTTCTGATTATTTGTATCATCTATGTTTGTATTCTCTGTGTGTTCAGTAAATAATATTTACAGATGAGAAATATTCAATAGAAATGCCTGGAGAACGTATTCGTACTTGAATGATACGGAGTATCTTAATGGTGTCCAGCAGGCAACTGGTTCCTTTATTATCTGAGGATAGCTGCTCTCACATATCCTCAGATAATTTGAATGAATAAATCCACTGCTGTATACAAGCATCCCCCTGCCACAAATGGTTACAAAATATTTTATATCAAATTTGTTCAGAAAAAATAAAAATAGGTAAGTACTTACTTTCTACCAAGCAAACACAATTTCACCTCTGAATATTAAAACATTAGACTTCGATGCGGATAGACGTAGGACCACATTAAGAAGGTAGCCTCGGGCTCTGCTTCTTTTAAATGAAGAGGAAAATTTTAATTTCCTATCGCGTTGGCTAGGGAGGGGAAAAGTTCAGCAAAATTATCGATCAAAGTAGATCACGACCATCAAATAATCTCCGGCTGTGATATGATCCGGAAAATTGAACAGGCATGTGTGAAGAATAGAAATGCTTTGATTGGATACTTACCCAACAGGAACATTAATTAAATCAGCTGTAGTTGATAATGTTACTCGATTTATAAGCTTCTTTGTTATATATCACAACAGTAACTAACGTAAAAAAAACTTATACACCGAATTATCATATAGTCAGTAAATCTTGTGTCTTGTGTATTTTGGGCCCCGGGCAAGTAGATCAGCCCCGTGTAAAATCTTCCCTTTCGAGGAGGACGAATCATCAACTGTGTTCTCCATATTGAATAAACGTTAAACGTAAAGTCTTGAACGTATTAAGTGTATCATAAGAATATGAATGAAATCAACAACCAATCAATTCGCCATCAAAAAACAATAATTGAATCACGCAAATATGGGACATTCGTAAAGAGTGGTGATGTCACGCAATCAAGTCGATCATTGGCACTGAATTGATTGAACTGTATTTGTGCACGCATCAATTGCATTGCTCTGGGATAGTGTCATCGCTTTATTGATCATTCACTCTTTCAATTAATCTACAAATTGTATTTTTATTGCTGACAGACTGAGATCATAAATGGTTTTAGCTGACATAATATCTTTAACTAAAACGTATTGCTTTACTTTTCTATTGTTATTTTTTTTAACAATAAATTATCACCTGACACTGACGCCACAACCCAATTCCCTGTTAGTCTCTGTTTTGTAGGCATCAGTTATCTTATCGATAATGTATTTAAAAAAAATATTTTTGCCTGGTGTTCTGCTCTTCTCATCCACTTTCTGTTTGAACCAAAAAAACATTTATTCTATTCTATAAATTTTCCATCCGATAGGTACATGCAATGGGATTCTACCCCATTTATAAATCCCAACACAACACGGCGAAAACCAAACAGCTTAACAAGAATTGGAGTTCGCAAGTTATTACAAAGTCGTATGTGAGGCTTTGATGCTGTATTGAAAATGCGGATGAAGAAATTAATTGAGACCCAACCTACGTTTCAAAGAAATATCCAAAATACACAATTCTAAACTCTGAGCTACATGAAAATTGAGCTTCAACTTGTGAGACGAAAACGAATGCACTTTAGAAGAACCTTTGAAAAATTGGGAGAGGTTGGATTGCGAAGACTTAGCTCGTTTACGCCGTATTGTACGTTCTTTGGAAAACGTTATTGAGTAAGTATGTTCCATGCTAAAATGGTCGGAGGAAATTCTGTAATTTTACTCGAAAATGTCTTGCTGCAAGAACATATTTATGGTTACCACGATCATGGTGGTAAATTGCCGACTGTGACATAAATCCTTGCGGAATCGCATTGATTTTGATATCATATTTGCATTATCCTACTATATCCTACAACTATTATAAACGCGAAAGTTTGTGAAGATAAATCTATGTTTTTTACTCTTTCACGCAAAAACTACTGAATGGATTTTGATGAAACTTTACAGTAATATAGTTTATACATCAGAATAACACATAGGCTACTTTTTATTCGGATACCACGCGGGCGAACCGGTAGGCCGAGGCTAGTATTTAATATTGTTTTCATGTCAGAGCAGTATATTTACCAACCTACAACAACCCATACAAAAAGGTTTTAAGATATAGTCAAAGTTGGTTTAACCATTTATTTCGGATATAACACCATTGTTAGTAGCGACTTAGACTTAATTGTTAGCAAATTCATTCATAATAAATAGTTCATATCACAATAAATTCACATTTAATAAAAATACTTATAAATTATTATTTTTTACCAACGCATTAAGTGACAGGGCAGCACATGCGTCATGCTGGTCTGAGTATAGAACAGTCCAGCCGCTCAGCCACCGTGTTCAGGAGGCTGTTGATAATGATGATAAACGAATTCCTTATGAAAATGTAATTTTTGCGTGAAATTACAGATATTTTTCTGATTATTTGTATCATCTATGTTTGTATTCTCTGTGTGTTCAGTAAATAATATTTACAGATGAGAAATATTCAATAGAAATGCCTGGAGAACGTATTCGTACTTGAATGATACGGAGTATCTTAATGGTGTCCAGCAGGCAACTGGTTCCTTTATTATCTGAGGATAGCTGCTCTCACATATCCTCAGATAATTTGAATGAATAAATCCACTGCTGTATACAAGCATCCCCCTGCCACAAATGGTTACAAAATATTTTATATCAAATTTGTTCAGAAAAAATAAAAATAGGTAAGTACTTACTTTCTACCAAGCAAACACAATTTCACCTCTGAATATTAAAACATTAGACTTCGATGCGGATAGACGTAGGACCACATTAAGAAGGTAGCCTCGGGCTCTGCTTCTTTTAAATGAAGAGGAAAATTTTAATTTCCTATCGCGTTGGCTAGGGAGGGGAAAAGTTCAGCAAAATTATCGATCAAAGTAGATCACGACCATCAAATAATCTCCGGCTGTGATATGATCCGGAAAATTGAACAGGCATGTGTGAAGAATAGAAATGCTTTGATTGGATACTTACCCAACAGGAACATTAATTAAATCAGCTGTAGTTGATAATGTTACTCGATTTATAAGCTTCTTTGTTATATATCACAACAGTAACTAACGTAAAAAAAACTTATACACCGAATTATCATATAGTCAGTAAATCTTGTGTCTTGTGTATTTTGGGCCCCGGGCAAGTAGATCAGCCCCGTGTAAAATCTTCCCTTTCGAGGAGGACGAATCATCAACTGTGTTCTCCATATTGAATAAACGTTAAACGTAAAGTCTTGAACGTATTAAGTGTATCATAAGAATATGAATGAAATCAACAACCAATCAATTCGCCATCAAAAAACAATAATTGAATCACGCAAATATGGGACATTCGTAAAGAGTGGTGATGTCACGCAATCAAGTCGATCATTGGCACTGAATTGATTGAACTGTATTTGTGCACGCATCAATTGCATTGCTCTGGGATAGTGTCATCGCTTTATTGATCATTCACTCTTTCAATTAATCTACAAATTGTATTTTTATTGCTGACAGACTGAGATCATAAATGGTTTTAGCTGACATAATATCTTTAACTAAAACGTATTGCTTTACTTTTCTATTGTTATTTTTTTTAACAATAAATTATCACCTGACACTGACGCCACAACCCAATTCCCTGTTAGTCTCTGTTTTGTAGGCATCAGTTATCTTATCGATAATGTATTTAAAAAAAATATTTTTTTTTTATAGAAAGTGTTTATTTTTAGATTTCCAAAATCACCAATTGGTGTTGGTTGTACCGTGTAAAGGTAGTGTAAATATTAGGCTTAATCGGGCTTTCAAAGACGTGGCTTCAGGTAAACTGACATAACAACTGTGTTATTAGAAAGCCCGGCCTGGCACAGATAAGAAATAAACTTTGCATTGCAATTTCATAGGCGTATAGTTTCATAATAATTATATTATTTTAAGCGTAGTAAAAAAAAACTTACAACTCACTTTACACCTACAGCCGGTTTTCTACACAAGCTTGATTTTGAGGTTCACGATCGAAAAACATTGATAGTTATCGATAATTTTTATCAATATCGTTAAAGTTTTGACCCCATCACTAGACCGAAGCTTCGTCGTTAAAAATATTGCTGTTTGAACGAGGAGTTCGCTTAGCGTTTTAATAAATTTGGAAAATTAAAGATTCATATCATTTCGCTTCACTAGTTGATACGCCCGACTCCTGATGAAGATAAAAGTCTGGGGTGCTTTACTGCACGGACCTCATGTTATGGTTTTGCATGAATAATTTAAAATAATTTGGCTTTAAAAAGTATCGTTTGTATATCTTCACAGGTTTTCTTGATAATCCTAGTAAAAACGTTTAAAATAAGTGCCTTCGATTAAGAGGAACTTATATTGTGGCATATTACATATTATTTGAGCAAATGGTGTTTTTGGCATTTTATAGAGTAGTAAATGCTTTAATTCTAGTTAAATCTGATGTACATTAAATCGGCCCCTAAAATCCTTAATGAAAAATCGATGCAACGCCTTGGGTGTTTTAAGAACCCCTAAAAAAATCCCCGAGCAATCGAATCCTCTTGATTGTCCCACTTCATTTGATATTTATTTTTAATTAGGAAAAAGCAACAGTCTAAGACGAGCCTAATTATTTTCGGGCTTATCTTTCAAATGATTTATTCAAGGCTTGCTTTTTTACGGGATCGGGACTTTTTCTCATCCAATTTATGTACAGATAGGACCTAAGGGGTGGGTAGCGGTTGATTAATTAATTAATAAATCATCCGTTCGTTTGATAATATCTTTTGGTAGATATTTGGAAAGCATCAAACGCTATTTTGCTTTTTTTTTTCTTTGCTTCGATGTTTCGTGGGCAAATGGGCATACCTACGGCCTATTTGATGGTAAGTGATTATCGTCGCCTTTTGTCTTCTGCTACACCAGAGGTATTGCTCAGAAGACTATGAGAAAAGTCTCATGTGACTGTAATTTTAAGTCATTCATTATCAATGACAATACTCAATGATACAACGGTAGATACTACCATAACAGTTATTTAATTAATTTTAAAAATACCAAAGGAGTTCATAAATTGTACCTATACTTATAGAAGTTATAACGCAATGATTTCAAAGCGGTTAACCTAGTAGATAGGTAGGTATATCTACCAACCGACGAATGAACCACACAGGCGATCTTCTGTTTCTTGTTTTGAAATCTTTGATCGTGTTCCTAACAGATTGTGTGTTCTCTATCTGTGCCTACTGTTGCCTACTTAGTATTCATTTATTATCTAACAAGTAGGTTCCTACTTGTAAAAAATTCTGGTGAAATAAATTTATGATTATGATTGAAGTCTACGAAATCCTAAAATGCTAAACAAAATAGCACGCATTTATAGAAATCGAGCAAATAGTCACGGGTGGCAAACGTGTGGCCCGCGTCAATCGGTTAGGCGTAATTAAAACGACAAAACGAAATAACCGTTGACTTCAGTTGCAGTCAAAATTCACACTATTCCAATGCGAGAATTAATTAAATACTGCATGTATACACTTGTGTAGAGAATTTCTGGATGCGACACAGAATCAATCTGTGAAAAGCGAAATTTTCAAAACCAAAGCTACAAAATTAGGTACTTGGTATTTGAATTAGGTCATTTATAGGTTTGAAACCTAGTAAGATCCGTTTTTCGTCCTCAAAACACCGTGTAGTTCCTAAACTACCCTCTTTGCTGGCAACTGACGCAAATTAATCGAATGATGTGATATTAGTTGACATTCCTACAGGTTAACTCTATAAATACATAAAAAGTGTGCATTGCGGGGCAAAAACTGTCAGGCGTCTATCCAAATACTCCCCGAAAATTATTAAAGTTTTAAAGGTCGTAATTGGGTTTCATAAATTATTGTATTTTAAACGTACTTAAATTGTAACTCTCAGGGGACTCATTTTGGTTTATTTTCACTCACCTCATGTTTCACCCACTGGCCACATCCAGGGATGCTCAAGCCCGAGTCGCGCCACGGTAGACAGTGCGGGCCATAAATTGAGCGGCGCTGTCAATTGCACGCGCCCGCCAATAGTTGCGGTCGCGGGCCATCTGTTGGCGACCCGGGTCCACAGCAGAAATATTTATTTTGTACTATTTTTATTTATATTTCGCTGTAATTTTGAGGTGGATACACTGTTTATTTAATTTGAAACTGAGTCATTGCTTGTCTTATAAATACATAATACATTTATTCATACAACTATGTACAAGTAGGTAGGTATATACAAAAAAGTACTGGTGAAACAGCTAGCTATCTAAAAACCGTAGCAAATGATCTAGATAGATATGTCAACGGATCCAGATCACTAAATAAATTAATACCTATACTAAATTAATAAAAATCTTAAAGCTATTTGTTATTTGCCTCGAGGCCTCCTCTCCGTTGGTTGGTTGGAAGATATTGTAAGGGCAATAGGTGCAGAACAGTGGACCCGACTGCCACAGAATTGCCAGGAGTAGCGTCATGGAGACGAGGCATTTACTCAGCAGTCAGTGGATGTTACCGGCTGATAAGATATATTTGTTTCCACAAGAAAATAAAATCTCAATAATGCAAAACCTGTACATTCAATTGAATTGAATGCAAGAACGTATAATATTACCTGCATATTACTTAACGTGATATTAAATCGGCCATCTCTCAATGAGGTTATCAATAAAGGAGCGGTTAATACCAACATACTTATGACGTCACCGCCGGCCTTGTAGTATTGTAGATTTGCACATCTGTACGGCTATTTCGACAATCTAGATATAGCCTCGGTGGCGCAGTAGGCAGCGCGTAAGTCTCATAATCTTAAGGTCGTGAGTTCGATCCTCACCCGGGGCATGTTTTTTGCGTTACATTATTTTTTTTTTCTTTTTCAATGTCTTATAGTTTGTAAAAATCATTGTTTTATTTCTGAAAAACCAGTTACTTGACTCAAATTACTCAAAGCGTGATAACGCTTTTTCAATGAAATTCACTTGGAATTAGCACCATATAAAAGCTAAATGAAGGATGATTAAAGAACTGAAACATTTCAAGGCTTGGTCGCATGGAATCGAATAAAAAAAAAAAAAAAAAACACTTCACAAGTACCTAGACGATTCTAAAATCGATGACTGTAAATGATACCTACTTGTGATTTTCATGAATAGGTAAATATTTGATTTGTTTAACAGACAACAGTTAGTTTAGGATTATCTGTATCGTGGTTATCAGAAACTACTAGAACTGTACTACCCTGTAACAACTATCTGAAGAACATGCAAACATTTGTCCCGCAGCGGGAATCAAACCCGCACCTTTAAAAAGCTGGTTACTTTGACTTACTAATTATTGCATTATTTCTGTTTTGACTATGCATCCTTATTCTATGTATAGACAAATAAAACCTCTCCCATTTTTACACAAATCAATTTCATAGTTTCGTTCCGAAACCTTGAAACACTCCCGAATTCCCACCAAATGCCAGTGTCATTTACCACCAATCATTTACGGCGAATCAATTGAAATGACTCATACACACATATCATAGCAGAACCATTGCCTAAATTGGTGTGAGAATGATGAAACTGTTTTTCTATCCATGACCTAAACTTTGAAGTCTAAAAATATCGAGTCCTATTACTGAAATATGAATAAGAGTGTTGAATTATGAATGATCTTGTATTAAACTTTGTAGACGAAACCTCTCCCATATTACAAACTTACTCATTCATTGTTCAGAGTAACAAACATCAACATGGAGGATGGATGTTTGTTACTCTTTCACGCAAAAACTACTGAACGGATTTTGATGAAACTTTACAGTAATATAGCTTATAAATCAGAATAAAACATAGTCTACTTCTTATCCAGGTACCACGTGGGTGAAGCCGTGGGAAGAAGCTAGTTGACCAATGCAATAATTCCTAATTAGACCACGTACTCTTCCTCATGAGCACCGTCCGCGACCTTTAAACGGTCAACGAAACGTCAGCAGAAGAATAGTAAAGTACGTGCGACCAAACCGCGATAATTTCAATTCCACAATAATGTAAAATTCCACTAAGTAAAGTAAGCCTACAAAAACAAAATGATACGCCGAATTTTCGAAAACGTTTAGATATTCGTCATGAAAGATAATTCATTTGGTAGACTCGTTCAGCTTTAGAGAAATTATATTTTAAGCTGCACTGCTGGTCTAATAATATTTGTTTTTTTGTAGTTAATTTAAATTCTTATGTATCTAAGTTAGGTACTTATTAGAGCTCCTTTGTGTGAAGAATGATAATATCTGTGGTGAGAGTTTGTCTTGGAATTACAGACAACTTAAATTATATTTGTGGCCAAGCATGTTTCAGCATTGGTGTGTTGCGATGGGACTTTTAGTTAGATATCGGGCTTTTTAACTTTGTCTCTTTATCAAGCAATGTATCAACAGCAATCGTATTGTAATTGTCAATACAATTTGGTAACCGCCTACCATCTCGTTGGCTGGTTTAAATTATTTATATTACAGAAGAAATGCATACGAATCTTAGTAAACATCAAACGCCGGGTAAGCTGCAAACCATATTTTATTTAAAAAAAAAATTAACCTTACCGTCTATCTACATTCTACAGGCCTGCTTATTTGTAAGGAATAATAAAAATATGTTTAGGTCAAATTCCGAAACACACGAAAATTACAATAGACGAAACAGAAACAAACTTAAGCTACCCACGACAACCTTGCAAACAGTACAGAACAGTCCTGCCTACAGACTTGTAAAAATATATAACAAACTACCCGAAGTAATAAAAAGTGAAGAAAAGGACTCATTATTCCAAAAACAGATCAAAACCATCCTGACGAAAAAAGCCTACTACACTGTTGGCGAATACCTATCTGACAAACTTGTATAAGTCAAAGTCAAAGTCAAAGTCAATAGGTTTTTATTCATTGAAATCACAAGGATCATATAGAAACGTCAACTTAAAAACTATACGTGAATCTAAAATGTTAAAGTGAATTTACGCCGGTTCCTCGCGCGCGACCAAGCATAGAAGAATCAGCCAACAAACTCTGCTTGGTTATTTTTTTTGATGATCCTTCATTCAGCTTTAGTGTGGTGCCAATCGAACGTAAATGAACGAGACTCATTTATAGAAAAAAGTACTAGTCAGAGACTTAAATAAAGTCTAAAAAGTATCAACCTAAGTTCTTATGACAACACACTATACGCTTTATAATAGTAATGCTTAACCTATTCTTAAAAAATATGATACCACAGATATACAATTCCACAATTAAGCTAACGAAGGAGCGGAGCGACGACATCGGGCCATGCAGTTTTATCGTCAATATAGGCATTTAAGGTGTAATACGCCTTCTTTATTAGATTGTTCTTTATATAAGATTTAAATCTTCGAATAGGCAGCTCGGTTACATTTTCCGGAAGCTTATTATAGAAGCGTACAGAGTTTCCCATAAAAGACCCATTAGACTTTTCTAATCTAAATTTCGGGATGAGTAATTTATTTTTGTTTCTAGTATTAATGTTATGGACATCACCTTTTTTTATAAAACTAGCGTTATTTTTATGCGTGTACATTAAGTTTTCATAAATATATAATCTGATTACAAACTACCTACATATTCTTGACCATTTCATTCTCCAACATTTCTTACTTGCATAATATGACGTACCTACTGTAGAATATACCAAAACCCAACCTTTGACATTCATTATTGAGCTACCTACCTGCTTCCTGATATTCCTATTCTTATATTAACAATTATTATTATTCTAGACATATTTTTTCTCATAATGTTATTGCCATTTAATTTTATTTTGTATACTATTCACCTGTGTTATTATTTAAATTGTATATGTGTAAATTTAAAATAATACCTACCTGCAACGCCCTGACAGGGCCGATGTACCTACCAACCTACTTGGAGCTACACTAGACCTAAGCTTAACCATTGTATGTAGGACATTAAGCATGAATAAATGAAAATGAAATGAAATGGTTTGCCTCCAAATAACTTGAAAGAAAACGTAGCACTAAATAATTCAAAGTGTGTAAACAGGAAATAGTATTTGCCCTATAACATAAAATTAAGTTCTAGGGCATGCAATGAGACAGCATGAGGCGCATTGGTTCTTTCTATGACGACACAATCGTTTGGCTCTTAGAATAAGAATATAACAGAACAGAACATAACACGAACGGAACGGAACGGAACGGAACGGAACGGAACGGAACGGAACGGAACGGAACGGAACGGAACGGAACGGAACGGAACGGAACGGAACGGAACGGAACGGAACGGAACGGAACGGAACGGAACGGAACGGAACGGAACGGAACGGAACGGAACGGAACGGAACGGAACGGAACGGAACGGAACGGAACGGAACGGAACGGAACGGAACGGAACGGAACGGAACGGAACGGAACGGAACGGAACGGAACGGAACGGAACGGAACGGAACGGAACGGAACGGAACGGAACGGAACGGAACGGAACGGAACGGAATTTATTAAGACAGAATAACACATTAACAATTATTAAACTTAATAAATTTAATTGGTGTGACATCAGTCTCATCAATTTAATAAAATGTTATTAAATAATATCCTAGTAAATTTAAATAATTTCAATAATCAATAAATTTGTGATTAATACTAAATATATTGTTGCATATTCATGCATGTCCATATAAGTATGGTAACTAACAAGTATGTTAACAATATTTTTTCATTGGATGTTATTTTAAATATTCGTTGACATTGTAAATGGTTTTATTGAGGAGAAGTAATTTGACTTTGTTACAAAAAAATAGGTTTATGCCATGGAGGTTTTGCCTTCAATACTTTTAATTTAAAAAGAGTTCTTCAAAGCAGGTAACGCATCAGCACCCCAGGTGTTGTAGATATCAATAGGTAATAACCGCTTTCCATCAGGTGGGCTAAATGCCTGTTTACCTTGACATAAAATAAAAAATACATACCTACGTCACGAAATGAACTAACCACTTCTTGACAAAAAATTACAAAAATCTAACCGACAGACAAACGAACGAAGGTGAGCGAAAAACTTCCAAAGTAAAGTAGCATGTTCAATCGGAATGATTTCATCAATAATTGTGCCACCCGTTTGACCCCCCAATCGAACCTATTGAAAACGCCACCATCATCTCTATTTATATACTGGTCAATAGATCAACTGATCAGTTAGCTAATAATAGAAAATGCATTACATGCTGTGGTCGCGTGGTTCATGGTCTCCTATTTACGCTGAAAGTTGCATCTCGTATTAATACTTTTTTGAGTTTGATCAATTTTTAAGTGTAGGATAATTTGTAAGGAATTAAAATTAAAAAACCGACTTTAAACTCGGGATGACACTTTCGAATAAAAACAAAAGTAAAATCACGCACAAAAAATGATTTCTCATGGCAAGTCTTGATTTCATGGTTTTGTTTCTAAGTTTTACAGGAAAAATTGCAATCTCTCAGGAATTACAGGATTTACAGGATGATAGGATTCATGCGAGATACAAGTTTTGGCAGCACAAGATACCAAGGGCTACACAGGACTATAAGTTTTAACCTAAAATTGGAGGTTTTCATTTCGGTCCCTGCATTTTTGTATGTATTAATACGTCGATTTCTCCATTGTAGGTATAGATTTTATCTCATTGATATGCATAATATAGTGCATGTAAAGTTTTTTAGTTCAGTTTGTCCAAAAATCTTAAAAACTACATTTGATTTTTAAGCGGTAAGTTAATTTTGACATAGACATTTTGTCGCTCGGAACAAAAGTTGGTTGTTGACGAGAAAAATTCCATTCATTGTGCTTTGTGCAACGTCAATAGGAGATCTACTGAGATTTTATTGATAGTGGGACGTATCTTCGTTATTGACATCATTTCATCCTAGCCTATTGATAACCACTAACCTAGTTAAGAGATGACCAGATTCTCGGGCTGATAAGGAGCATAAGCACATAACAGCTGGCCATCTAAGCTGGGTTATTATATATATAATTCGAACCTACATATAGAATAATAATAATAAAAATGCTGGATATTTTTCACACAGCATCATACACCCCAAATTAAGCAGAGCTTGTATTATGGGAACTACGAATGAATGAATGATTTAAGTGTTCAATTTCTGAATAACACCAATTGTACACTTTTTTTTGTAAAAAAATAATCACAATTTGGAAAAATTTATATGACCAGGGGGACTAGACAAATACCACTTTCTATTGACGTAAACGCCTACGGAAAGATAAAATTGTATAGAAATGTCACGTACTTTACTTGCACACCACAAGATAACAAAGTACATTGGTTTTATCGCTTATTTAATTTTTAAGTGTATTAATTCTGTATATTGATTTATTTTATAAAATGTTTTACAATAATTTTAATTTATTAGATTTAAAAGATGTTTTTAATTTTATGTAACTAGTGTAATTGGTTTAATCGTGTTAGTTACTTAATAAATAATAATAATAATATTAAAAGCGATCTCTTCCAGACAACCTTGACAAACCAGACAAACTGATATAGATACTACTTATATACTTTTTTTCTAGTGAATACGTACATTATTACACAAAGAAAACACCCAGGCACGAGACAAACATTTGATAATCATACAAACATTTGTCCCACAGCAGGAATCGAATCCGCAACCTTTTGCGTCTCAGACAGGCCTTTGCCCACTGTACCACATATCTCTGAGAATTAGTGCTAGGTAGGTACTTAGGTACCCTGAGATTTAGGTAGGTGCTTAGGCATGCAACTTAGGTCACCCATCCAAATGTTGATTATTCTGAACTTCTTGGAAGGTAGGTACGCAAACCAATTCTAAATATTTAACGTGAAAAAATGTTCTTTCATAATTATTTATTTCAAAATAAATCGACTTCATACTTCCCTGTTATCAAAACCTACTTCTTAACTAATTAACGGTTCTCCTTATCTCCTTTCAATATATTTTCTTTCTCTTTTATATTCATTATGTCGTAACTCTCTCTGAGATAGGGTGGTTTTAATTTAAAATATCTTAAAAGTTATAGATTTATGGTGTGTCCTCTACTTTTAATTACAAGTTTCGTGTTTTTGAGATTGGTAAAGTTTCGACTGTAAATATTGGGATGGTTTTACTGGAATTGGGAAGTGAAAGATACAGAGTCATGTTCATCAAGTTATAGAATAACTTGATCTTGAGCTACCTCCCCTCCATACAATGATTTGACATCTGTGGCGCAGTGGCCGAAGGCCCGTCTGACCTCCCGATACCCAAAAGGTTCGATTCCCACCAGGGCAAGCGTTTGTATGATCTGCAAATATATGTCTTGGGTCTGGATGTTTTATAAGTATAATATGTATTTACTTATAAAACAAAATATATTCAGTAGTTTATCGTGCATGTACTTCCTATAATACAAGCTCTGATTATTTTGGGGCTAGATGATGCTGTGTAAAAAAAAATCCAGTTATTTTTATGTACAGCATTATACACTGACTTGCTGTCTTCCTGTCTTTAAGATATTATCAGTCCATGGGTTATGGGGACTTCTTAGACTTCGTCTGATTCGGATGTCATTCGAGAAACTTTCTTCAGCGGTGTTTTGTATCGTAAAATGCAAATTAACGGAACTCATGATAAAAAAAAACTTTCGAATTCAAGTACCTACCTTACACATACTTGAAAGTATGTAACAGTTACATGCTTATACATATATGTATGGTACTCATCTAACTTTTGCTTGCTGTAAAGCTGATGATCATAACTTCTGTTATTTATATTATGGCATCCTTTGAACCCATGTTTCGAAAAATAAATGATTTATGATCTGTTTTTGATCACGAATAGATCATAATTGATGATGATATAGCCGACATGGAGCAGGAAGTTCTAGAAGATACCTCTGACGACCTCTGTGACGCAGTGGGCGAAGGCCCGCCTGAGACGCAGAATGTTGCGGGTTTGATTACCGCCACGGGGCAAATGTTTGTATGATCTATAAATATTTGTATCGGGTCTTGGTGTTTTCTATGTATAATATGTATGTATTTACAAAAAACTGATACATAACTACAGATATAAAAGTTGATTTTGAAACAGAGCCATCTATGTAGACTACCGCGTACTAAATGCACAACAAGAAATCAATGCTATGATCTTAAGTTGGGTTGGTAGAAGCGGGTGAATATCCTCAAAGCATCAAACAAGCTTATAAAAAAAACAACGACCAAAGTACATAATATCAAGAGAGGCGTGAGTATTCTGAATAGAGTCATCTATGTGAACCACCGCGTACTAACTAACACAGCTACAAATCGACAAATACTACGATCTCACCTGCGCGTACGCATTTTTTGAATGTATAGGTATTGCGCTTGACAAAGCTAACCATAGATGGCGGTGGCTATGTAACTAGGTAATATAATTTTATCCTTATATAATTTTAGCCCGCCTGAGACGTAGCAGGTTACGAGTTCGATTCCCGCCGCAGGACAAATGTTTGTATGATCTGCAAATATTTGTCTTGGGTCTGTGTGTTTTCTATGTACACATAAATGTAAGTATTAGAAAAGTGTATATAAGTAGTATATCAGTCATTTAGTTCCCATAATACAAGCTCTGCTTAGTTTGGGGCTGGATAATTCTGTGTAAAACAGCAGCATTTTTTTTTAATGCAAGTAAACCTGGGCATACCAACCTGGAGCTTTAAGCCCGGACATACCAACAGGGGTTTTCAAAGTTAACTCAGTAAAATAAAAATAAATGACCGTGTATTTTCGGTAGATGTTTTAGCAGAATAAAACCAGGACTACAAATGAAACCCCGCCCGGACGCCTTCTAAACTAGGACAAATCCTAGAAATATGATCCTTCTTTCTTTTCTGCCAGCCTTCTCTGTCCTGTGTGTATCCCGCTCATGTGTTTCCCTAAGCGAATGCTATGATGTCGTCAACCCATTTCGCTTTCGGACGACCAGGATTTCTTCGGCACAACTTCAGTCTACTAAAGGTCTAGCCTTTGCTCCATCGGCGATCTCCACGTCTGACCAAATATCCTGGCCAACACGGTTAGAGATTTATTTGCTCTGATCAACGTTAGACTTTCGTTTATTTATACATCAATGGCTCTTATCCTATGGCCGACTTGGATCTTTTAGATAGTATAAAATATTTGATGCCAACAAAAAAGTGTATGTAATTTGTAGAATATTCGATGCAATTTGGACAAATTGGTAATTTTGTGCCCAAACAAAAAATCTTACGGTTAGTTATTACTTAAAACATGGTCTATGTTACGTTTACCTCACCATAACATTAAAAAAAATAGTAAGTTTTTCTTTCGTTTCGGGGAAAACTTATTACTTGATAAGTTTTTCCCCAAACATATTACCTAAATAAGTTTATAATCTTAACAATCAGCGCTATCATGATGTTTGCTGTATCTTTGTATCTTCTATATTATCTTTTTGCTTATTAGGTACTAATTAAAACGGGTCCACATTTATGTATGTGATACGATTGGAATCATGGCAGAGCGCAAGAAATTGTCACTACTATGGACGGTGTTTTTCACCCGTTTTATGTCACCAATGAATGCACGTTGGTATACCTAAGTATTGGGATTTCATTCTTCTGGTCTGTGGTTCGTTCTAGGTCACTTTGCTATAAGAGAGTAGCTAATTACTTCGAAAATGGCTATGAGGCGACAATGGAAATCATTTTGCCAGGCTTAGCAATGTCCAAAAGTTTAAATTTGATTATACATAGGGTTATTAAGGTTATTTCAGTAAGGAGTAGGTTGGTAGATGAATTATCATATTTGTTTCATAGGTTAACCTCTCGCTAGTCCTAGGAGTAGACGAACACTGTAGATTTTATCAATACATTTTTATTTACAAAACTGTATAAGTAAATGAATAGCATTGAAATAGGCTCAAACTACCTTGATGAAAACAATCCTTTGGGAAAGAAATCTCTTACTAACCCTTCTTCACCTCGTTTACTCAACTCGACTCACGTCACTTTTATGTTCTGGTATTTTTATACCAAGCAAATATTACAAAATCTTGGTAGTCATTAAAATGTATATTCCTATATCTCTCACTCGAATTTTCTTCAAGCCGATATACTCGACTGAGTGAAACATTTCAACTTTCATCTCAAGGTCACCTTAAGCATTCCTGAAATATGCATCGCTTATACATTTTCTGTTTGATGAAGATGACTTTTGAATAAAGTTTTGAAGAATTAAAAACTAAATTATTTACTGTATTTATGATAACAAAGCGTAGTTACTCACGGAAGTAAGTATTAATATAAACGATGCAGATAATCAAATGACAATGTCAAATTTTGAAATGATACCGTTTCTGTAAAGACAGTTTGCTTCCATTGTTTTGAAAACCGTGGGGTAAACTTGAATCATTTTCATTTGCTCTTTGTAATCATTTGGTATTTTTAGTTTCAATTTTCCTCCGCGAAAATTGAAACTAAAAATACCAAACATGAGGAAGTTTTGGAGGAAACCTCAAGGCGTCGGCTCCTGAGTCGAGTTGAAGTGGATGAATGTTTGGGGAAATATCTCAGAATACAAGGGTTAGTCTCACAAAAGGTCTATCGCATATTAGATATTACCAAGCAAAGATCTATCGCCCAGAAGTTTCCAAACAAAGGTTTGTCGCACAGAAATTTCCGAGCAAAGATCTGTCACACACACGTTCCTGAGCAAAGGTCTGTCGCACAGAAATTCTCGAGCAAAGGGCTGTCGCAAAGATGTCCAAGAACAAAGTTCTGTCGAATATAGAATATACCACAAACAAATCCTGTTCGAACAGTATAATTTACCTGAGTATTCTATGTATTTCAAAGTAATTATTGGCAGTTTAAGGTTATTAGTATTTACCTATTTACATTAATCTCTTAAATTTAAGTAATTAATTTAACTTAACATAATATTATTAAATAGCTTTCATCACATTTACAAAATACACCACATTTATTATTACACATAAATATAACCCTGTATTAAATACTTTACCTATCTATTTTGGTTTGTGAGTTGTCTCTTTAAATCTTAACACACTAGATTAGACAGAAAGGGACAAAACATTACTGTCATGTAAGTAACACTAAACGAGTAATCGAGCATACATACACAAAATCAACTTAAAATGCACTTAGAAAGGTCAAAAAGTACAAATTCATTAAAGAGAACTTGAAAAGATTTACAGAAAGCTGCATGCCTTCTTGGTTGGTTAATCCCGGTTTTTTTTGTTTCACGATGTTTTCCTTCACCGTTTTGAGCAAGTCCATAAGAGTAACAAGGGTCTTATAATAACGGCCTATAGGGTCTCTTTGATAAAACTGCCTTGCGAAATTCCCCTGGAATCCCGCTGTGGGCTGCTCAGGAGTACTTTCCATTTGTGCTGGTCTGCCGGCCCCAGGAGGACGTGTTGGTACGAGGGGGGAAACTTGGAGCTAGACCTGTGGGGGAAATGGGCGGAGAAGCTGGCATCAGGTTTGTGGCGGGATGGTAGATTTTTGCCGACATCGACATTTCATCTGGAAAAGAAAGACAAGTTTTGTTGAATAACTCTCGTACAGAGAGGCAGGCTATTTCTATCTATCTATCTATCTATCTATCTATCTATCTAATAAAATAAATGCGAAAGTCTGTGTGTGTGTGTTTGTGAATGTTTGTTACCACGTATATCCGTAACTACTTAACCGATTTTGATGAAATTTGGAATGTAGATAGTATAGGATCTGGAATAACACAAAGGCTAATCTAATTTTCGAAAATCGACCCCTATGGGGGTATAAAACAGGGTGGTAAAGTTTCTAAGAAAAAAAATTTGTTTGATTCGCTCAAAACTCTGTACAAATAAACTTTAAAGTAAATAATGAAACACGTATTTTTTATTTTTTCAAAACTACGCTTTGGGGGTGTTCAATTGAGTTCTAAACTTTGTATAAATTGTAATCCTTGGTTCAATTCATTCAAAAGTTCGTGGACATATGTAGTTTGAAGACTGGAGACGGTCATGTGCTAATTTTATTAACAAACCACGCGGGCGAAGCCGCGAGCAACAACTAGTAACAATAATAAAACAGATAGGCTTGAATTATGAGAGCGACCTACAATAATTAGAAGTAGGAGGGAGAGCGTCGCGATCACTCACCCTGATGATGACTTTCGGAATGAGGCGAAACTTTGTCGGTGCCCTCAGCGATAATACAGCACGTGCTGAACCCCTTTTTTACAATATGAAAAACCTTTCCTATTCACAGAGACATACTTAAACAGAGACTTACTATTTGAGAAGGACCTCGAGTAGGTATTCTTGGCGTTGTGGTCTTTTGTGGGCGGCATCTTGGATTATTCTGAAAAGATAGAAAACTAATTTAAATAAGGTCTTATATTAACAAACATGCAGGCTACATTAGGCTTAGTGACTCAGGACGACGAAGCGTTTGCCGTAAAGGTTGTTTGTATGTATGTTTGTGTGTCTGTTGCAATTTATCCAAAACGGCTTAACGGTTCGTAAAGCAGGTTTTTTAACACGCTTTATATTGGTTTCACTTTTAATAGCTAAATAACAAACAAATAATGTAATTAAATCTTGTTAGTCAATTTAAACCTACTCCTAATTTGTTGTATCGAAATTAAACTTTACATGTACTCTTATATGTAGTTCGGATGACAATATAATTAGGTATTTTGGAGATGATCTGATGATGAAGCCAGGAGATGGATAGTGGCTACTAGTAAGCCCCTCGCGTTTGGGCTCATAATACATAACATTACAATACATTACAAACCTTACTTTCTTAGACCAAAAGGAAGAGAAACTAACTCTTGCAAACACAGGGAATCTTATCGCGAGAGTTAGAGAAACAAAAGTTAATATACACAGTACGTAAATTAACTAAATAATTAAATTAACAATCAATTCGCAGCAAATAAACATACTTTATCAGTAAATTGTTAATGAGGTTCATATACTAGAAATCCCATATTTATGTAAAATTGTGATGCAAAATTAAAAAAAAATGAAAATCATTTGACTTGACTAACGTGACTTTCAGACACAGAATAGGAAGGCAGAACTAGGTTATGTGATTGTTGGCTCTTTATTTATGTATTGTCATCAATGGCATTTGCCGTCAACAGTATCACCTACATTTCTTAGGCCCGAATTCATAGTCAAATAGGGGCTCCCCTAGGGGATTATTCAGGCGCTAAGTAAAAAATTCAAGTGCGAATACAACCTTTATGCACCCAGCCATAAGGCGAATGCTGAATGATGGATTTTGGGGGATTGTTCAACCCCCGACTATGAATTCAGGCTTAAGATTATGGTGGTGGCGGAAGTCGCCAAAACGATCGAATATGAATTATTAACATTTGCCCCAATCTGAGCCATTAATAATGAACATCTTTATCTTACTGAGTAGCGCGATACATCATACACTGATCGCATTGTAAGGGTGTACGCAGAAAGAATAAATTTCCCATATTTTTGTCAAGAAAATGATAGACCCTACCTTCCTCAAATCAATTTAAAATAAATATTCTGACAAAATTGGCAGTATTTTGTACATTAATTTCGTATAATGAAATCAAACATTTTTTATATCTATTCCTGCCGTTTTGAAGGCTTTGTGGCTTTCATGGACGCAGATAAACTAAAACTGCAAAGCCTACAAACTTTAGGTACTTTTTACTTTTTAACTTTTACTTTTTAACTTTTTACTCATCTAAATCAACGAATTGTTTAATTTAATTATATAGAACAATCACGAAAACAAAAACATATTTTTTTATTAATTTTGTTCACTACACGTCCTTTAATCAGTTTAAGAAAACATGGTGAGAAAACCATCATGCATCTAGAACCAAAAATTCGAAGGCATGTACCTATCGGCTAATGTTTCAATGAGCGGCGATAGTTTAACAATTTCTGAGCAAACTGCTTACTGCATTCAAATCGCGGGCATGTATTTTTTATTATTTGTTTCACAACTTATAATATACAAACCATTAACAACAGGACACTCAATAATTTTCGGTGTAATTTCTAATACTAATAAACACAGATGCCTCTTGATGATTGAACTTACCTCTAACTAACCCCCTACTAGGTAATCTCACGGACCTAAATACGTACAGTTTGAGTAGATATACATTTGTTTATAATGATAAGCTTGGGAAACAGTCGTGACCATTATCACTTGGATATTGATCGAACTACCCGATTTTTTGATTTAATTTATTCAATGCTTAGTGACAATTTTCTGACCTCTAATACAAATGGAATTTCTGATCTCAGTGTGCATTTGCCCTACGTTACATTTATTAACCAATTTTTCCCTTGAACGGTTCTGTCTTAATGCCAGCGTTCTAACGATAATGCAGAGATACGTACTTATGGATGCATCCAGAAAGTCCTATCTCACTCAATCCATTTGAATGTGGACTGTGAGGAGCTGTGTTTGAGTTCACAATCCGTTTCAGCTTATACTAATAAAGTTACGTTCGATACGTTCACACAATGTTATCATATTTTCATGTATCGTATTTTTCCTTTATATCCAGGATCATCTTTCAAGCTAGAATCAAGTATGTTGCTTTGCAAATAGAGTTGGATTTAGTGTGAGGTGAAAGAAAGTTTGGTCCTTAAAGGTATAGGCAAATTGATCTTCAGCGATGGCTGAACAGATTTATTTCATACGAAAAGAAAAAGACGTAAAGGGAGATATTTGCAAAATTGATTATGTTTGACGTTCTTTTGAAGGAGCTTCTTTGAGCAACCGATTGATTTTAATTGAATACTTAAAGAAGGGATTTAAGCTTTGATTCTGAAAGGCTTTTAGGCGATTAGTCGTGTTTCGATACACAAAGGGAGTGGATTGAATGGAGATTGTAGATTATATTTTTCGGGAATTTTCATAAAGGACGTAGGTACTTATGAGACCGATTTTTTATGTACCTAAACCTGCCACGTCGTTTTTATCAAAGTAACATAAAAAAAACTTATTACAAGCTTAGGATTCTCTTGACCTCTCTCCCGTACGTAGTCAGATTTAGGTTTGTTTCCAGCCATCTAATTTACGCTCTTCATCGTTCTTCTTTTGTTAATCTTCTTCCTTTCTGCATGTCCAAACTACTCTACCTTCATTTACTCCATACTGCTCTCTTATCACGCTGTTCTTCACTCAATATCTCGAAATCATACAACAAATACTTTTCAAAGTTACCTCCATTACATTTATTCATTTTATGAGCTCAGTAAAGTACCCTCATCTGTATTTTTTTTAGCTCTAGAATACAAGCTAGCTCTTCTACTAACTAGGAAAACACCTAGTTGTGAACAATCAAACATCTCAGTAGCGCAAACACGCGCTTGATAAGCAGAATGGCTGTCGTCGAAGGTACATAAATAAATACATGCGAGTTGCATTTAGTAACGAACAATGCGGTGTACGATGAGCATAGTGTGGAATTTTCCGGAAGAAGTAATATTGTTTGTCCAATGAAGTGAATACGATACGAATACGCGTAGCCCATTGAGCACATGTACCGTAAACACACGTGTGTATTTTTATGGTTTCTCGCTTCCTGAGACCTAACCATCAAGTCTTATTGCGATTTAATTCAGGCAAAGATATCTAATCCCGCTTTGCGATTGACGATTATAATATTACAATGTCATAGCATCCTCAACTCCAAAGCAGGATTTGACCCCTGGACTTCTTTATCGGTTAATGTTGCTGCTATCTATCTGGAATTATAAGCTCAACACTTATTATTTACCCAAAAACTAATTATTTACCTTGTATGCGGCCTTGTATAAATGGCCAAATACTGAAACGCTAGTCAAGGTTTAAGCAGAGTTGGAAAGATATGGCGCTAAGTGGCAAATAAGCATAGCGCATATGTTGTCAAGCGGTTACCGTAACCTATCGACGCTTGCAACACCAGAGATACCACTTAATAAATCAGCTGTACCTACATAATAATAAAAACTTATATCAAACATCTTGTTCGTTTTTATCAGACTAGTGGCAAATTACAACTTATTTAAGGTTATATTTTTCGATTTTTATTTGATTTTTTTTGGCATCGTCTCATTAAACTTCCGATTTGTTTTTAATGAGTTGTGTCATCGGTTGTGATTCTAATGTGGTATTCGCTTTAGGTAGATAACTCCAGTGTTCATTCAAAAACCAATCAATGAGACTGTTTTTTCGTTCCGTTACTTTTATTTTGAACACACTTTGCCCTATTGTATACCAACGCAGCTCTTACTATCATATCTTCACCTACTAAAAGTATAAATGTCAAAGTTAGCAAATTCACATCGGAGATTTACATTATTTTATTGAAAAGAAAACAGAGGTCTGTCCACACTATGCTTTCGCTAGCGCGCACAGCTCAAACTATGGCGAACTTTGTTCGCCATAGCTGTGTTCGGCGTGAAAGCGCCCCAATACAGCTCCGCTATCTTACACACGGTGTATGAGTGGGCTATGTGTCGTATACTAGGGATGATATATGCTAACTATGTGCCATGTAGCTACTGTCATTGGCGTCGATTCCCTTCTAAACCAGCTAAACTTAATTAAAACTGTCGCTCTATTTTACTGATATCGCACGCAAGAAAGAGATGGCAAGAATTGAACTCCAGTCAAATTAGTTTACGTGTTGTTCTTCTTCGTGTTTGTAATCAGCATGTTTTTAAACACGACTAAACTTGGATGGCATCATCATCATCGGTCTTCTACACTTCGACCAGTCCGGAAGTGCGGGTAAGAAACGATCTTGTGTTCTTGTTTCTAGCTTTGACTTCGGGAGCCACTACTCCCAATTCTCTTGGTTTTTATTTTTCGATGGAAAACTTAAAACTGACTAATTTGATAGCACTCAAATTCTAAAATTTATTGGGTTTTCTCTTTCTTTTGTTTACTGTCAGTAAAAGAGAGCATATAAAGTTAAGTTTCGTTGGTGTAAAAGAAAATCAAGGATATTGATTCTTATGGAATGGTTGCTGGTCTATGTAGGATGAAACGGCACCTGCGAATTCTGAGTGAAATTCAGCGCAATTTGAGCAGTTGACCTTGTAGGTGAAGACTGTGTAGTTTTAATACTATATTACGTACCTACTCTTTTTAATGGAGAATATTATATAACTTTTTGCGCTTAATTGTAAAAACTATCTGAAATAAAAAATATTGAGATTAATATCTATTCA
Organism: Perizoma flavofasciatum; assembly: GCA_958496245.1. Classification (NCBI taxonomy): domain Eukaryota; kingdom Metazoa; phylum Arthropoda; class Insecta; order Lepidoptera; family Geometridae; genus Perizoma; species Perizoma flavofasciatum. Next base: position 9,798,881 of record OY292440.1, on the reverse strand, counting down.
AGTTATTTGATCATCCACTTAGTATTACCATTCTCACCGTACCTCTGTTATCAGTTCAATATATCTGATATAACATTGATAATGCTAAGCTATTCTATACTAATATTATAAAGAGGAAATATTTTTTTGTTTGTATCGAATAGGCTCCGAAACTACTGGACCGATTTTAACCATTTTTTCACCAAATGAAAGCTAAATTATCAGGCAGTAACATAGGCTATATTTATTTAAAAAATTATATCCTTAAGAAAATTGCAATTATGTAACCCAAAGTAGCCAAATTTTGCCTATAAAATGTATTATTTGGCGTGCGCTGAGAAAACTATTGATGATACATAAAAATGATGTACTACATGATTAAATTACTCATTATTACCTACAAAAAGGCCGTGAGGGAATAAATCTTACTATCATAGTTAAGTCACAATAGCAGCTTTTGTGTTCTAAAATTTAATTAGATCGCCGATATTCTCACGGAATCGAAACTTACGCGAGTGAAACCGCGCAGCTAGTAATTTATATTAATATTAGTCAACCTGATGGGGCGTCATCTTTAGTTTAGTTTTATCTAACAGATAGAGCTAATTAGCTAAGATTTTATTCTTGGTTATTCCAAATATTTGAAAAAACGTTGCCATAGCTGGAATGAGTCGAAACTTAGTCGGTGCCTTCACCGATAGTGCAGTACGTGAAAATTCCCGTTTTTACAATATGAATAGTCAAGTTCACGATAGTTTTTGGAATAAAATAATTTGTGAAGTTACTTCTGTGGCTAATACTAGATAAATCGTAGGGTTCCGTATAGAAATTGGAAATATCCATAGCCTAAGAAATGTAAATGTAACTCATATTGTGGCCAGCAAAAAATTGACAGATTTCGTAAATGCGTTTCTTGTATAAGAGGTTGTTTTTTTTGTTTGTATGTCGTGCGCATGTTTGAAGGTAACCATTTATCTATAAAACGGCTCATCCGATTTAAATGCGGTACATGCAAATGGTTTGTATGATTTCAAGGATAGTTCTTAGATTTTATTGCCATTAGTCACTAGGAGGCGCTGTATTCAAAAATATTCACATAAATATTTATTTGTTTTAAAAAAAGCGATAATCACAATGTTAATACTAGAAATAAAGATAAACTCGCTGTTGCCACTTGTAGACTCCATAAAGTTAGTAAATCGTTCAAAGGGCACCGTGTACGCTTTTATAACAAACTCCCAAGAGATATATAAAAATTATCAATGAACAAATTTAAAAACGTAATTAAACGAAAACTTTATAAAAAGGCATACTATAAAATATCTGATTATTGAGATGACAAAAACTCTTGGGATTGAAAATGCTCCAACTCGAACCTATTGTTTTTTAAAAGGATCATTAAAAAGAATAACCAGTCTTGTTTTCTTGCCTTTCTTTCCTGGCTTGGTCGCGGAGGAACAGGCAGTACATAAAAACCGACGTTTCAAAGTGATCCTTGTGATTTTATATATGAATAAATGTACTTTGACTTTTTGACTTTTTAGACTTTTATAAAACCATAATATATTCATTCTTTTCAGACCCCATTTTAGTTTCTCACTTTTATCAAAAACTTATTCGCGAGTCGGTTTAAAAGAAAAATAATAATTACATTCTTTTTTGCAACAAATAACTAAAATTCGCCATGTCTGGACCCTAAATTGGATTTATTTACAATTCGCACTAATATCAGGTAATTTATCTCTTAATCCTCGCATTTTTCTCGTTCTGTTCACCCTCATTAGTTCAAAGGAAAAATAAATTTAATTCTCCAATAGCACCCCCCTCCCCCACTAATTACCCCCTGAGTAAGCCATACAAATCGGTGAAAATGTTTTCTAATTTACAAAAAGGCGAAAATATTTTTTTTCTCCACTCGCCAAATGAACTTATTTAGCTCAAGAGGATTTAATAAAGATTTTTCACGGGTTCTTTCTCGGTTTCGTTTATTCCAAGTTTTTAGGGTGCCACAAGGTTTATCGGAAAGAAATCCTATGGAAACTTGAAGTAAATATATTTAAGAAAGTAATACCTACTCAAAGTTGTTTAAAAGTGCTACCACTATATGTAATTCTGCCGTTAAGCAGTAATGTTCACGTTTCTGTGTTTCGGTTTGAAGGTTTGATGGGTGCCGGTGAAATTACAAGCACATTAGACTTTTCACCATTACGTCCTGAGAATTGGCAACGCGCGAATGTTACACTTGCTGAACGTGGTCATGTGCCAAGTATAATGTTTGGACTTGTCTCTGACTACCCCTTGCTTGCTATTATGGCACGGCTCTGCGTATTAAATATGGATCACAGAATGTCTTTCTTGGGGTATACGGGGCTCACACACGTGTGTGAGATATCGTTTACTAGATACTATGTTATTGGAGTCTAAAGAACTTAAATACATCTCCACTTCCAAAGAAGAACTTACTAACTTACTTAATACAAAGAAGTTCCTTGTAATTTACACAAACGATTATATATTGGTTTATATGTTAAAGATCTATGTGTTTGTTCTCGTTCAAAATTGCTAGTTGCAAGAAAGTTGCTCAAATTTTTTAGCTAAGTATACGGAACCCACTACATGATTTAAAATCACACTTTTCTGTTCTTATTTTTTCTTCAAGCAGTTTTTCGGTGAGACTTATCTGAATTATATTTTACATGTTCCTAATTCACTAGAAAAAAATATTTTTCTAGTGAATTAGTCTAGAAATTACTATTTTTCTAGAAACGGTATATTAACCATGATTTGCGAGTTTTAATATAACTCGATATTTTTAGTGTTGTGAGTCGGGGCCGACATTTTAGTACTCGAATAAAAAAAAATAAAAAAATGCAGGACATTTTCACACAGCATCATCTAGTCCCAAACTAAGCAGAGCTTGTATTATGGGAACTACATAACTGATATACTACTTATATACATTTTTTTGTAAATACATACATATTATAGGTACATAGAAAAAACCCAGACCCCGAGACAAATATTTGCAGATACAAACATTTGTCCCGCGGCGGGAATCTAAACCGCAACCTTCTGCGTCTCAGGCGAGCCTTCGCCCACTGCGCCGCAGAGGTCGTCCTCTAAAAAAGTGAGAAAGAGGGTAGATCAATGTCTATATCAAGTGAGACATCAGCTGGCTATTCTCCCGCCTCGCCATCGAAGTCGAGGAGCCTTATCAGAGTTGTATTAAAAGTTAAAGTTAATAATTTGCATCTGACTACCCTTTTCTTGGTCTCCTCAAAGATCTATGCACTGAGTATGTGCCTGAGGATGTCCATAATGAGGAATACAATCGTGAGTGTGTTGTTTTTATTTATTTCATTAATAAATCTATATTTGTATAAACGAGGAAATCTGCATAATATTATGTTTAGACGTACCTCGGATCTGACTTCTCCCTTGATATCCTCAAAGATCTACGCAGAGTATGTATCTGAGGACGTCTATCATGGGAATTAAGTAATGAGCGTATTTTTTAAATGAAGCTCCCTAATAGAATAGTGATTGGCAAACTGTAGGTATTATTTCTAGGTAGAATCTTGTTTTCGTTCTACTATGCAAGGAAAGTAACAGATTTACAATACCTATACATTTCATTCGAAAAAAAATGTAGGCACCCATTAATTTTATTTCATAATTATTGAAAACCCAGTATCTAATTTTGTTATAAGGAAACACCTACTAAAACATTGACCTGTGAATCAAAATTTCATGAAATTCTCTCAGATCTTTTGTGCCGATTCCTGGAACTATCATGCGTGGTCAACGTGCTTTTTGCTCGGCGCTATTAACGTGATTAATTTCCCAATGAAGCGATGAACCTTAAATTATGAACAAATATTTATATTAATTCGATCAAAACAAGAATTAAAATGATGTTTTATAACGGCTTTGTAAAAAATAAGGAAAGGTTTGCCTGTTGGTCTATCAGACACATGAGCCATAACGTTTTCGATCTAAGACAATCACTTACACGTTGTAAGTATATCGTTTTAGAAACTCATATAAGCGTATTAGAAACAACACTATACATCAATCGTATTTCTATGAAAGTTTAATCGGAACCTGGAACCCGATACCTCTGTTTCGTCTATTGAATAAATACCTATACCTATCCTATATAGGTACCTATCCATTATGCCAGTGAAGTAAATGAATTCCTCAAACTTTCATAATCAGTTTTAAATTGGTTTTTATACCTTTTTACTACGATAGCTTTATATAGCATCCGTGACCACAGCTGTTGCACACAGTCAAAACGGATAAATTATAAAAAAACACCCGACAAAAACCTGAATGTATAGTATTATAATATACTAGTTGTTGCCCGCGGCTTCGCCTGCGTGGTATGTTAATTAAAGTAGCATATGACTGTTTCCAGGCTTCAAACTATGTCCAACAACTTTTGAATGAATAGAACCAAGGATTACAATTTATACAAAGTTTAGAACTCAATTGGACAACCCCAAAGGGTAGTTTTAAAAAAATAAAAAATACGTGTTTCATTATTTACTTTAAAGTTTATTTGTACAGAGTTTTGAGCGAATCAAACATATTTTTTTTCATTGAAACTTTATCGCCCTATTTAACCCCCTTAGGAGTAAATTTTCTAAAATTAGATTAGTCTATGTGTTATTCCAGATCCTAAACTATCTACATTCCAAATTTCATCAAAATCGGTTTAGTAGTTACGGAGATACGTGGCAACAACCATTCACACATACACACACACAGATTTTTGCATTTATTATCGCCGTGAAAAGGCATTTTGTTTGCGCAATTGAACGGAATATTATGCCACAGGGCATTCACACAGAGCGTTGGTCGGGCATCGTACCTACGTCATCGACCACAAGGTCACCAATAAACTGAGGTTTCCGATAGCTAACCAATTGTACTATTATCAATTTTGTGAGAGAGGAAAACAAACATGCTAAACTAACTAAAAGGCGTGTGGGGATAGTAGGTGGTATCCCTACTTCCAATCACATGGTTTAAATCTGGTTGTGCATTCATAGATTTTTCCAACCTGAAAATTTGTGTAAGAATAATTAACACGTGCTCAAAACAGTAAAGAAATACAGCACAAGGAAACCTGTATTCCCTAGAACCGAAAATTCGAATGTCTAGCTACGATGGGCTTGCGTGGAATGCTAACTTTTTGCAAAACGCCAAATCAAAATCGAATTTTTAAAAATCGTTTACTCTACTCATATTTTTTAAACAAATAGTAGCGATTTAATATTTAACCCTCACGATTCGTTGCAAACCACTGACTTCTAAAAACCTAATCCAATTTTAGCTCCGTCTCAAGTCACCCGTAAACCTCTACTTTAGCGGCAATTCCGAACACCGTTTTAAAAAAGACAATTTACTAAGAAAGGGGTACCCTGTCACCCACCTTCCGTGCCTCCAATGATCCTAAATTAACGTCGCGAAGGGGGTCTAATCGACCATTTTTTCTCCGCCTGATTACGAGAAGGCTAATATTGACCCCCCCCCACCCACTCATTGGGCTCAAACAAATGTTAACCCTTTATTCCTCTCCCCTTTGGAAAAAAACCCATAAAATATATCTAATTAAAAAATATCCCCGTCTAAGGACTGACGCTCATAAAGAATGTCAATTAGGCCTGGACGTTTTTTCTTTTGGGGTATTTTTTCTTGTAATATTTTGTGTCGTTGGCGGCGAAGGGTTAAGATAGCGAAATTAGTATCGGTATGAAATATTGAGTAATTTAATATTTGGCGGCGCGTCCCTCTGAGCCTTTTGTTTGATGTTCTCTTTTTTAATCTGGATTAATGTTAGATGTAAGGGTGTGTTGGGGATTCGAAAAGTACAATTTTTTTTTCAATTTTTCAATTTTATTTTTTAAAACCTACTTCTGTATTCTATTATTTTCACAGCGATACGAGTAGGTACACACGCGTAGCGGTAAGACTTAGTATCTGGTAAAAGTCTTTACTTGGATTCATACAAGATTGTAATTTGTAATAAAACGTACATGTAAACTGTGGAATAAGCTGCCTTCTGAGTAATTTCCGTTGTATAACATGACCCGCTTCAAAAAACATGTAAAATGAGCCCTTCATAGCAGGCATCGTATCAGTAAAATCCCAGGTTTTGTAATTGATAATAGAAGACAGTAACTGCTCCATCAGGTGGGCCGTTCGCCTGTTTAACTCGACATAGTATACAAAATCGTAATATAATTTCAGAGTGTAAAAGCCAAATCAGAGTGTGGGCAAAAATAACTACAGAGTGGATCCCACCCAATGTTAGGCGACGACGTGGAAGGATGAGATGGAGGGATGAGCTCGACTCGCACCTAACAAAATGGTCTGAAAAGGCGTTGGATCGCGATGGTTGGAAGAAAGGAAAGAGGCCTTTGCCCTGCTGTGGGACAGCTATGGATAAATAATAATAATAAAAAAAAGCCAAATACACTACAAAAAACTCAACTCAAACGTAATTAAACGTTTTGGAAAAGAAACATAGTTTTGTTAAAGAATAAAGTGATTATAGAGGTGCACTGATCAATACAGACAAAACGGAGAGTGATATTCCTCCAATCTCTAAACCAATCATTCCTTCCTCTACAAAACCTAAACAATTTTACGGCAAATAACTAATTATTTATTCTGTTTTACTAATTGATAACGTGTGGTAAAATCAGGCCAAGGTCTTGACCGAGACATCAATTTGGTAATAAGGTACTGCGCATTGTCATATATTGATTCATTCAGGTCAGTTTGTCGAAGTCAAAGTCAATAGGTTTTTATTCATTGAAATCACAAGGATCAGATAGAAACGTCAACTTAAAAACTACGTGAATTTAAAATTTGAATGTGAATTTACGGCGATTCCTCGCGCGCGACCAAGCCTAGAAGAATCAGGCAACAAACTCTGCTTGGTTTTTTTTTTGATGATCCTTCATTCAGCTTTAGTGTGGTGCCAATCGAACGAGGTGAACTCATTTATAGAAAAAGTGTGCTACTTAGCTTTGCTATCTGGCTATAATTAATTCTCAGTAAACTGCCCAATACTGCTATTGACAAGTGATTAAAAGCCTGAAAGAAATGAATTAATATTAATTATAATTGCTTTCGTGATCGCGGGGGCCTACGCGCACACATTAAGGATATGAAAAGTGATGTAAATTCACTCGTCGATTACGAGATGACTTTCAAAATTGTCTACTAATCTTGGTAGACTACCCGGCGACTGTAAAAACTCGAATTATACTAAATAGCATACGTGACCAGAATGGGCCTATTCCACAAATCCCCCGCGATAATCCCCTGCGAAAGGGAATTCTGGACTTTTTGTCCATAAATCCCCTTCCGTAACATAAAAGGCAAGTTAAGGGGATTTGTGGACGAGAGTTCCAGAAATCCCCTGATAAATTTATGTACACTGTAATTAAAAAAAAATACAGATAACTAAATAAGTAATCAGTATTTTTTTTTATACATAGTGTTGGCTTGTCTTTTTTTTCCTAATTTTTTTCACACAGTATCATCTATCCCCAAATTAATCAGACCTTGTATTATGGGAACTACATGACTGATATACCACTTACTTATATATATATTATGCGCCACAGAGTTTGTCGCATTGCCATTCAACTTGGCAGTGCCCCCAGCATTTTGGGCACGTTACGTATACGGACAATATAAATAACGTTATCAATTCAAAAAAAATAGTTACTCGTAAATAAGTTTATTATAATTTTCATTCAAAAGAGAATGAAACAATAAAGTTAAATTAACACCTACTGAAACATAGGTTGTTAACCTCCATGTACTAAAAATATACCGTTAATAATAATAGAGACATCGCATGTTGACTATAGCTCTAAAAGTATGAACTGCTGATCCTCTATTCTAAGAACAGTAGGTACCCCTATCCCAATTCGCGCAAATTATTATATTTAATTTCTTATAAATAATGTTCAGTATGATCAAATGTTTTTATATGAGTGATCGTTGGAATAGTGTCCTCCTCCAGGCCATAGATACAATGCTATGTATTTTAGTTAGTATATATGTATCTTATTAAATATGTATAAGGGCGTGCTTAAAACTACAACACTAAAAATGAGCAAAATCTTACATTTCTTGCCAATTTCTTAGGTTCGGCTCGTCATCCTGAGCATGCAAAAATGTCATCATGCTACAAAAAAAAAGTTGGACGTTTTCACACTCACAATCTATGTCAATGCATTATTATGTCTCTAAGGCCAACACCCACATGCATATGTTTATATTATGTGTCACTGTGTCACCATACGCCAAAATCACACCCGTTATTCTTGGAAATCCTTGACTAAATAGTGGTCTATGAAAGTCCACTTTCGTTAAGATCATAGCTTTGATGTCTGCGCTAAACTTTGTTTAATTCTTTATTGCAGTCAAACAATGTAGAAAGGGAGGACTTAATGGCATACAGCAAGTTATACCAAACGTATTTAGCGGTTGGAAGAGATTGGTGTGCTAAACAAAATTTCTAGCTAAAAAACAACATAAACGTGTTAAATAATACGTCTAACTTTGGCATCTCAATAATAGATAATGTCTTTGTATGGGCTCTATTTCAAGCGAATTCAAAATCTCTGGGTTCTATCGAAAAAAAATCTTATATATGTTCTAAGTCTTACTGTACTTTTTAACAAGCTTAAATATACATAATGACTTTGTATGGGCTCTATTTCAAACGAATTCAAAATCTCTGGGTTCTATCGAAAAAAAAACTTATATATGTTCTAAGTCTTACTGTACTTTTTAACAAGCTTAAATATATAATTATATAATAGCTCACTTGTAACCAACTAGCGAACAAACAATGTACCTAATCAAATCATGGAAGTCATTTTTAAACTATTTCTATTATTGTCGTATCGAAATGAGACTTTGTATGTAGATATATGGAGTTCAGATGACAATACTTTTTTTTTACGTATACGTATTGATTTTGGTATATTATTGATCTAATTATGGAGCCAGGAGGTGGATAGTGAAACTCTTCAGTACCTAGTAGTTAACCCACCGAGTTTGGGCTCATATGATTTGTTTTGACAAGTACAATAGGCTTGGTAACGGTAGACTTGTGAATAAAAAAAAAAGTCTAATAAAAAAGTAACTACCAGATCTCTATTATGTTAATACTTTAATAAGTAATTAGTCATTTTTCGTTCTTAAGCTCATTATAAGTGAAACATGTTCACTAATAATAAAATTTCATAAAGAATAACCATATTTTGAAGATAATCAATACGTATTTTATACGTCACGAACAATGCATGGACGTAATAGGAGTTAACTTGTTTTTAATAAATAAATAATTCCTATTTGACTCTGGTTTTACCTTAATCAAGGATGTGAAAATCCCTTTAATTTAGATTAAGGAAAATATTGACGTGAATACGTAGTTTTGTTATAACAAAGGGAATATTTGGTCGTACTGAGTCATAACTTATCGTGAGCTAATTAGTAAATTTTCAGATGGAGAACATTTATAAGGTCCACGTCTGACCAAGTTGGAGAACGTTTTATTTAATAGCCAAGTCAAGAAAACCCTAAGCTACACGCATGAACAATTTTATGAGATAAACTAGCTTCAGCCCACGGCTTCGCTCGCGTTGTACCCGGATAAAAAGTAGCCTATGTGTTATTCTGATATATAAGCTATATTACTGTAAAGTTTCATCAAAATCCGTTCAGTAGTTTTTGCGTGAAAGAGTAACAAACATCCAGCCTCACAAACTTTGGCGTTTATAATAGTAGAAGATAGGATATGTCAAGGTAGCAAGTACAGCAAGTAGAAATCCATAGTATCTACCTAGCTTTCCAATAGGCTTTAATTTACATATGTATATTAGAAACAATAAAAATGTAGAATGAAATTCTTTCTCGTCACAGATTTGATGTCCATTATAGGGAATATAGCCGTAAGAGTTTTTTATACAAGTATTTCGCTTATCTTGTTGGTATAATAGAAACTTGGCAGTAAATTAATATGTGATATTTACTACATGACAAGCCTTGGTAAATTACAAAGTATTGTGATATAAGAATTATGTAAAAAGGAAACTGAATAGGTAACCTACTTCCTTTAAAAAAAAAACTATAGCACTATATCCGTATTGGTCTCTATTAAACTGCAACGCCCTGACAGGACCGATGTACCTACCAACCTACTTGGAGCTATACTAGAACTAAGCTAAAAAAATAGGCTTGTTCTCAGTAACCCTTCTGTAACTGTGGTATCATTGTCACCTGATTTGGTACACATTCCAAAAAACCCGGCTACCGACCACGGTCGATGGTGAATCATGGTCGCTTTCTACCTGCAGGACTGATTCATCTAACTATGCTTCTTTGTTTCGAAGCGAGGTAGTGGCCACTTCATTTACAGTTTTATTTACCTACAGGTTTTTACTTGTAAACAATTGTGGAATGTAAACTAATCTTTCACTCAAAGAACCATATAACTTGTTGCTTAATTATGGTTAATACACTGTTGACACAAATACAAAACATAGATGGATAAATAGATAGTTTTTTTCACACATACGGATACAGCACAAACAAGTACAAATGACAATTGGAAAGACTTGGAGACGGGCATGCGTATAATACTAGAAACAGGAATAAGATTGCTTGTCCTACAACCAGATTGGTTTGAGTTCGTATGTCGTTCAGAGGACAAAGCATATAGTTTTTCAACAAGTTACCGGACAAAATTGTTAACATGTTTGAAAATAAATTTATGAAAACTGTAAAGACTGTGTTAATGAAAAAGGCTTTTTATAATGTTAATGACTTGATGATAAAAGGTTTTGGGTGCTCGACACATGATTGCTTAGTTATTTGACATTCGATTCATTTAAATGGCTAGGTTTAAAATAATGATTTTGTACTACTGATATTTTATTTAAAATATCTCATCTTATTTAAATTTGTTGACGTTGTAAAAATGTGAATTTACTTTATAATTATTGTAATTCACTTACTTAAAAGAAATAAAGAATTGAATTGAATTGGACAAGAAAGACAAATAACAAGGGAAATCTATGCTACAGTGGTAAGTACGGGTCGGAAAGGTCCTATCACTGTCAATCAGCTTATTGCTGCTCGGTCAAGGCGAAGCAGCACGATAAAAAAAAAGATAAATAATATACATACGATTAGATACATCTATAAATTCACACGTGTTTTCCGGAAGAGTAGGTAGAGACTATGGATTTCCACTTGCTAAGATCCTGGCATACCTTGTCCACTTCATTCATCCGCATGCCATTTTATATTAAGAGTAGACTTTTACCTGGCTATAATCTGACCTGATGGTAATTTATGATATGGCCGGCAACGGAACACGAAAGTATAGAAGATATTATTCAGTTTTACCTTGATGAGACCCAGATTCAGACTCTTACACAGCCTTAGACAGGAGATAGTCAGTTCCAAACGTGCAATACTACAAACAATAAAAAATATAATCTTCGCACATTCATACGACTTGCTGACTCGAAGAATGCAAGAAGCGAGTCCTATTCTAGTGAATCGACGTGATGAGCATTGGTTATTGGTATCAGGCAATGCCAAGAGCTGAACAGCACGTACTGATGTAACATTACAATACTCGTGTCTTGTTCCAAATTGAGAGGCATGTTTCATGGTTTTCGAATACTTGAAGATTGGTCATTTCAATCTTCAATCTTCGAGATCATGTTGTAAAGAGGCCGTCTCTTACTAGTATAATAGAAATTGATTTTGTTTTCTATTCTTTGCAATGTTTTCTATGAGACTTCAAGGAAAAATTGTAAGAATAATTAATTTTAATTAACTGTTGGGTTAACATCGTTAATTCTAATATATCAGAATGACAGGTGAAAGTTGCAAAAAAATTGTGAGTCAGTTTTAATTGTTGAATGATAATTTGGCAAGGTCGTCATGTCGAGTAGATAATAAAGAAATTGTTTTGTTTTTTAATGTACTCTTATTGTAGGGTTCAGTAACCAAAGGGAGGTAACTGACCCTAACTAACCCTGCTAACCCTATGCTGTCCGTAGTTCGCTGTTTTTTTGCGATATAGCTAAAAAGGCAAACGAGCACCATCTGTTGGTAAGCGGTTACCGTAACCTAGATACTTGCAATACTAGATGTATCACTCGTGCTTTGACTACCCTGAAACATAACGGGTACAAAGTCCCTTTTGTCTGTAATTTCACCGGCACCCTTTGAACCGAAACAGAGAAATGCCAGCGTTATTACTTGGTTAAAATCGGTCCAGTAGTTTCGGAGCCTATTCTATACAAACAAAAAAATATTTCCTCTTTTATAATATTAGTATAGACTAGACCTACTAACCAGAAGACCAATAAAAACATGCAATTATCAAAAATTGACACTCTTACTTTGATACTTTCACCTGTCATTCTGATAAATTAGAACTTTCATTGCAAACTCACTCTTTATATAGGAAAATCCGGGGCAGGAGCTAGTAAACTTTGTCTATATCAATACAAATTAGGCTGTGATAATGTTATCGGAGGCAATGCCACCGCAAAACTGCGACGAAATATTTCGGGCGACAACAATGATAATAGACTTTTTCGTCTTATCGAGGCGAACATTCAAACACTGATAGAAAGCGCTTGCCATCTATTTACATCTGCAGCAGCTGGGGGTTTGCTGAGTATCTATACCCTTCAAACCAGAGCCCAACAATGTCAGTATTACGGCCAAGTAGTAATCTGCTTATTATTATTATCAGCCTGAGTCGTCCCACTGCAGGGCAAAGGCCTCCCTATCCCCTTTCCACTTTTCACGGTCTAGTGCTAATAAGGACCAATCCTTCTTAAACGAGTCCAGCTCGTCCCGCCATCTTAATCTGGGTCTGCTGCGATGCCGTCTTCCAATGCTGGGGTGCATTTGGTTGTAATTTTTGCCCAGAGTTCATCGGGCATGCGGCAGACGTGCCCAGCCCAATTCCACTTCAGTCTGGCAGCTTTTTGAGTGACGTCAGCGACTGACTTTGACTTTGACTTTATGTCAATACGCAGATAATTTAATTTAAACTCGTGATACTTTTTAGTTGCACGTGGGCCATTTTCTGTTATCTTCAAATTCAAATTCAAATTCTTTATTTGTAAATACTGGTAATTGGAGTTCTTACAGAGTATTTTTGTGCACTGTGTTTTGCTCTTAGGCGTCAAAATTTTAACTTTTATAAATGCCTATCTTAATATCATGCAAAAAAGAATACAATTAAAATCTTCTGCGACACAGATTCTGATTTCTAACCGCGGTGCCAGGAGCCAGTATATTATGCGTTTGGGGTAAGATGCTTTCCATTTATTCGTTTGTGTGTATGTTACCATTATTCTCACGGTCATTAAAAATAATTTTTATAGCTTCAACGAAGATAGCTTTTACGAAGAATTTTAGCTAGTTTTATCATCACACGTTATTAGGAGCGCTGCTATAGATATTGAAATCGTTTGATATGGTGCCGAAATCTACCTTTTACTACTGCACAGCTCGCTATCCGCAAGGGATTCATCCTCACACCCTAGAGCTTCGGTGGTCCCGCATTGTACGATTTTAGATGAATTTCCTCCCTCAAACAATCAGGTTATGGAATGACCTCCCTGCTGAGGTTTTTCCAAGTGACTTACAATACGAGGTTCTTCAAAAAGGGCGTTTTGTCATTTTTAAAGGTTTCAACAAGTGTGAGATGCCTCTAGTCGCAAGCGTCCATCTTTCTGATAGGTTATTCATTTGGAATTAAACAGTAAAAACCAAACACTGCCTATCGAAACAACTCTTCCAAAATCTTTATAAATAAGACCATTAGTCATTAGACAGTGAAAGTCTCGCCAGAATTCAGAAATATTGTGTAAGAAATAAACCCAGAAAACTGGTTCTCGATGAGTACCGGTATTGTAACCTTTGCGAAATATCTACCTACTGGTATTTTTGCGAGTTATCTACACTTATATATCAAAGAGGTAAAGTTTGTGAATGTATATGGCAGCGGTAAATTCCGACACTAAACAACAGATTTAGAAAAATATTTCACTAATATTTTTCGGAAGTCGACGAAATAATGGCCGAGCGAATGCATTTCCTACGAACGATTTCTTAACCGTAAGAGCTACCTTTCATCGACTTATATCCTGATACTTACCGCGTGGGTGAAGCCACGGGCAGTAGCTAGTTGACCCATAATGTGGTAGGTAAATATAACCTATCCCCATTCCGACAACTGGAGAAGATGGATGGTACTAAAAATGTAGGTATCTATTTGTTTTGAAAAAGGACCATTAAAAAGAATAACCAGCCTTCTTTTTTACCTTTCTTTACTGGCTTGGTCGCGGAGGAACAGGCAGTAGATAAAATCGACATTTCAAAGTGATTCTTTTGATTCTAGTGAACAAATGAAATTATACTTTGACTTTGACTTATGTATGACGATTCGAGGTCAGAGAGAGTTAATGTGCCTTCCAGCTAATAATAAAATAAATAAACACATAAATATTCCTGACTCCACAGTATGATTCCCTGTATCCTGAGTATCAGAAACTACGAGTACCATGAGTACACCTAGACCTGGAATAAAATATACAGAACGTTCATACTTTTATTACACAGAGAGGGTCAAACTCGCACTCGCATTTCAGCTGGCTGCTCGCTCACCGCGCCACTGAGGTTTTCAGAGATTCTAATAATTATGAAAAACAATTATGGAGCAGTTTTTGAGTTACTATGACCTACTTTCAGAGTAGAGATGAAAGTTATTAAAGAGTTATTTAATCAAATAGTTTAGTTTACAACTAATGTACATTTTCTTTATCACATGCAAGTTTTCGCCAGAAAACTTTCCTTTGCAATAAAATTTGTATTGTTTGAAGTTCCAAACTTTAAGACCATGATTAATTCTATTAACTCAATCTGGGATTTTGGATTCTGAATAAAGAATCCAAAATGGATCTCCCACCGGGTATAAATATAGCTAATTGGCAAAAACAAAGATACAACCTAAAAAACTACCCGAATTATCTACTGATTAAGACAAAAGGCTGACTTGGTGTGTAAAAAATATCGTTGATATTGTGTTGAAAAATAAAATAAAATAAACTCACATAAAATTAAAAATAGCAGCAACAAAATCCAAATAAATCCAGATACAGTAATTGAGGAACACAAAAATGCACAACCTTAATTTTCAAATATAAAATTAAATATAAAATTAATAATAAATTAAAACAGCTTTCAATCGAACGAACT
The DNA here is from genome assembly GCA_958496245.1 of Perizoma flavofasciatum. Taxonomy (NCBI): domain Eukaryota; kingdom Metazoa; phylum Arthropoda; class Insecta; order Lepidoptera; family Geometridae; genus Perizoma; species Perizoma flavofasciatum. The sequence continues at coordinate 9,783,569 of OY292440.1, read as the reverse complement.
GTGCGCAACTGACTGACCATTTAACGAGACACATTGACTGCTACTTAATACGGTACGGTACTTGGCTGATAACAATTTAACTCTCAACTTTATCTCAGAGGCGTAAGACAGAAATTCGAGTTGGCAGAATAGGATGACACGTTTTAAAACCCTGTCAAAGAGAACGAGCATGCCAATATTGAGGTCAGTGACGTCTTTTTTCTGTGAACATTACTGTGGAAACGAGCTGGGTAATTAAAATTTGAACATGATAGAGAGGGATAGAGTGATGCGAAAAGTTATAGAGCGTTGTCTATGGTCAGTCTCATTATTTTTGATTGTGGGCTAATTTAAGGTCCGTTTCAAGGATAACTGATTGAAATGCTATTGTTGCAATAGATTTGCAGGACTTCAAGGATAGCCTTATTACCACATCTCACTAGAGAATTTAGCACAAATTCATATTTTAATGTTTGTCTATGATTGTTGTATTCTTTTGAAATCGTTTTCATTTTATTGCTAACGACTTTTACATCTTAGAAGATATGTTAACCTAAAACTGTACATAGGACATTGATCTCAGAATGTAGGTCATATTACTTACAGATTGTAACATCGGTCGCTCATTCAAACTCGCAAGTATATTAATTGTTAACAACGAAAGTTAGGTTCATTGAAATAACATACGTTTTTTGGTTTTGTTTTAATCTAGGTAATTGTCTTATGAGCTAAATGTGCTAGCATATCCCTAATCCTAATCCCTAGATTATGAGAGCATTTTTTTTATATGGCGAGGTCAAACTATGATTTAAAATGCATTTAGTGAATCACATTGCTTGCCTAAAGGTTTTTTTAGTCAAAAAGACTTAAAAAATATCTTAAAACGACTAATAGCTTACCACTCGACGAGATTTCAAATGAAAATGTAGCCACAGTATTGAAAAAAAAAGTAAAACGAACAAACATAGGAGTACTTAATTATGTCGCTTTGGTCCACTTATTCTCTAGAACAGGGGAATAGAAAACCCCGGTTTTGTTGAGTCCAGAGTTTAGTCTGGCCTACTAGGCATCTGGCTTATACTAGTATAAGGCCTAGGCCTTTAGACCTACAAGAGTAAAATTTGAAAAATAAGGAAAGAAAAAAAAGAAATATTACTATTATTTAGTATATTTTTAAACCAATTATAAATATCACTAAATTGACTTTTGAACATTTTAAAATAATAATTATTATTATGTGTTTACAAAAAATAATTAATTATCTAGTAATATGACGACCTCTGTGGCGCAGTGGGCGAAGGTCCGCCTGAGACGCAGAAGGTTGCGGGTTCAATTCCCGCCACGGGACAAAATATGTTTGTATGTGCAAATATTTGTCTCAGGTCTGGGTGTTTGCTATGTATATTATGTATGTATTTACAAAAAATATAAATATAAGTAGAATATCAGTCATGTAGTTCCCATAATACAAGCTCTGCTTAGTTTGGGGCTAGATGATGCTGTGTGAAAAATGTCCAGAATTATTATTATTACACTTCATTTATTGTATAATCTCGCTTAAATATTTTTTTCACTACAAATTCAATATAAAATACATCAAAACATATTAAAAAACATATAAAAACGGAGAACCACAAACCGCGGGGCAGAACCCAAGCGGTCGGTGGCTAGGGATGCAGAGAGAGGAACCTCCTGACGATGCGCGCCGAGTCCAGGAACACCGCCTTCTGAATCTGACCCTTGATCCAGCAACCTAGCGAAAATCTCTTACGGTGTTGGTCGAGGCTCTTCGCTATCAGTCCGTTCACTGACACGACTATCGGAACGATAATCGTCGAATCCACATCCCACATGGTAGTAATCTCGTGGGCCAAGTCTAGGTACTTACTAAGCTTGTCCATCTCGGCCTTCACAAGATTAGCATCATGTGGGATAGTGACGTCGACGAGTATCGTTTGGCACTCCAACCGGTCTACCAGTACGATATCAGGCTTATTGGCTGCAATAGTCCTGTCCGTGATGATAGATTATTATTATTATTATACAGGAAAGTACGAGAGAGCCAAGTATCAATCTATGAGGATGAGCCCTGTTTTGAAGTCGCGAGGTCCGAGGTTCAACCTTGATACAGAAATAAGTTTGAATCGGAGCATTCACCATTGTAGAGACGATGGAACAAACCGGTGGCTCCAGCGTGCTGGTAAGTTTGGTGTCATCGATGATTCTAACGGCTCTTCGTTGGAGGTAATCAAATCGAAGCAGCTGATGCTTAGTAACAGCCAGGAGGCGCGGAATTTTGGAAAAAAAAATCCCGACATATATTTCCATCATCTATTACTGCGCCTCCTAGTGACTTGCAGCAATAAAACCTATCTAAAAACCCTCATTGATGACATACCAATAAAGTACAAATCCCCACAATTTGAAGAAAGTAACAGACACAAACAAACACACAAACTAACAACATCTAATAGCAAACGCATAATTATATGGGCTGCTTATTTCACGGATAAAGAAAGTAACGGACACAAACAAACATACAAACTAACAACATCTAATAGCAAACGCATAATTATATGGGCTGCTTATTTCACGGATAAAAAATATACTCGTTGTTTTATCTACTAGTAAATAGTACACGCTCGTTTTCAACACGCTTATATTAGCTTCACTTGTAAATAACTACTCATAAATAACAAACATACAATGTAATCAAATCTTGGAAGTCAACTTCAAAGTCGTATCGAAATGAAACTTTATATATATATATGTAGTTTCGATGACTATACTATAATTTGATATCTAGGAGCTGATCTGATGGTGGAGCCTGGATGTGGATTGTGGAACTCTTCGGCGGCTACTAGAAAACCCCACGAATTTGGACTCATATGATTTGGAGTCCGATAGATTGGGTTAGATAAAGAGAGTCTGATGATGAAGCCTGGAGGTGGATAGTGAAATTATATTTTTATAATTCTTAGTGCGTGATAAAACCGTGTTTTTTTTTTTTAACAAATTGTATTTCTTCTTTCTAAGTCTGCATGCTATGACCGATGAACGATTTCTTCAAACGATGTTTGGTTTCTCGGATGGTGAAGGGTCCAAAACGAGTCGTCGATTTCCTAATCCTTATGTTGCTATGTGATGAGCAATTATTTTCTTCAGGGATATTTAGGTCTAGAAGTACAAACGGGGGTTGGCTTTTGGCTTTGAGGACCTACCTCAAAGCCAAAAGCCAAGAATTCAATATCGACCGTTGTCTATGTTGAGAAACACCTATGCCTATATCCTTCAGAGATGTCGGGTTGCAGCGGAGTGGGGTGTTCTGGGGGTGGGTCCAATGGCGGCTACAGATTTGTTGGCATTTGAAAGACATACGCTTAAATTAAAAATTTAAGCGTATGTTAACAAAACAGAAGACAAATGGAAAACAGCTATCAGGAAGTAGTCGTATGGCGCTCGTCTTTTGTTTTTGTGGCAAAGTTTAATTAAATTTTAATGTACATTTTGTTGCTGATCATTGAAATAAATAAATAAATATTTCTCGAAGGAGAAAGTGCGATTCCCAACTCGTGTGTTAACAAATTATACACTCGTTGGTAATCGTTCACTTTCTTCCCTTGGTGAACAATATACTATTATAATTATGTTTGTCTGTTACTATCTCTGCCCTGCAATCATGTAACTTCGGTCGACAAATTTATCATATCGATAACTAATTTAATCAATCGAATTTTATCTACAACCGCTAGCACAGAACTAGTCTCGATATATTTTATCGAGTGATTTTCTTGTCGATAGTTTATCGATCATAAAGCTGGCCACGCGAAATAAAAGCGTTTTAATGCGAAAAAGTTTTATGAAAATGTCTCCTTCTAGATCCAGAGGATCAGTGGCACCTCGTAACGCCACCTGATAATCCTCTGGCCTCCCTCACGCACCCTTCTCTCAGCGTCAACTAGAATAATGTGTCCATAATCATTTTTTTCGCTTTATCTACAAATTACCGATATTTTATCGGTAATTTATATAAAATTATATTTAAAAATTTAAATATCGGTTAATTTTATTGATCATTACGATATTTTATAGGGTTTTGGAAAGCGAACAAATTTCAAAAATAAGATCATAAGAAATGAACAACGATTTTCAATGAAATTCGATAAATATGGTATAATTTCTCAAATTGATCAATCTGTCGCTAAACTAAGTTCCATGCTACCGATCTCGACAAATTACGACAAAATCCCATTTTATCGACAATTAATGTCGTATTTTATTTATCGATACAACTATACTCGGGCCCGAACGACATATCAGATTGAAATGTGTTTGCTTGCAATCAATTTGTCATCAAGGATGAATTTTAGATATCAAATGAAATACGAAATATGTTTATTGATATCTCAAACAGAAATCGTAGGTACATAATATTTTATCGCTAGATAGTAGGTAAGTAAATTAAATTTCATAATTTTAATGAAACAGTAGTAGTCGTAGTTTAGTCAGGGGGGGTAGGCAGAGACCAAGGATTCCCACTTGCTACGATCCTGTCGCTTCATTCATCATCGTCATCATCAACCTATATTAGTCCACTGCTCGACATAGGCCTCCCCTAATGACTGCCATAGCGCCCTGTCTTCAGCTTGCCGCATCCAGCATCTGCCTAGTCTTTCGCAGATCGTCATCCCACCTGGCCGGAGGACGTCCTACACTACGTTTGCCGAGTCGCGGTCTCCACTCAAGAACACGTTTACCCCAGCGGTTATCGGTTCTTCGCGAGATATGACCGGCCCACTGCCACTTCAGCTTACTAATTCGTTGAGCTATGTCGATAACTTTGGTTCTCTGACGGATGTATTCGTTACGAATCTTATCCTTCAGAGAGACTCCGAGCATAGCTCTTTCCATAGCTCGCTGAGCGACTTTAAACTGGTGGACCAGCCCTATCGTGAGTGTCCACGTCTCTGCACCGTAGGTCATGACGGGTAGGACGCACTGATTGAAAACTTTCGCTTCATTCATTCTCATCAAATTCTTCATAGAAGCTCGGCGGTTTAGTGTACTTCTGATCTGGTCTTTCTCTAAAATGTCTCCAATTTGGTCAGAGTATGTTCGCCGAGGCCTTTCTCTTCCAACTATCCCATTCACGCTCGCTTTGTATACTTGTTTTGTTAATCTTCTTTCATCCATCCTTTCTATACGCCCAAACCATCTCAACATACCTTTCTCAACTCTCGTTACTACATCTTCATTCACTCCACACTGTTTTAACATGCTGTTCCTCACTCTATCACCCAAAGTTACACCAGACATACTTCTCAGCTTGCAAGATTTGACTTAAACAAACAAAGTAACATACAATTATTGCAAGTTAGACAAAACCTTGTAAAAACAACAACTTTGGCGGAACACTACTTTGGCTTTCAAATAAGCTCTATATTTAAGAGTGGACTTTATATGACTATGGTTTCAATGCTGCTTCATATAATAATATCTTAAAATTTGGTTCAAATGAAAATACATCAAACGAATTTGGCATTTCATCCAAATAATTAGAGAGAGGAATCACAAGTTTAGCAACTTTAAAGTCAAATTTATCTTTTTTTTTATTTAAATCCAAATACGTTCCTGGAAAGTTCTTGCTGACTGATAACCCTTCCTGAGGATCCACGTCTCTTCCTCTGTTAAAATCCACGTCTCCATAAACTTGGTAGATAGCTGAAGACGTGTTTCTCTGCTATGGGTGTAAAATGACACTTTCAAACCAAATACGTTTTTAGTTTTCTTGTTGATGTCGGGAATTCGGCTAGTTTCAATTTTGCAATACAAACGTATTGTCCTATATCCTCGCTGGATTATCTATACTAATATTATAAAGAGGAAAGATTTGTTTCTATGTTTGTTTGTATCGAATAGGCTCCGAAACTACTGGACCGATTTTAACAATTTTTTTACAAAATCAAAGCTAGAAATTATCAGGGAGTAACATAGGCTATAATTTATTTTCAAAAAAATAGAGACCCTTAAGAAAATTGCAATAATGTAACCCAAAGTAGCAAAATTTTTGCCTATATATTAATTCATTATTGAAGCGTGCGCTGGTAAAACTATTGATTATACATAAAAATGATGTACTTTATGATTAAAGTACTCATTATTAAAGTACCTACAAAAAAGTCCGCGAGGGCATATATCTAATTATCATAGTTAAGTCACAATAGCAGCTTTTGTGCTCTAAAATTTAATTAGATCGCCGATAGAAACAAAAGTTGGTTACATTCGTATCGTAGTATTAATTCTTATTCAAATAAATAGTTTTATCATCAAGGATATTTATGTTGCAGTAAAATACGTTTTAATTCATTTGAATCGGAGATTTAATTTGAAAGTTATCACGAGTATAAAATCGAAACCTACGCGGGTGAAACCGCGGGGCGCAGCTAGTTATACTATAAAGTAATTGTTTTTGAAGTTGTAAAGATAACGGCAACTGACATGTCTCTTCGTATTGTTATTTTTGATAAAATAAAATAATGAAGCAAAAAAAATATATTTTCTTGTTTATACGCGCTAACATCTGGAACTACCAGTCGGATTTAAAAAAAAATGTATTCGTTTGTCCAATTCATGAGGAAGCTAATTAATATCACGCACCCTTAGAAGTCGAGAAAAAGAAGTAATCGTGCGGTAGCGCGTAGTGGCACAGCAAGTTTTAATAAGATTAGTTTTGCAAAAACGTTTCACTTGTAGAATGCTTCTCGCTCGTTTATTATATGTATGTTTAATAACCCAAGACCTAAGGATTAGCCTGTATATGCCATTTAACACTCGAGGTTATTAGTTTGTTTATGTGTGTGTTTGTCTGTTTTCAAACGGCCAAAGGCGGCTGCAGCCGTTGCTTTTTGCTTTTTGGAAGAATTTCGTTTCATCTTTCAACACTGAAAATTAACAATACACATTCAACCACACATAAAGAGCTACGGAAGATTTTATACCACTAAAGTGGCAATAAAATATACGGCCCGCCTGTTAGTAAGCGGTTACCGTAACCTATGGAAGCTTATAACAAGAGAGGTATCGCGCGTTGCCGGCCCTGAGACAACGGGTGGAAAGACTCATGTACCTGTAATTAGTGGTTGGTCCTCAGCACGTGTGGCACCACTTTTGTAGCTACACACTTTCTTGAAACGAGGCCTCACTCTTTCCGTTTGGACGAGCTAGCACACCTGCACACCAACACAGTTGCACAATCGCGCGAGGCGCGATCGTGTTGGCTCGCACATAGCACTCCACTCCATTACCACACCACACAATACGCACAGTGCACACTGTGTTCCCAAGACTGCCGCACTCAACTACGTTCAGAAACTGCCTCGCTGCCTCGCCTCAATTGTGGTACCACAGTGTGCTGGCTCAGTTATAAAACTGAGCCCCTCGCACGATCCTCGTTTTCAAACAGTGTGCTACCCATGATTACCTGTAATTACACCGGAACACATACCCTTCAAACAGGTACATTAGAGCTTGACGGCAGAAATAGAACAGTAAAGTCTTCCCCAAAATGGCAATGTTCCATTGCCTCGCTATAAATTAAATTTATATATTAACTTGCCTGGAAACTCCTTTTTATTCAATGTTCCTTCTTCAAAGTCCATGTGCAATGTGCATCCCTTCATCTCCCATCTTGCTTTTCCTAAACTTGTAAAAAGATGTTTATTATACTACTCTGCCTATGTGAATGAGTCCGATTGTGAAGTGATTCGATTAAATTTTCCTCATTACGCTTTTAAATAGAATTTCATATTGAATTGATTTATTTAACATTTAACATATTTATTTATGTGTTTTCTTCTTTATAACTTTTTAGGATCGGGTTCTTACCTTTAGGGACTGCGTAGAAAATACTTAGACTACGGGGCCCTAGAGACACTTTCAAAATTAATATCATTTTAATCTACCTAGTCATTAGACAGATACGCGTGCTCGTTTACAGTACGCTTAGGCAAAAAGCATTACATTCCAATATGTGTTCGGAGATAAACGATAACAGATAAACCCACTAAGAAGATCTTATGACAAACGCGTAAACGAATTCACGGGAAATAAAAAAAACGAGTTATTTCAAAATAAACCATCGTATATTATAAATAACAGACATTTTACATCAATCATTCAATAGACTTTATACCTTATCACTTGTTCCTTTTCTAGCAAAACCGTGTATTATCTGTATCTCTCTTCACTTTTTTTACTTGTTTGCTTACTAGTAAATACTTTTCGACAGTGCTTGGGTTCTGTGGTGTGGTTGGGTTCTCGGATGGTTGAGGGTCCAAAGGCGGTTGCAGGTTCGTCGGCTGCTGGTAGACTGTTGCTTCATTTTTCAGGACTGAGAGTGAATAATACACTGTTAGGTTTTGCTTTGACTGATACTAAAGTACTTTTTTATGCAACTAACGTGGCCAACAAGCATATGACTTACCTTTTGGTAAGCGGTTACCGTAACCTATGGATGATTGTCATACCAGAGGTATCATTCGCCCGTTGCTGACCCTGAGCTGAGACATAACGGGTGAAAAGTCTCATGTGCTTGTAATTTCACCAATATCCTTCAAACCGGAATCTTACTTCCTACTAATATTATAAACGTGAAAGTTTGTGAGAATGTTTGTTCCTCTTTCACACAAAAACTACAGATGGGATTTTGATGAAACTCTACAGTAATACAGCTTATACATCAGAATAGCACATAGGCTACTTTTTATCCGGGTGCCACGCGGGCGAAACCGTGGGCAGAAGCTTGTAAGTTATAAATAAATAATGCTGGACATATTTCACACAGCATCATCTAGCCCCAAGCTAAGCAGAGCTTGTATTATGGATACTACATGACTGAATAAGAACTTTTTTTGTAAATACATACATAGAATACACCCAGACCCGAGACAAATATTTGCAAATCATACAAACATTAGTCTCGCTGCGGAAATCGAACCCGCAACCTTTTGCTTCTCAGGCGGGCCTTCACCCACTACGCCAGAGAAGTCATCAATCCACCTAGTAGTAGAACCGTCAGAAACTCGAAACAAACAGATAAATTATGAATAGTTACACAAACCATGATAGGAAGTGAAGTGAAGTGAAATTTTTAATTGATTTAAGCCTACGAAATAACTTTTCCTACCTACCCTTACGGTGCCTACCTAAACTACGAGTAAGTGAGAAAAGAAGAGCAATTATATAATATGCCTACCTACTTTGAGAAGAGAGGAGATCAGCCTAGAACTGAAAATAATAATATTAATCTTCCCAAGTCATCGCCCAGTGGTAAGCTAACTTGCTAACTTTCATGTTCTGCAATCATGCGATATTCAACGTATTGTCAAATAAGACATGAAAGCTCTTCAAGAGATGCTTCTTTAAAAAAAAATTATGCAACATTTTTGACATGTACATAGGCAAATGCTAATAAATATTTACTTTCAGCTTATCTTTTATTTCGTTTCAATTATGGCACCTCTGCTATTCTATAAAACCACCAATTAATTACAGATCTTTAGGCTTATTTGGCTTAAAAACACTTGAAGAACTCACTCCCCTTACCTGGCAATTTTTTTCTGTCAATAAACGCTCCTGATGGATCCATGTCTCTTTTGTCTTCTTCAGCTATTTCTTTTTCTGACTTAAAACGTGTTCGAATACCAAAGACGTGAATTCGTATCTGGCCGTAAATTGACACTGTCGATACATTTTTAACCAGGTGACAGTGTGAAAGGGACTTCCCCATCTGTCATATCGTTGATGAGTAATACTTTCAGTGGCTGATATGCTAATCATTCTTTAGCTTCATGGTCAACTTCCAGATTTTTTGTGTGTTTGAATCCAATAGATTTTGTCCAATTACTATAGTTTCATGAGCGGAAACGGTGAAAACAACACATAGAAAAAAAAACGGCTGTGGCAAATAAGTTTACGGCGTTTCCTGTAGGAAAACTAACAAGTTAGTTTAGGAATTGGTGAATCTGTCAATAATTTATTTTTAACTACCGACGCAAACACCTCTGTGACGACGACCTCTGTGGCGCAGTGGACGAAGGTCCGCCTGGGACGCAGAAGGTTGCGGGTTCAATTCCCGCCACGTGACAAATATTTGTATCTGCAAATATTTGAATCAGGTCTGGGTGTTTTCTATGTATATTATGTATGTATTTACAAAAAAAAATGTATATAAGTAGTATATCAGTCATGTAGTTCCCATAATACAAGCTCTGCTTAGTTTGGGGCTGGATGATGCTGTGTGAAAATGTCCAGCATTATTTATTTATTTATTTATTAAACAGTTGTTTGTATCGTTATAAGTTGATATATACAAAATTATTAGTTTCTTCATTATGTTATAAATTTAACGGTTGTCCAAGTGGTATCGTAGCTCCCAAATGAATGAACCGATTTTAATTTAGTTTTATTTTGTTTGCAATGTTCTTGACTTGATCCAGAGCGAATCTGATCATCAACTCTTTTGTCTATTAGGATTTATTTACAAAATGGCTAATTATATAGGAATGTGTTCACTAATTAGCGCTGCAATAGACGTACAATATACAAGACGCGGTTTACAATTTTGCAAAAGTATACTTATTGTTTAGAAAGAGCTGTTTTTAATATAGTCATTATAAACAAAATTTAGTCCGTTAAGCCAAAGTTTCACACTGTCCAGTCGCAAGTATTCCGAGCGTAGTTCCAGCATTATGAGGCGCGGCCGCCTAAAGCCTCAAGTGTGGGGAACTTCCCCTTAACTTTGTGCTGGGTGTGACCATGTCGTCACTGTTGATAATTCTGTTGATAAATGTATTGAAAATTCGCTTTGTCCTCCGACCTTGATCGCGTATCACCAGGATAAAGTAAATAAAAAATACCTAACTAAAAGTAGCCTAACTGATGAGATAACAAACTATATAAACGTTGCTTTAATTTCATTAGTAACTCGTAGAGTATTTTTAAAAATTCTTAATACTGTTGCGCAATTTCTTCAAATGGCTTCAACGATGAGTGGAAAATATCATACTAATCCTATCCTACAAATATTATAAACGCGAAAGTTTGTGAAGATGGATGTTACTCTTTCATGCAAAAACTATGGAACGGATTTTAATTAAACTTTACAGTAATATAGCTTATTCATCAGTATAACACATAGCCTACTTTTTATCCGGATAAAAAATACCCGGTAGCCGGGTACCGCGCGAACGAAGCCGTGAGCAGAAGCTAGTATATAATAGTCCCTCATATCCACGATATCTAGAATCCTAGTATGGTGTCTATTGTGAGTTTCATCTCTTTAGTCGACACCGATGGTGTGGTGATAAGAGGGCTGACTCTTTTCTCTCTCCAATGATTTATTTGGCCATTCAGCGAGAAAATGACAGTATTCCTATTTATTTATTTATATTTTATTATTATTAGTATATTTATTTAAATATCAAAGACCATATAGAAATTTCAACGAATGAACCACGTTCATTCGTTGACATTTTATTCGTTTTAACATTTTAAAGAGAATTCACGTTGATTTTTGGCCGGACCCGAAATACGGAAACACGTTGATTCCTCTAAATTTTTCAACCTCTTATTCACCGCCCTCTCCGATCACTCTTTAGAAAAACGGAATGGAATTAGCATTAATTTCGTCCAAGTTAGATGATACCGTCACGTAGTCTACCAATTTAACACTCAATTTGTTTCGAGAAACGTGAAAAGGGTGAAAAAAGTATTGAAGGAACCAATTTTAACCGGCCAATTGGCTGTTTGAAAGGGTCTTCTTCTAAATGATTGATATTGGTATATTAATGCGAATTGCTGGGTTGAGAGTTCCTGAGTCTTTCAAACAGAACAGGCAAATCCACTTAAAAAATATTCCTTTCATAAAAAGAAGATTGGTCAAAATAAAGATTATTCCTGACTCTTCTGAATTCAAGGAGCAGCCTAGAAGTTTTGAGAAAGAGCCTAACTAGAAGGTATACCTAATCATCATCATCAGACAATATGCTGATGAGTTGCATCATATAGATTATTTATGTAGGTATATGTATTCATGTATGTATGTATGTATGTATAAGTATATGTTTTATCTAATTATTCATCACTTGGTATGTTTGTATTGTCTATACACCACCGTCCTGTATCGTTCATGTAAATTCCTGTCCATCCAAAGGTTGTCTGGAAGAGATCGCTGTAAGTGATAAGACCGCCCATTGTACTCCCGCGATTAGCTTGTAATTTGCTCCGTTTGAATTTGTAAGCAACATAATATTAAGTGGTGTACAATAAAGAGTTATCTATCTATCTATTGCTTGTCATAGACATCCCTTTAAAAGTTTCAAGACGAAAGATGTTGGGCCACCTAACTTCCCACAATCTTTAAGATAGGGTTGTCTTGGGTGTGGTCACCATTCTCCAGGTTTTGTCGGTTCTGTAAATCGATTATGACTGGCTCAATACCACTCTAACTTTTTATATCTAAGAGGAAACATTTAAACCTTTTAACACGCAATAGTCACATAATTAAGGTCAGGACCCCACACTTGCATTCCCTGTATAGTAAGCATCAAGTACTATGAGTACCTCGGTACCACACAATCCATATCCAAAACAAATTTCTGCAGAACATGCAAATGTTTGTTCTGCAGCGGAAAAAAACTCGCAGCAGTCGCTTCGCAGCCTACTCGCCCGCCGAGCCATCGACTTCGTCAACTCTAACATAACCAGTTAAGTGTTGAAGACGTGTTTTCAATACCACTCTAACTTGCTATATCTAGTAAAACTCACTTTACTAGATATAGCAAGCACTTTCGGGAGCACGGAAGATGAACAATTAATTACTTTTTCTCTTCAACTTCCCCTCTCACTGATGCCACTATCAATTAATATTTATGTGTTTTATTTGTTTAAGTCTATTTTCAATATTTTATATATTATTATTAAGTATATTAAATATATTATTCTTATACGTATCTTGTAATATATATATACAAGATACGATATATATATATATATATATATATATATATATATATATTGTAGTGTATGTACATTGTACTAGACACGCCACACCATCTTTTTGCACGCCCAGGATGACTGGTAGAGAATGCTTTAGCATTAAGTCCTCCTAGCACTTCATTGTTTTGTGTGAAAGTATTAAATAAATAAATAAAAATTGATTTATTCAATAAAATCACAGTAATCACTTTGAAACGTCAGTTTTTATCTACTGCCTGTTCCTCCGCGACCAAGCCAGGAAAGAAAGGCAAGAAAACAAGGCTGGTTATTCTTTTTAATGATCCTTTTACAAAACAATAGGTTCGAGTTGGAGTTTATCGATCAAAAAATATGAACACATTAAGTTGCATATTAGGTAAATAATAAAGCACCGGTTATTAAGTAAAGCACTTAATTACCAAGTTGTATTTCGGTCAAGTTTCCTGCCCACAGTAATTTCACAAAGACATGAGTTGCTCCATTCAAATATCAGGCACAAACTTCGCACCTCGTGTGGACGGCCACAGATGAGATTACAGTTTAGCAAGTTATGCTCGAAGTAACTTCATCAAAGCATCATCTTTGAAAGGATACTGGACAATATATCTACTTCAACACAAGCAAGTTAATTCTTTGAATTATAAATATTGTTTGCCTTTAACAAATTGGAGGACGTCTTGAAATCTAAAATCCCTCAATGCCTGAAGACCAAGGTGTTCTACCCATACTTACGTATGGATCTGAGACATGGCCGCTAACAAAGGAACACATGCATAAATTAGAGTAACACAACGGGCAATGGAGCGCGCTATGCTCGGAATTTCACTTCTGTATCACATACCCAACGTCGAGATTCGACTACATACTAAGGTTGTGGACGTGGGTCTGCGCATCGCAAAGCTGAAATGGAGATGGGCAGGACACTTGGCTAGAAGGGACGATAGCTGATAGACGAAGGCAATTACCGAATGGTGGCCAAGAGAGGCTCGGCGACCGAGAGGCAGACCACCCGCCCGATGGTCGAATGACATCGTCAGCGTGGCCGGGAATCAGTGGATCGCAAGGGATAGAATCGCGTTATAAAGAGGAGGCCTATACCCAACAGTGGGTGCAGAAGGGTGAACTGATGGTGATGATTGATATTCTGGGCGTGAACGTAATTGCGAGTGGGATAGTTGTAAGAGGAAGGCCTCGAAGAACTTACTCTGACCAAACTGGGGACTTTCTGAGTACACTAACGACGAGCTTGAATGAAGAATGTGATGAGGATAAATGAAGCTAAATAGGTATGCCTAGTGGGCTGTACCTTGTCATACCTATTAAGCTAGTGCCTAAAGTCAGGGAACAGCCTAGTGGGCTGTACCCTGACTTCCGATCCGGCGGTTGTGGGTTTGAAACCGGTTGTGCGCCAATGGATTTTTCCACTCGAAAAAATGCTAAAACATACAACAAAAATGTTAGTGACAAAACCGATTACGTTTTAGTAAACCAATAAACAGTTCGTAGGTAGTATTTTTCGCGACACTTTTGAGCTAAAAACATATCATAGTGCCAATATCGTTTAAGAGTGGAATCGCATTTTCTGTAAAAAAAAAGTTATTCTCTGTATTTTTATTTCTGGTCTTTGTCACACAGCGTCTAGCTCCAAAGTCAGCAGAGCTTGTATTATGGGAACTACATGACTGATCTACTTATACGTCCTACTAATATTATAAAGCTGAAAGTTAGTGAGGATGTTTGTTCCTCTTTCACGCAAAAACTACTTAACGGGTTTCGATGAAACTTTACAGTAATATAGCTTATACAATAGAATAACACATAGGCTACTTTTTATCCGGGTACCAAGCGGGCGAAGCCGTGGGCAGAAGATTTTTTTTTATAAATAAATGCACATATATACCCGAGACAAATGTTCACAGCTACAAACATTTGTCCGCGGCGGGAAACTAACCCACAACCTTCTGCGTCTCAGGCGGGCCTTCGCCCACTACGCCACAGAGGTTCATACTTCGTTCATACTACATACATTATTATGTAGAATGATAATATTAGTCTATATTACATAATGTTATTAGTTTATTAGATACAATGTCAAAAAAAGAATATAATATTTTTCGAATATTTATATTTAGAAGATTTATCCAAAGATTTTTTTTTATGGCCAACGTGGTATACAAGTATACAACGGTATATACGGTTATTATAGTCTATGGACACTATTGCAAAAACGCACGTTGGCGACCCTTTAAAAATCTCAAAAAGCTTATTTTAAGATCCTCACTAGTAAACACATTATAGTTTTTTAAATTTATTTATCTGCATTTTAAATTATGTACTATCTACTCGAAACGCAATCAGTGATAGTGAAGATTTGATAACGCCACCAGAATTAAAAGAAACCGTCCAAGCAGTTATTGAAAGCCTATTGGCAGAGAAATCCAGAAATAAATTTAACAAAACGTATTTTTTTTAATGCACTTTGTATAACTCTGAAGAATGTGCGATTCCCAACTCGTGTGAATTAGGAACACTCTTTGATAAAACTCATCGAGCAGTTAAGCCCGTGAGGCGTCCATACTGTTCTTTAAACACATCTGTCTTTTAGGACTGATGTTGGCAAACGTGGACGATCGTCACTTGCGTGCGTCTTGTTACTTTGTGTTTAAAAATACAGTGACCAAGATAACGATGACCAACTGCTCAATTAAATGGTGTGGTAAAAATATCCGATCTTCTAAGTACGAATCAGAGCACAGCAGGCGACTCGTACGACAGTTGACAGAATGGTTTCCTAGCAAATTATCAAACATTCCGTCTCTTGGGGCTGTCTACTCTATGGTAAAACTATACACACGTTGGTAATCGGTCAATTTCTCCTCTCAGTAAACAATGTACTATTGTTTAGGCAGTCCATCTATGAATAAAACCTCTTCATCAGTTCTAGGTTCGTCTACTAAACCAGCGTTCGGATGTATATACCTTTTTCGTAAACGGCTTGGAACGACGGTAGCAAAACGGGTTTGAATCTGAAGCACGGCTAGAGTTTCAGAGAGAGGGAATTCTACAATCGGCTGCAGTTTCGACGGTTTCCGGAAGTCTTCAAACAGAGCATTTGCCGTATATTCTTCAGTGATGTATGGGTTGTGTGGCGACGCTGGGTTCTCGACTGGAAAGTCTAAAGGAGGAGGCAGGTTCGTCGATTGCTGGAAGACTGCTTCAATTTCCGAGTCTGAAAGTAGTCGATAAAACAATAAGGTGAGTCTAGGAGCCAGATAATCACAATTTCAACTTAGCGAGAGTAAAAAAACAAAACCGTTTTTTTAAAGAGAAAACACGTAGAAGAAATTTCACATTATGTTTCACTTTTTAGAAACAGAGCTATAGTCTGTGCGAACGCTGTTCGTGTTAATATTACTCTCAAAGCGTGTTTAGGGAATGTTGCCTATAATCAATAGTAAGTTCGACCTGTTGGTAAGCGGTTACTATAACGTTATGGGCGCTTGCAATACCAGAGGTATTTCTCGCGCGATGTCGACCCTGAGATGTAATGATGAAAAGTCTCATATGCATGTAATTTCACCGGCATCAATACCCTTTCGGAACACAGCATAGCGAGCATTACTGTTTGGCTACTCCAACCTTAGTTGGTCCTTTTCTTTTTAACCATATTAGGATTGGTTGACGTAAAAAACTGTTTTTGTGTAAATTGCTCACTGTCTTGCTATCTGTACTTTTTTAATATCTGCGAATGTAGGTCACAGATATCTCTGAAAAATTTGGGAAAATAAGATCGATTTCCTGTGATCAAAAGGGTTAAGTTATGCTTACCGCATTCTGATTCTGAATCCGGTTCTGTACTATATCGCAATATTGATTTTCTAAGTACCAATGCACTATTTAGTGTATCAATGCTTGGGTACGGAGGTGGGATCGGGTCCAAGGGCGGCTTCAGGTTCGTCGGCTGCTCGTATATTTTCTCATCATTTTTCAGGACTGAAAGTAAACAATATTTATTAAACTTTTTATTGAAGTATCTTTGACCCTTGGATTCAGTTGCGTAGTTAGACCCGGATTAAAATAGAAGTTTCGCTGTTCAGAATCATTAAACATACTTGGAGTATAATTATACAAGGTGCCCCAAAACATGTAAACCGTGAACAAGTTCTCCTGAAGTTGAATGTACAAAGTTTTATATTCAGGAAAATCAGACTACAACAGAATACTGTACCTATATGCGTTTATCATTAGATATTTGTTTGTAGGTCTGTTATCATTTATCTCCAAAACGACTTACAGGATTGTGATGGGGTTTTTGCTATAGATTTGTATGTCTTCAAGGATGGTTCTTGAATAGGATTAATTGCCACAAGTCACTAAAAGACGCTACAATCGACGTTGTAAATATAATTCGGTACAATCGTGTTGTAAATATACGTCGGGGATTTTTAAATTAATTATTTTGAAAGGAACATAGCGAGTAATCGGCTTCGGCGCAAGAGGTGTAGATTCAAGTTCCGCTGCGGAACAAATGTTTGCAAGTTCTACAGATATTTGTTCTGGGACTGGATGTTGTGGTACCATGATATTCGTAGATACAGGGAACATAGTTCTGTGGGGTCAGAACTATGTTTGTTCAGTGTCGCGAGTGATATTTATGATATATGTGAGCTGATACACCCGGAGGTGCTGGCGGCGCGGCGCTGCGGCTCCGCGCGCCGCCGCCCCGCCATGCTTGAGGTGCCTAACTGTAGGACCAATCTACTTAAGAGGCCTGCGCGCTGGATAAATTGCCCATACAAACGTAATACCATAGTCATTTGTAATTAGAGCTTATTTCCGCCATATTATGTTATTATTTGCATTCGAATACTATTTATCTACGTACCTTGCTATATATTTTTTCAAAATACTTACCTAAAATGAAATGTAAAAGAATCGCATTTTGGATATTTTTACGTCATACATGACATGTTTTCTTCTTATTTGTTTCGTAATAAAAACAACAATACCTTACGTATTGTTTGGTTAGGTACATAGATTATATTGTCTTGTTACAGAATAACAACATAATGTGAAAAATACAAGAAGTTTTCATTCATTTTTTTTGGTATTACGGAACATCACCAAATTTATAACAAATTCTGAACGGGTTATATTGCTATCGCGCAAGCACGGGCGGACCTGACTCAATCAAAAAGAGATATCTATATTTTTGGACGCGGTTCGAATTTAAGGTTATAAGCGCTGTACGCCGGATCCTTAAGTTTGCCCCCATGTCACTCGCTATCTATCTGCTCAATATCTTGTCTGCGAACAGCGTGGATATTTTTTTACAATAAACTGCCGAAACTCCTGCAAATAGTACAGGTAGCAATAGAAACCATAGATTAATATACCTATCTTATATTATAAACCTACTTACACATATCATCGCTTTAGGGTTCAAACAAAAACCTGTAATGTAAAGTATTCTGAATAAATAAATAATAAATTATTTATCTGTAAAAATGGCAACACTAGAGGCATAAAGGCCCGCGAAAAAAAAGACCACATTCATGCGAACTTTGACAACTTCTTGACAAATTCTCACCACCGAGTCAGATTGACCAGACCCTTAAACGCGCGTTGCCCACCATTTAGAACACCATTTCTGAAGAACCTTATACTGTAGTCGCTTATGATTCAATGCTATAAATTACTTTTAAAACACTCAAAACAATTACCTGTAAACGATTTTGTGTCGCATTGTTTAGGAATCATGCCTCTTTTTAACACTTTTTTCTAAACTTGGTCACAATTGTAGACGTGAATCTGATCTAGCTTTGAAATAACACTGAGCTTTGTTTTACATTTATGAAAATATTTGCCTTATATTTGTTTATAAATAGAATTTACTCACGATTTTATATGTTGTTTAGTTCAGGGTTCTGTGTGTAAAAAGGTGCCAACGGGACCCTATTACTAAGGCCAAGGCTGTCCGTCTGTCTGTTGGTCTCACGTTGATACCTTGATACCTCGGTGGCGTGACGGACGAGTAGCCAACTACAAAGCAAGTGGTGCTGAGTGTTCGATTCCCGGTTCGGGACAAATGTTTGCATGTTCTGCAGATATATGTTCCTGATCTGGTTGTTGCGGTACCATGGTACTTATATTTTAGAGTCCTAGTCTGGGGTCAGGATTATGTATGTGTCTGACAGCTGTTTATTTATTTTGTTCGTTATTTTTAATTTATATTTTTTATGGTACTTAGAGAAATCAAAAAACTACAAGTAAGTTTTTAAGGTTCCGTATTTAATAAGAAACCGTCTTAGTTCCTCCATGTCCGTCAGTCTGCCTGCCTGTCTGTCCGCGGCTTAGCTCAGAGACTCTTAATAGATACAAGAAAGCTGTAATTTGGCATGGGTATATATAATAGTATATAAATCACGCCGGCAAGACGAAAAAAAAATATCGTTTAAATTCCATCTAAAATTACTTAGATGAAGTGGTTAGTTGTGTAAAACAGAAATATAAGTTTATAAAAAACTACGGAACCCTATACACTGCGCTTGATCCGACGTACATTTGGTCTGTTTTTATTTTTTATGTTTGTATTATCTGTGTGTACAAGCTTGCCTTTGCACACGTATTATTATATATTAAAATCTCTAAAGGCCAAAAAGAGTTTTCTTTCAGCAAACTAGGATAGGGAAAGCTATCCCTTACCTTTCAGATAAAGAACCCTAAAAACAGATCATCAGTTCGGAAGCTACAATGCCTCAGACAAAAATAAATAGACAGGCAAACACACAAAGGCTTCATCAAACTTAAAAATCATAACAAAACAGTGGTTAAAAAAACAGAAGTCCCAAAATGATCGCAAACTGTTTCTTCTGACATATGGTAGATGGAACACAAAGAACCCACCAGCTCGTTAAACAGAAAATGGATGCGAATTGATACGAAAATAAAATCGCTAAGTGAATGGAGCCATAAATACGGCTCGAGGGATGTTTGGATTTTATTTTGCCGTAAAATTTCACCCCCTTATTGTCTAGTGTTATAGCTGTTATTGGGAAAAACATTTATCGTCAAAAAGGTCATTTTTCGATGGTCAACAAAATGTTAGTATTAAATATCGTCGGCTAGCTAACAACACCGTGTAAATCGATTTTCCTAACTTTTCAGAAGAACCAAAAAACTGTTTTATCAACTCCGTACAAGTCCACAGAATTGAAATCGCTATCGCTGAAATTAAAACTGTGATTGGTTGAAATGCAATGTTTGTATTGGTGAACAGAATCGCAGTGAAAAGATCTATCCAATGGCATAAAAATGACAAAATTGCAAAATTTCGACTTGAGCGGTGTTGTTAGCTAGCCGACGATATGTATTTCATTAACACGCTTATATATTAGCTTCCTTGTAAGTAACAAACAAACAATGTAATCAAATCTTTGAAGTCACTTATTTTAACCTATTTCTAATTCTGGTATCGAAATAAAACTTTGTATGTATGGTGTAGTTCGGATACAAAATACTATAATTTGGTATCTTGCAGCTGATCTGATGATGGAGCCAGGAGGTGGATAATAGACTTCTTTAGTGGCTACTAGTAAACCCCTCAACCCCTCGAGTTTGGGCTCATATGATTCGTTTCATCCAAAAGATTAGGCTTGGTAACGAGGACCTGATGATGGAGCCAAGACGTGTCTAGTGGAATTCATTTTTAAATTTTTTAGTTCATAATAAAAGCGAGCTTTTTGGTTTTTTTAATGTTCACATTTTTTTGTTTATGTTTGTCTGTTACGTGTAAGCTAGTGAGTGTAAACTCGTTCCGACAATTTTTGTTTCAATCTTTATAGGAACCTTCTATCGTTCTATCGTAAGTCTTTCGAAGGTCTCAGAGAGTCGCACAGTATCTTCAGAAACTCGTGTGAGTGCTACCTATTAAGAACATAATTATGAACAAAGTGTCTTCCCCTTAAATAGAGACAGTAAGAAACGTGTTAACGGACACATTCTTAGCTATACTTTATTTTATAGAACTAGGTCAGTGTTAAATTACTAATTAGCCTAACATAGGCTAGATTGTATTATTACTAGGATACATTAATTTAATTTAAGTATAAAAATGTAATCTGTACTATTAAAAAAAATATATAGAAACCCTTGAAAATTATCAACGTATTTCTGTAAGAACAAATCTTGACAGTATTCTTTCCAAGGCAACATCTCAAACCAAAGATTTTTCTACAGAGTCAACGCCTTACCTTCCCTTTTATTGGGCCGTCAATCCGCTATTTGTTGGTTTGTGGCGTTTTTATGCGTCGTCACCTGTCTGATGTGTCTTTGCACTACCCTGATTATAATACTGTTCAGCTGGATGATGATGGATTTGCGGGGTTTATGATTTCGTGGGAATATATTTTACACCGCTCCCTGACCTAAATCAGAGCTTAGCTCAGATCTCCATCTATTTCCACCCAAAATTGGTATCTATATTTAGTTACCTTTGTATTACAATATCTGTAATTATAAGGTATATAAAGGCTGATACTACGTTAAACATGATTAAATACAAATTTGTGATAGACTATCATAGAGATAAATTTGTAATAGACACAAAACTTCTAGCACAAATTATCAAGCATCTAATCCTAGATCCTTAGAATAAATGCGAAAGCATTTATTCACCCAAGAGACACATTATATAGTCCTAACCCCACACTAAGATTCTCTGTGTCGTGGGTATCAGGAACTATGAGTACCGTGGTACCACGACACCTAGACCCCATATCAGATTTAGTTTTTGAATCTTTGTAACAGTTGAACCGATTTGGATGATATTTGCGAAAAATATAGATCGTGAAGAATACCATTACTCATTATCTTTTTAGCTTAAAAAAAAATACGTTGTAACCAGCTAATGTCTTTTTTGGACAACTAAAGCAAAGACTAATGTGTCTTTTACTGAAATTTTACATCTAAATCCAATAGTTTCAATAGATGAAATCAAACATTATTGGGTCACCTAATAGGTAAACAAATTATGAAAATGACGACTTCATATACTGCGTTATAAAATAAAGCAAACGTGGGATGGACCTAGATGCTATAAAAATGAGTTTCAAAATAAGTTTGGAACTTGTACCTACCTTGTGAAAGTATTTACTGAAATATGAGCAAGTTTGTGAAGTGATCGATGAACAAAATAATATAATGGTGCTGATGCTTAATAAGTTTGTGCTTTTTAATACCATTTCTCTTCCATCAAAATTCTATCAATAAGCTAAACAAAAACAAAACAATGGATAGACAATTTGTGAGCAATATAAAGCCCACCTCGGCGAAGAAGGGCCGAAGTTATAGGACACATAAAATGCCCCATTCCCCCACTTATGCCCACTGAATTGACCACACTTTACTACCGGAAAATAGGCACACTAAAATTTTTACTGTGTCCCTTACTTTCGCAAAATTTGATAAAACTCCTCCCGATGTTAAATGGTGGAGAAGTTCTATGAATAATTCAATGAGTGGAAATCGTTTAAGGTGCGCTTTGATTTATGATGTAGATGCTAAAAGTTGGTTCTTCTTTGTAAGAGACTTGTAACTTAGGAGTTGCTAAATCTCTCGAAAAAAATAACGTATTTTTTTGCAACTAAAGTGGCCACTAACCTTACGGCCCGCCTATTGGTAAGTAGTAATCGTAGCCCATGGACAATTTCAAAACCAGAGGTTATCACTCGCGCGTTGCCGACCATGAGACGTAACGGGTGAAAATCATTTGCCTATAATTTCACCGGCACCCGGAAATTATAGGCAAATACTGTATTCAAACCGGAATATAGCCATGCGAGCAATACTGCTTGGCAATAGAAATAGGCATGGTGGCAGTACTTTCCCGGACGAGCTTTTTCACAAGGAGCTTTAATACTTCGCACTGTTACAAATGATCAAAAACTTCTTTTGATAGTGGAAGATTTTTGGCCATTTGGTCTAATGACTCAGGGCAAAAATATTAGAAAGTTAGTAGAAATAAAATAGATCTATGTCCAGCTGTGGAACTGTTGATAATGAATAAATTATATGTGAATAAATTTGCATTACTCATAAAAATTAATGTACATGAAGAAAGTTTCTCGCACGCGTTGTGGCGAAGTCATAATCGCCGTTCTATATGGGAATATTTTAAAAAGTTTTTTATAGTCTCTCGATACTTGCATTTTGAAGATGACCAATTACCTCTATGTAAATATCCTTAAGACGCTTACTTCATCATACCCCAAAGCAGTAGACTCTCAGATCAACCTCTTAATCATCCTCAGAAATCATCCTCTTAAATATTAATTCCCAAATTCACATGCTACAAATAATTTCTATTATCATGCACGCTGCCATGATATATAACTCCTTTATTTTCCCAAGAAAGTTCAGTAAAACAGACATTACTTTCGTCATATCACAGGATATTGAAGCAGTCACATCACGTGTGGCAGATTCGTCAGTACAATATGGCATCCATCTTTTCTTCAGCGCCCGACATTCGTCACTTTTATATTTATACCTATATTTACCTAGGAACGCGTAAAAGCCGATAGATAGAGTAAAAATAGAATAGAAATGTTACAAAACAAAGCAGGATTCTTAGTTCAAACTTAGTCTAGGTTAATTCTAACAAATAAGTTGTGTTAGAATCAACTTGAAACAGTTCACAGTCCTACTCAAGTTTTGCTAATTAGACTCGTACCTATGTACATTGTAAAATAATGTACATCTCGTACTTATGTGGCCGGTCGGTTCTGGAACTCGCGCTCCATCAGTATCAGTTTTTAACATTTGTGGAATATCCATAACTAGTTGTTGCCCGCAGCTTCGCCCGCGTGGTATGTTAATAAAAGTAGCATATGACCGTCTCCAGGCTTCAAACTATGTCCACCTTTTGAATGAATCGAACCAAGGATTACAATTTATACAAAGTTTAGAACTCAATTGCACACCTCCAAAGGGTAGTATTGAAAAAATAAAAAATACGTGTTTCATTATTTACTTAAATGTTTATTTGTATAGAGTTTTGAGCGAATCAAACATATTTTTTTTCATAGAAACTTTACCACCCTGTTTAACCACGTAAGGGGTCGATTTTCGAAAATAATACCTATGTGTTATTCCAGAACCTAAACTATCTACATCCCAAATTTCGTCAAAATCGGTTTAGTAGTTACGGAGATACGTAGTAACAAACATTCACACACACACACACACACAGACTTTCGCATTTATTATATTATTAAGTAGGAAGTAGGATTATCATTCGATGCTTGTACTAACAGCTAGCTACTTAATCTAGTTATGTGCTGATTATTATTGATAATACATGGAGGTGGTATTAGGTGCTAATTATGAATAAATATTAATAGTTTCAGGTAATTTGGTATCTAAATAAAACAGAAAGTTTACAATGCGATGTTTAGTTTAAATTTCTACATTTTTCTTCAAATTTTCTAATGAATTCATAAAAAATAAAAACAATATTATTTTCCACTTGGTATAAGACCTGCCTCTATAACCACCTCTCACTACGCTCAAAGGTTTGGTGGAAGAAAACTCTTTTTAGGATTAAGCTCGCCTTTTTACATATCCTGTTAATGTTATTATTTTGGGTACAAATCTATACTTCCTACTAACGCGAAAGTTTGTGAGGATGGATGTTTGTTACTCTTACACGCAAAAACTACTGAACCGATTTTGATGAAACTTTACAGTAATATAGCTTATACATCAGAGTAACACATAGACTACTTTTATCCGGATACCACGCGAGCCAAACCGTGGGCAGAAGCTAGCAAAGAATAATGTAAAAAAGTATCAAAGCATCGACTATTAAGATTTTCTTTAAATAAACTGAGTTTACCCTAAAGATACAACATTAGCGTCTGTCACTTCTACAATTTTCTAAGCTCTTTCGCAATAACCACAAACAGTATCACGTAGAACTCATTCGGCACGGACGTCCGTATGCTTTATTGGCGGTAACCGTGACGGATTTTTACGAGAGAATCCGCGATACTCCGCTAGTTTGTTAGGTAGATGACGGAATAATCATGTGGATTTCATGGTGTGTGGAGGTTAAAAGATTCTTCTGATTATATATAGCAGAAATACTAAGGCATACACTAAACTTTGACAGTTGTCAAATAATAAGCCTATGTGTAAAATTGACACTTAGACATTAGACATGCCTATGTCTTTGCTTGAGCTCTTTTGACATTAGTGCAGATGGACAATAGATGGATATAATAACGGCCCCATCGAATAAACGTGTAAAGGTTTTTTACCGTATTTTTTTATTGCATTATTGGATATTTCCGCTCAAAATCCACCTCCTATTTTTTTCAGAAATATTATTCAATTATTTTTACATAAAATAGTATTTGGAATGTTAATTCTACGAAAAATAAAAACACAAATTTCGCTCGAACATTGCAATTAAGTATTTTGCACACCATCTCTTACACTTTTATTGCAATCTTACTTTGTAATATTATTCGTGGGAATTCAAAACTAGAATAACCATGTAACTATCTAATATCCGCATTACCAAATCGAAATGTCCATAGAAAATCAGTTTGATATTATGTTACACTTTTAAGGAATTCAAAACTAGAATAACCATGTAACTATCTAATATCCGCATTACCAAATCGAAATGTCCATAGAAAATCAGTTTGATATTATGTTACACTTTTAAGTAACCACAACTTTTCCGACGTGTAAACATTGAAAACGAACAGCCGCTAACATTGTTTTTGCTAGAATAACAATTAAAATTATTGATATTTTAAAAACAATCTATATTTTTATAACATACATTTTACTTTGAGGTAGAAGATTTTTTCCTCTATTATTTGGTTATACATTGTATTTAAGTACATCTAATAACCAGTGAGTAATATTGCTTTTTATGTTTTTAATTGCTCCTGTAAAGTAGCGATTTTTACTTTACACGTTTATTCGATGGGGCCGTCGTAACTTCCTTATATTCCTTAGCCATCGATAATTGCAAACAATCTATTTAATTATTCATTCATATCCGGCAACATAGTAACCTTCAAGTACTAATACAGGGCCCATAGCATGAATACCTTAAAACGAAAATACTTATAATTAAACAAACCGAACATAACTTATTTATGATGCCGCTTCTAGGAGACCTTGTTTTAGTTTCAATCGTATCTTTATAATTTTTTTTATTAAATATTGGCACTCACAAACAACTCATGCATTATTAGATCAGAGTAACAGAACGGGCAATGGAGCGCGCCATACTTGGAATTTCACTTCTAGGTCAAATACTCAACGTCAAGATTCGACAACGAACAAGGTATATACTCGTACGTGGGTTTGCAAGGCTAAAATGGAGATGGGCAGGACTCTTGGCTTGAAGGAACAATGGGCTATAGACGAAAGCTGTTACCAAGAGAGACTCGGCGACCAAGACGTAGACCACCCGCCCGTTCGTCGAAAGACATCGACAGCGAAGCCAGATTATACGTTGTAAGAAGTACAGATGCAGGACGGGAGTTTTACGCTACACAAACTTCAATATCAAACTCCTGGCAACAAAAAGATGATAAGAAAACAAACGATCTAACCAATCCAATCTCACTTAAGGGCAAACGTAGGGAAAATCCCAATTTCCATAGGTAAGGAAACCAATTACCATAGAACCTGCGGGCTTCACACTCCTGTCGCGAATTGAGACCGATGTAGCAAATTACATTTGATTTTATTTTACAAATTCCTTTCGATCTGTGTGTGGGAACAGCTTATTCTGTTAGGACTATAAAGAGTTTTGTAACCTATGTGGGGTAAGTAAGATTTGATTTCGTATGCGAAGCGTTATCGCGTCTTTTTTGCGGTTTGGAAACATACGGCATCAGTTTTAAAGCGGAAACGTTTTGTCAGGGTTTTACCTACATAAACAAGTAAGTAAATTTAGTCATACTTATTAGAGATACTAATATTTCAAATGAAAAAGTAATACACTACTACGGTTTTTGGAATTCAGATCAAATAGAAGACTAATTTAACATAGCCATTGTAATTCTTTTATGTACAATCTAAAATACATTCTCGTCATGCATGGCTATTTTACAGATAATATTATCAACTTCAACTTCTTGATTATGGCTTCTGTGGCTAGTTGTCACAATTCTGCCAGTGTCCGTTTGATCCATGATACATTCATAAACAATACAGAGGTGTAAAAATAAGAATATGGTCGGTTTAATGATAGAAAATCGACCAGAATTTATTATCACCACAGATCCATGCAAGCCTAACACCACTTGTCATTATTCTGTCAAACTCCAAGTAGGATACTAAAGAACTTGCTAATCCTGAGAAGTTTAAAGCTGTTATCACGCGCGTTAAAAATGTTAAATTTTTCAACTGGGTGGGCTTGAAAATGGGTAGAAAAAAAAAATACCTAAAGTGCATGTGTCGTAAACAATTTTATTGGTATTGTGTTACACGTATTTTGTTAGGAATATTCCAGTACTGAATGATTTCAGTTATATCGCGGCGTTGAAGCACAAAATTTTGTCCTACATACCGCCAAAACGAGGAGCATACGGAGAATTCGATACTTGATGTATATCAAATGTGATCTTCCTCTTGTAATGCGATGTGTGCTTAGCTGGGGTAGGCCGGGGCCTAAACGACGTGCGTTATTGATGTCTTTTTGTAGATAAACATGTCTGATGCCACTCCCGATGTTTGGTAATAGCGTTGATTTTACAAGATGTGATGTGCTCGAGTTTTGTCGGTAAAGTTGTTTGGAATTGGAATTGGTTCGGGAGTTTCTTTATCTAAGGAGGTATTTTGCAATTGAGAGTTGGCAATATTTATTTTTATTCTTTTTTACAGAATAGTGTATTTTTTTGATGGCATCTAAAATTGTCAGAGTCGTACACCTGCTTACCACGTGGCTATTTCTGAGAGCGATTATTTCAACCTATCGGTACAGTGGCATTTCTGTAAATTCTAAGATCTATTAAATGACACCACAGATCCAAAAGAAAAGGTTACAAGCATAAATTGATATTGGAACATTAAGTGAATGAATGAATAAAAATATTTTACTGTACACCATAACAAAAATAAATACAACTCAACAAAACTACAAAACTTAAAGTAAAATGGGCGGTCTTATCACTCAGAAGCGTTCTCTTTCACTTTAAAAAAATTAACTGATTGCACTTAAAATTTCCTCACAATATTTTTCTTCACTGCTTAGAGCAAGTTTTATTTATTAACTGCTTTGAGAAATTTCATACAGCAAAGTAAAAATGTCAGACCAGTAAAATAAAAATAATCTATACTAATATTATAAAGAGGAAAGATTTTTTGTTTGTTATACCAAATAGGAAGTAACATAAGCTATAATTAATTTTCAAAAAAATTCGAGATCTGTTGATCCTTAAGAAAATTGCAATAATGTAACCCAAAGTAGCAAAATTTTGCCTATAAAATTCATTATTTGGCGTACGCTGCGAGAACTATTGATGATACATAAAAATTATGTACTACATAATTAAAGTATTCATTATTATCTACAAAAAGTCCTCGAGGGAATATATCTAACTATATTAGTTAAGTCACAATAGCAGCTTTTGTGTTCTAAAATTTAATTAGATCGCGGGTAGAAACAAAAGTTGGTTACATTCGTATCGTAATATTAATTCTTATTCAAATAAATAATTTTATCATCAAGGGTATTTATGTATCAGACATTTAATTTCGAAGTTATCACGAGTATAAAATCAAAAATTAAGCGGCAGAAACAGTTGGGTGCAGCTAGTGATATATTGAGTCTTATTGACACCCTTATCAAATCATTTCAACATTCCAAAAAAAACAAACCTGCGTTTATTCAGACGAATGCAAGAAATCGACCGGTAAATGTGAAATAATAAATTCCAAGCGAACCCCGCAGATTCAATATAAATAGTTGCGGGCCTAGCTTCGTTTGTCACTGCGAATAGCTTGCAGTAGATATTGAGCTTTATCACTTGCTATCAGAATTTAATATCGCTGGTCTACCAGTTTTGCAAATTGTGTCCCTCTTTAGGATCGTATCTATTTTTTTTTTGTTTTATTACATTACTTATATTGGCTAACGAATAGCCGGCTGGGGCTCCGCAAAGGGAATAATTTTTGCATGTTCTGCAGATGTTTTATCCCAAAAACTATCGTGAACTTGCCTATTCATATTGTAAAAACGGGAATTTTCACGTACTGCACTATCGGTGAAGGCAACGACTAAGTTTCGACTCATTCCGAGAGTCTTCATCAGGGTGAGTGATCGGAGGACACGGAGGGAGCAAGTCGCGAAAAACCTAAAATCATAGAAAACACCCAAACCCGAGACAAATATTTGCCAATCGTACACACATTTGTCCCGTGGCGGGAATCGAACCCGCAACCTTCTGCATCTCAGGCAAGTTTTCGTCCACTGTGCTACAGAGGTCGTCAAAGAGGTCGTATCTATGTGTGCACAGTCCATCAACAGTCTCATTCTCATACATTAAAGTGACAATTCCGTATATACTATTTCAACTCTATGGTCGGCCCTCCCATCACAATGTGAGTCCCTCGTCTTTTCTACATTTATCAGTATTAGGGATGGACTACTTTCAACGGTAAGTACTAAAGAAAACAGTAACATTTTATGATTCTACTTTGAATATTGTTTAACGCTAGGTTTAAAAGTTATATCTATTTTTTTATGGTGTACAATAAAGTTTTTTCATTCATTCATTCATACCTTCGTGTTAGTCTTAAGAGGTTATTTGTATGTTGCTCTGTCCATACAATTTATATACGAAACGGCTCAACAGATTGCCATGCGGTTTTTGGTAATCAATTTAAATTTAAAATACATGTTAAGAAAGTATTTTTAAGCGTGTTGGCCACTACGTTTAGTCCAATTTGCAATTGCTTAATCAATTGCAACGTTGTTCTTGGTCGCGAGTAATTGATGTAAATGAATGTTTGAAGGCGATTAAAATTTATTAAAACTCTCTCATCTCTGTACCTTTCTTGCCTTTCTTTCCTAGCTTAGACACGGAAGAAAAGGCAATAAAATTCACGCTTCAAAGTGATCCTTGAAAGTAAAATGAAAAATAATAATTTACTTTGACTTTGGCATCAATTATTCGTAAACCTGTCTCCATCTCGCAGAACGCCATCCACTATTCAAAAGAAGCAAATCAATGTCACAAAGATACATGCACGAGTGTCCTCGAGATCTCGCATACATCGTACTTTATAGAGCAGAATATACATCATACTTATACTTGGCTCAAATATTCCATACATCAAACCCAGCCCGCAATGTACGAAGGTAAAATGACAATTTGATAGCTTCTCTACCTTCAGCGGGACTTTTATTTTCTAGTATGTTCAGGTATTGAGTTATCTTTTCCACTTTAATATTGCCGGTTAGTACAGTCTAGTACTAACTAGGCTATACTTACATATGGTTGGAAGCTCCTGCCCATGGGTACCACGCGAGCGAAGCGTGGCATATATATATAATAGCCTATATATGTATCTCAGCCATGATCCATATTAACTGATTCCAGTATCATCCACCTCAGCGGAGATTGCTAACTATACAAACACCAAAATTAAACGCTCGAAGTTTATCTGGAAGAGATTGCTTCTAAGCGATAAGTCTGCCTATTGTACTTTCATACGAATAAGTTTTTGTTTATGGTGTTGAATAAAGTATTTTAATACATTCATTCATACATTCTCATTTACATTATTTTATTATTATTTAAAACTAGTTTCTGTCCACGGCTTCACCCGTATGATACCGTAAAATAGTATGAGGATGTTATTGGGTACCTTCATTATTTACAGTTCAACAGCTGTTAGGCATACAAACGTACCTATGTACCTAACCAATTATGTACTTTTCGCGTGAAATCAGAAGTGAGATAACAAATCATATTCAAATATAGTGCGAAAATTGAAATAAATCCTCCTTGCACTCACACTAGCATTATGGAGTGAACGTGGATTTATGTGGAAAATAATTTTCCAATTTCCAAACGCAATGTTTCGTTGTAAACGTTCTCGTAAGAAAACGATGCTGGCGTCTAGGACGTATTTCTATTGCGGACAACATATTTAATCCTATTGTTATCTATGGATCATATTCCAGCATGTATTCGTAACTCAAACACAATCTAAACTGAAGAAGTATATAATTCTTAACACAGAGTCTAGACCGTGGCATGACACTGGTTACAAAAAAAAACAATTTCGCGAACTTTGATCGCCACTGATAGGATGATTTTGGGTGTTTTATTTAATTAACCATATAAGAAAGCGGGCTTCGATAAATATGTTATCGATACGTTTCAGGTTTTGCCTTTGTATATTTTGATACCAAGCAATTTTGCAATTTTCTGAATACAGCAATATTATTACTTATTTACTTGTTTTTTTTAGCTAGTACCCTGGATTTATGATACATTTAATTTTATGAGGCGTTACGATGCAATTTATCCAGCCACCGTCATCGGTTAGTTAAACCGGCCCTTTACTCCTTAATCTTCTTTTAACGCGACGTTAAAATAAGCAACCGTATTTGCGTTTGCCATAAGAGGTTGTCTGTTTATTTTTAAGGTAAAGTAAAGTTTATTAATTTGTTACAAACGTATGGTAAAACGTTATTACGAATTGCAGTTAGTGCGTTTGTATGTTAGATACCATTTATCTCGCTTATCAAATTGTATTGCAGTGTTTTGCAATGGAATGTGTCTCCAAGGATTCTTATATAGGTTTATCGCCATAAGTCATAAGGGGGCATTGGGATCGACGATGGAATACACTAATGGAGTTTTTTTTTTAATTCTGTTATAATTTAATTGTGGTTCAGGTTTTTTTTTATATTCCTAGTGCCTGTTGCATACTCAGAAAATCAAAGAGGCGCTAACTCAAATACATTAACGGGAGATGGTATTTCAAATATCGCAGTGGGAGGAAACGTCGTATCACGGGAGGAATCAAACGCCGGAAGCGGAAAGGAGCGTATTTTTCGAATTTGAATTCCGAACTGAGACTACTTCCGGGTCGGAAACTGGCAGCTTTTACGAGATGGAAGTTTTAAACGAATGTTGGATTTATATCGTGATTTTTAGTTTGCAAAGTTTTCTACTTATTTCGTAGCACTAGTTCTTTCTTGGTTTCTCGGCCATTTCGAAACATTCTCTAAAACGAGACGCAAGAGATGCGGGCTCGATTCTCGTCGCGGGACTTATTTCTGCGTGTTCTGCAGACTTGTTCCGTAACTAAGTATCCTTGATCCTTGATCCAGTACCACGGTACTTGTTCCTGATACCAACGACTATGGATCCTATTGTGCGGCCTGGACTATGTGCATATCGGGTGTATATAAGTTTATTTATAAATATTTAATAAAAAAAGTACTAAAGAGGCAAACAAACTAACACCCCACCTGGTGGCAAGTGGTTACTGCAGCCTATAGACGCTTGAAATACCAGAGGTATCACTCTCGCTTTGCCTCTCAAGATGAAAACATCTCATGTACCTGTAATTTCATCGTTACATAATTAAAGTAGACCGATTGTAGAAATAGTCAGGTATATAAATATTTTTATTTCGGAAAATTGTTAGGTACAATCTTTTATAAACGCGAAAGTTTGTGAGGATGGATGTTTGTTACTCTTCCACGCAAAAACCACTGATCGGATTTTGATGAAACTTTACAGTAATATAGCTTATACATCAGAATAACACACAGGCTACTTTTTATGAGTGTACTACGCGGGCAAAGCCGTGAGTAGAAGCTAGTATTATAAACGCGAGAGTTTGTGAGGATGGATGTTTTTTACTCTTTCACGCAAAAACTACTGAACAGATTTTAATGAAACTATACAGTAATATCATACATCAGAATAAAAAAGGCTACTTTTAATCCGGGTACCAAGTGGGCGACGCCGTGGGCAGAAGCTAGTATAATATAATTATTAAAAAGTTATGTCCTCTATAATCTACTACACCATGCCATATTGAAACCTGGTTTCAATTTAGTATGATAAAGTAGTAATACATAAACTATACAAAAGTAGGTAAATAGAGTATATATATGGCTCGTAGTCCGAAACTAGACACGACACAACCGGCCCTCACGTCAGACGTGTTGCCGTGACACTCTCGCCGCAAACTTCATTACGCGTCATTCGCGTCAAAGTTACGTGTGGCCACACTGGTAGCGGACAGCGGGGAAATTTATTTTCCTGATAACAGGCTGAGATCACTCCTGTAATCAAAC
The DNA here is from genome assembly GCA_958496245.1 of Perizoma flavofasciatum. Lineage (NCBI taxonomy): Eukaryota > Metazoa > Arthropoda > Insecta > Lepidoptera > Geometridae > Perizoma > Perizoma flavofasciatum. Next base: position 9,750,199 of record OY292440.1, on the reverse strand, counting down.
AAATATTTTCCTTGATTTTAATAATGCAAGTTGACAAATAGTCCAATATGAAATTTCATCCCTTATTTATTACCCTTAGGGGTGTTTATTTTATAAAATGTCTACAGGACTCTGAAGTACCCTACTGATAAAAAAACATCAAAATCGGGTCACAATTAGCGAAGATACTGCGTAATATCAAGCTAAGACAGGGAACTATTTTGACCCCAAGCAACACATATTTTTAAAATCTAGCATTTTACCATATTTGTGTTTTTGGGTAACCAGTAAATTTTCCAGGATTTTAAACTCTCGACGTGATTTTCCAGCATCCGTTCTAGCGCCTCCTAGTGACTTGTGGCTTGCATCAAAGAACCAATCTTATCATGAATCGATAGCATAAAACCGCATAACACTCCGATGAGCTATTTCAGAGATAAATTAGTACAAGCAAAATACCTATCAGTAATTATATAATTACTAGTTGTTGCCCGCGGCTTTGCCCGCGTGGTATATTAATAAAAGTAGCATATGACCGTCTCCAGAATTCAAACTAAATAAATAAATAAATAAATAATGCTGGACATTTTCACACAGCATCATCTAGCCCAAACTAAGCAGAGCTTGTATTATGGGAACTACATGACTGATATACTAATTATATATTTTTTTTTGTAAATACATACATATTATACATAGAAAACACCCAGACCCGAGACAAATATTTGCAGATACAAACATTTGTCCCGTGGCAGGAATTGAACCCGCAACCTTCTGCGTCTCAGGCGGACCTTCGCCCACTGCGCCACAGAGGTCACTATGTCCTTATTAACTATACTAACTTTTGAATGAATCGAACCAAGGATCACAATTTATACAAAGTTTAGAACCCAAAGGGTAGTTTTGAAAAAATACGTGTTTCATTATTTACTTTAAAGTTTATTTGTACAGAGTTAGAGCAAATCAAACATTTATTTTACAGAAACTTTACCGCCCCATTTAACCCCCTTAGGGGTCGTTTTTCGAAAATTTGATTAGCCTATGTGTTATTCCAGATCCTAAACTATCTACATTCCAAATTTCATCAAAATCGTTTTAGTAGTTACGGTGATACGTGGTAACAAACATTCACACACACACACACACACACACACATATACACACACACATAGACTTTCGCATTTATTATATTATATAGTAGGATTACGTTTTGTATTCGTTTGTTTTGGTAAGTTTGGCCCTTTTCTGTGGATATGAAGCTTCGGGAAGAAAACAACGATTTATCAAGGTCCCATAATAGCATCTGATCAAGCAGTATAAAGAGGGATAACAGGAATTGTAAATAGTGCCAATTTACTCCCAATACCCCAACTGAATGATTATGCAAATTTGAAACATACCCATAACACAAGCTCTGCTTACTTTGGGGCTAGATGATGCTGTGTGAAAATGTCCAGCATTATTTATTTTTATCTATTTATTTTAGTCACCCTGGGGTGCTAGACAAATACCACTTTCTGTTGACGTTAACGCCTGCGGAAAGACAAAATTGTATGGAAATGTCACGTGACATTTCCGAAGCAAATGTCATTTACATACAATTTTACGTCAACAGAAAGTGGTATTTGTCTAGCCCCCCAGGTAGGTACTCGATTGATAGTGTTGACGTCTGCGAACTTCCGTTCCATGACACCTGCCATGTTTTAATTTATTTTATTTTCTTTATTATAATTTCCTGAATTATTTTGACTTATATTATTATTATTTTATTTATTTTATTTTATTTTAGACATAAAACTGTCTAGGTAGATGGATTAGGCAGTATGGGGCGTTTCAGTTATAGGTATTACTTATAAGTAGGTTGTCCAAGCATAAATTATTATTATTATGTATTCCCACAAATTATCCCATCATCCTTACTTCCAAAATTTGTTGTATATATATATATATTTTTTATGTCGTGTTAAATAAATATTTTCTTTCTTTCTTTCTTTCTTTCTTTCTTTCTTATTTTTATATTTTAATGTGAATATGTTTAATTTATGTTATTGGTGTACAACCGTTTTAATTAAAGTAAATAAATAAAGATACAAATGTTAACAACGCTGACACAATGACCGCACCCCATCGCAGCATGACGCTCGTGTTGACGCGTCCACCAAATTACTAATTCATCCGCTAATGCTAATGCTATCGGTGATGGATGTGAATCAGATTTATCGCTTTAATTGAGACGATCCTTGTTTAACAATTAGCATGTCTGATTTAGTTACTAGTATGATAAATTAAGCGTTATCTGGTTGGTACGTTATACAAAATTGTTTAAGATACAGCTAATGTCTGAAGGCAATAGCACAGACTAGCTATTGCCTTCAGACTCTACCCACGGCTTGATTCGCGTGATACCTGGTTAAAAAGTAGCCTATGTGCCATTCTGATGTATAAGCTATATTACTGTAAAGTTTCATCAGAATCTGTTCAGTAGTTTTTGCGTGAAAGAGTAACAAACATCTATCCATCCTCACACACTTTCGCATTGTTTATTTTCTCGTAATTGAAAACCCGATTTTTATTTTATTTCAATCATCGATTGCAGCGCATCTTACTGATTTGTGACAATATCTAGGAACTAACTTTGAATACATACGATTTTATTGCAAAAAACGACAAACAATCTGATCTGCCGTTTCAAATAATACACAAAAACGCGTTAAAAATATTTTAACAAAAAAATATCGCAAATAGTAAACTAAGTATTATAAATATAAGCTCTAAGGAAGAAATGTACCTAAATTGCGTTTTTCCCTATCATAAAAAAATCGAATCTACGTATAATGTTTTTGATACAATAAACAGCTAACAGTATTTTTATAGCACCATACATTCCCTGATCTCGCAATCAGTTACGGAAAGAGAATTGAGGCAATTTGAAGATGGAGAATTCGCTCGTTTTTTACTCGATACATATCTACTGCCTTCGATAAGATGTTGTTTTGATTTGGGCAAGGAAATTGGCGGCAATAAAAACGCACTTCACTTTGGGACTATCATATTTTTTGGCTTTTTTTTGGAGAAGATTTATGTTCTGGCTCTCTATGAAGTTTCTGAAAAACGTAGCAAACGTATTTAATATCTATGTGAAAGTTTGTATGACACTTATGATGAGATAACACAAGTTGGGAGGGATTCTAGAATCACATATCTAAGTAGGAATTTTATCCGGGTACAGCAGATGGTTTTTTTGGTATTTTATAGAGACCATTTTATTCGATGATTATCCCAATAAGGCCACTGATGGTTTTATGCCCTTCAAAGTTGACCATGGTCTGAAGAAGTAGCCACAATTAAATCAATAGATACTTATTGTGTCAAACCCCATTGAAAAACGATTAGAGAGTTATTTTTTCCGGGAACAGCAGATGGTTTTTTTATAAATAAATAAATAATGCTGGACATTTTTCACACAGCATCATCTAGCCCTAAACTAAGCAGAGCTTGTATTATGGGAACTACATGACTGATATACTACATATATACTTTTTTTTTGTAAATACATAGATATTATACATAGAAAAACACCCAGACCTGAGATAAATATTTTCAGATCTTACAAACTTTTGTCTCGTGACAGGAATCGAACCCGCAACCTTTTGCGTCTCAGGCGGACTTTCACCCACTGCGCCACAGAGGTCGTTATGGAGAGACGTTAACTTTATCTGGTTAGCATCCATCGAGACCATCAACCGTTTTAGTCGATGATTACCCCATTAAGGCCACTGATGGTTTTTATACCTTTTAAAGTTGACCATGGTCTCAAGAAGTAGCCATAATAAAATCAATAGGTATTTATTTTGTCAAACCCCATTGAAAAACGCTTAGAGACTTATTTTATCCGGGTACAGCAGATGGTTTTTTTGGAAAGACGCTAACTTTACCTCAATACCATCCATCAATCATCAATACTCAATATTATCCATCAATACCATCAACCATTTTATTCGATGATTATCCCAATAAGGCTACTGATGGTTTTATACCCTTTAAAGTTGACCATGGTCTCAAGAAGTAGCCATAATAAAATCAATAGGTACTTATTATGACAAACCCCATTGAAAAACGCTTAGGGAGTTATTATCTAATGTTGCATATTAAAATTTATACTCCCCCAGCTTTATTGATATCTCAATTTTATTGAAGGGAGTTATCCCGTTTTCCGTAATCGTCTGTGCCTTATGGTTTGTGAATTTTTATGCAGCAATTTTGGTGGTTTGCACGCTTTGATGTGCATTTCGATTGGAATCGAGGAAGAGGAGAGAGAATTTTGTTTTGTTTCATTTAAAATTTTCCTAAAAGTATCGACCCATGCTATGTTAGAGCCTAACTATATTATGTAGGTACATCAACGGCTAGATTATCGATTTACGTCTTTAATCTGGGTGTGTGTACAAATCAAGTTTAGCTATTGACCCAGACTAGCAATTAAAATTAACATAAAAATTATGTCTAGGTATTAGGTGGTTCCTATGGTGGGTACCTACAGGACTATGTAAAAAAATACACATTTAGGTGTTTTTCTATGTTTATTTATATCATTAATGGCTGTTGCAAGCGGCTTCAGCGGAGTTTGTTTTTAAAAAAGCTTTCACCCCTCATTTCCCCTCCTTCATATGTTAAAATCCAAAAACGTCATTATTTATACCTCTAAATGCTCAGTAATTTTATTTCAAATTTTCTTCTCTCTACTTTAAAAAAAAAAGTTCTTCTCCTCATTTACCCTCCTTAAAGTTAAAATTTCCAAAAAATATTTCTTAGCGTAAACCTGTTCCGAATTTTAGGTTTCTAGTCTTAGTAGTTTAGGCTGTGCGTTGATAGATCAGTCAGTTAGTCAGGGCAAACAATTTTATAAGTTTAGATAATCAATTTCTAAGAAGGAAAACTTGAGTAACTCAAACACAACAAACATTCACGCAAGTATAATCCCCACTCCCGGATGACATGCCCTGAGGATCATTGAGACAGATGAAATATCGGCGTCTGATCCAATGATAGATACGGCGTGAATGTGACGGCATTACAGACGACATGCGGGACATTTTCAAGCGATGGATTTATTGCTGATCAATGTTTTTACCGACGGTGTGATTGAGATTCACACTCTCAATATAAATTACTAGCTGCCACGGCTTCGCCCGCGTAGTACCCTGATAAAAAGTAGCCTATATGTTATTGTGATGTATAAGCAATATTACTGTAAAGTTTTACGGAGACGACGACAGACGGTGTCATTGAGGTTCACACTCCAAACTCTCAATATAAATTACTAGCTTCTGACCACGGCTTCGACCGCGTGATGTTCGGATAAAAAGTAGCCTATGTTTTCTTCTAATGTATAAGCTATATTACTGTAAGGTTTCATCAAAATCCGTTCAGTAGTTTTTGCGTGAAAGAGTAACAAACATCCATCCTCACAAACTTTCGCGTTTATAATACTAACTTCTGCCCACGGCTACGCCCGCGTGGTACCCGGATAAAAAGTAGCCTATATGTTATTTTGATGTATAAGCTATGTTACTGTAAAGTTTTATCAAAAGCCGTTCAGTAGTTTTTGCGTGAAAGAGGAACAAACATCCTCACAAACTTTCACGTTTATAATATTAGTAGGAAGTAGGATAGTAGGATTTGATTAACTCATGCTTCCTTTTAAATAACCCCAACATGTACTTCTATACCGATTGTTTGTTGTACCTCTCAGTATTAAAGTTTTTACTTACGACAATTCTGACAATTAATTAAAATACGATTAGTTTGCGTTTTGGGGTAAACTGTTGAGAAATAAATAAATTCTATTAACCATAAAATTACGCGAACAAGCGTAGTAAGCGCTGATTTTTTTTTAAAGTTATTTATTTTTAGGGTCCCGTACCTCCCAAAAGGGCGCAAACGGAACCATACTACTAGGTCTAGGATGTCCGTCTGTCAGTCTGTCTCAGGGTTGTGTCTTAGTTGTTAGTTAAAAGTTTTAATCACAGAATACTTATTAGGTACAACCTTCCACATAGCATAGCATAAGTATATGATTTTTGTGCGATGGTACAGCACCCTCAGTGAGCGAGTCTGGATCACACTTGGCCGGTTTTATTTTGATTTCACACAATCCTATTAATATTATAAATGTGAAAATTTGTGAGGATGGATGTTTGTTACTCTTTCACACAAAAACTATACAAGGGATTTTGAAGAAATTTCACAGTAATATAGCTTATACATCAGAATAACACATAAGCTACTTTTTATCCGGGTACAACGCGGGCGAAGCCGTGGGCAGAAGCTAGTGCTATAGGTTTCTTATGCAGAATATTTTTTGACAACCACCAAGTAGCTTATAACAGAATCTATCAAAATACAAAAAAAATCTTAAGCAGCTCTTTGTCACGGCTCAGCTCCCTAAGAGCCTGTCCGAGCCTTAATAAAAACGCTGCCTACCATTAACATTGCTAAACAAACCGTGACAATCCTCAAAATATCCAAAATGCCTTTAATGCATATCTTCCCTTTTAATATCAGACATAATAAATTGGTAAACATTCGCCTTATGAAGGAAAAACCTATTAACGAACGAATGTATCAGGGGAACTATTTCGGGAGCACTCGATTTAGAATCTCGAATAGTAGATACAATCAAAAAAGCTACTTTTTCACTGTGATGAAAGGGGGAAATAAAAAAATAATGCGCTGTGGAATTTTGACAAACCAAACAGCGAATAAATTCGAATGATTTAATTTACATCGACTGAAAGCAAAAGCAGCCAGTGTTAATACATCACGCATTTTTTCACAAAAATTCATAGTTTATTTGTCAATTAATTGATGAAAATGGATTTACATATCATGATGTCGGAGTATGAAACCCTTACATATTGGTGTATTCTTGTCTCAATATTTATTTCACAATACAGAGCGTTCCCAAAATCAACCCCGCGATTATTGTGTAAACACCCCAGAAGAACGCGACAAAATAAAATATCTATTACTATTAAGGGTAACGACAGGCGCCTTAAACATGACTTAATATCAGTCGAGAAAAAATTAGCCTCATCAGTAGAATTGCGGAAGTTTTTTTGCATTTCTCCGCGCTGATGAGAATATTTCGTATGCGTGATTTATTACTAGTGATAATGGACATCGCTTGTGACTAGGTACTTACATTATTTTAATAGAATTGAGCTTTGTTTAATTTTTTGCTCATGGAAGAACTTTATACTGTACTGTTTAAGGTATATTCATAGTATTTGGTAGACCATTTAAATTCCTTCTTTCGTACAGTCCATTCCATCCAAAGGGTTTCTGGTAGAGATTACTAACTTGCAATAATACAGCCCATTGTGCAACATTTTGTGTAGTACATTGCTACTTGAGAAGGGCTCGTCCGGAAAAGTACTAACACATACCTAATCGCTTTACCTAAACGCTCGTATTATGATTTCTGTGTTCCACATTGAAGGATATGGTTTAATTTTATTAAAGGCATATAAGACTCCTGTTATGTCTATGTATCGGCAACGAGTGATACCTCTGGGGTTCTAGACAAATATCTCACGCTTACTTTTCTTTTCACGCTAACGCTTTGTCAATGTAAAACTTAGCAGCTGTCACGTGACATTTCCAAAGTTAATGTCATTTCCATACAATTCAATCTTTCCACAGGCGTTAACGCCAACAGAAAATGGTATTTGTCTAGACACCCTGGGGTCTAGACAAATACTTCACGCTTACTTTTCCTTTCAAGCTTACGCTTTGTCAATGTAAAACTTAGCAGCTGTCACGTGACATTTCCAAAGTTAATGTAATTTCCATACAATTCAATCTTTCCACAGGTGTTAACGCCAACAGAAAATGGTATTTGTCTAGACACCCTGGGGTCTAGACAAATACCTTACGCATACTTTTCCTTTCAAGCTTACGCAGATTTGCTAAGGTAAACCTTGGCAGCTGTCACGTGACATTTCCAAAGCTAACGTCATTTCCATACAATTCAATCTTTCCACAGGCGTTACTGCAACAGAAATTGGTATTTGTCTTGACACCCTGGGGTCTACACAAATACCTCACGGTTACTTTTCTTTTCACGCTAACGCTTTGTCAATGTAAAACTTAGCAGCTGTCACGTGACATTTCCAAAGCAAATGTCATTTCCATACAATTCAATATTCCACAGACGTTACAGCCAACAGAAAATGGTAATTTGTCTAGATCCGTTGGTATTGCAAGCTATGGAGGTTACGGTAAACGCTTTCCTTTTTTTAGTAAAGTTTGCCAGTTAAGTTGCGTAAAAAAACATAGCTGAAATACATATTGTTAAGTAAGAAATAAAGTATTTTCTATCTATTTATCGACAGTACCTCTTTCGTCGTGGTTTATTTACTTACATGGATTGATTTCCGTTGAATTGATAAAAGTGACTATTGATAGCAAAGTATACTTTCCAAGGCGAGTGAGTTGAATGAAAAATATTCGTACGAAATTATTTGCAACTTTCCTTAAAATCCCTACTGTATATTATTGGCATCGGTAGAAAAACTGACTAACGATTTTACTTCCCAACAGTCATTTGTCACACGTCGCTGCTGACGGTACCGTTCCAACGCTTCGGTTGAATCGTTAGGTACCGTCCGCAAAAACAGCAAAGTTCTGAATGCTTGGTTATGAGATTAAATTATCAAATTTGAGGTTAGAGGTTGCCATGTTGAATGATTTCAAGGTTATTCAATGTATTTGGAAATTGATTTTAGGTATTAAGTGCCCTACCTGGTACTTATAAAGATTAAACCTAACTAATCAGTACTTTGTCTCTGATATGTTTCATATCAAAATTAGGTACAATACTTAAATCATTTTTTTTTTGTAACATTTATATTTACATTTTGTAAATCCGTTTTTGGCTGTAAATTATGATTAGTAAGAATAATTTGGTTTACAATAAGGGCTGTGGATTTTGTTTCTTAAATAAATAAATAAAACACTTTTCAAAATCTTTAAAGGTACTTGTGTTTTTTCCATGACATTCGTCTTTAACATTACTTAACACGTTAAACAGGTGCTCAAAACGGTGAAGGAAAACATCGTAAGGAAACCGGCATACGTACAACCAGAAATTCGAAGACATGTGCCATCAGTTAGGTAGTGTTTCAAAACGTCTGTGCCATTATAATATTATGTTTAGACATGCCTCTAACTACCCCCTACTTGGTATCGTCAAACATTTACGCACTGAGTAATTGAGTATGTAGGTATATGAGAATGTCCATGATGGGTCATAATGTCGTGTGTATGACTGTATGTTTGTGGGATTCGTTAAACTTATTATTATTATTATATATTTTCATTTTGTATGTAATTAATTCTCACCTTCGGACACAATATATTTATCAGTACGATATTTACTGTACTATAAACGGATTCCGAACAAAATTAGCATTTGGTGAGCTAGGGACGTCACCGCCAAGGTCACTAGCCGATAACAGAGAAATCGTTCGCGTATTTCGCAAATTCTTTCAACCGGCCTTGTGGCGCAACGGATAACGCGTCTGACTACGGATCAGAAGATTCCAGGTTCGAATCCTGGCAAGGTCGCAATATCTCTTTTGGATTTTTTTTTACGTTTACAATTTTGAGATCATTAATGTGATTTAAAAAGAAACTTCTAAGTCTATCCTATTAAATTATATCTTTGTTAAAATAAGCGGCGATAGTTTTGCAGTCTGTCATATGCATGAAGAAAATAGTGAACCTCAAAGATTTATTCTACGCACTAAATATCTAATGATAAGCTTGTTGGTTTTCACAATTGTACGATAATATTTAATAGTAGCATAAGTTAAATAAAAATATTGTACTTTTTGCAGCGACATCTCTTGCCACATGATTGAACTACGTTACATCTCATCGATATAGAGCGAAGAGCAACGAACTACTGATATAAATAACATAGCAAAGCTACGTGCTTCCACGTAAAATCACACAGATGGCGCTCTAATAAATACAAATCTACAAGAAACACTAACCGCGTTCCATTTGAAAGATTTTCTCGGTTCAAAAGAAAGTAAAATACTTACTAAAACAAGTAGGTAAGTTATATAATTATCGAGAACACAGCGTGTGGCCCAGTCATAATCGACAGAAAACATTGTCGAATGACCACTACCATGAAACAATTTCGGTATTATCGAATCAACATTGCCCAGTACAAAAAATCGTTGATGATCAATAGAAAACAGATCAATTTCATACATTCAGCTCAACCTACTGCGATCCATTCTCATTTCTACGCTACACTTTGTAAGTTAACTTTCCTACTTAATTAACTCTCAACAAAACACAAAACAATATTCATCAGTAGATAAGGATTTACCTTATGCGTTTAAAAGATGCATCAAAGTACGAAAACCGCTACGCCACGGAAATCATAGGTAATTTTGCGTATAAAAAGAATTCTCTGCCTTTCCCATTCAAGGATTTAACCTTAGTACGGGATACTGATATACCCCCATAATCTCTCCTACATTATTTATAGCTAAAACTTTCGTATTGTTTTTCGTTTTAAGTGGTGCAATGTATCATTATTGCGAGAACAACTTACTAACTCCTGTAAAGATGTGAAAAGTTAGTTCTGATCGATGATTCTGTAGCTCATTGATATTTATCGCAGAAATCTAGCGTTATTTGTTATCAAAGTTTTGCTGAATATTTTCTGGCAACTCAACAGGAGGCCTTTGTCTTATAATTTTATATTAAAAGTGCGGTGTTCTGAGCTTATTAACCAGTTTCCACATTATAGGAGTACTAGCTTCTGCACACGGCTTCGCTCGCGTGGTACCCGGATAAAAAGTAGCCTACGTGTTATTCTAATGTTTAAGCTATTATACTGTAAAGTTTCATCAAAATCCGTTTTTTGCGTGAAATAGTAACAAACATCCATCCTCACAAACTTTCGTGTTTATAATACTAGTAGTGTTTATATAATACTACTCCGGGTACCCGCGTGGTACCCGGATAAAAAGTAGCCTATGTGTTATTCTGATATAAAAGCTATATTACTGCAAAGTTTCATGAAAATCCGCTCAGTTGATTTTGCGTGAAAGAGTAACAAACATCCATCCTCACAAACTTTTTCGTTTATTAAAGTAGTAGGATAGGATTAGTAGGATTTTATATGTAACTACATATGGTGTAGTGACTACTCCGGGAACACGCAGTCGATTTCTGTGATTAGATATATTTTTATTTAGGAGGGGAAGCTATCAAATTGATCTCATGTAAACTTCGTTGATTGTGGTTAAGTAGTTTTTAAACAGCTTAAAAATTGTGAAATTATTTGGCAGTGCGATGAAAAGCGCCTGGCAAAAAATCATAGCAAAGCCGCTTTCTAGAATATTGCCACTATTAGCAAACTTTGATTTGCTTACCACTATTTTTAGAAGCTCAACAAAGCTTACATTTTGATGCCCTCTCTTTTAACAAGGTAAAAGTGACTTAATTGTCAAAGAAAGTTGCTGGAAATGTGTGGGTGATCATTTAGTCATAAACACAATGTAGCCTATTTCAACATAGTCTAAAATAGCTATCAAAGTCCATTGAAGCGGTGAAGGTGGCACGCGAACCTGAATAATATAATAACGCGTGACAGTCAGGGAACAAGTGGGTTTGCCCCGGGGTTACATATTTTAACGCCGTTTGACCAAGTATGGCAAATGGAGAGCTGAAGAAGTGGAGGTGGTAATTTATAACGTGCGGTCTTGACCTCAAATAATAGTTTTATCGGCGACTAGCCTCTACCTACGGCTATGACTACGTGGTATTTACCTAGCCTATAATAGGTATATTATCCTAGGTCACGTAACTGTTCCAAATTTCATTCAAATCGATCCTGCCGTTACTGAGATTAAATATTAGTGGGAATACCTACAAACATTATAAAAAATAAATTGACATAATGTATAATATTCATACATTATATATGAATAGGATCATGAGTGAGTCAAAGCAAATGTGACTTATTCAAAGAAAATGTAAGAGGTATACTTACAGATAACATAGCAGGTTTTTTTGTTGTAAAATTTCTAATATTTACTTATTTTTACGTAAACGAAAAATTCCGGCCTCAATTTTGTTTTATTCTTTTGCCAAACTTCATTACTTACAATCTAGAGACATTTTGAAAAAAATTACACATAAAACCCACATTATGTAATCAAATTATAATCTTCCCAAATAATTAACACAATTACATTTAAAACTATATATACATTCAACTACAAAATTGACTTCTATCTACCTACTATTATAATGTTTACAGAGTAGTTATATTTGTCTGTCAGTAAAGTTTGAGCTTTCTCGTACCTACCTTTGCTATGAACTTTCGGTATCTAGCTTGAGAATTTTACGCCATATCCATTCGAAGGGTCAAGCTTTTGAGCTCGCTGTAGTGACCCAATAGTGGACACTTTGGGGGCCTTTAATAAATATTTATCCCCTCATATTGTTGGGCACGATAATAACGTTCCCTGCTAATTTGCTTTAATTACATTATTTATACGTTTGCTTAGGATTTGACAATGTACCGAAAACAGTTAAATATTGTTGTTGATAGTGTGTCATGAGTCATGTCATGACATACAATTGAGTGTCTATGTATTTACTTATTTATAATAAATGGTTAATAATAATAATAAATGGTTTTTATTTCTGTAGCAGAATTTTTAACAATTTCATTAGGGTTGGGACCTTCATTTAAGTAGAAAATACTTGTGTTAGAAGGCCCCGCTCTTCTAATATCTAAGACTATAGTAACAGTTTTTATAATTTATAATTTACTAGCTTCTGCCCACGGCTTCGCCCGCGTGGTACCCGGATAAAAAGTAGCCTATGTGTTATTCTGATGTATAAGCTGTGAGTGTGTTATGACATACTTACTTAATTATTATTTTTCTTAGTTGGGCATTGAAACCCAGAAATCTAATAATGTTTTGCCAATTTCACATTTCCAAACTTAAGTTGGGATGCAAAAAACTCAATGCAAACGAAGTCGTGTGGTGAAATTACTGGTACAAACAAACAGGCTCACAACTGTATTCCCCATGATGGATCCTAAGATACCTACATACTTATAGCGTAAGTCTATGAGGAGATTAAGTAAGGGGTAGCGAGAGTCACGTCCAAATATTACGTTTGATACATGCCCGCGTAGTAAGTAGTTCGCATTACCCGTAACAGGTTACAAAGCTATCGCCGCTTATTGGAACACTAACTGGTGGTACATGCTTTCCAATTGTCGGTTCTAGGTTATGCCTCAAGAAGTTTTCCTTCGCCGTTTTAATTGCACGCGAATCTAACGCGAACGCGAATCTTTTAACGCGAATCTTCCGAGTGGAAAAATCCATCAGCGGCTTCGAACCCACGCTTTCCAAAAGTTGGAGAAGCCTACTACGCCAACACGGTTGCTTCCTAAATTATATACACCTACTAATTGTTCAAAAGTCGTTATAGATCAACGGGGTGCGGTCAGCTGATTTAACCCTTCGCGGGCAGGTGTTCACACGTCAATATTAATAAATCGGTACAATCGGTCACAGTTTTGATTTAATCACTAAATGGAGGGTGCTTTGATGTCTGGACGTTAAAAGGGGTTACTTTGATTTTTACCCAGAGCTTAAAAAAGTAGAGTAACGTAGTAGTTATGTAGTTTTTGGTTAGCGATAAAACCGCCCATTGTACAACATTAGCCTCGATTCTGTAGTACACTAACTAAACTAAATTTAAACTGTCGCTCTCTTTTACTGATATAGTGTACGCAAAAGATGGCAAGAATTTTACTGCTGTGTGCTGCTGTCAAATCAGTTACCGTGCCGCTTTTCTTCGTGTTAATGGTCAGCATGTTTTGAAATCACGACAAAATTTGTATGGAAAACTGAAATCTGACTAATTTGACAGCACTAAAATTGTAGCTACCTCTTTCTTGCTTGCACTATCAGTAAAAGAGAGCGACAGTTGAAATTTAGTTTAGTTAGTGACGTTTACTACAGAATCGAGGCCATTGTCAAAGTTTGTTGTAAGTACTTATTGCAATAAAGTATTCTTTATCTATATATCAAAACCCTATGCTGGTAAACTTTAGACTGTGACGACTCGTTTACAATACCGATCTAAAACGGCCGAATTTTACGTGATCCCAGAACGTTCCAATTCACGCAGTTAATCACTCAAATCACCGATTAAACATCAACTACATAGTATTATAACAGCATAGTTTGATCGCGTGTCTCTGGCGAAGTTAACCCATTAGCTCTAACGGGAATAGATAATTGCTTCATGGGTAGGGAAAGGGTTAAAAGCTGATAATGTGGTATTGGCCCCACCCTTATTAGGGAAATTGGTTTCTTTGCCGTTCCAATTATGCATACCTATTTGTTCACAAGGCTTAAAATACCGTGTAATTGTTGAAGATAATTTAGGTAGAACATGTTTTTTAACTATGTATTTACAAAAATAGGTCACAACACGGCAGCGAAAATAGGGTCATTCCTACCACATCCAAAAAAGATTCCCACTCACATCCAGCAGCATTTATTAACTTAAAACAAATATTCCCTCTCACATCCACGAAATATTTTAGTACAGTCAACATAAGCAAGGCTTCTATCTTGGGGATAACACTTTTGATAAAATCCAAATATCAAAAGTATCTAGAGATCAAGGTTTTTTTAAATATTTTGTAGCTCTACTGAAATTAAAGAAAAATGTATATTTAGATTGATTAAATAAAATGGTCTTATCGCATATTATCTCTTCCAGACAACATTTGGATGGAAAGGACTGTACGAAAATTTTGAAGGGGTTCAAGTGATGTACCTATATCAATAGTAGTCTAAGTCACGAACTTTAGGTACTCAGTGTGCGTACACCCTCATGTTGAAGACCTCGATGGTGCAGCGGGCGAGTAGCAGGCTGCGACGAGCGATGCTGCGGGTTCAATTCCCGCTGCGAGAAAAAATGTTGCCTTGTTCGGCCTAACCTGGAGTCAGGACTATGAGTGTTACAATTGAGTGTCTATGTATTTACTTATTTATAATTTACTAGCTTCTGCCCACGGCTTCGCCCGCGTGATGTATAAGCTATATTAGTACAAAGTTTCATCAAAATCCGTTCAGTAGTTTTTGCGTGAAAGAGGAACAAACATCCTCACAAACTTTCACGTTTATAATATTATTAGGATTTAATTATACTTTCTCCTTTTTGTTTGGATTTTGTAACACGTCTTACAATCAGATACTTAAGTTGTTTTGGAGATAAATCGTACAAACAAACAAACAACCCTAACCTCTAACCCTAAATTCATAACATGCGCTCCTTGCGTCGCGGCAAAAAATGTTACGCCTTAATCAATAGGTACCAATACCGATGCTTTTAAAAACCGCAGAGTATAAATCACGTAGCACTCTCCCGCCTTCGAACGCACCCCACTAGAGGCATCTTCATAAGAATTGATGTTGCCAATAAATCAGACAACGACATTCCGTCCGTGCACTGTGGCCGCCCAAACACTTGACTGATGCGGATTTATGTACCCGGCTGTGTACAGACCAAAGCTGATTAAAGAGAAAAAAACGCCTATACCACATTAAAATTGGTAATTAACTCGTTATTCATTAAAATGAATATCCAGCCATGTTTCTTGCCTTTCTTTTAAAAATGAATAAGAAGCAAAGTCTTGTAGCACAAGTAAAGAAAAAAAAAGAAAAACAAAATGGCCAATCAAAATGGCTGCTTGGTGCTTGCCGAAAAGAAATCTTTCAACCCCTTTTCAAAGTTAAGTTAACATCATCATAAACTGAAAAGTGTCGTACTATGTACGCTCCTTGTATGGGGCATCATGCGAGGTCACATTTTTCCTATCACACGCATTTTTCGATGCTCGATCGGGCTAATGGATCATCTGTGGTGTGGTTCGGACCTGAGTATTTGCGGATCACATACGAATAAGCTTCCATATTGTAAAACGGGAATTTTCACTTCGTCCTATTCGAGTATTTTTACCGGCGACGATAGGAAAGCTATGTTGTTGCCTGAAATAAATTATTATTATTATTACTGCAAGCAAATAATGCTATATACCCCATTCTCGCTTATACCAGCCTGTATCGTTGTTTTTCCTGGTTTGACGCGTCCTTTGAAATATGTGCCAATATATATTTCTCAATTAGAACGTTTGGTAGCTTTGGACATGTTTGTGATTTGCTTTTTGTACTGCTCCATATTTTTCGACAGAGTTTGGTATTGTCAGCGAATATTTTAGTGGTGTTGGAAACATGTTTTCAAAAATACTACAGATTTTTTAGGCTTACAAAAATTTCAATGACAGTGCGCCTGACGACCACGCACGACGGTTGTCTGATGGTAACTTATAAAGAAACCCAATAGACACAAACATAATCCTGACCCCACATTAGGATCCCTGTATCGTGGGGGAACTACAAGTCTTGTAAAAAGAAAAAATATCTGCAGAGCATACATATAAGTATTTATCCTGCAGCGGGCCAGTAGCCGGCGTAAAATGTCGTGCAGTTGCTCTAGTCTAGTTAGTCGTACTTATTTTATACGATATTTTTTTTTTAAATTTGACCCTATCACTTCTTTAATCACTGTGCTGTCTGTTTTAATGGCTTGTAACTGACTTGTAGATTTTTTAAGTATTATGACAAAACCATGATTGTGTAGTATGTAGTTCCTACGATGAATAAATGAGTATGAGTATGAATATAGCTTAAGTGGCAAACAAGCATACCTGCCTCTTCACCTTCAAACCGGAAGGTTTGAAGGGTATGGCTGTGTTCTCACAGAGATGTGAGTATTAATGCTTGGTGGCAAAAATAGTAAGGTATTCTTTTTATTAACAAACTGTACCACGGCCGCATATATTTTACTAGCATCTGACCACGGCTTTGCCCGTGTTGTACTAGGAAAAGTAAAAAGTAGTTAAAGTAGTAAAAAGTAGCCTATGTATTTTCCTGATGTATAAGCTATATTACTGTAAAGTTTCATCAAAATCCATTCAATAGTTTTTGCGTGAAAGAGTAACAAACACCCATCCTCACAAACTTTCACGTTTATAATATTAGTAGGATTTTATCTACTCTCGTAGTTTGGCCGGCCACACTCCTCAAATTGCAGAAATCAATAAGGCCGTCTATCGAAGTCGTACGCCTCATTCCTGCGTATTGCAGGTAAACACGCCAAGCTCAAATCAACGGTAATCTTCGAATCAATCAGCTCGGGCTAAACTTACGCAGACACGTACGGACGCTTGACGAGGATGTTAGCTAAGGTCGAACCACACAATCATATGCCTCGCTCTTACAGACGCGGTCACGGCGACATGCGACACGTTGGCGATCAGTACTTTGTCGCAAACTTTGGCAACTACTTGACAACCTTTTCCCTTTGATCTTTCGCAGACTTAGGTTTAATGATGATGTTAGCTAAGGTCAAACCACAGAATGTTATGGCTCGCTCATAAAGGCGCGATCATGGCGATATGCGACACGTTGGCGCTCAGTACTTTGTCGCAAACTTTGACAACTACTTGCCAACCTTTTCCCTTCAATCTTTCGCAGACTCTAAGTTTTGATGATGATTTTAGCTAAGGTCGAACCATACAATGTTATAGATCGCTCACACAGACGCGGTCACGGCGACAAGCGACATGTTGGCGATCAGTACTTTGTCGCAAACTTTGACAACTACTTGCCAACCTTTTCCCTTCAATCTTTCGCAGACTCTAAGGTTTGATGATGATGTTAGATAAGGTCGAACCCTTCAATCTTTCGCAGACTCTAAGGTTTGATGATGATGTTAGCTAAGGTCGAACCACACAATGTTATGGATCGCTCACACAGGCGCGGTCATGGCGACATGCGACACGTTGGTGCTCAGTACTTTGTCGCAAACTTTGACAACTACTTGCCAACCTTTTCCCTTCAATCTTTCGCAGACTCTCAGTTTTGATGATGATGTTAGCTAAGGTCGAACCACACAATGTTATAGATCGCTCACACAGGCGCGGTCAGGGCGACATGCGACACGTTGTCGATCAGTACTTTGTCGCAAACTTTGACAAATACTTGACAGCCTTTTCCCTTTGATCTTACGCAGGTTCTTAAGAATTTTTGATGATGATGATCGCTCATCAAGGTCGAATCACACAATATCCGCGCAAACTGAAGGCGGTGGTAATCAGTAGATACATTGACCTTTCCCTACAAGCATTTCTGAAACGGTGAAGAAAAACATGTCCTATGACCAAAAACTTGAAGACTATGTGACTCATGAAAGGAGCCTTGACAAGCCGTTTTAAATCCATTCTCCACAATGGCCCCTACGCTGTTTTAAGGCAACGATACTTCAAACTGGTTAGATTATTAAAGCAGGGTGACCAAGAACTGATGACACAGAGCAGAAAATATAAGCATAGAAAAATCGCGTGCTCAAAACGGCGAAGTAAAACATCGTGAGGGCATGCCTGTAACGCATGCCCTAAAACTAAGAATTCGAAGGCATTGATATCGGCTGGTGCTCCGATAATCGGCGATGGGCTTCCAACCTGTCACGTGAAATCTATAAAAACGCGGGTATGTGCTGAATAAAATGATTGGGTGTGTCTCTGATTACCCCCTTCACACACTGAGTGGGAAAAATATTTGCATTTTCTGCAGAAATTGATTACGGATCTGGCTATTGAGGTACCATGGTACTCGTAGTTCTTGGTACGCACGATACAGGGAAACCAAGTGTGGGGCGAGAACTATGTATGTGACTGTTTGTTGCTATCTATCTATCAATTCACTGCAACCTTGTCTTAAGATCATATCGTTTGTACGGTGTTTTTTTAATCCTGGTGTATGCAGTAAAGAGTTATCTATCTATCTATCTATTACTGTATAAAAACAAAGGCCACTGGAGACGCGGCAGTGTAATCGCCCGTGACTCCCCCTGCAATTAAAAGCAGACTATTTCATAAATACCCGCGCCTCTATGTGTTTCTGGAAATAGAGTTTCAATCAAACGTCGCTTGACAACATCGCTTTCAGCAATAAGACCGCCCATTGTGCATTTCTTTTGTGATTTAACTTGTCATAGGAATGTTATTGGATGTTGGAGGTAATGTAAAATAGTGTTGTGTTACCATATATTTATCGAACTTAATGCACGTTTTTTTTGCATTAAGTTCGATAAATATATGGCTCTCCGCCAACGATTGTCTAGAAGAGATCCCTATTAGACCGCCTATTGTACTCTAATAAGAATAAGATTAAGTTTATTTCGCTATTTGTTTATAGTGTAGGTACAATAAATTGTTTTCAGTCATACACACAAAAAATTGCATTGCAGACAACCTCAACCCCAAACACATAGGCCGGCACATCACGTCTCGGCTAAAAATATAGATGGGTAAACATAAGATACCCAAATAAAATACGAGTTCGAAAATTACGAAAATTATAAGGCCTTCTGAACCTTCAAACAAGATAAAGGTCTGTCTACACGAGCAACTAACAAATGATAATTTGCCGCGCGCGTTGTATCTCATTTGTAGGTAATGTGGCGGGCGATAATCATATTTTTGCAGAGAGATCGGCCTCGATAATGCTATACAACGTAGCGTTAGCAAATAAAGCAAATTTTAGGGCACCTCAAAATAATCAGATAGGATTCACAATGCCGGATGATAGAAGTGGGAAGTAGGACGCAAAAACGCATTACAATTATATCGACCGTTCCAACGCAGTTATATAAAGAAGCCCTACAGGGTCACGCCACTTAAATCAACTTATATATCTATTATTCCAATAGACTTACAGACGACATACATTTCAATAATTTAAATAAATAAAAATATGACTAATAAGGTTATGCAATCGAAATAAATAAGCCCTCGAAATACCGTAAGCGATCTATAGAAAGCTACTGATCCAGGATGAAAAGAGTCAAAAAAACATAAAAACACACACGAAAGAACTAACAAGCAACGTCTTACATATAATACTGGCTGTTAAATGCTAAATAATATAACTATATAGGAAGATGGATCAGCAAGGTGCATAGAACATTTCTGTTTCACTTTCACTTACAAGAAGGCTTTTCTGATTAATATTATTTATTGTTTTTGTTTCTTAACTGACCCACCATCATATTCTTGCAAAATATATTAACTAACCCTAGAGTGTGTAAAAATATCTGGAAATTTACTGGATCGTGGCTCCTTTTTCTGCCAACCCTCCGCCTTCCTGGAACAGTGCTCTATTACATTTGAATAATTATCTTCCGTTGATGTGTCGCGTACCTACCCATCTACCTATAGATATATCCTGTTTATTCTGAGTTTCTGCCTATTTTTCACGAAACATCGCTCAGGTTATGATGATATTAACCGTCTTGAGTTTGAGATAATTCTGTTTTGTTTCGAATAGGATGAGTTATTTTACCTGGATGTAGATAATAAAGAACTATCTGAGAATACCTAATCATAGCCAAATCTTTATACGTTTATCATGTTGTGACTATTCGGGTAGCCGGAAAACTACTAATCACTTATGTCTCAGGGTCGGCAGCATGCGAGTGATACCTCTGGTGTTGTAAAAGTCTCCGATACCAAATATGCCACCAGAAGAAACACCCGTACCGATTTTGTATACATAACTAGCTGCGCCACGCAGTTTCACCCGCGTAAGTTTCGATTTTATACTCGTGATGACTTCGAAATTAAATGTCTGATTCGAATGAATTAAAAAGTATTTCACTGCTTCACAAAAACCCTTGATAAAACTATTTATTTGAATAAGAGTTAATACTACGATACAAATGTAACCAACTTTTGTTTCAACCGGCGATCGAATTAAATTTTAGAATATATTCCCTCCAGGCTTTTTTTTGTGGGTAATAATGAGTATTTTAATCTACATGAATCATTTTTATGTATCATCAATAGTTTTTTCAGCGCACGCCAAATAATGAATTTTATAGGCAAAATTTTGCTACTTTGGGTTACATTTTTGCAATTTTCTTAAGGATTTCTATTAGTGAAGAAATGGTTATAATCGATCCAGTAATTTCGGAGCCTATTCGATACAAACAAACAAACAAAAAACCTTTTCTTTATAATATTAGAACAGATCAACCAATTAGACTGAGAGATATTTGTTAACTTCGATCACTCAATCATAATACATAGAGAAGATTTCACTCAAAGATTACCAGCACAATTTCGAAGACTTACTTCAATGATATCTTGGAAAGTCATCAAATTGCATGCAGCAAGGTAATAATTAAGCAAGACCATTCAATATCGTCATCTCCATGCCACTTGAAGCCTCCTCGCCTGGCCTAGGGTGAGACGGGCGCGGGTGAACCCTTGAAAAAGTCTCAATAACTCGTCAAATGACATCGTTAGTCGGAGTGCTGGGAAGAAAAGGCGAACTATCTACTTGCTGAAGCTATCGGTTGGTAGGAGCTACAGGATGTTTCGTTTTTGCTGGTCAATAAGACAAAGTCAAAATCCTTCGTTAGTTTCGACTGATTCTGAAAGAACCATTTACATTCCCATTTGAGAGTATCATGCACACATTGTTCAAAGAAAAATGCATTTTTATTCTAAAAACTATCGTGATTTTGGTTATTCTTGTTGTAAAAACAGGAATTTCCACGTATCGTACTATTGGTGAAGACACCGACTTATTTTCGACTCATTCAGAGAGTCTTCATCAGGGTGAGTAATCGCGATGCGAACGGAGGACAATATGAAAATTGCATTTGTACACAATTACGTGATTCGAACCGATTGACCGTCGGATTGAAAGTCGAATGCAATTTTTTTAAAACCCCTTTCGGCTTTCCCATCGTCTTATACAGCGCCGTCTCAAAGTCAAAGTCAATAAGTTTTTGTTCATTGAAATCACAAGGATCATATAGAAACGTCAACTAGCAATAAAACATATCTATGAACTATCTTGGAAGTCCCAAAACTGTATTTCACTAGTATATATGCCTTTTTGGAGATACAAACAGACAAACAAACAACGACGTTTGAAGTTAGATGCCGCGGGTAAAAACGAAAGCTGTTGTGGTATATAGTTATACCATAACGGCCTTTTGGGTAGAACGGGGAAGCACTCGGTTCACACAGCAAGCGGCTGAAATTAGTAAAGTTGTAAAACTTTTCTCATGATTTCACATAATAACGTCTTGCACCCGCCATATTGCATTTCTCATGACGTCATTTGAGACGACACATTTTAAATCAAGACGAATCCAACGATACAAACAACAACACAATCTAGACTGCGTGGTTTTCAAGAGTGTGGTTTTCAAGTAGGGGGTAGTTAAAAGCACGTCCAAACATGACGTCCATGTTAGCATGGCGGGCGAGTAGCCGGCTGAGACGGAAGAGGTGCTGGTTCAATATCTGCTGCAGCTGCAGAACAAATGTACAGTAGATACATTCTTTCGTAATTTCTGATTCCCACGGTACAGCGAATCTTAAATGGGGTCAAGACTATATTATGTGTGACTGTTGAGCGTTTAATTATTACAAGCTTCTGCCCACGGCTTCGCCCGCTTTGTACCCGGATAAAAAGTAGCCTATGTGTTATTCTGATGTATAAGTCATATTACTGTAAAGTTTCATCAAAATCCGTTCAGTAGTTTTTGTGTGAAATAGTAACAAACATCCATCCTCACAAACTTTCACGTTTATAATATTAGTAGGATACTTGGAAAATTCCCACGTTTGGTGTACTTTAGCATTTAAATTTGCATATCGACGTTTCTGGAATCAATTACCGAAATCAGCCGCGCCCATGTCGCAGTCACTGCGTGCTAGATTAATAAGTTTTTATTTTATATATTTATATGTATTTTAGTCTTAAGGTATCATAATGGACCCTGTATTTATACGTGTACTGTATTTTTACTATGTTGGCTAAAATAAATGAATTATAAATAAAATAAATAAATTACACACCACATCATCTAGCCCCAAACTAAGCAGAGTTTGTATTATGGGAACTACATGACTGATATATTAATTATATACTTTTTTTTGGTAAATACATACATATTATAAATAGAAAACAACCCAGACATCGCACATCGCACAGTACATCGCAGCGGGTACCGAACCCGCAACCTTCTGCGTCTCAGGCGGGCCTTCACCCACTGCGCCACAGAGATCGTCTAATTATTTTTATTATTATTATTATTTTAAACGGAAGCATCCTGTACACAGAAGTATTGGCTAGATTTGAAAACCTCGCTGGTAAAAAATAGCGACTATGTTCATTTCGCGGACTTGCCATTCAATAATCTGCCTCCAACTTCCAACTATACTCCCTCGCTTTAAGGCTGTTTATCGTGTGCTCCTTTCTCAGCTATCGTTATTAAAGACACTTGACATTTCGCCGTGTTCTCGCATCACTTACTCAGAAGCACCCATTTTGTATTTACATAGATTTTTCGAATTTCTACGCAGCTAAGTATCTGCCTTTTGGACGTATTGGTTTTGGAGGGCACTTCAATTGGATACTGATCCTAAGATTATTTACCAATTTCTTCCATAATCCTTGGGGATTAACCCCAATATATATTTACTAATAATATAAATAGGTAAAGATAAAGTATGAATGTTGGAGGTAATTTCCAAAACTACTCTTGCAAAAAACTCTTTCACAAATATCCATTAAAATAAAAGGGATTTTCATGGAGACCAATTTTGCAAAGTAAGTTAACAAAAAAAGGTCTCTTCTTACGAACGCTGCCTTAATGGTACTTTTAATCGGACACTTTTTATCCGGGTATAACGCGGGCGAAGCCGTGAGTCGTTACTAGTCAAGAATAAAGATCAGTTCGCTAAATAAAGAAAAATATAATTTGGAGTTGAGACTGTGGGTCCAAGGAACCAGAGTATTCAAAATTATTCAGTCAGTTCGACCTGAGAGCTGGCTTATTTCTGGGTTAACGCATTAGTTTTTCCATTCAGCGTGGCATTGCAGCCAGTATTTTAGGGGAACCTTCAACTGGGATCTGGATGATCACTTGAGCTTTCTGTAGTTAGCATTGGTCTCTAAATAGCTTAATTGTTTCATCTCTATATTTTGTTTAAACTTAACTTGTGAGTAGTTGTATAATTATTTTTGTAAATAAAGTATATTTCTCGTTAAGAAAAATACAACTAAATTAATTTGGAATAAATATGATCAAAAGGACGACTAGCGAGGTTGCGGACGGTGTTCATGAGGGACTCTAAACGGACAACGAAACGTCAGCAGGAGAAAAGTAAAGTACATGGTATAGTCGTTTTAATATCCTAAAAAGATACAAAATTCAATTCATTAAATATAAAAATAAATAAACAAATAAATAATAAATAATGCTGGACATTTTCACACAGCATCATCTAGCCCAAAGTAAGCAGAGCTTGTGTTATGGGAACTACATGACTGATATACTAATTATATACATTTTTTTTGTAAATACTTACATATTATACATAGAAAATACCCAGACCCGAGACAAATGAATGCAGATCATACATACGTTTGTCCCGCAGCGGGAATCGAACCCGCAACCTTCTGCGTCTCAGGCGTACTGTCGCCCCCTGCGCCACAGAGGTTGTCTATCAAATATGATTTGTCACATAAAAACAAAATGCCAATTTTATACAGGAACCATGAGAGCAAAGCCGTGGGCATACGATAGTTTATAATATTATAAGCTCAATAAGATTGCATCGTTTTGAAACCTTGAAGGTTTTGATGTCAGGAAAGTAGCTCTATAAAATGTTTCACTACCTGATATCATCGGTACTCTGAATCTGGTGACACAGTGACCTACCGATATATCATGCAACTTAATCTATTTATATCAAATTCATAGCGTATCAATGCCAGCCATCTACGACATTCAAGAATTGCAGTTTAAGGTCACAGTTCTTCCGTGCAGCTTTTGGGATGATGTGTGTACAGAGTTGTATATTTTTACCTGCAACAAGGAGCCGGTATACGCTTGAAATAAAATAAAATAAAGAAAATTTTTCATGCTTTAAATTAATTCATAGAGTTGTATATTTTTACCTGTAACGCAGGGAGCTGGTATATGCATTTGAAGTAAAGTAAAATAAAGAAAAATGTTACAGACTGTATATTAATTCATAGAATCCCGAACTAGTAAAACCTTTATTTTTACTAGTTCGGTTCAAAACATTTTTTTGGAAAATGATCTTACGCAATTTTGATGATAGTTTTATGAGATTACATTAGTATCCTCCCCTTTATAACAACATTTTTTTTTGTCATTAAATTTTTCCAAAATTTTAAAACTCGTAACGTATTTTCGATCGTCCATTGCAATGCCTCCTAGAGACTTGTGACGATAAAACCTATTTAAAAACCTACATTGAAGTCATGCAAATCGATTGTAAAACCGTATTTCAATCGCATAAGCCGTTTCGGATAAAAATATTATCAAACAAACAAACAAGTTCCTATGTCAAACGCATATACGGACTCTTATACATAAGTAAACGCGAAAAAATCCTTTGTATTTTTTTTTTTTGTATGTGTATTTTTTTATGTGACTACGATATTATGAAATTGATCTCGTGTCTGAAATAAAGCGACAATATTATTATTAAAATGACTTTTGAATTTTAAAAAACCTTGCCATATTACCGACTTCAATAAAAAGATAATTGACCTACTAAAAAAGTTTTTAAAAGTATTAAAAATATAAGTTGAGGTAAAATTGTACGTGCATCCTCAGAGGCGCGGTGGGCGAGTAGCCGGCTCAGACGCAAGCTTTGCGAATTCAATCCCCACTGCGGGACAAATGTTTGCATGTTCAGTAGATATTGACGACCTCTGTGGCGTGCTGGACGAAAGCCCGCCTAAGACGCTCCTGCGTCTTAGGCGGGCTTGCGGGTTGCAAGTTCAATTCCCGCCACGGGACAAATGTTTGTATCAGCAAAAACTTGTCTCGGGTCTGGGTGTTTTCTATGCATAATAATTATGTTTGTATTTACAAAAAATTATATAAGTACCTAGTATATCAGTCATGTAGTTTCAGTTTGGGGTTTAATAGTTTCCCATAATACTCTGCTTAGTTTGAGGCTAAATAATGTTGTGTAAAAATTACAAAAAAAAACATTCGGTTCTGGGTGTTGTGGCACCATGTTACTCTTAATTCCTGATGCCCAACGAAACAGGAAACTAGTGTTAGATCAGGAATATGTATGCGTGTGTTGAGTATTTATTTATCATTACTTCCATCGAATCAAACTCTTTACAAGATCTACCAAATTAATCCTACTTTGTACATCGCCTAACGAAACAGGAAACTAGTGTTGTGTCAGGAATATGTATGCGTCTGTTGACTATTTATTTATCCTAACTTTTATCGACTCTTTAAAAGATCTACCAAAACAATCCTACTCTGTACATCGCCTAGAATGTACACAATATCGCATCGATACCGCAAGATCGACGCGGATCACGCGATCGTTGCATGCCATCGACTGTTCTCTCGTGCACGGTACGAATTGATTTAGTGCATTACCGTGAAGGGGTGGCTAGGTTAGTGTGGATGTCTAGTTTCTCGTTTATTCTGGTTAATCTATATAAATCAAAATGAAATGTTAATTGGTAAGCGTATCACTTGAGGCTAGACCAATTTTTTATATATTTTTATTTTAAAATGTTTTTAATAGTCCGAATTAGGTTGTTCTCAAATAAAAATTGAAAAAAAATCCGAAATATGTAAAAAGAAAGGCGTTTTTTTCTCCCAAAAAAAAACTGATCTTGGCAAACTGATCTTGGTTGTCGAACGTAGTGGTACTATAGGGTTTTCGAATTGACGTTTCGTATTTGTCACATTCAAGGATAGAACAACGTCTATTGGGCCAGTTAGTTTATAATCCTTCCTACTTCCTACTAATATTATAAACGTGAAAGTTTGTGAGGATGTTTGTTCCTCTTTCATGTAGAAACTAATGAACGGATTTTGATGAAACTTTACAGTAATATAGCTTATACATCAGAATAATACATAGGCTACTTTTTATCCGGGTACCACGCGGGCGAAGCCGTGGGCAGAAGCTAGTAATATTATAAACGTGAAAGTTTGTGAGGATGTTTGTTCCTCTTTCACGCAAAAACTACTGAATGGATTTTGATGAAACTTTAAAGTAATATAGCTTATACATCAGAATAACACATAGGCTACTTTTTATCCGGGCACCACGCAAGTGAAGTCGTGGGCAGAAGCTAGTAATAATAATTATTTTTTTATTTATATTGATCTGCCAAAAATATAGCCAGGAATGTAGACAGGATGTTTATCGTTTTTATTAGACTGAAGTAAAAAGCCCAACCAATGTAAAAAAGTGAAAAGTTTCATGTGACTGTAATTTCACCGGTACCCATACCCTTCAAACAGAAATAGGGATGATTTCTTTCACAAGGAGCTTTACTACTAAGTAATAAAACTACTTTGAAGAAAGTCCTCTTCCAGCGCGTTAAACAGGGTATTCTTGGAATGCCGTCGACAAGTGGCATTTCTTCCGCTATCTCCTATTGGAAGTGGTCGCTGATACTGCCCTGGATTTATTGTGCGGATTTCATGCTTTACCGTTCTTATTGCGAATACCTGTTTATGAATCAGAGATAACAAGAACAAAGACACGTGAAACAGTTCAAAGAGTGGGTAATTTTAAAGCATTTTCAATTCCATCACGTAATGCAAAGCCCCATAATGACGTATATCCTTAAAATTGATCTAAAAAAAACTCTTTAACTTGTTCATATTTATTTGATTTTGAAATTATTCTGGTTTAAACATAATTTTACAAAAACGGGATATTTACCATGATATGTAGGTTGAATGTTTCCTGATATTTCGGCACAGTTGCATGTACCATGATCACAGGAGGAACTGACGTCTTTACAGATGGATGTTAATAGCAGACAAAACGATCTACCCTCTCTCTCACACACTTTTTTATTGCAAACAATACCACTACGATTACCTCTGGTTTCACTGCAACATTCGAGTGCATCCCGGTCTCTGTAATTCTGTGGCTCTGATACCTGAATCATGCTAAATATCCCGTTTTTAACCCCTGATACAAACATAGGGGAGTAAGTTTAACATGTGTGTGTGGCATCGTAACTCTCAAATGGAAAATCTATGTTTTTTTTTGTTTGAAAGGTGTCATGGTCGAGAGTGTTCTTAGCTAAGATTCAAATCTGTTCAGCCGTTTGAAGAACATCAGTTTTTTTCTAGTTGATGAAGGGATCTGACTCTAGATTAGTTTGACTTCTAAGATGGTTCTTTGGTAGGTCTTATCTCAAGTCACTAGAGTGCGTTGAAATCGATTATGGAAATACACATTGGGGTTTCCAATTTTGTAAAAAATACCTTGTTAGTAAAATTTATGTTCATGATATGCTTAGTTTTGTGCCCAAAATGAAAAAGTGTTGACTTATTTTATTACACGAAAGCCGACTATCAATACCCACCATCAAATAGCTAACACATTTTCGGAAGGTCGTCAATTGCCAACCGCAGAGCACACAATCATATTCCCACAAGGAACGCAGGTGGACGCGATCACGCGACCGTAACTAGCTTCAATGTTTGCTCGTTGAACTAGGTACCGCACCTGGTTTTGGTTGCTTTTTGTATGGCTTAATCTTTGTAAAAAAATACAACTCTTAGTTCCGATCTAGTATTAATCAAAATCCATATGATGCTCGTAAATTATTACCAATTTCGTTTAGATCGAGATTTTAAATAGACCGAAAGTTAACTGATGAATATTATATCGAGGCTAGATTGAATTGAATTTAATTAAATATCTGTTTATGAAAAAAAATAAGATTAATAAAATTTGCTTGATTTTTTTTAAATATACAAGTAATATACAACTACGTGATAGAACAAAGATAATGAAATCTTTGACAGAACAGCCACAAGTTACGACTTAATACTAGAGAATCTACCGTTGTCTTTGTTAATCTGCCATACGGAACTCAATATAAACGTGTAACAAAAACACAGTTGTTGAAATAAAAAAAAAACAATTGTTGATTTTTTTTTATTGTTATTCATAAGGTCAAATGAAAATAATTAACACCAATCTACTTCGTTGGACACAGAAAATCTTAAGCACGAAAATTGAACCCTAGCTATATACTGAAGCTAGAGAGACGGCCAGAGTTTTATAACAGTGTAGGGTGCAATATTTATCTACCCCGGACGGTAGTCAGCTTTTATTGGGACAGTGGTCTGGTCACTTCGGAATTCGCGCTATTTATTTATTGTGCCGTGGCATGGCCTGACATATGTTGCGTATACGCGGCGGGAAAAGTGCTACACTTATTCACATCAACGTCCAAGAAATAAATCCTTAACTCCCCACAAAGGATTCAACAACCTCTATGGCGCAGTGGGCGAAGGCCCGCCTGGGATGCAGAAGTTGCGGGTTCGATTTCCGCTGCGAGACAAATGTTTACAATTAAACTACACTCTATTTATTTTTTCTAAGAATTCACTCTTTTATTAGTTTTGCATGAATTGTGGACTACAATATTGCATTTGCGATACCCTGCAATGATGCAATAAATAGTTTTTCTGGGTCTAGGTGTTTTGACCCACGACACAGGGAATTCTAGTAGGGGGGTCAGGACTACGTATGTATTTTCCAACAAGTGGGTCTTAATAAAAAATGGGTAACACAGTAATTATATTAATACCCACAATAAACTCGCGTACAGATCGGGAACAATATCATAGAAGTTATTCACAACTATCTCTAGGCATTCTTCAGTTATCTGAAATTTAAGTATTTATAAGAATTAATCATGCAACTTTTCTTATTATTCTCAGCTAACACTTTTCTTCGCATCTGTACATCGGAGTATATTAAACGTAGGAGACGGCGGCGAGTGCCGCCAACATTTGGTTTTTATACACCAATACTTTGTCGCATTCTTGCGACTTTTGTATATTGGCTAGCGTAGACACAAAAAGCTATCAGAGTTAGCATGTTAAAGTGACATTTGGCAGGTAATTTTAATCGCAGAACCGGAGCCGGAACTTACCTGTCAATGAGCCTTTTTCATGTTGGTTTTTAGTGGCTTTGGTATCACTGCTGCCGCCACAGGCCTATTGTGATCGCCACTTGCCAAAGAGCCTTACTAAAGAGAATAATAGGTTTCCAAATAGTGACTACATATCTGACGATGGAGTTAGATAGACACGATGCATCGATGACACCCTCGATGTTTCTGGAAGTTAGTGGATGGAGACAAAACTGCACGCCAAGGCGCTCCTTGAGAAGCTTGTGTTCAATGGTCTCTTGTAGATGATGATGATGATGACGAGACACAGTAATAGCAAAATAATAATAAGACTATGGGGCGTTATTATCTTGGTTAATTATTACCTAAGGATTTGTAGATTTTGTTAAAAAAATACCTTGTATACATCAGTTTAATACGTTTCAATTATTTTTTATTTCTTGATTACGGCTTGTGAAGCTTTACTCATAGTAGATAGATGCGGATAGTTAAAGCATATAACTCGAGGTTCTAAGAACGTCTCGTTTTTCTTTAAATATCGTAATTTTTTTGTCAGTTTTTCATAGAGAAACGAAACGTCATCCGTGTACAACTGTAGATCCCGTTCTCAGACAGATAAAAACATATTTTTCTTTGTGTCCGTGTCCTTTCTAGATATTCCTCAGTCTACATCCCCGCGTCCGTCTTGAGCTAATAAGCGTACGTTAATAAATCTCCCATAATGTCGTCTTGTGTTATTGATTCCTGTAATTTGGGGGTCTGTTTGTCTGTTTACTAACTAGACAGGGACTACTCGAAATAATTCGGAACATTACTATTGTTATTATGAAAAGACACGCTGAATTCTTTCACCACACCAGCTGAACTGAGTGTCGTAATTTTTACTAAAAGCGGGATATTTACCATGATTTGTGATTTTGTAATGTATCCCGATATTTCGGCACACAGCAAGCACCATGATCACTGTAGGAACTGAAACCGCAGACAAATCGATCTACCCTCTTTCTAACTTTTTTTATTATGAAAGACACTCTGAATTCTTTCACCGCACCAGCTGAACTGAGTGTCGTAATTTTTACTAAAAGATATTTACCATGATTTGTGATTTTGTAATGTATCCCGATATTTCGGCACACAGCAAGCACCATGATCACTGTAGGAACTGAAACCGCAGACAAATCGATCTACCCTCTTTCTAACTTTTTTTATTGTGAAAAACACCAAAGTGTTTTATATTCTGAAATTGATTTTATTCGTTTGTGTACACGCACCCACCCCTATTTATCAGCTGTGCCCATCCTCAAATGATAGCTGGAAGGAAACTCTTGTTAGGGTTTAGCTCGCCTTTTTACATGTCCTATATGTAAGTTTTTTATCTGTATTATCTGTGTGCACAATCCTACTACTATTATAAACGCAAAAGTTTGTGAGTATGTTTGTTACTCTTTCACGAAAAAACTACTGAACGGATTTTGATAAAACTTTACAGTAACATAGCTTATACATCAGAATAACACATAGGCTACTTTTTATCTTGGTACCACGCGGCCAAAGCCGTGGGCGATATCTAATTTAATATAATAATGTTTATTTATTTATTCTCAGATACATACTCAGTTATCGAATTATCCATATTCATGCCTAAATTCGACGGTTGATCCTTGCATTGTGTTAATGGGAAGCTCCCAATTTGTCCACAAAACATCAATCAAAATACCCGCTTTTCCCATTTCCATTCCAGATTCATCTCCATAACGGCAGATAATGACTAATAATAATATCGGTTGAATAATTAACTCAATTGGCGAACGCGATAATTGCTTCAGTGTACACCGGCCTTTATTGCACGTTTTGTTTTTAGTTGCGGGATTCAGTGTGTTATTCTTATCAAACAAAAACAAACAAACACACAACTGTATTTCCCATATTGCACATCCTCAAATACTAGTAGACTCATTTAATTATTAATTAATTTTGTAGCTTTAATTGATGTAATCTTATCCTACTTCCTACTATTATTATGAACGCGAAAGTTTGTAATGATGGATGTTTGTTACTATTTCACGCAAAAACTACTGAACGGATTTTGATGAAACTTTGTACTAATATAGCTTATACATCAGAATAACACATAGGCTACTTTTTATCCGGGTACCACGCGGGCGATTCCGTGGGCAGAAGCTAGTCGTTTATATATGTTTTATACAATATTATATTTTATATGTTTTTAATATCGTGTGATGTGTGTGAAATCAAAATTATTGAATTGAATTGAAATACATATGCAGTGCAGATCTTCGATGTGGTCTAGTGGGGTGTTCAAAAGTACGTCCAAGCTTTATATTTGGCACATGCCCGAGTTTTACATAGTAATTAACATTCCACGTGACAGGTTGCTTTGTACAAGCAACTAGGAGCATTCCTTGTGAACAGATCGCTTTCAGGAAAGAGGTATAAAGAAAGAAATAAACAAAATACATTGATTCACCTCAACACAACAGATGACAATATTCAGAATAAATAAACACAAACACACCTTTAAATATAAAAAAAAAGGTTTTAATATATATTTTTTTTTTTTGGATATAACGTTTGTTTTACTCATTAGATAATATCCATTTCAGTCTGAAAATCGAATCCTCCCAGCCCTAATGTTGGTAAGTGGTACACAGGTTGTTCCAATAACGAGTGGGCCATTGCGCGTCGAAAGCACGAATTAATGATGATTTTATACAGCAAGCCGGTGATGTTATACTGTTTACTGTTTGCTACTATTTAGTTGTACTTTAGTTTTTCTTTACATCAAGAGCCAGCGGTGGCCAAAATGGCACTGTCTCTTTTCAACTCAAATCCAATAGAATATTGTTCTTTGAAACCAGAAGGAACATTAAATTCTTGATTGAGTAGGTTCAGCGAATTATCTCTCTTTACTTGGACAATTCGGGGTATGAATATATGTTAGTTTGTTCGACGATGACTAACGAATCATTTATTCAATCTTGATCTTAAAATGAAATGAATAACATTATGAACGAAACAATCAAATTTTGTCAAACACCCTGTTGATCCATATATAATACCGGAATAGTAAAAAAAATATATACTTAAAATACTATATGTAAATAGAACTGAATAGAAATGCCCCACACACCTTCCTGATTCAATTTCGTACCAAAAAAGGTATCAGCTCAGAATATGCTAGGTAGAGGCTAACTAGTTAGCGCTGGTTATTTGCTGACCCATAGCCATTTTGCTAGTGTAATAAAGGGGCACATTATAGACCTAATACAGAGTAACTAAGAAAGGACCGGTTGAATCTGATGCTTGTTACCGATCATGCGTGTTCTGAACTCCTAAAACCAAACCACGATACGCACATCTCGCTCTACAAATCGAGCATCAACTAATGGTCCGTCCCTATTAGTTTTTATTACTCCGCCTGCTGGTCGGTTTTCCTTATTCTGCAATAAGGAAAACCGACCAGCAGGTATTTATTGTATGCCAATATATCGCTTTTACTTAACCTGTTTTAGTTTACTTTGTGCGATTAAACTTAATCTGCTCGTCAAACAACGACATCATGTATAATTTTATAAACGCAAAACTTAAGAAGACAATGGGCTCGATTCTGTAGTACACTAACTAAACTAAATTTAAACTGTCGCTCTCTTTTACTGATAGTGAACGCAAGAAAGAGATGGCAAGAATTTTACTGCTGTGTGCTGCTGTCAAATCAGTTTATGTGCCGCTTTTCTTCGTGTTTATAGTCAGCATGTTTTGATATCACGACTAAATTTGTATGGAAAACTTAAACCTGACTAATTTGACAGCACTAAAATTGTAGCTATCTCTTTCTTGCTTGCACTATCAGTAAAAGAGAGCGACAGTTTTAAATTTAGTTTAGTTAGTTAACTACAGAATCGATGCCAATATTATATTCTAAACACTCTCGTGAACTAAATCTACATTCATATTGTAAAAACGGGAATTTTCACGTACTGCACTATCGGTGAAGGCACCGACTAAGTTACAACAACGCTACGAACACAATCGCCCCCTCCACTCGCGCGTTTTATAACCGCGCACAACGTGCGGCAGCGCGTAGTGCACGGCGCGACGCGGAAGTAGAAAGTCGCTACCACTCACCCTGATGAAGACTCTCGGAATGAGTCGAAACTTAGTCGGTGCCTTCACCGATAGTGCAGTACGTGAAAATTCCCGTTTTTACAATATGAATAGTCAAGTTCACGATAGTTTTTGGAATAAATCTACATAATATAAATTATTTTTTCTTTTTCATTTAGTAACAATTATGTAGTTTAAAAAAAACTAGAATATGCTACCCTCATATATAATAGTTAGTTTGTAGTTATATCGCATGAAAATAAAAATAGTTGTCATTGTAAACTTAAACTTATTGATGGGGAATTGACCGAGACGTACGAGGAATGGGCGAAAATTTTTTAACTACATAGTTATGTTTTTCTTTAAATCCGACTTATCTTTTCGTTAAAGCAATGGTTGGTACTTGCATAGTTTATGATCTTGAGTAATTTTAATTATTTGCTGAAAATACAAGCACGTACGGAAGCCTCGGTGCCAATTAAATTCAATATTTTTTATTTCAGACACATTACCACATGATATTAAACACAAATAAAATATAATATTGTCTGTAAAAGACTAGCTTCTGCCCACGGCTTCGCTCGCGTGACATCCGGATAAAAAGTAGCCTATATGCTATTCTGATGTATAAGCTATAATGATATATAAAGTTTTAGAAAGAACACCGAAGTTCCCGTAAACTTCAGTGCATAGTTTGACTGTTATATCCCGGACCGATTGATAATCATGTAATTCGAATAGCGGACACAATTTCTGACGAAATGTTTCAAAATTGATGTTTCATTTGGACCTCCGTGGGGTCCAATAAGCAGCCACAAACAGCGGGGTATTATCGGATGCCGAAAGATGGCCAATAAACGGCGCTGGGATGTCTTTATGGGCAACAACTAGCTGGCCGCTATTAGGCGATCGCTATTAGCTTTGGCTGGACATTGAGTTGAGAAGTTTGGATGCGGCATTTGATTGAGGTGGAACACGGGAAGGAAAACTTCTATATGAGACTATGGATCGCGGATAGTAAACCGACATTTAAGCTTCGCTCTTCCAGTAAATGAAGTCAAAGTTTTATCAGTTTGTAACAGAGATACGAGGCGTCCTTCATTACAATTGGTAAAAACTATGTAATATTAGAGATGTTCGTATTTTAATGTACCTACCAAAATAATCCTCTTTGACATCCATCATCCATGTAGGTACATTAAATGGTCCGGAAAAAAGGTCAATTTTTTCTTGAAAATTTTCATAGTTTTGTCAGTTTTTCGTAGAGACGTCAAGACGTCATTCGTATTCTTTTGTAATTAGAATCCGACCTAAGGAGAGCATATGCCTCCTCCACAACTAATCAATATTATCTGACATCCCCACGATCACTCGTATCTCGTGTAAGCACGTAAACAGCGCTGGTGGGCGATCGTAAAAGAAAATGCGTCCGACTGTACCGACCGACAATTTGCGGACGTGTATTTTATGTATCGATTTATTCTGCCCGACTGTACTTGCTGGAGTCATTATGGTAGGAACGAAAATTAACTAAACTAGTTCGCCACGAAGTACTATTTTTATCCGACTATCGAAAGGACGGTTATTCAATTAAATTAAAATATTTTTTACTAGTTGTTACCCGCGGCTTCGCCCGCGTGATATGTTAATAAAAGTAGCATATGACCGTCTCCAGGCTTCAAACTATGTCCACCAACTTTTGTTTTTTTTTTGATCGAATCAATCATTTTTTTTTCATTGAAAATTTACCGCACTATTTACCCCCCTATCTACATTCCAAATTTCATCAAAATCGGTTTAGTCGTTACGGAGATACGTGGTAACAAACATTCACACACACACACAGACTTTCGCATTTATTATATTAGTAGGATAAGTAGGATTCAGATGACTTAGATCCACAGATTATTTATTTAAATAATTGTATGAGAGTTTTTTATCTCAAAAAGAACGTCATATTACGAGAAGAGTGTTAAAATATGAATGTGGATGGAAATAAAAGCAGAGGTAGGCAAAGATTGTGTGAAAGATGACATGGTTAAGAAAGGAGATGTTACTAAGATGACGGCTGATAGAGGAGAGTGGAAGAAAAAAAATGTTGTACCGACCACACGTAATGTGGTATAAATACAAGAAGGTGATGAGCTCATATTGAAACTTCAATATTATATTTGCATAACATAACTTAACCTGGGACAACGCATTAGTATTGACATTCAGCGTGGCAATGTGGCTAGTATTTTAGAAACGCTTCCGTCTGGTAGTAATCTGGATCAGTTGAGCTATCTATAGATCGTTTGCAACAGTCTTTATATAGCTAGCTGTTTCATCTATATTTTTGTATATACCTACTTGTATTAATAAATGTATACTTAACCAAAGTAGACTTAATTATTACCAACATAATCAAAGCTAGAAGTCCACTATTAGAAATAGCCCCCCACCCCAAATACAAAGTGCCATCTTCGACGAGCAAATTTTTTTGTTTTTTTTTTGCATTTTAACCATCTTGATTTTCTCTATCTCCAAAGATGTTGTTTACTTTAACACCTACATTCGGCTAATTAGATAGCGTCCATCAATATAGTCATTACCTTTCGACATCGCCGCAACATTTACGAGGTTATAAAAATAATGTGTCCCGCGTATTTTATGGGCATAAGTCATAATTATTATGAGCTATAGACACCCTTGGATATCTTTATGGTTATACCCCAGATTATAATGGGTATACTTTGATTGGCTACTGCGGTTATAATGTCTTAAGAGGTGGACAGGAGATTAGGGCAATTTATGGACGGCTGTGATCTTTCTCTGATTGGAAATCTTATTTTCATAGAAAGACAGATAGATGAACTTTTTATTGTGAATAACTCCATGTTACAGTACAAGACACAAAAACATTATTAAATAATCAAAAATAAAACAAATTTTATTCCAAAAACTATCGTGAACTTGACTATTCATATTGTTAAAACGGGAATTTTCACGTACTGCATTATCGGTGAAGGCACCGACTTAGTTTCGACTCATTCCGAGAGTCGTGCACGACGGGACGCGGAGAGAGCAAGTCGCGATTACTCTCTTGTATCGCCAACTGCGATACAAGAGGTGCGGATTTGATTCCCGCTGTGTAGACATGAGTTCGATATATCGAAACGTAACTGATATCAGATATGGATTAGATAGGTGTTTTCTAAACTCCCGTTTTTACAATATGAATAAAAGAAATGCACAATGGCCGGTCTATCGCTGAAAGCGATTTCTTCCAGACAACTTTAGGATGGAGAGAGCTGTTTGCTGTGCTAGTATCGGATAAACATTCAGTATTATGCCATAGTCAATAATATATATAAAATTTTTGCATGACTTAATGACTGACTCGCTGACTATAAATCAACGAACAGTAAACTGTTCGTTGATTTATAAATACCATAGGGCCCGTTAAGTGGTTGTTAAAAGTTCGTGAATATCCTGCTCGTTACTGATTTCTCCATTTTAATTCCAGTGTACATGCAATAAAGAGTTAATTATCTATGTATATATATCAGCTCAAGCACTCCTTCAATAGTTGAACATTTGAGAACTACAAGTAAAATACTGTTAATGAAAATAGTTGCTAATATTAACTTGACAAAAAACTTTTTTTTTTGTTTTATAATTAATAAAGGTATCCTTTAGGACAGGAAATGCATGCAATAGGCGACAGTAGCCGCTTTCCATCAGGCAGGCAGGCGCTTGTTTCCCTTGACTTAACGTAAAACCTATACAAATTTACCTATACAAATTGTTAAAAAAATGGTTCGGCAATATATACATATATGCATATGTATATAATGCCGAAAGGAGGTCATTAAACCCGCACAAGTAACAATGTTTTTACTACGACTTTTCGGAATTCTAAGTTTTTCATTCATGAAATGTGTCAATAAAATATTTTATTGAGAGCGTGGTTATTAAATAAAAGGCTAACAAGAGATCTTTTACAACTTTGATGAAAAAATCCTACCTACAAGTATCTATGGATTACTGAAACAATACATACCATAGATGTGCATTTTCATAGATGCTTTGTTAACTCTATTACCTACACAGACTATTGAATAGGCTGTAATTTACAGATTACTTCAACAAAATGACTGTTTTTTCCTTCTAACTTTCCTTCGAATACACTGTAGACTCTTGCCATAGGTCTCCCTAAAAATCTACTGTTTTGTCAAGGACTCAATGACTTACCAAACAATATGGGATCATAAGATAAAAGCATATACCGTATGTATACCGCATATATGTACATCGTATGTAAGAAACCAATAAAACTAATGACAAACTCACAACAACCCACCCTTTCTTCCAACAACGACAAAAGCTGATCTCGTGGAAAATTAAAAACGCCCGCGGTCTATCGGGCTATTACCGGCCATTGCATTCAGGTGTTCTGGAATGTGTGGCTTGGTGGTAGCAAGCTCTGTAGCTGCGGGTTCGATTCTTGTTGAGCAGAAAACATCATTTATAGAAAACATCATTTATTCATCATTCATCATTTTTATATTCTTATAATTAATCAACAACACCAATATGGATGTAGACCATTGTTTCTCAAAGTAGGCGATAACGCCCCCTTGTGGGCGCTGGAAGCCATCAGGGGGGTGATAGAAGGCTCTAGAAGATATTGGGGGCGCTAAGGCGGTCTAGAGGGGAAAGCATAGATTGTTATGTTTAAAAACTTTGGGGGTGCTAGGATTTTTTTATTCCCAAAGTGGGCGGTGGGAAAAATAAGTTTGTGAATCTATGATGTAGACCATCCCCCAAAGTATTTTCGCGATAATCAAACCAAAAAAAATATACTATTTTTTTTACATAATTTTCCATTGTAGTTCCTTCTTGTACAATCTTTCAAAGATTATGAGTAAATCAGAAGAAGAATCTCTAACCAACCGAGTGAGTGAGGTTCGATTCCTATTGCAGGACAAATGTTTGCATATTCGGCAGATATTTATTCCAGGTCTAGGTTACAGTACCATTGCACTCGTAGTTTCCGATACCACAGATATTGGCGTCGATTCTGTAGTACACTAACTAAACTAAATTTAAACTGTCGCTCTCTTTTACTGATAGTGTACGCAAGAAAGAGATGGCAAGAATTTTACTGCTATGTGCTGCTGTCAAATCAGATTACGTGCCGCTTTTCTTCGTGTTTATAGTCAGCATGTTTTGAAATCACGACTAAATTTGTATGGAAAACTATCCGTCTGTTAAGTGTTTTTCTTTTTCTAATGATCACCGAAACGTCAGCAGAAGAATAGAAAAGTACGCGTCCTTGGACTTTTATAACATGTTTACAATATTGTACATTTTGTAAGTACAAATAAACAAAAATATTTAAAAAAAAAAAAAAGTTTTTTTACCCTTTACACAGCATTATCTAGCCCCAAACTAAGCAGAGCTTGTATTATGGGAACTGCATGACTGATATACTTATATACTTTTTTTTGTAAATACATATTTTACATAGCACATAACAACTCAATTGCACACCCCCAAAGGGTAGTTTTAAAAAAATAATTACGTGTTTCATCATTTACTTTCAAGTTTATTTGTACAGAGTTTTGAGCGAATCAAAAATTTTTTTTTTTCATAGAAACTTACTACCCTGTTTAACCCCGTTAGAGGTTGATTTTGATGTGAAAATAAGATATGCCTATGTGTTATTCCAGTACCTAAACTATCTACATTCCAAATTTCATCAAAATCGGTTTAGTAGTTACGGAGATACGTGGTAACAAACATTCACACACACACAGACTTTCGCATTTATTATATTACTAGGAAGGATTATTCCAAATAACCTTCCATGGGTTCGTATTGTACTGATGTTTGATGTTTTGACACACACACACACAAACACACACACACACACACACACACACACACACACACACACACACACACACACGCACGCACGCGCACGCACACACACACACACACACACACACACACACGCACACACACACACCTACACACAGCCTTTCGCATTTATTATATTAGTAGGATAACAAAGTACACTCGCATGAATAAACATCTGCACAGACACCGGTGAAGCTACTGTCGCCTGCGCTGTACCTAGAATAAATTCAGGTTCGCCATTTTGTTCGCGTAATGAATGCTAAGATTAAGATTTGTACAACTCTTTTGTTTGCATTGTTGGGACAGTCCGACGCGAACTTCGTAATAACTTGTTTATGAGATTTATTGTGTGCATTTGCATTGTAATTTTTGGTTGAAATAATGTTGTTTTACTTTGAGAAATTATGATTGTGGCACACCGACTGTGGTGGTGGTCATGTGCGAGGAAATATCGCAGTGAAACCCAATAATATCTGCTTCAATTTTGATCAAATGCAACGTTTTTAGCTGACTTAATATAATTTTATAATAATAGGTTATGCTGACCAATAATGGACGAAGGCCCGACTGAGACGCAGAAGATTGTGGGCTCGATTCCTGCCGCGGGATAAGTGTTTGTATGATCTATAAATATTTGTCTCGGGTTGTTTATTATGCATAATATGCATGTATTTACAAAAAAGTACATAAGTAGTATATCAGTTATGTAGTTCTCATAACACAAGCTGTATTATTTATTTATAGACAATCTTGTTTATCATGAATATTCGAAATTTATGTACTTCGAATGTACGAATGTAGGTAATTAATGAACGTCGTGTAAATTATTTAAAAGTAAACACAATAAAGGCCCGTAAAAAATTATAATTATATACTTTGATACAAACATAATTAAATATATAATTTATTTATGTCAATGTACACTGTAACTTATTGAATAATACGTTGTCCAATGAATTATAATGTAGAACTGAAAATCTTGTCAAAAATCTATAAACATCTTGTCTAGGTTATGATTATAGTAAAAATTTACAAGGTCTTTTAAATATATATTTATTTCAGACAATTACCCGCTATTTTTTTAGTAAGTAGTATAAAAGATAACATGAGTGGCAGACATAAAAATTAATTACTCGAAATACACTTGAGGTTTATTCAACCCTTGTTTCCCAGCTGCCAATGTGAAGCTGTTTGATACTCTAAGAT
This sequence comes from Perizoma flavofasciatum, assembly GCA_958496245.1. Classification (NCBI taxonomy): domain Eukaryota; kingdom Metazoa; phylum Arthropoda; class Insecta; order Lepidoptera; family Geometridae; genus Perizoma; species Perizoma flavofasciatum. The sequence continues at coordinate 9,708,803 of OY292440.1, read as the reverse complement.
ACCATAATTATTCTTAATTTTGAAACTAAATTTTGCATTGCCTTGTTTGCAAAGTGTACGTGGCTGACTGTACCCCGACGCTCGAGGCGCGGTGCAATACATGCGGCAGTTGACTGTCTTCCTGCTAATTGCTACCTCTCATCTGAAAAAAAAACAACCGGTCAAGTGCGAGTTAGCTCGCGCACTAAGGGTTCTGTACTAGCTACTTTGGTAAATAAAAAGAGTGTCAAAATTCTTAAACGTATTCTCTATGATCACCCGAATTGGATGACCTGACTGTAAAAAATTAGTGTTTTTTCAATAACTGAAATATTACTGCGATATATAATAATGCCCTATTGAACATGTAATGAAAATATTAAGTTTTTTTAGTATAGCGACGCACCAACAATGTTTTTTGGAACAAGAAATTATTGATCTAATTGAAAATATTTTTTATATCGTTATAATTTTTGGTAACAAATTAGTTACAAGCCAATTAATACTGATAATGAACATTTAAAAAATAAATAAATAACATTACACTTTGAAAGAAAGCTTCTCGTAAAAAGTCAAAATACATCCATTAAAAATTCAAAAAATAATAGTCCATAAAAATTCAATTCAATGTCATAAAAATATTCAAATTCTAAATTACAGAACTGTTTGGTACTTTAGTTATAAAAAATATATATATCTGTATGCCAGGAGGCCAAGAAGTTATAAAAATACAGATTATATAATGTTTTCTTCTTTATAAAGCCAAACGAAATGCTGTCCAAAGACTTGGGTAAATGGTATGTACTAAGTTTCTGTAAACCAAATTAAAACTATTTAGTTTATAAATGCGCGATAGAGAATACATAATGAACTTTCATCGTGTTCCGAATATTTTTACTCTGTACCACGGCCCAGTGATAAGGAAAGTTGAATTGAGAGACTAAAATGCCGCTAAACCAACATTATTTTATAGGCTCTTATACAAATTATATTCCCAAATCAAACTTTATATGGGGCCCTGTAAGTGAGGTTAAGAAATAAATTCCTTCTTTCTGATGGGTGATGTCTATTTCACTGGAATAAAATGCTAAATATACCTATTATTTAAAAAACTACTAAATTTGTAATCAATATTGTTTATGACCCGAAATAACACATTGGTTACTTTTCACCCGGATACCAAGCGGATGAAGCCGTGGGCAGAAGGTAGTAGACATCTATGTCTCTGAAGATGGATGATGATTGTCAGTGAGATCAAATGAGTGAGTCGGTTGACCCACTTGAGAATCAATGCAACCCGTACATGCCCTTTACAATGGGAGTCGGGAAGAAGCAAAAAGGCATCTCTCAAATTGATAGTTTTTTGTACCAAAAGCAATCGTGAACCGATAGTGTGGTACGTGAAAATTCCCGTTTTTACAATATGAATAGTTTTTTGTGCATTGCTGAAATCACGTTAAATCATTTTTTTTTCTAAAGGTTTGATCAGAGTCGTAGTGGTGGCAATGGCGGTGATAATCAGTACATTCACGTTAACTTTGGCAGCCACTAGACAACCATTTCTCTTTGATACCACCACCGCAGCGTCAGTTTAATCAGGCCTTTACAAACTACACCAAAATTACTTTCTTAAACCAACATTTTAGCCCACCTAACGGATGCATCACCCTTTGACATCGCCTAACGTATTTAAATTCATAGTCTTATGAAGTTAGCTCGGGGGGTCTGAGGGACGAGGGGGAGGGGCGTGACTGTACACTTTTTGGCTTCGGGTAAGCCAGATCGCCACAAGCCCTCAATCGGGGAAATGGGGTAACTCACAAAGTAGATTTTTTTATATCGAGACTTTTTTTATTTGATTTATATATAAGTCGCCTATTAAAATCTGCAACATCTGGAGTATTGCTCATGCTTTTTAAATATATTTTGAAGCGGGTCAGCGGATTTTATAGTTCAGCGGAAACACCTCAGAAGGCTGCTTATTCCACAGTACGGAAAATAAATAATGTCGTAAAGCGGATAGTAAGAAAGAGCCACGTATCAATAATGTGTGAATAAACCCTGTTTCAGTGTTAATTACTATTTATTTATTTATTCCGCTCTATCCCATGGTTTTCTGAAAAATAACTGTAAAAAATACGACACTGTTTACCTATACAGCTGTTTTAAAATACTTCTAAGTAAGATCCTAAGACTCCAGTTTCTCTCGTGATCCTCACCGAAGTTCTTTGCTCCTGTAGAAATTGTAAAATTCTAACAGATAGGAAAAAGTCTTATTTGTATATTGTTTAAAAACACCAAAATCCGACTTACCCACACCCTTTATCAGCGAAGGAGTTAAAATGCCATAGTTCGTGTCACAGCATAAATTAGAAACAGTAAGTTGCGTCAAGAAACCGCCGCGCATATCGCCGCAATTTCGCTTAAGATTAACGAATACTGTCATTAATATTCATACTGTGGCAAAAATTTGGACTTTCGATTAGCTAAGTTGGACGGACTTTGGTGACAAATTGTCGCTTTTCAAGATAGGGTTCTCGCAGTTGGTGAGATATGCGCTGAATGTATCTTGCTGCTCCCGTAAGTGCCCGGTCAAACTGGCGCGGTGGCGGTGGCGATAAAGTAAAATGCTTGTCAAGTAGTTATCAAAGTTCGCGTGAATGTATCGATCGCCACCGCCACCTCCACTGATCGGTTTGAATAATACTTACTTTGAATAATTAGTTTTTACAAAATGTTAAGATCGGTAATTTTTTTTTAAAAGTACTTTAGTACTTCAAAGCAGGCGCGTCAGTAATACTCCAGGTGTTACAAATGTCAATAGACGACGGTAACCGCACACCAAGAAAAAACAGCCCTTTATTAATTCGACGATAGACCTTTTGATTGTATGTCAGTCCCAAACAAAAGCAAATAATCCAATAACATTCGTTTGGCCGTAATTGCTATAAAGGGTGATTACTATACAGCGTGATTGCTACTATACAGGGTGTAGCGGTCGTTCTCAATTACTGGGCAGTCGTAAACCGGAACTATCGATGTCAAAGTACCAAAGTACCCATCAATGGTCAAACAACGTTCAATTTTAGTGGCAATTTAGCTGCCTGTGTTTTTCGTTTATAAAATTTACTTTGGATTTATTGCTCAGTATAGTTGATACAAACTAAAAGAAAAGTAAAAGAAATTGATTAAAAAATCATATTTACGACCACAGTGACGCTGGTGAGTAGCCAGCTGCGACGCAAGAGGTCGCAGGTTCGATTCCCGCCACGGAACAAATGTTTGTATGTTCCGCATATATTTGTTCTGGGTCTAGGTGTTTTGATACCACGGAACTCGTAGTTCGACGACATAGGGAATACTAATCTGGTGGAAGGATAATATATATGTCGGTTAAAAAAATATGAAAGTGACAATGAGCAATGTTACCGCTGAAAGCGATCTATTCCTCTGGATTGGAGAGAATTAAATACAATTTAAAGATATTAGAAATTGGTAGTAGTAAGATTATGGTAATTTTGATTCTTAAATCAATGTACATTTGGCCATGTTCCTATATATTTTTAAGTTTCAAAAAAAAAAAAAGCTGTAGTACTTATAAATTAGTTTAGATTTTTTAAATATGAATTTTAAAATATTTTTTGCAGATTTTTTTTATTCATTGATTAAGTATAAGTAAGCTTTTATTAGATTGGACTAGATTTTGTTATATACTGGTATAGATGATTTACTTCTTACACCAAAAAGTATAAAAAGAAGTACGCATTTATCATACCGGTAATAAAAAGAGGTAGGCTTTTATTATACCGGACTGATTTTTCTACATACTATATGATATTCGCTTGTACCTTCAAACCAGTTAACATTATCGGCATCGCCAAAATGGCGACCGATAAACTATCAAGCATTGTCCACCGACCTTTCCCTGAATCAATTGTCCGTGAAATCGGACTAACCAACCAGAAAATATATCCGGACCACCTTTCACGGATAGGGAACCGGTGGAAAGACTACTGTGTATATCGACTTGAGATATATCTTATCTAAACTCTTAATTAAAAAACTTTATTTTTAGACTGACAACCGCGAAAATTATATTCGCTTGCGCTTATAAAATACTAGCTTCTGCCCATTTCTTTCCCCGCATGATACCCGGATAAAAAGTAGCCTTTGTGTTATTCTGATGTATCCTACTATAATATCCTACTTATAAACGTGAAAGTTTGTGAGGATGTTTGTTCCTCTTTCACGCAAAAACAACAAAACGGATCTTGATGAAACTTTACAGTAATATAGTTTATACATCAGAACAACATAGGCTACTTTTTATCCGGGTACCGTGCGGGCGAAGCCGTGGGCATAAGCTAGTAATATTATAAGCGTAAAAGTTTTTGAGGATGTTTGTTCCTCTTTCACGCAAAAACTACTGAACGGATTTTGATGAAACTTTACAGTAATATAGCTTATACATCAGAATAACACATAGGCTACTTTTTATCCGGGTATCACGCGCGCGAAGCCGTGGGCATAAGCTAGTAATATTATAAGCGTAAAAGTTTTTGAGGATGTTTGTTCCTCTTTCACGCAAAAACTACTGAACGGATTTTGATGAAACTTTACAGTAATATAGCTTATACATCAGAATAACACATAGGCTACTTTTTATCCGGGTATCACGCGCGCGAAGCCGTGGGCAGGAGCTAGTAAGCTATATTACTGTAAAGTTTCGTTCAAAATCCGTTCAGTAGTTTTTGCGTGAAAGAGTAACAAACATCCATCCTCACAAACTCTCGCATTTATACCTTATCAAAATATCATCGAAGATAATCTTCGTTAAAATACAGCCAGACCGATTCGACATATTTTCGAATTGTGGTAAAAGTGAGAAACGACTTTGAGCTTTTCATACAAAATATACACATGATTTTATCAAAGTGGACAAGTCCACACTGTCAGAAGCGATTGTTTCGAGGGCAGTGTGACCATTGCCCTTTACGGTTATTGGCGGCATTTGACTCGACTGCGGATATTGTGTGCATTCTTTAGGCCGGTATCACTTAAGAAGAATTGCAAATGCGTTTGTCTTACATGGGAGTGTGACGCTTTTGTATAATAGGCAAATTGCAGTAATTGGTTTTGAAGTCATAAAAACGACGTCAATTTTTTTTTATAAACCTAGCTGGTAAACATGTATACGCCCCGCCTGTTGGGTCAAGTCAAGTCAAGTTAAAATTCATTTATTCATAAAAATCACAAGGATCTTTGAAAACGGTTATCGTAGCGTTGGACGTTTGCTACACCAGACACATCACACGCGCGCTTCCGACCATTTCAACATATTAAAACTTATTTCAACATATTTTTGAAGAACTTCATACTTAAAAAAACCTCATTTCATAGAACAAAATTGTTTTTTGCAAAAGGTGCTAAACCAATTTTCATAATCCTACTACTATTATAAACACGAAAGTTTGTGAGGATGGATGTTTGTTACTCTTTCACGCAAAAACTACTGAACGGATTTTGATGAAACTTTACAGTAATATAGCTTATACTTAGATTATACTTTTTATCTGGGTAACACGTGGGCGAAGCCGTGGGCAGGAGCTAGTATTATGTAACTATCATACCGCAAAAAGGTCGTTAAGCAAAAAGTTTGTGAAATAGGACCCAGCAGAGTAATCGACGTAAGAAATCCAAAAATATATGTCGACCCATCTGTATGCTAGAAAATGATATAGTTATATTCAAAATTTCAGAACAAGCTTATATCCGAGTTAGTCAATAAATAAAAAAAAACATTCGAGTAGAACTAAACATCACAGAGAAATCGCCGATAACACATACAATCAGTTAATTTTTGCAACACATTAAAACCGATGTGTTTTCTATTGTAGCACCCCCTTTATTTAACTAACATTAAAGTCATACACATCGATTGCAAAACCTCTTCTGGTAAATGCATACATATGCATATATAAATAATAATAATCTGCTCATCCTCCTAATAGGCTCCTTACGGTGTTGAGAGAATCTCTTTTTTTTAGAAGTTGTTTAAGTATTGGTTTTCAGGCTAGATAGGGCCAATTAGTTAAGTAACTTACAATATTATTTTGTTTTAGCAATTTAACAAATTAAAACATCGTTCAGTTTATGACCATCATAATATTTATTTGGTTTATTCCGGCGGTAAACGTTATTTTTTCACCTGTTACCTTAATTATAAAACAAAGCATCTTCTACGTCCATAAACAGGGAACAGGGTCGGATTATAGTACATAAGATAACAAATGAATAATTTAAAATGAGAAAATATGTTACTCTGAAAGAAATAACTAATGAGCAAGTGTTTAAATAATAATAAGGGTTCCGTAGATGAAAATATATTTATGATGTAAACGAAACTTGACGAGCAATATAGTAACGGAAACGCAATCCATTATCAGTTTCCAGAACTCGAAACACATGAAAAGAATTAAATTAACTGAAACTGATGTTTTAACACACGGAAGCGAAATCCGGCCAAAGAAAATTATGATTATAAATCTCCTTAGCCGGTACAAATCATGAAACTTAAAAAAAAACAGCTGATTCGTGATTGTATAAATTATTAGAAATAATTTCCCATAAGGCATTAATACATGTAAATCCATTTTTTTCTTTTCATGAGAACTTGTTTACATTCTCAGTCTTTTAATAACTCCATTTCGGGGAAGTATACATATTTTGGAATATCCTGCATATGACACGACAAAATATACGTTGCTCGTTCAACGAATGATGGGTTTTAACATTGACTTTGAGTTCTACGGAACCCTGAAAAATTGCAAACAGCACGCAGGCGTACTATTCGTCACGCGCATCGCTATCGGTGTATATCTCGGGCTCTGGAGAAAAACGCGACAACTTCCTGACCATAAATTCATTAGACAACGCCGACGGTTTTTAAACTCACGTCCAGGCACCTTCTATAAAGGATAGAGGTGGCATCATGAATATTGTCAAGTCAAAACATCGTGATGAAACCGGAAATATTTATAAGACGGACTTTGTTTGATTGGCACCACACTAAAGCTGAATCAAGCATCATCTAAAAAAATCAAGCAGAGTTTGTTACCTGTTTTTTAGGCTTATTCGTGCGTGAAAAATCTTATATTCAGAAAGAAAATTATTTTGAATTTTAAATTGACGTCGATTTTAAGTTGATGTTTCTATATGTTCATTGTGTTTTCAAAAAATAAAAACCTATTACTGATTATAGTTTTGAAGTTACACAATGAGGCTGTAGAATTACATTTAAGACATAGTGGCCTATTTCGTAAATGGACTGCTCTAAAACTTTGTAGCTCTTTAAAGCTACAGATATGAGAGCTAAAAACTCGACACTATATCATAATTTATTTATCCAGATGACCTGAGTGCGGCCCTGTTCCGCCACCTAATAATATATAATACTTTAAAAAATATCCCACTGTCCCCTATACGAATTTTATGCTCATTTGCAATATGGCCGCAATTTTTATCTTTTCTCTGTTTAATGTCTTTTTTTGGGGTAGTAATTAAAAATATTATAGGTATTTATTGCTGTAGAAGGCCATTTGTGTGTTTATTTGGAGTCCTAATCGTTCCATGTTTACATTAATTAGCGATACTTTAGGAGTGTTCTCGGGGTTTATTGCGAACATAAATTTCGGCTGCTTTTGAGTTGCGACGCGTAATTGGCCACTTTTTTGAGCTAATGTTCTTTAGGTAATTATACGCGGGTGTTGTAGTTTTGGTTTTTGTCAAGATTTTAAAGTAATTTGCAGAAAACAGTACATTTTAAGCTGAATTTAAAAATAACATTATGTTTCTATAATCTAAGAACTACAGCGTAGCACTAGAAGGTACGCCACTGAAATGAAAATAGTTAGATAGAAGTTTTGTCTGATAACTAAAGCCTTAAATTATATTATACTTCTGCCGGGAAAAAGTATCTGTGTTATTTATTTTTATTTTTTTATTTCTATTTATTAGATTCGTCAACAGTTTACACATGAATATAAAATGTATAAGGTATAACCTAGTAAGTCTTATGCTTTTGTGTTATTCTCACGAATCCTGTTCCAAATGTTATACAAATCGGTTCAGTAGTTACGGAGCTTTTTAGCAACAAACAACCAAACTTTCGCATTTTATATGTAAATAGAATGAATTAATATTTCAAATTATGATCGTTCCATTTTCAGAGGACCAAGAGGATACAAAAGACTAGATAAAATATTGTCTACTTTTGGTCCCATTTAAATATCAACTTTGACGTTATTCTATGGAAAGATCATCTTTGTTTTTGAGTTGAGTTGACTTTATTTTTGTAATCTGATTTTCTGGTAGCATTTTGGTTTCGCTCTGCATTTTGCTAAATGGTCTTTCGTCAAATTCCAATTTACACCGGTTGAAAGTTATAATTAATAGTGCAAATTGATCTAATAGAGGGCGTATCGTAACTAAACAGATGAGACGAGGTCCGGAGCGGTGTGATTGCAGCCACAGGCTATTACTGACTAGCTCGTACGGAGATGTAGTTGGGGGTAACAGTGTTGGTACTTTGTAAGGCAGAATACTTATACTAGTTTCATGAGATTAAAAACCACAGCTAGGGCAGACATGAATATGCTTATATATCAGCACAGTTTCGCATCAAACCCCATTCAATTAAAGCAAATAAATGCTGATAGCATCTAAAAATATCTATATGCATCTGGATCAGTTGACCAATCTATAGATTGTTTGAAGCAGTCTTTAGATAGCGACAACTTTCTGACCATTTATACAATCTCAAGCTTCAGCAACGTTGGTTCATGAATGCACAAAAAAATCCAATTAGACAGTTTTTTTTAATAAAACTTTTTAACTTTTTTATGACGACGTGCCTATTTCTGAAAATTAACTATAAATATAATATAAGTTCTGTGAGAGTAGGTACCTACTGAAGCCTTATATCATTGGAGAAATTTGTGTTACATGAACGGACAAACGGATGATAAAGTTCAGTTTCCATTTTATTTGTAACATGATTATTATTAAAACAAAAAAAATATTTTTAACAAATGAAAATATAGTTCTTTACGAGTGTTAAGAAAGCTATAAATAAATAAAAAAAACTTTATTTCAAGTAGACAAATAGGTACTCATATGGGAAAAAAATAACCTAAAACTAAAAGCTAACAGGCTATGTTGAGATAGTTTAGACATGTAGAAAAAATGACGAGAAGATTAACAAAAAAAACATTCATAATGCTGGACATTTTTCACACAGCATCATCTAGCCCCAAAGTAAGCAGAGCTTGTGTTATGGGAACTACATGACTGATATACTACTTATATACATTTTTTTTGTAAATACATACATATTATGCATAGAAAACATACACCCGAGACAAATGAATGCAGATCATTACAAAACAAGTACTATGAAAAACGAGCAGGAATACGAGCCAGGAAACGAGCCTCGGCGAACTTACTCTGACCAAATCGGAGACGTTCTATAGAAAGTAAACTGACGGCTTGTATGAAGAATGTGATGAAGAGAAATGAAGCGATAGTATGGTATACTAGGATCGAAGCTTAAGTATCCGGATATCCGGTGGCTACGCCTTCCCCTCCGGAAAACAAGTGTGACTTTATGTATTTTTTCAGCTTCACACTGTCTATCTCAATAACTGAGGTGATACATTGAGCACGACACAGGTAAACGAAAAAATATTTTTTTAGCAAAGTTTTGAAACTATCCCAAAAGTATCAAGACTTCTCATATAGCTATACCATACGATGCAGACTCGTGACCCAAATGTTGTGATAGCTCCCAATAACAGCTGGGGGCGGTCAATTATTGCTGTTATTAATTAAGCAAGCCCACCTGCCGAGACCTCGCAGAGAACTTACATTACTAGGATCTTTGGAACATTGGGTAACTCCACGCGGATTTACCCTTGATTCCTCAGTTTGACCTTTACAGTCCCGGTCAAACTAACGCAGTGGCGGTGGCGTCGGTGGCAATCTGTACGTTCATGCTATATTTGCCAAATACTTAACAAGCCACCGCCACCGCCGCGTCAATTTGACCGGGCCCTGATTTACATTTTTACTCGGAGCCCCATTGCCCCATGAGCTTAACTTAAGTGGTGGTGTGTTTGTCTGTTACCATTTATCTCTGAAACGGCATATCCGATATAGTTTTTTGCAGTCAATTTGTATGACTTTTCATCACTATGGACCTATCATCAGGAGATTACAGAATTCCGCGATAATCTCTCATTCAAAAACGGTCGTTCATACGATGAATTTCTAATTTGTTATAGGCTTTGGATTAAGTGGGATCAGGAAGTACCTAGAATATTTGCTACGAGACGTCAGTTTTGCTGACAAAGCAACCTCTTATATTATGATACAGAAGTAAGGGATTTTTAAAAGTAATTTATCAGGATCCAAACTGTAAGCTAAAAATCAAGTGAAACGTAAAAGGGGTAAAGAATTAATTGTTATCTGCTTAACCGACTGCGCGGAATGGACTTAGTGATCCGTGAAAGATGATTAGAAATCTTAAAAAATGCTTTGGACATTTGAAGATTTCTCGTTTATTACGAGGGATAGATGTTTTTTTGTACCAAGGTGGCAAACAAGCATAAAGACATAATAAAAGTATTTACTCTATTTACTCAAATTTACAAGCCAGTGGCAGTTTAAAACTTGTCAGTAATCAATCTGCCTGCCTGATAAGTTACGCATGTACAATTCTCAGAAATAAAACCTACATAATGATCATTAAAAGCAAATGAAAAGACAACTTGCCGTTTTTACAAAAAATCAAGAAAACAGGCAAATTGCAATTTATAACAAACCCTTTACTCCTATCTGAGGGGCATAAATTAATACACTAAGAATGAATTTGAACAAACATAAATAAAAATTAAGACGGCACCTAGCCTAAATATAATTAAGTATAACCCAATAAGCTGAGCCACAAACGAAACAAAAAGCGAGGAAAGGAATTTTATTATCATTATTTGCATATTAAAATAATTATAATGGTACAGGGTTAAGGGGGTGAAGGGTAAATCTGAGGTGAGTTTATGTTCCTGTGGATTATTTGTCAAATAAAACGGACCCTTGCACGTTTTTTAATACTTAATCAAATTGAGGTATCCAAGACAGCACTCCAATTGATGCCATGAAACAAAGAATAGCTGAGTCTTCGACGACTTCGTTGGCACGACGGCAAGTTTAGTAGCCCACTGAGATGCAATAGGCGCGGATTCTATGTGCACATTTGCCTGTTCTAGTACCATGGTACTTATATGTCCTGATACCCACGATAAAGGATCAGGGCTATGAATATGACTGATATATGCTGAGTGTTTATGTGACCAGCCTTGATTTTGATAGTAAAGACTAACGATGAAGAATAAAACACAGTAATTGCAAGAAATTAGGTAAAATAAATAATAATCCTACTATCCTACTAATATTATAAATGCGAAAGTTTAAGGATGGATGCGTTTGTGACTCTTTCACGCATAAACTACTGAACGGATTTTGATGAAACTTTACTGTAATATAGCTTATACATCAGAATAACACATAGGCTACTTTTTATTCGGGTACCATGCGGGCAAAGCCGTGGATAGAGGCTAGTAAATAAATAAATAATGCTGGACATTTTTCACACAGCATCATCTAGCCCCAAACTAAGCAGAGCTTGTATTATGTGAACTACATGACTGATATACTTATACACTTTGTTTTTGTAAATATATACATATTATACATAGAAAATATCCAGACCAGATACAAATATTTGTAGATCATACAAACATTTGTGCCGCGGCGGGAATGCAGATATAATTTATTATGAATGTCTAATATGCAGAGGACACACGCGTTACTTATACTAGCTCGATGGAAATTACCTTAAAATGATCAAACGGACAGATTTCATACTTCCTTGCATTTTATATAAGCGTCCGAGCAACAATACACTGTGAAATATACCGTGAATCTGAGTGAAAAGGTTGATATTTACTCGCGAAGGGGTTGGAAAGTCATTGTAAATTTTTCTTCATAGTGTGATCATATTAATTTGTATTCTAATGTAATTTACGTTAGGGTCTTCCTTTGAGGAGGCATTTGTTTAGCTTTTACTCTTTACTTGATAAAAACACTCTTTGTTCGTTCGTTTCGCGTGAAATTATGAAAAATTACAAACTGGGGTGGTATTTTAATTCCCAATTTTCGGTCGGTGCCGAAAGCTTGTGTATAAATGGGGTGTAAAATACTTCTGACAGCACACGTTTTAATCTATGATACATGTTTTATAAAAACACTTCATCATCAAGTCCACTGCTGGGCATAGGCCGAGCGTACCATAACGAACAATTTGAGCCATCGCCATCGGTCTGTCGGGGATCGGGCCCTTTCTACAATCATGATCCTCTTTTATAAATATATGACCCTTGTGACTACAATTAATAAAAACCTACTGCATTTGACTATGATTTCGTATTCCATCGCATAATTCGGTTCGAGAACTCTTATTGCTCAGCGTTTGTCGGCTATACGAGACAAATGGCCTGGCCATTGTCACTCACCCCCCCCCCCCCCACACACACACACACACACACACACACACACACACACATACACACACACACACACCCACCCACACACACACACACACACACACCTGAATACTAAACACGCATTCTACTCCATACATTAATACCTAATACCTAGGGTACTTTAATCATATTGTAACTTTCCATTATGTACCTGTTTAAATAGATACTTAACACACCTTTGATTAATTTTACACCTTGATTTAACTTAAATTTATATGAAAGAGCTGAATTTTTTTGTTCCAAAATGTTATGTAAAATATAAATTATATTTGTACCCCTGATACAAGTTTTGGACTTAAACAATAGTAAGGATAATTGTCTTGAGTTTTTATTTTGACACCGGTCTCTACAGCTCTACTTTCAACAGCTCTCTTTGTATTTACAGTCCAGTAATGCTAAGAGTCACGATAACATCCACAAACCAATAGAAATGGCGATCATAAAATACACCGTTACACTAAAGTGCACAAACCGCCCTACAAACTTATTGATATTAGATGCAATAGCTATTCGTTACGTACAGAGATTTACCATCAGAATTTTGGATTGGAATTAGTGGGTGATTTGTTTGATAGTTTATTAAATCCCTAATACCAAAAGGTAACGTCTGGACTGACTTTTGGAATTTTAGATACAAAAAGCGAAACAAAACCTACGTCAGACCAGATAGGGTATGTGGTTACTTCGTTTTTTTTAAATAACAAATCAATAGGATTCACTGCAATAAACGATGGAACCATGACAGCTATTTTAAAAGGTTGTATAAATTATTTTACATTCTCATTCATTGCTGTCCTCGTTTATTGATATACAATACAAACACAAAATATGCAAAATACTTTATTTGCAAAATTAGTATCTGCCTAACTCACAAGTTTAACAATGAGCTGCGCACTAGGTCTAGCCTGTATCGCGGAAGCCATTTGACAAAAAACATATTAAAAAGAGATAAAGAAATATGGCAGAGTTTTATTTTTAAAATTTTCGTCATTAGATAATTATAAATATTGACTGTTGCGAAACAGTTGAAACGTCGGGAAAATAATAAAAAAACGAGAAAAGTACATGACAGAGTTTTCGATGCAAAATACACCTATAGCTACTGACAGAATTCGCCATAAAGGCGAAAATATATGTAGAAGACAAGACGTGAAATCAAAACTTTATTCCCCTGTCAATCGTTCAAAGCAAAGGGTCGGACCTAGAATCGGAAAATAATAGATAATATTTTTCGCTCCATATTCAGCCATATTAGGGCTGTCGCTGAAAATATAGAATACATTGTAGCCCAAAAAAGATCACTTTCTTTGGCCATTCAGCAAGGAATGCCACATAAACAAACTTTATTATTTTTATTTTAAGTTATATAAATATTAAAGTTTGATAAGTTTCTTTTATATCCGTTTAGACTGTAGCTGGTATTTTTCTTTACCACCCTGTATTAGATTAGTCACCAGGTTGAGGCTTGCAACCGATAATGAGAAAACCAGTGTGGTGAAAGTGGCCTCGAAGCTTAAGAATCACTATTTGACAACCTCTGTGGCGCAGTGGGCGCAGGCCCGCCTGAGACGCAGAAGGTTGCGGGTTCGATTCCCGCCGCGGGACAAATGTTTGTATCTGCAAATATTTGTCTTGGGTCTGGGTTTTTTCTATGTATAATATGTATGTATTTACAAAAAAATGTATATAAGTAGTATATCAATCATGTAGTTCTCATAACACAAGCTCTGCTTACTTTGGGACTAGATGATGCTGTGTAAATATGTCCAGCATTATTTATTATTATTTATTTATTATTTAAGTGGAAGGCTAAGAAGTCTCTCGCGATTCTTAAAGAATTTTTCACTTTATGAATACCTCGATCACGGCGGGCTTAGTAGTCGGCTACGTCGCCGGTGCAGGTGCAGATTTCAGCTGCGGAACAGCGTTTCTATGTTCTGCATATATTTGTTCTGAGTCCGAGTTTTGGGGTGCCACGGTACTCATTATTCCTGATACTCACGACACAGGGAATCGACACGAATCCTAGTGTGAGGTCTGAACTACGTAGATGTCAGTTAAGTATTAAAAAATCATGTTACCAGAAAATACCTGCATTGCATACAAAATACTTAAACCAAAAAATCGAAGCCATCGGTTGATGTTCCAATAAGAAGCGATGGGTTTGCACCCACTCATACGGATTTCTAACCTATATGCAAACATTTCTGCAGGGTCTGAGTGTTTTCTATGTATAATATGTACGTATTTACAACAAAAAAAGTATATAATTAATATATCAGTCATTTAGTTCCTATAATACAAGCTCTGCTTAGTTTGGGGCTAGATGATGCTGTGTGGAAAATGTTCAGCATTTAGACGTTCCTTTAACGTAAAGACGTAAAGACGTCTCATTATCTTTTAGACTTTTGATTCCTGATTTTCAAGACAAATTGTTGTGCAAAGGAAACCTGATTTAAAATTGAATGCTTTATTATAATAGCCGACAGTCTATTTTATATTTCAAAAATAAAGTTTGACCACATATAACCGCTAAATGATAAGATAATATAGAGATAAAGATGAGAGAATGCCTATCACGGGGATAGTAGTCAGCGTGTTTATTGTTTTGTTAGCCCTTACCAAGTCCACACTCGGTGTATGATACAGTGCGTATAAATCGGTGCTGACTGCCCCCCAGGGTGAGTTCAATTCGACAGGACTGGGATAAGTGAGGCGTTCAAAACAACTCTTTCGAACAAATAGTTTGTGCTTGGGAGTTCAAGAACGCGAATGTGATGGCAGCTTATTTGCTTTTTTAATATGTAGATGAAATAAGTCGTAATTTAATTGAAACTTAATATAAAATATAAAATTCGGCAGGTACATGTGCTTAAAACGGTGACAGAAAACATCGTAAGAAAACCAAAAATTACTAGTACTGACAATTTTAAGGCATGGTCCATTCAGTTGGTAATCCAATAAGTAGCGATTGGATCTCTGACGACCCCCAACTTGGCATCCTCAAAGATTTACTCACTGAGTATGTGTGTTCTCCATGATGAGGATGTACATCATGGAGAACACACACGAGAGCGTGTTAGTAACTCCTCATCATAAGCAAAAACAATTGAAAATGTATGTAAAAAATTTCTACTTTAAAAAGAGTAAAAATCTATATAATTATCTACGTAATATTACTTAAAATAAGAAAATATATCTGTTTTTCTACTTCTATTAATAGCAGGGTACCCAAAAAAGCTGGCGAGATTACCTCATTTTGTAAAATAAAACTTTATGTAATTCGAAAAGTGATAGAAACTTCTAAAAACATTATATTATTATATCATTTTATGCCCAATAATCAATTTTATTTTCACCTATAATAATATTACACTTACGATTGGTATAAAAACATTGCTAAAACCAGCGATATTCTTGTCAATATTTCTTGCTTAGGCGTAACGTTAACACATCACGGTTTTTGCAGTCGCAATCGGAAAATCGCTGTAGCGCGGGAACCCTTCCAAAATAAAGTATAAAATATGATCTGCCCAATACCCGACATTGTACACATTCTGTCAATTTGCGGGATAAATCACGGGCTTTGCTATCGGGAGTGATAAAAGGGTTTTTTTTGCCACTGAGTGTATGATTTATACAGTTGGAAATGCGTAGTTTTATGGACGTTTATGAAACATGGAGGAGTATTTTCTTTTTGCGAGTTTCAGCAGAGAAATTGTGAATTCGATTCAGACTTGGATAAGATTTGGCGTTCTATAAAGTTGAATGGTGCCCCGACTCAAAATATGAACTCGTATGTGTTTGAAAGTAAATATCTTGAGATAAAACTATTTAGATTCAAATGCAGCTAAGATTTCGTAAAAAAAAAATGGCTGTAATATGAAGGTTGTCATATTTTCTTAAATCATGCTTCACTGTTTTTACCCGCGACGTATTGTGCCCATATAATAATGCATTTGCCATCAGAAGTTTGTTTGTGTGTTTGTTTGTCTATCAAATTATCTCCAAAATGGCTTATCGAAATGCGGTTTTTTTGCAATCAATTTGTATGTTCATATTGTAAAAACGGGAATTTTCACGTACTGCACTATTGGTGAAGGCACCGACTAAGTTTCGACTCATTCCGAGAGTCTTCATCAGGGTGAGTGGTTGCGACTTTCTCCTTCCGCGTCGCGCCGTGCACAGCGTTCCCGTTTTTACAATATGAATAGTCAAATTCACGATAGTTTTTGCAATTTGTATGTCTTTAAAGATGGATCATATATATGTTTTATTGCCACAAGTCACAAGAGGGCTCTTCCAATACGACGAAAAACATGACGGGGATTATAAATTATGATATTTACTTGTTACATGCAGATGATAGAATTATAGACAGACATAAAAATGAAAAAAACAAAAATCTTTGGCTCGTTTGAGATTGTCTTTGAAGTATTTTCTTACTTTCAAAGTCATTTGTTTTACCAGACGCTGTAATAAACAATAACCATAGCATTAACGGTTGATATTAAATAACTCAATTCGTTTCTAATTTGTCGACAATTGTTCCCGACAAAGGCTTACGAACGAGTGCTCGCGAGTATGAAGGAAGTCGGCAGCTAGGGGGCTTAGGGAGGGACTGAGTCGATGTTTAATCGACTCAATATCGATGGATAGCATCGACTTTTGAAAGAAATGTATGAAAAAATTCCGCAGCATCAGCGATTTTTTATATTTAGAAGCTATTTTGAATCAAGTTTTTATTTCAATAAAATAACTTTTTTTTTTCAGAATCCATTTTGTGATTTTTTTCCAAAGCTCAAATGACTTGAACCTTTTAAGTTATGTTTTACAGGTTTCATTAGAAAAGCAATAAACTCCACATGGACGTTTGACTAGTTTTTCATAACACAACTTATACAAATAGAAAATGCGGCCACTATTTTTCGTCGATTTTGCTAACATTTTTCTAATGTAATAGCTCACGCTGCAGCGTTCGTCAGTGTAATTATACGTTTTTTACGTGTTTTTATCGCATTTACCTTTTTAATATTTTCCCAACGTTTCGACTGTGTTGAACAGCCCAACTGTGTTGTCACGGTTTGACTGCACCCAGTCCGAAAATTATAAAAAGGTTAACTAGGTAGAGGTTCCGTGTAAAATTTACAATTATGTCAACTGATTCGCGATGTATCTGCGATCAACTGTATACCATCTTTTGCTCTGTATACAAACGCACTGTTCTCCCACCAATTTCACTAAAAACTCATTCCCGTATCGGCCGGCTGCTGCGTAAATTATATTTTATATGTGAAAAGGTTCTGATGATGAGTATACCAAACTTTCACTGCCATACATTTGTGTTGGTATTCGCGCTTTTTTTTCTTATGTTAATTCCGGCTACTCACAAAAGCAAAGGCAGACTATAGTTTACATTCTGTATTCATACCCATTTGAAATCATCGATATCTATGTTTTCAACCTCGAGTCTCACCTCTCACACAACAAAGCAAACGCCATTGCCAGTGGCGTTGTCGGGACGGTGCGCCGATGCGTTTATAATATTTCATTTATTCATAATAAATTATAATCGTGTACAGGCGACACAGAGTAAATTAAAATAGGAGTTGACGATCAAAAGATTACCTGATCCTTACCATTACTTAGAACAGATCAGTAGCCGCTATGGCAATTTTGTTTGATAATTTATTCTTCTTCTCCATATCGTACTAATAAATGAACATTTCTGAAATAGGTGCGAAAATATTGTCATTACTTTCGAAATAAAAACACCCGAAGTATCATATTTACTTATACATCTTTTAACTTTTATCGGCTTATGTTGGTAGGTTGATGAAACCATACACCAAAGGAGCCTTACCTTATCCATTCAACTTGGTAGATTGTTTCGTAAATATCGCACTATAAATTGTCTATCTTTTAAACGTTCATCATTTCTTATTGAATACAATTTTGATCTCCAGCGCAAAACGCAGAGTATAAGT
This sequence comes from Perizoma flavofasciatum, assembly GCA_958496245.1. Classification (NCBI taxonomy): domain Eukaryota; kingdom Metazoa; phylum Arthropoda; class Insecta; order Lepidoptera; family Geometridae; genus Perizoma; species Perizoma flavofasciatum. The sequence continues at coordinate 9,690,181 of OY292440.1, read as the reverse complement.
TATACAAACTTATACTCTGCGTTTTGCGTTGGATGATGTATCGTCATGATCTAAATTTTCATTGTCAGGTTATATCGCCACACCACATCAGAAGTCGCTGCAATATTCGCAGAATGCACAAATCGAAGTTGATCAATTTTGAGAAAATTACTATTGATATCACGTAAATTATGCTATACTAGCCCTCCGAGTATAGTTAGCTATACTCGGAGACATTTGCCACCATTTCACCGTTGAATAACCTGCATCTTTCAACCGAATCCGCTTCGTTACACATCATTGTAATTTCGCTCTTAATTGTATTGTTTTTTAAATTGTTTTTTGTAATTAGCCTCTGATGAGATGTTGATTTAGTTTAGAGATGAATCTTTTGTGATCTGATAATGAAGAATACATAAATAATACACAAGAAAAAGATTTTTCAAACTTAAAAAACAATCTAGGTTTTACCATCGTACATCACGCACCGAAACTGGATGAGTCCAGTTGACACATGATTGATACGAGTACGTGACTCGCTCGTACTACCCGATTTACAAGATCTTTTGTTCCATGTATATTAAAAGAATGGACTGAGCTGCCTTCTGAGGTGTTCCAGCTGAACTATAACATAACCCGCTTAAAAAAAATTACGCAGAACAGGCATCAGAAAACTCCAATTATTGCACATGTCAATAAGCAATGGTAACCCGCTTTCCGTCAGCTAAGTGACCTGTTTGCCTCGAAAAAAAAATGGGAAAATAATAGATATATCTTCGCTTCTATAAGCAGTAGGCCTTTTGAAAGGAGAGTACTATTATCGACGATCTCTGTGGCGCAGTGGGCGAAGGCCCGCCTGAGACGCAGAAGGTTGCGGGTTCAATTCCCGCCACGGGACAAATGTTTGTATCTGCAAATATTTGTCTCGGGTCTGGGTGTTTTCTATGTATAATATGTATGTATTTCCAAAAAAATATATATAAGTAGTTTATCAATCATGTAGTTCCCATAATACAAGCTCTGCTTAGTTTGGGGCTAGATGATGCTGTATGAAAATGTCCAGCATTTTTTTTTTTTTTTTTATTATCCTACTACGAATGTTTGCGAGGATGCATGTTTATTACTCTTTCACGCAAAAACTACTGAATGGATTTTGACGAAACTTTACAGTAATATAGCTTATACATCAGAATAACACATAGGCTACTTTTTATCCGGGTACCACGCTGGCGAAGCCTTGGGCAGAGGCTAGTATTTTATGAATTCGGAAATAATCAATATCATACATTAAATTAAAGCTAATTGTAAATGATACCCATCCTTACCCACCCGTGAACGAGGCCAGGTGGGGTGGGCTGAAATTAATGTTTGATCTTTCATCACTTTGTGTGACGTAATAAAACAACATTAAACAGTCAACATTGTCAAAAAAGAATACATACCATATTGTTAAACGAACTGAGGATTCAATGCCTGGCTAGGTATCCCTAAAATAATATTATCCTGTATATTTGACATTTCGCAGGTTTCAATAATTTAAGCAACTAGCATTAATTAAAACTATTACGTATTTTTTTAACTTTTACTTAGTTACTATGACGTAAGTGATATATTACGACAATCTGATTTGAACCCCAGTTATAATAACACAAGGGTTTTATCAGCCCGTCTGAAGTTCAGATCTAGTCTCGATCTCATAAACGTCAAATCCTGCTCAAAAAGCTCAATAACTGTTGACTAAACTTCCGTAAAAAAATTAAGAAGTAGAATGAAAGAAAGTTATAATATTGGTTTGGTTGAAGATGATTTACATCTCATTACCGTTATTACAAGATCGTTTTGTGAGCAATGCTACCAAATACCTATTTACGTAAATATAATCAATATAGCTTAACATGCATGGCTAAATAGTACAAAAATAATAATTAATTTTAAACAAAATTACTATATTTTGTATACAAGCCAATACCCACGGATTTGACGCGTGCAAACCAAATGAAAATTAGCTTAGGTATGTTTTATTCTTGGTCACGAACTATTTACCTTTTGGATAACCTTATCCTCATCCTTATTTGTTCATTCGTTAAGAAGATTATAATCCACAAACATCTAAACTTACGCATTTATAATACTTCTGCCCACGGCTTAGCCCGCGTGGTAACGGATAAAAATTAGCCTATTTTCATCAAAATCCGTTCAGTAGTTTTTGCGTGAAAGAGTAACAAACAGTCATCATCACAAAATTTCGCCTTTATAATAGGATACTATGATAAAGTATATAGTATATGATACTATACTATATACTTTGTAGTAGGATTACTATGATAAGGAGTTGTAGTATATTGTCTGCTTAAATGTATATTAAGCACAACTTTAAAAAGTTGAATCCAAACTGTATTGTAATATATTTAAAAGAAAATTTACCCTGTTCAGAACTCTTTTCAAAAATAACCAAAACTTTAAATAAACTAGAAATATCCGCCACACCGGGGCGTTGTAGCAACCCTTCGTTTTTCCTATACTGAGGAATTCAGAATTGCTCCATTCTAAGGATTTATGTAGCAAGTATTATTGCTACGGCAGCGGGCACTGTACATACTAGGAAAGAACAGGTTTATACAGTGGCAATTTTTGAATCACGACTTTCAAATTAAATATTTCAATAGTATTAACCTACACGAATTTTAAATATAATTAAAAGTTTTTTTAGGGTCTTTAGCGCGTTTTTCACGGGCAACCATTAAACATGGTTATTGTATTGCCAAAATGATGAAAAATTCTAAAAAAACGTAAAAGGTTTAAAAACTCGTATAACACTTATTAAATATGAATATTTTAGTGTTGAAACTGGACACAAATAGGTTTTTTTTTTGTTTTGCTCGTTCCGTTTGTTTTAATTTAAAATTATGGATGTACTAGTTGTTGCCCGCGGATTCGCCCGCATATTAATAAAAGTAGCACATGACCGCCTCCAGGCTTCAAACTATGTCCACCATCTTTTGAATGAATCGAACCAAGGATTACAATTTATACAAAGTTTAGAACTCAATTGCACACCCCCAAAGGGTAAATTTGAAAAATTTAAAATACATGTTTCATTATTTATTTTAAAGTTTATGTGTACCGAGTTTTGAGTGAATAAAACCAAGGAATATTTTTTCCATAGAAACTTTACCACCCTGTATAACCCCCCTAGGGGTTAATTTTCGGAAATAAGATTAACCTATGTGTTATTCCAGAACCTAAACTATCTACATTCCAAATTTCATCAAAACCGGTTTAGTATTTACGGAGATGTGTGGTAACAAATATTCACACACACAGACTTTCGCAGGATTTCTATCATATTCATACACCAAAGATCTGATTGCAAAACATTTATACTTGAACTAAAACTTAATTTAACCTCTTGGCCATGAATGAAGAGGACTAAAGTGGTAGATTCTTGTCGCAACTATGAGTTTTGGACATGTAAGTTTCGTTTCACATGATTTTTGAATCTAATAAACGTATAATGTAGGTAAAGTTATTCCAAACACATACATAGATAGTTCTGGCCTAACAAGATTCCCTGTGGTTCCAGTATCAGAAACTAAGAGTACGTGGTACCACAATACCCGATACAGATATCTGCAGATCATACAAATTATGTCCGCGGTGGGAAAAGCACCCGCAACCAACGAAACTTTTCCATCGCAGCTAGCTACTTGCCCACCGCGCCACCGAGATCTTCAACTGCCATTATGAAGCAAAAGTACCCTAGTCTGTACTAGTTGAAAGAAGTGCGAATAATTATCACATAGTTAATTTATGAAGCACAATTAACTCAAGATTGTCCTGAATTCTTATGTGTAATGAACATTAAAAATTGTCTTTGCGCCAACTGCTGTGATAATGTTTATTGGAATTATATATTACCTAAATTTGAAATAATTAAGTTTTTCTTATAATTCTTATAAGAATTATATTTAATTATATTCTTCATTGTACACAGAAATAAAACAGAAATATTAAACAAGATATTAGGTGAGGTATGTACAAAGGCGAGCTTGACCCTAAAAATAGTCTTCCAGCAAACCTTTGAGGAGAGATAAAGAAGTGATAAAGTTGGTAGGTGTACAAAGTCATGAAATATACTTAAAATACCACTATATTTTAATAAACTACATATTATACATACCTTGAACTACCTATGAATACACATACACCAAAAATAAATACAATATCATCATATTAATACATAAATACAAATAATATATATAATACATAAAGTACCTAACCTAAGCATATACAAAGAGAGATAATGCTCTTTCACTTTAGATTTAAAAATGTTCAGCGATAGACTGGCTCGTATTGCATGGGGGAGAGAGTTCCATAATTTGACAGCATGTACGGTGAATGAACCACCGTAACAGCTGGAAGAGTGAGAGGGGGTCCTGAGAAGAAGTGACGAAACTGACCTGGCTTTCCACGAGGGACAAGATAGTCGAAGCGCTCACGGAGTTAAGAAGGGGAAAGGGGATTGTGAAGAACATTAAAGAGAAATGTCAGAACGTGAAGATCACGACGACGAATAGAGAGCCATTTTAATTGGGATCTGAAGCTGGAAACGTGATCAAACTTGCGCAAACCGAAGATAAATCGGATGCACAAGTTTAGAAGACGCTCAAGCTTGTTCAGAAGTTCCTCCGTGGCGTCAAGGAAACAGACATCAGCATAGTCGAGAAGAGGTAGTAAAAGGTTTGTGCAAGAGTGATTTTAGTTTCAAAGGCTAAGAACTTCTGGAGACGCTTGAGTGATTGGAAGGTAAAGTTTACTTTTCTACTGACCTCATTAATATGACTTGACCAGGATAGCTGTTTATCAAAGATTACACCTAGATTTTTGCTTTGTCAGAATATGCGATCGGGGTTCCATTAAACAAAATAGATGGGGTCGAATGAGTGATAATGTTAAGCATGTAAGTACTACCGATTATCATCGCCTGTGATTTGGAAGGATTTATGAAAAAAAAGCTGAAACAGCTGCTAGCTCCAAACTAAGCAGGAGCATATATTACGGGAACTACATGACTGATATAATATAGTTTTTTTTTTGTTGTAAATAAATATATAAAAATATATGTAAATTTACAAATCATTATAAACATTTGTCACGTGACGGCAATTGAACCCACAACCTTCTACGACTCAGGTGGATCTTTACCCAATGCGCCATAGAGGTCGTCAAACAATAAAAATTGCCCGGCATAAGTAAAAATCGTTTTTTCTCTCTCCCATACAAATTGGTCTTGAACTGCACTATCGGTGAAGGCACCGACTAAGTTAGACACGGCGCGACGCGGAAGAAGAAAGTCGCAACCATTCACCCTGATGAAGACTCTCGGAATGAGTCGAAACTTAGTCGGTGCCTTCACCGATAGTGCAGTACGTGAAAATTCCCGTTTTTACAATATGAATAGTCAAGTTCACGATAGTTTTTGGAATAAAAAAAAAACTGGTCTTGGTTGTTAAACGTAGTTACTTCCTCTATGGCTGCCGGATTGATGTGTTTGTCACATTCAAAGGCAGACCAACACCTGTCGAATCAGCTAGCCAGAAATGAAATGAGCTCATACATTCAGATTACTTTTTTCCTTCTTGGAGTTCCGCAGGTGTCTACTTTCAATCTATCGTCCCAAGATTGAGTTCTCCTTGTCCAACCGGCACCATATTAAAACTCCACTAACGAATATGCTTGTATTCAACTAGAAATCTATTAACTTGGAGGTTTACCACCGCAAGATAGTAAAAAACTTTTATATAAGATTTCCGTCACCATAAAATCTTAAACTTAATCACCCCCAACTACATTTCAACACAGTATCACAACGAAAAATCATCATGCAATAACTTCGTGCTACTTATCCGTTCCCAAAGCATAACTCATCAGTACAATGGGGCTGGTTTGAGTTCGGGACACACCGGGCTCCTTGAGAAACTGAGAACAAAGCGAGAGTTATAGCGTCCTGAGGAAGGAAGGAAAAATGCCGGATTACTTGTAAGTACGAGTTCGATGCGTTTACGGAAATTTTAAAGGCAATGAATAATATTGAACACAATGAAATTTCGACCAATATTAATACTGTGAGGTACTAATTTACAACGAGTAAATTTTTCCTAAATTAAAAACCCCTTAGGGTGACGATATCGGTATACCTAGCCTTCCAACGGCGGAAATGAAACACAGGCTGAATTCCGAAAATATGGGAATACATATACTGCAAGCATAATTCGCAAAGCATAGCTGGCTTAAAATTTAAAAATAACTAACATTCTACCTAAGAATGGTTATGGGCATCATAACGGGACACTGATCTGAATTAAGTGATCTGAATCACTGATCAAGTCGGGAGCCAAAGACAGTGTACTTTGTCGTGAAAGATACTTCAAACTTTCGTTGGGTTCAGGTCAGGAGGTAATGCACTATACACCACAATGTGGGAATCAGTGCAGATCTTAACTCTTCCACTCAGAATAAGAAATAGAATTAAATAAATAAATAAATAATGCTGGACATTTTCACACATCATCATCCAGTCCCAAATTAAGCAGAGCTGTGTTATGTGAACTACATGACTGATATACTACTTATATATTTTTTTTGCAAATACATATATATTAACATAGGAAACACCCAGACTCGAAACAAATGTATGCAGGGGGGTCCAGACAATTACCACTCTGTTGGCGTTAACGTCTGCGGAAATATTGAATTGTATGGGTATGACATTAGCTGTGGAAATGTCACGTGACAGCTGCCAAGTTTTTCTTGACAAATTTGCGTTAGCGTGAAAGGAAAAGTAAGCGTGAGGTATTTGTCTAGACCCCAGGTCATACACACACTGAAAAAAATAAATTAAATGAAACAAAATTAGACGAGTATTCCATCATGTATAGCATCACCCCCTAGTAACGTGTGACAAACCCCATCTAAGGTCATTTCGTGAAGTTACACAAAATGCTTAATGAAATAAATCAATACTAAGAAAACATTTTCAAAAACAAGCTTTTGAAAATCTTTAACATGATAAAACTTAAATCCAGCTGTCATAATAAAATGCCTACACAAAATTGCGTGTTTGTGCTGACGACCGTTAAAGAGTTTCTTTATCTAGAGCTAATCCTGAATATGGATTCAGGTCCTGCTTGCCATGAAAATACATTGCCATCGGAACTGAACTAACATGTGAAAATTCAACTCCATAGGATAAGATAAATTAGAAAAGAAAGATATAAGAAAATGCATTTATTATTCCCCAAACAACACAAAAGTGAAACAAAAATAGTAATAAACACAAAAAATTTACTTAACACAACGCAACGAAAAACAGACAAAGTAGATACGTCATTTTCTAATTCAGCTTGCAATATGTGACCTAAACAAACAAACTAACATACAAACATTGTAAGTTAATTAAAAGCTTGTAAATAAAAAATCAATACTTAACACAGCGACTTGTATCGATAAAATCGATAGAACCACAAATTAAAGTTATACAAATCGACTGAAAAAGTACATTACAGAGATTTCAGATAGATAGATAAACAACCTCTTACCTCAAACGCATATACGGGCTCTTGGTAGCACGGGTAATAAGAAGTACCCTACAAAAAATCCCCCGTATTATCGGCTTTCTTCAAATTGACATTCCAAATGTACAATGTTGACGGTAAGTACCCCTGTCAATATTCTGTTTGCTATCACTAGATGCCCCTGTCTCACAAGAATGTCACTTGGCCGTCCCCTAGGAAATAATTAATTGAAGGCATGCATCAAGCTGTCTGTTTAGCGATGCGGTATATTGTGACATGTTTATGTGTATTTTTTACCTTCTCGTATTATTCGGGTCCCGCATGTAACGATACTCATAAAGCTTATAATGCGTACCTATCCATATTAAAAAAAATAGATAAACTCGTCGGATTACGAATTGGATTACGTCAGATTACGAAAACGCATACGGTCTCATTACGAAACGTGGTCCAAACTCGAGTTGAACTCAAGTTCTGTCAGATCCACTAAACCATGGTTTAAATATACCTTATCGAAAAAAAAGTATTATTGCAAAGCCACTACGGATGACAATTTAAAAATAAAATAAAACCGCGGGATGACCGTTTAATTTAAAAAACACTTCTAAACCAAAATAAAAAAGAAAAACATAATTTTGATTGGCTACCAAAAAAAGTAGGTCCCCAAAAAGAGGTTGAGTTATGATAGAAATAAACTAGGTGACCGCCTGGTTTATCTTTTAGCAGTTATTTGTAGTCAAACCTCTTTTTGAAATGTCACATAGACTGTCGGCTATTATACTATAGCATTCAATTATAAGCCTTATTTCCTTTGCACAACAATTTGTCTTGAAAATCAGGAATCAAAGGTCTAAAAGATAAACCACCTTTCGTAGAGTTTATTATATCTGACTCTAAAACGAAAGTTAAGTCATCATCCAATAGGAAAGAGAGGTATTATCGTATTATCGTGTACAGAAGAAAATAATGAATCAGAAAAATACTTTAGGTATTCATATTGTAAAAACGGGAATTTTCACGTACTGCACCATCGGTGAAGGCACCGTCTAAGTTTCGACTCATTCCGAGAGTCTTCATCAGGGTGAGTGGTCGCGACTTTCTCCTTCCGCGTCGCGCCGTGCACTACAAAAACTAAATAAAAAATATAATCAATGTAGGTACGCGGCATATCCAACCAAAAATCCAACGGAACACATCGCCTCAGCCGCACTCTCTCTTGACGCGCGTTATTTATTCTCGGGCCATAAATATGTCTTCGCTGTTAGTGTAGCGCCTCGCAGATAAATAATTGTTGATACGGAATTGTTTATATCCAGCCGTGAGATTGGTGAGGTACATACGAGTGCGTGTTACAAATTGTAAATTCTGGCCTAATCATAGCTGGATTTACAGAATTAGCAATCGTTCATTCTTTTATCTGATTATTTCTTATTCAATATGCGTTAGGTATAACTGAGTTTAAAAAAAGTTTTTTTTTAATCTTTAACGCTCGTGGCTCTATTCCTTATGATTAACATCCTCAGATACATACTCATATACATACCACAGATCTCTGACCAATTAGGAGGCGTTGGGGGCACGTACAAACACAAATAATAAAAAAAAAATTGTGTAAGATCTTAAAAGAACCTGAATAATAAAAGGAATGTTGCTTTTCATGTAGATATGGAAAATTGGAAAAAATCTGCAGTAAAAAAACAGACTTGCGTTCCTAATTTACAAAATATTTATGTAATGATAAAACTTCAATTTTATTTTTTAACTATTTTTAACTTCTAGCATGTTTCACACGTCTAAAACTGGAGACGAGCAGCGCCATCTAGCGTTGAGTAGTTGAACTAGAGAAATTCAGACCAAGAAAGAGACTGATTTCGGCTTTCGTTTTATCTTGCCTAGGCGGAGTAAATATCTAAAACGATTTTTATTATCTGTATTTAAGTTTGCTAACAAAAAAATACGAATTTTATTGCGATTTATTTCGACTGTGCTACGCCGACCGTTACGAACGCTACGATGACCTCTACAAGCTACGAGCGTAGAGACAATGTACTCAGAAATGACTGCGCCTGTTCTCGTGGAGAATGATGGAAAATCCAGGAGTTGAATTTATCACTGTTTATTCCAGATAAGCTTGCAATTTATTAAATAATTATTAAATAATAATCTTTGTGAGGTGTTGTCGGTGACAGGGCGGGACACAATCTATGCCACAGATTCAATTAAAACCAATCCATAGATTTTTATAATCTTTGTTGGGTTGCCAACAAGAAATAAGTATGGATTAATCTGCCGCCATTTCAAATTTTTTTTTTATACTTGTTAAAATACTGAAAATCAGTACATACTAAAATCTTATGGTGACCTCTGTGGCGCTGTCGGCGAAGGCCCACCTGCGACGCACAAAGTTGCGGGTTCGATTTCCATCGCGGGGCAAATGTTTTTATGATCTGTAAATATTTGTCGTGGTTCTGTATATTTTCTATGTATAATATGTGTGCATTTACAAAACAAATTTATATAAGTTGTATATCAGTCATGTATTTCCCATAACATAAGCTTTGGGTCTAGATGATACTGTGTGGAAATGTTCAACATTCAACAAATATATATATATATATCTATGTAGCTGTTAGGTGTATTTATATAAGTATAGATATGTATGTAATTTATGTAGTGTATTTTTATTTTGTTTTTATTTTTAACTTCTATCGGTCTCTATAATGTTGGTTGTACGCCGCCGTCCTTATTTGTTCTTCCAGTTTCTGTCCATCCAAAGGTTGGCTGGAAGAGGTCGCTTTCAGCGATAAGGTCGCCTATTGTACCACGAGGTATTATTATAATTTATTTTTCGTGTTTATTTTGTATTTAATGGTGTACAATAAAGATATATTCTAGACATATATATTCTACTTATTTGTATTAGTAATAAATCGTATTGAGTAGTAACGACATAAAAAGTTTTAAACTCTGTTTAAACAAGATTTTTTTACGGTTTTAATGCAATTTTAATAGGTTAAAACAAATCCATTAAGACCGCAAAAACTCTCGCAAACACAAATAACTAAGTTACATTATAAATAATAATAAGGACGTGTCGCGAGCTTAAAATGAAAATTGTGTTCACTAAAACGGGTTAAGGAAGTGATATTTATGATCTCGGCTGCCTCATTACTTAATGAGTGGAAGGCTGTGGTAAAAGTCGAGGGTATAATATTGTTTTAATGCAGAGAGGTGCTAGTGTACCTTTGAAGAACATTTCACCTGAAATTAAAAGAGTCAGTGCACTCTTCATTTGTCTCTGCTATCGTCCCCTTCTTCCTGCCCGCGATGTAAGGTGCGGTGCTTCTGCTCACAGCTTCACCCGCGTGGTACCAGATAAAAAGTAGCCTATGTGTTACTCTGATATATTGACGACCTCTGTAGCGCAGTGGGCGAAGGTCCGCCTGAGATGCAGAAGGTTGCGGGTTCGATACCCGCCACGGGACAAATGTTTGTATGATTTGTAAATATTTGTCTCGGGGTCTGGGTGTTTTCTATGTATAATATGTATGTATTTACAAAAAAATATATAAGTAGTATATCAGTTATTTAGTTCCCATAACACAAGCTCTGCTTACTTTGGGGCTAGATGATACTGTGTGAAAAATGTCCAGCATTATTTATTTATTTACTATGTCGAAAACAATATAAGCTATATTACTGTAAAGTTTCATCAAAATCCGTTCAATAGTTTTTGCGGGAAAGAGTAACAAACATCCATCCTCACGAACTTTCGCGTTTATAATATTAGTAGGTTACTCTCTTATGAGAGTGTTTATCTATTGCCATTTATCTATAAAACGGGTTACCAGATTATAATGCAGTTTTTAGTAATCGATTTGTGTGTTTTCCATGATAGTTTTTAAATAGGTTTTATCGCCACAACTCACTAAAAAGCGATACCTCAATAAATAATGAAAAATGGTGGTTTTAAAGTTTTGCTAAAATTTACTCGGTTTGTTTAATTTTGATCTGTACAAGAAATTGTGAATAGTGAACTTACTTGTGTCCATGGCTTAACCCGAGTGTAAGATACTCTGTGAGGCTATACTTATTCCAAATTTTATCCACTTAACCGCTGCGCAAACTTTATAGCAAACATCTAAATATTCAAACGAGTATTTTTAGTAGGCAAGTAGGATAGGCTAGTGTTATCAATAACAAAAAAACTAAATAAATTTGTGATTGTGATCGTTCGTCCGTTAGTTTGAAAAGTTGGAACTCTCTTCTTCATGTAGATTTTATCCTCGAATCAGCGCTGCTTTGCACTACTTCGCCTAAACTGAGACCTGTTTAGCTCACACGGCACATTTGGGACTAATTAGCACACAAAATCTGTTTCTGTGTTTTTGTAAAAATCTATTACCTATATTGGACCTGTCCTTTATGTGCTTTGTTGTTGTGTGAAATAAACCACTTTCTATATTATTCTCTGCCTTAGTACCAGTTTTTGACGGTCCAAGATAAAAATAATTTCTTATTTGATCAGGTATTGGCTACGCCCAGAGGTCGGCCCGCCCACACGTCCTATCTATCGGTATCGAGTATTGGTTCGAGTCTGCGCAGTGACGCGATTGGAATGATATCAATATTGATATTAATATATGTAAAATATCTTTTGTTTTAAGTAAGTACAATTTTATGTTTTACTATTTTACTTCTGTACACGACCTCTATAGTTTCCTCTCTCTGGATGAATTTTTCTCTCTTTATACATAACACTTTAAAAAGTAAAAAAAAAGTTACGATTACGTTACGAAATAGGTTATACACCTATTCTGTAGTTTTGATCAAAATAAACTTTTACTTTACTTTTCAAGGTCAAAGTTTGCTAGAAAAAAACTCTGTCAAATCATGGAATCTGTAATATTTTATAACTAGCTTCCACCCATGGCTTTTCTTGTATGTTATCTGTATAAAAAGAAGTATATGTGTTGTTTTAGGTTATGCGCATTTTTCCATTACTCAATACAATACATTTATTGCTTTCACATGTTTACAACGTTGTTTTAACAAATAGGCGAAGATCGCATCGTGGCAAAATAGTTATCACCATGTTTTTATGTTTTGTTTTTAAAATTTCTTTGTACAATTATGAATAAAGAATGAAAGGAGCACTGCAAAAGCAAAATCCTTCGACCACACAGACTGTTTCATAATCAAAAGTTCATTAACAAGCTTTTCAGTGACCTAACATAGTGTGACCATAAAAGAATTGACATAACGAGTTGCGGAATACTTTGATATCGATTGCATCAATAAGGTTCTAAGCGAATCGACGATAGTCAATAAGGCGGGTCTATCGATAGCTATTCAATAAGGCGTGTTGGATCAGAGAGCTATCGACTGGCCACGCCCGTCGTGAGAAAAAACTGCGTTCTGCGCGCATGTCCGATCGAAGCGATCGGTGCTTTACGAGGCGGATGACCTTTGGAGACTTGAGCAAGGGAAAAGTAGGTGTAGGGGGGCACGCGGCCACCGGCCTCCTTCGAGTTAAAGACAGTTTTTTGCTTTTCAAGCTCTTTATTGCTCTGGACGTCAGGTTACAGAATTGAAATTAACGTGGTTTGGTAGCATTATAGGTGTTTCCGTCTCATGACCGTTAAACGTGGTCGCGGACGATGCTCCTGAGGACACTTCTTCAGGAGGTACTCCTCTAAATGGTTAACGAAACGTCAGCAGAAGAATAGTATGTAGGTACGTGGTATAGTCATAATAATATCCTAAAACGTCAGGTCATGTAATGGAATGATCTCCCTGCTGAGGTTTTCCCAAGTAACTTTTTTTTTGTAAATGCGTATGTGATGCCTCTCGCGTCGCAAATGTCCATAGGTTAAGGTAACCGTAAGCATATTTGCCACCATATTTGTAAAAAAATGTGCAGTTTAAAAAACAGGCTTTTACGTTTATAATATTAGTGGGAAGTAGGATATATATATCTATATATTTCGGACTTCTTATTGATTTATTACGCACTCACAATTATAAAAAATAATTCCAATATCCACCTCCTGGTTCCATCATCAGACTCTCGATACCAAGCCCAAATATGAGCCCCAAAGAGGGGTTACTAGCAGCCACTGAAGAGTTTCACTATCCATCTCCTGGCTCCATCATCAGATCAGCTCCAAGATACCAAGATACGAATTATAGTATTGTCATCCGAATTACATATTCATATAAAGTTTCATTTCGATACGACAATAAGAAGTAGGTCAAAATGTAATCAGATTTGATTACATTGTTTGTTCGTTAGTTACATGTGAAGCTAATATAAGCTTGTTAAAAAGATTATCTACACAGTGTCACAGAAAATATATGATACTAGTTGTTTTTGAAAGGTGAAGTTAGCTACAGTTCACGTCAGGACAACCAAACGAGATCAATATAGACATATTGATATGCAGGAAAAATCATACGACGTTTTGTTAGAGTGCAGTTTGTGCTATTTAATAATATTATTTAATATTATCAAATGCTTTTTCAAATGCAAGAAAGAAAAGCGTTGTATTAGTTTAAAAAGGTTTAAGTATATCCTTGTGGGTCAACCAATAAAATCCATAAAAAAAGGCCCACCTCACATATCTTCGATATGTTCTGTAGGCGTATAGGGCGGGCGTGCCGGCCGCCCTGCGGTTGGCTGATTGGAAACCGATCAATAACCAATACACGTTCTCTTCCGCGTTTCGGAAGCCGATGTGGCGACGTGATTGGTTCGATTTATTATGCCGTTGTCGGGATAGATACTTTGAAATAATATTGTAGTATTTTCGGAAACAAGTTTTAATCGATTTGTAAAATAAAAATATAATTCAAAATAATATAATAATAATAGTCAGTATAAGAACATAGAGAATCCTAATGTTCCCTGTGTTGTAATACTTTGGAATATATCGGCGTATTTGGCATGTTGTCCATCATAGGTATAGTCGTGAGCGTGTTTGTTTGATTTGTTTTGTGTTAGTTTGAGATTATGGAATACAGACTTTTTTTTTTAATAATGATGGAAATTTTTTACACGGCATCTAGCCCCAAAGTAAGTAGAGCTTGTGTTATGGGAACTACATGAGTGATATAGTACCTACTTATATTATATTTTTTTTTGTAAATACGTACATATTATACATAAAAAACACCCAGACCCGAGACAAATGAATGCAGATCATACAAACATTTGTCCCGCAGCGGGAATCGAACCCACAACCTTCTGCGTCTCAGGCGGACATTCGCCCACTGCGCCACAGACGTTGTCATCTTAGACATGGTATTCGTATGGAATCATCATACTACCTTCAAAGTCAAAGTTTGAATGTTTAAATGTATGGATGTTTGTGCCTAATTATCACCGCTGCGGCTAGACTGATTTGAATGAAATTTGAACAGGCATAGTTCGTGATCTGAAATAACACAGAGGCTACTTTAACCCGCGACCTCCCACTTGACGCTCCCATTGAAGAGAGCCAAAACTTAAAAAAAAAATATCGTGGTTATCGTTATCAAGTTAGTCCATGTTCTTTGGACTCAGTTACAGTCTGGTGAAAAAAGACGGCCGAGAATTATATCAACATAATGTAATTCTCTTTTCATTTTATTATAATTCAGCCACGACCTTTAATTTATCACCTACTTAAACTTTGAAAGTTTCAAATCTTAAATAAATACGCCGTCAAGCTAAATTAGCGTTTCAGTATGTCAGTACTTTGATCTGGGGAGGTCCCGGTCAACGAATTAATGACCGAGACTGTATACATCGAGCCCCGAGCACTGTGTTCGTTCGCTTATTATTATTGTCTTCGCAAAGAGTTCTCTGGAAGGGGTTAATTAGTATGGACCAAGAATTGAATTAAAACATTACGTTGAGAATAGCATGGATATACCTAATTAGTATTTTTGTTTTACTTGCGATATCTCATCCTTGTGTCTATATCCTTATTTTTATAGGGCTCTGGATTTTACTCAGAGGCAAAGTAAAATTCATTTATTCATTACTAGTTTCTGCCCACGGCTTCAGCCGCGTGGTACCCGGTATAAAAAGTAGCCTATGTGTTATTCTGATGAATAAGCTATATTACTGTAAAGTTTCATCAAAATCCGTTCAGTAGTTTTTGCGTGAAAGAGTAACAAACACTGCATCCAAACATTAGTTTGCCAGCGGGAAGCGAGGAAGAATGTCAAAGTCAAAATCAAAGCCAAAGTCAAAGTCAAAGTCAAAATCAAAGTTAAAGTCAATATGTTTTTATTCACTGAAAGCACAAGGATCATATAGAAACGTCAACTTAAAAACTATACGTGAATTTAAAATGTTAAAGTGAATTTACGGCGATTCCTCGCACGCGACCAATCCTATAAGAATCAGACAACAAACTCTGCTTGGTTATTTTTTTGATGATCCTTCATACAGCTTAAGTGTGGTGCCAATCGAACAAGGTGAATTCAAAAGCTATTATTTTTCTAAATGGTTTGAAGGGTATAGTGAAATTACAGGAACATGATATGCGCTACGTATCATATTTTTTTCGTAGAGAATTTCAGGCATATCCACACTTAGTTCAACACCGCCGATGGATAACACAATGAGGGTAGACGACAGATCGCGTCTCGGACGGAAAAAACGACAAAAAACGTCGAAAAAAAAATGAAAATGCGCGCGGGCGTAGAAAATATATTATCTTTTATCTTGTAATTATTTTTATCCTTTAAGGCGAAAGAAAGATAGATAAAATGCGATGGAGGGAACAAATAAATTAGTTTGTCCGATCCAGTCATACTATTGTTCGTAGCTCATTGTGGTTTGCTTTGAATTTGTGTGTGTTTTTAATGAAAACACAGACTGCATTGTTTCGGGGATCTAAATTGTGATGATGGAGTGTGCTGTCCTGAAATTAGATGTGATATAATTGGGCAGGATCTAAAAAACGGAATGGACCTAATTCAGGCCTTCTTACGATAAAATTTTTGACGACCTCTGTGTCGCAGTGGGTGAAGGTCCACTTGAGACGCAGAAGGTTGCCCGCTGCGGGACAAATGTTTGTATGATCTGCAAATATATGTCTCGGGTCTGGGTGTTTTCTATGTATAATATGTATGTATTTACAAAAAAATATATAAGTAGTATATCAGTCATGTAGTTCCCATAACACAAGCTCTGCTTACTTTGTGGCTTGATGTTGCTGTGTGAAAAATTACCAGCATTATTTATTTGTTTTATTTTATTTACCTACAGTTGACTGCTTACCTATTTACCCACAATGTGCTTGGTATATGTGTTTGGGGTAAGAGGTTCTTTGTTCGTTAGATGCTTTACATGTGCCAGCATTATCTAAAACAATAGATGGATATGTGAGTGTGTTTGTGGTTACTATTTTTTTCATTTTTTTTTGGAATAATATTAAGGAAAATTACTAAACCAGTTTTATTGCTAAAAGCCGCTTGGGTGAGCCATGTTGGTCTGTACCCCAACCTCTGATCCACAGGTAGGTTCGAACCCCATCATGCTACAATTGATTATTAAATTCGATAATTTGATGAGCGCTTAAAACGGTGAAGGAAAACATCGTGTAACCCTACAACCAAAAGTTCGAAGTCATGAGTCAGCTATTAATGTTCCAACTAGCCGTGATGGACTTGCAACATGTCACGTGGAATGCTAACTAACATTCAAAACGCAGACATGTGCCACATCCTATCCTACTACTATAATAAACGCGAAAGTTTGTGAGGATGGATGTTTGTTACTCTTCCACGCAAAAACTACTGAACGGATTTTGACGAAACTTTACAGTAATATAGCTTATACATCAGAATAACACATAGACTCCTTTTTATCCGAGTATCACAGTAGGCAGAGGCTAGTAAATAGATATTATACATAGAAAACACCCAAACCCGAGACAAATATTTGCGACGAATCGATGAATCGAACTCGAACCTTCTGCGTCTCAGGCGAGCCTTCACCCACTGCGCCATAGATGCCATGAATTGCGATAGAGTATATATTATTTTTATAGAAGCACGCCCAAAGCTCGTTATCACCTCTTTTCAGACAAACTTTGTTTGTTAGACATGTGGAAAAATTTAGTTAGCAACTTTCGATGCAGCTAGTAACTTTAGGCGAAGCCGTGGGCAGAAGCTAGTAATAATATAATGTATGGACGTGGCTCTGACTTTCCCGTATTTGGTATTCTCACAGATTTGCGTACTGGGTATGTGAATCTGAGAACGTCCATCACAGATGTGAGCGTATTTTATTGTCTTTACTAATCTAATACTTTCGGTTCTCAATCGAACAATCAAAAACTCATTACCAAATTAACGGAGTAATCCCTTACTTCGAGTTTCGAATGAAAACATAAATATTGGAGGTACTAATAAACTAATAATGGCTTATAATAATAATTAGTTCAGGACCTCCCAAGGGTCAAGTGGACCGATTGTCCTTTGAAGGGTTGATTAAGATGACCGGTGGGGTTGGAACACGAAGAGTAAAAGTATAGATATAACAGTCGTTTTTTTCTAAATACATTTTCATTCATTGAGAATCACAAGGATCGTATATAAATGTGAACATATAAACTAACTGTTTTTTTAAGAGAATAATCTTACAAAAAAACAACATCTTAGCCTAACGTGTATATTCGGGCCCTTGCATTTCGGATAAAAAGAGATATCATTAGAAAAGCCATCAAGGTATGTTTGGTTTAACACCCTCAAATAAAAAAATGGCATAAAAAATAAGGTGATTTTAAAAATGTAGGTACCTACTCGGTTATCAAGTTAATTGATCATGCGAGCGGATATCTCTAAGACTACTAGGACAATCCGGTGTTTATAAGTACGTTTATATATTTATCCGAAAATAACTGCCGAACTGTTTATTCAATCTTGATGAAATTTGGCAGATTGGTAGGTTGTTCAAATATCAGTTTAAACTCATGATTTCCTTTCGATAGTCGGATAAAAAGGTGAACCAATATTAGAACTAGTCCGATGAAACTGCTGTTCTGATTTTTCATTTATTACTTGATCGCGATGTGCGTGTATAAGGCCTTTCTGTACATAACTCTTTGCCCTGTAATGGCCCACGGAGGAAGGGTTAGGTCGAAGTTAGATGCGGGCGCACCTGCCGTTCGAAGGCTTAACGTGAGTTACTCATTTGTTCTCTGACATTTTTAAACAGATAATTAGAAAGTGGTTTGTCGCTTTGTGAGTAGCTCATTCTCGGGTCGTTCATGATACGGGCTGTTTGGATGGTGTTAAAAGTTTCTTTAAAATCGCTCGTTCGTTATTACTGTACTCAGTGTACTCAGTGAGTAAATCTTTGGTAAATCTACCAAGGGTAGTTAGAAGCACGTCAAAGCAGAAATCAATAGGGGCACTCCCACAATAATAATAATAAATAAATAATGCTGGTCATTTTTCAAACGGCTTCATCTAGCCCCAAGTAAGCAGAGCTTGTGTTATGGGAACTACATGACTGATATACTACTTATATATTTTTTTTTGTTAATACATACATTATGATTATGCATAGAAAACAACCAGACGTGAGACAAATATTTGCATATCAGACAAACATTTCTCGCGGTGGGAATCGAACACGCAACCTTCTCCGTCTGAGGCTTGATTTGTTTAAAACAAACATAGGAATAACAAGGATAGGCAGAGGCACTTCCAAACAAAAATCACTAGGGATCTGCAATTTTACGTTGGAAATACACGTCTTATATTCCAAATTTTGTAAAAATTACTTGTTTTTCATAAGTCAGGAAGATAACTATCGTACAACGTATCACTGACCTAATAATCTCAAAATCCATTTTAACTAAAGCCTCATCAAAGTAAGGGCACGCGCACACTTAACTGTCGATCGTCTTAGATAAAGGTCGGCGCACACAAAGCTAGTTTTCACATTAAATTGCTTCTCCCGCCCACTGTCCACTCCGGATCGCAGTTAAATTCTGTAATGTCCGGCCCATTGGACTTAGGCCTACTTGCGTGACGCAGGGTTCGATCTAACTCGACGATTGCGCTGTAGGTATAAAATACTAAATTAACCCAAAGTTAACTTAACAACGCTCACGCAATCTCCAAGATATGTTGGTACAAGTTAAAAATAAAAAATAATGCAGTTGGAAGCCGGCTAGAAGGCAAAATGCGCAGTGTGACTTGTAGGACACATTTGCTCCACACGTGCGTATTCTGTATGACGCCGTCTATCTATTTATGTTCTTACGTAATATTTGTTGCGCGTCTTTTCAGAAATACAACCTGGAAGTTTTCAAATCCAAAGTAAAAAGCTCTTTTCTTGATAAGAATGCTTCACCGTAGACCACAGCGTTGCTTTATATAAGACAAACTGAGTTCAAATGCGAATAATTAGTCTGCAGGGATTGCAATCGCGAACGAAGTCGCGGGTACAGCTAGTCTCCAATAAGATACCGTTATCTGTTCGATCAATATCGAAAAGTGTTTTCAAAATAGAACTAAATTATATTCTGATAAAAAAGCGTATTACACAGTAGATGAGTTTAGTGTGACTGTGAAAAATTTCAAATAACAGTATTTGATTTTGATTTCCTACTATAAAGGTTTTGTGTTTTTGTATTTTATTTTCTATACCTACCTATATAAATTTTAGTGTTTTTGAGATACGTAAGTTAACTCAATGTTTGTAAGCCTTAAGTGATACAAATAGTTTTAATTAACCATCTTGATGTAACGCTTACCTTAATTCACAAACAATAAATGACTTGATTTGAAAAAGAAACAAACTCACGGCTGTTACACATATGATGGAGATCCTTAAATTCTCACGGCTATTGCAAGCTAATCTTTACAAAATATGAAAACACCGGAATTTTCATATTTTGAAAAATGTTTGAATGATTAACTTTAAAGGCCTGTGCCATATTGATTACTAGTTTCTGCCCGCGGCTTCGCCCGCGTGGTATGTTAATAAAAGTGCCATATGACCGTCGCCAGGCTTAAAACTATGTCCACCAACTTTTGAGTGAATCGAACCAGGGAATATTTTTATCCATAAAAAAAATCAGAACTTTATTGCATACACCCCTACCCTAGGGTAGTTTTGAAAAAAGAATACGTGTTTCATTATTCACTTTAAAGTTTATTTGTACAGAGTTTTGAGCAAATCAAACAATTTATTTTTTTCATTGAAACTTTACCGCCCTATTTAACCCCCTTAGGGGTCGATTTTCGAAAATTAGATTAGCCTATGTGTTATTCCAGATCCTAAACTATCTACATTCCAAATTTTATTACGTGGAGATACGTGGTAACAAACATTCACACACACACACACAGACTTTCGCATTTATTATATTAGTGTGATAGTAGGAAGTAGGATTGGCGTTCCAATAAGCGGTGATGAGCTTACAACCTGTTACGCAAAATGCTAATTACTATGAAAAACGTGGGCATGTGCCAAATATAATGTATGGAAGTGCCTCCAATTACCTCCTATTCGGTATCACTAACGCACTGAGTATGAATCTGAGGTTGTCTATCATATGAATTACCGTCTTGATCACGTTTATTTTGTTTTTTTACCTGTGAATATTAAATTACTAGCTTCTGCCCGCAGCTTCGCCCGCATGGTACCCGGATTAAAAGTAGCCTATGTATTACTCTGATGTAAAAGCTATATTACTGTAAAGTTTCATCAAAATCCGTTTTGTTGTTTTTGCGTGAAAGAGTAAAAAACATCCATCCTCACAAACTTTCACGTTTATAATATTAGTAGGAAACATTAGAAAGAAGATTTCAACAAAACTTAAATTTTAGGGTTGAGAAAATTATCTTTTATTAGTAACTTTTATGTTAGGATACTGACATTCAAGATTAGATGGAGAGGAACATGGCAAAAGAAGACCAGGGTGTCCAGACAAATATTACTTTCTGTTTCCATTCTGTTCTGTCTTTCTGCGGAAAAATTGAATTGTATGGAAAAGACATTAGCTATGGAAATGTCACGTGACTGCTGCCAAGTTTTACCTTGACAAATTTGCGTTAGCGTGAAAAGAAAACTAAGCGTGAGGTATTTGTCTAGTATCGACCAAAAAAATAATGAACTGATGATATCATCGCCACGTTAACGCTAAGATACCTTATTATGTGTATAAACATAATAATTATAGTGTGGATGCCGACAGATGGAAATTAATAAACAAAATGGTTAAAACATTAGCCTACATGCTATTACTTGAAGCAATTCATGAACCACAAGGTTTATCTTTCCATCTGCCAATAAAAGACAAATGACGGGCCAGAGAGGGGTCCAGAGGTTATTGTCGATTCGATATGTCATTCGGTTTTATTGACGCTTCTGCCCCACCCTTTAGTTTAGTAGTTGTTAATGGCGTGACCCTGCAACGCTGAGTTTTAATGTGGGTGGAATGTGGAAAGGTTTTAAATTTACTCCTAAATTGAGTTTTACAAACTACCGCGACCGACGATTGGCAACACACTAAAGCTGAATTCTACTAATATTATAAACGTGAAAGTTTGTGAAGATGTTTGTTACTATTTCACTCAAAAACTACCGAACGGATTTTGATGAAACTTTACAGTAATATAGCTTATACATCAGAATAATACATAGGCTACTTTTTATCCGGGTACCACGCGGGCGAAGTCGTGGGAAGAAGCTATTAACTCAATTAATTAGTTCACCTTGGTCGATCAGCACCACACTAATAGCTGATTGAAAAGCTGAAAAAGCTGAATCCTACTAATATTATAAACGTGAAAGTTTGTGAAGATGTTTGTTACTATTTCACTCAAAAACTACCGAACGGATTTTGATGAAACTTTACAGTAATATAGCTTATACATCAGAATAATAAATTATACATCAGAATAAGCTATTAACTCAATTAATTAGTTCACCTTGGTCGATCAGCACCACACTAATAGCTGATTGAAGGATCATCAAAAAAAAACCAACCAGAGTTTTTTGCCTGATTCATCTAAACTTGGTCGCGCGCGAGGAAACGGCGTGTTTTTACTTTTAAAAATATAAAACTCGTAGTTTTTAGACTTTTCTTTAAGATCCTTGTGCTTTTAATGAAAGAAAATGTAAGTTGCTATCAGAAAAAAATAAACGAACGGACAAATAAATAGTCCTGATCCCCACACTAGGATACACTGTGACGGGTCGGGCATTACCCAGACCAAGAGTGAATGTCCAAAAAAAACAAGCAAAGTTGGTTATCCCCTTAAGGCTTGGTCGCGAGGAATTGGCGTGAATTCATATAAATACAATTTTTTTACACTTATAAAGTATTTTCTGCAAATATTTGTCTCGGGTCTGGGTGTTTTCTATGTATAATATGTATGTATTTACAAAAAAATGTATATAAGTAGTATATCAGTCATGTAGTCCCCATAACACAAGCTCTGCTTACTTTGGGGCTTGATGATGCTGTGTGAAAATGTCCAGCATTATTATTATTATTGTTTAACAGTTGATTAGATAAACACTGTTTTGCCATTTAACCAAATTATATTATCAAGAGACCTTTCTCTGTATTTTTTTCCTTATTTTTTGTAATTTTTTTTGTTATGTTACATAAGTACCCTATAGTTTGTTGATTCATCAAATCTTTTATGCGTTTTAGATGTTTCAAGCAGACATACGTGGGATACTCAGAAAGTTTTGAGAAACTAAAAAACTAACTTCTATGGATAAAATATTTTAATTAAATCTTTTCAAAGAACTCTCCACCAGCCTCTATACAAAGTTTAATGCGTCAGAACCAATTTTCGAAACATTTTTTCCAGTCCGCCGAAGACACCTCTTCCACGGTCTTCTCGAACGCTGCTAGCACGTCTTCCGGCGATGGAAACTGTATTCCTTTCAGCTGATTTTTTATTTTAGGGAATAAAAAGAAGTCACACGGTGCCAGATCAGGACTGTAAGGAGGGTGACACAAGACTCTGACCGGTGTAGTGTCCAGGAAGTCCCTCGTTTTGAGCGCTGAGTGCTCGGGCGCGTTGTCATGGTGAAGCAGAACCCCGCGGAGCCCGGTGTTCAGTCGCTTGTTGCTCATTGCAGACAAAACTTCTGGCAGGCATTTTGTGGTATACCATTCGGCGTTGATGCTGCTTTGGTCTCGTAATGGAATTGAAACCAGATACCCCGTCAAAGTGAAGAAACTAGCGATCAAAATTTTCCCCGCGCTTCTCGATCGCTTCACTTTCGTAGGCGTTGGTTCGTTTGGAAACAGCCAAACTGTCGACTGAAGCTTTGTTTCTGGATCGTATTGATAAATCCAGGATTCGTCACCTGTCACAATGTCGTAAACGCGCCGAGACGAGCCTGCTTCAAATTTTGAATTATATCACGGCACCACTCCACACGGGCCTGCTTCTGAGCTTCGGTGAGGTTGTGCGGCACCCAGCGCGAAACTATCCTCCTCACACGTGCTCGTGAAGAATCTTGTGAACGCTTCCCGAACCAATCTGCAGTGTATGTTGAATCTTTTCGTATGTAATTCGCCTGTTTTCTTGTATTTTTTTTTACTGCCAGCACACTTTCTTCCGTGACAGCCGTCGTAGGACGACCACTCCTTTGTTCATCCCCTAAAGTAAGGCGACCGCGCTTGAACTCGCTATGCCAACGGTAGATGGTTGCTTTTGAAGGTCCTTCATCCATAAAAGCCATTTGAAGTCGATCAAATGACTCATCAGGTTTTAGGCCACATTTAAAATCGTAGAAAATCATCGCACGAAAATGCTCTCGATGCAGATCCATTTTTAAATTAGACACGATAATTTAATTTGACTCTCGAAAAAATGTGGAGAGAAATTCGAAATTCAAAAATTGGTACTTTTACTTTTAAATAACCAAATTTTTCAAAATAATTACAAGTGGCCAGTGCCTTGCACATAAAAACTTTTTTCGCAAAACTTTCCGAGTGGCCTGGTACAATACGTTGTTCGTCTATAAAATAGTGGAATGGGTATTTCTTTTTTCATAAATAATGCTTCTTTCTATCGGTACAAAGACATTTCTATTTAATCAACAATGCAAAGGATCGCGGAGGGTTGTTTGTGAAATCAAGTCCACGATAAAAAGACAATCATTCCTTGCCCTTTGTTCTTTATTTTTTCTTAATTTCACTTGATCCCAATCAGGAGTAAATTATAATGGGGAGTTAACTAGGAGATGTGCCTGTATTGTGCCTTGATTTCTTTCTTTTTTGATCATTGGTTGGGGATGGATATGGAGATGTATTATACCCCAACAAATATATTTTTTCTATCTATCTTATCAGCCTAAATTTCCTCCTCTCTAGGAGTTACATTACATTTTAATATTGCCAGAATTTCCAATCCAAGTTTGTAAAAACTACCGTTTGTATCTTAGTTTCAATTTGTCCTACAAATTGAGACAATATGTTCAAAATAATTTATAAGATTCATTCTTATAATTCTTTACTATATACAGAAATATAAAACAAAATATATTAGTTGAGGCATGTAGAAAGGCGAATTTAACCCTAAAAAATGTTTTTCCAGCAAACCTTTGAGGAGAAGTAATGAAGTTAGAAGACTGGAAAGAAGAAACTAAATATTATTATGCTTAAAATACTTTAATAAACTACATTATTATACATACCTAATTGAACTACTTATAAATACACATACATGTTAAAATTGTAACATAACAATTATCTACACAATGGTTATTATTTTTAATTAAAGTATTTTAGTATTTTTTAATTAAATAAAACTGAAACATTGATTGTCACACTAAATACTAGCCCTGTCACACTCACCTAACTCTACACCAAACGGACAAATATAAAATTTTCCGCGCCTCGCCTTCGTTTCCTCGCTAGAAGTTAAATTAACTTTTTTTTTGCTTTTTTGTTTATCGACGCCATCTTAACCCTTTTCTGCTATATCGGCCCTTGTCACTCTAGTTTAGTTATCATTCTAACATGCTCTATAACGCTCTGCCATTAGGCTCAATATGAATTGAATGCAACACAATTCGGTTACAGAACTTTATCTCGTTTCTGGCATTATTTGGGCAAGATTTTTATCAAGCTGTGGATTTTTACCAGTTGATAATAATGAAATTAAAGTCCTAGCATTTGAAGATTGCAATAAATCCGAGCTGGAGGCTGGAGTACCAACTGATTCAACGATTTAGTCTTCCATTATTATGAGTCCTTATTGAAAAGCTTATTACCCGGGATGTCAAGTGTCCATATATGCGTTTGGCCATAAAAGATTGTTTTTTTGTAGATTTTTATCTCTGTAACGGCTTATCGGATTTGTACGCCTTCAAGGATAGTCCTTACACAGGTTTTATTGACAAAACTCACTGCAAAAAAAATAATGGAAATACATTTCAAAGGTTTTCTAATTGTATGAATTAACTTGTTTACTCACACACGCTCACAGACATCAGAAACTGATAACACTATGAAAATGATGATGGAAAAAAAACAGTGGCACTAAGCCATTTTGCCAGGAATAGCACAATGGACTTCTATAGTCCATTGATAAATAAATAACTAGATAAATAAGTTTTTTACACACCATCAACTAGCCTCCAACTAAGCAGAGCTTGTATTATGGGAACTACATGGCTGATAGTATAACTCATTTTTTTTTTGTAAATACATACATTTTATACATAAAACACCCAGACCAGGGGACAAATATTTGAAGATCATAAAAACATTAGTCCCGCGGTGGGAATTAAACGCGCAACCCTTTGTGTCCCTGGCAAGCCTTCACCCACTGCGCCACTGAGGGCGTCTGATGATAATGATGAGTTTATTTCTTCTGTGACTGTGGCCTTGGGAATACAAAGGGTTACGATGCGCGGTGTCGTCAAATGATCGCGGCACAAAATTGAATTTATATCGAGATGAGAGTTCCCTTATAATGTAACGATTCGTTAAGGACAAAGGGGGGTGATAGTGCGCGCAATTTTCGCGGAATCGAATTTCCGTTTTGATGCAATAAAAATGCCTTTATTTTTTTAATGTTTACACTACAGGGGGAAATAGACCGTTTAACGCGTGCTCCGAAGCACCGATGTTTTATCCATTATCATCTGTCAATCGAGGTCCATGCTGTAATTGAGCGCTGCATTTCATTACGTTATGCTCAGTACAGACCTTTTTTCACGGTATACCTAAGTATTTTATAATATGTGTTATTAATTATATTCTTTTTTCAATCAAAATGGTGCTCTGATTGTTAAGAAACTTTCCGCCAGATTATCATTATGATGGATGACCGGAAGTGGCATTCTGAGCTGAGCGCTTAAAAGAATGACGTAGTTTTCGATAAAAAAAACATAGTTTTACTATGATTTGTGAGTTTTAATGTTTCCAGATATTTCGATACAGTATTGCTAAGTAAGTAAGTAAAATAATATATATATTCATCTGTTCGTATTGGTCATTCGCAGACTTCAGTTCATAGTACATGCAACTGCCGAAATATCGAGAAACATCAAAACTCACAATTCATTGTAACCCA
The DNA here is from genome assembly GCA_958496245.1 of Perizoma flavofasciatum. Taxonomy (NCBI): domain Eukaryota; kingdom Metazoa; phylum Arthropoda; class Insecta; order Lepidoptera; family Geometridae; genus Perizoma; species Perizoma flavofasciatum. Next base: position 9,663,062 of record OY292440.1, on the reverse strand, counting down.
TGACACAGGGAATCCTATCCCTGGGTCAGTAGGTACTCGTTATGCGTCTGTTTGGTGTTTATTATTAATATTAGTATTATTTCACTAATTTTATTTATATCTCAGGCTTGTGTCTGAATCTTTGAGAGGCGGAGCCTGAGCAAACGCTAAGAGACCTTTTTGTACGTATTAAAAAAGCATAATATTGTAGTGTGGATGGATGCTATTGAAAACAATGGGTTAAATATTAGGCTATTGCAGGAGTACTTGCTATAAAATGCTTGAAAGAATCTTTGATTCTTAGGGAAAAGTTTGATCAGTTTTGTTTTATAGATTTCTTGGGCTTTTTATACCACCCTCCTGCTGTGTTTTAGACAGCTATATCATGGCACAAAAGCGATCCTTTGTGTAACATCAGTCATTCAGATAAATAACTGACAAAATTCCATTAGTTTCGCTATGTAAATGAAACGGCACCTGCCAATTACAATTAATCCAATTATTATCTTATTGCACCACACCACACCATCTTTTTGCACGCCCAGGATGACTGGTAGAGAATGCTTTAGCATTAAGTCCTCCTAGCACTACATTGTTTGTGCGAAAGTATTAAATAAATAAATAAATCAATACATAAATAAATTATTAAATATCCCTTTTTTAGTAAAAAATGTGTTCATATGTAACCATGATAGTTTCCAAAGTTTTGTTGATATAGAAGTGTGAATCCCTGTGCAACTCTTTCAGAGTACTCATGAAACTTGCAGATATGACTGCGACAAATCTCATCTTCTCGCTTCACTAGCCGCGCTAAGCATAATGTGTGATTACGCGCTGTGTAGCGTCGCCGTTATTTAGTGCGCCTCTGGTGCCGGCGAGCGATTCCGTCGATTATATGCTTAGGAGATGTGAATACCTTATTAAACACATTTTTGTTCGAAGAATATAATGAAGCTGAAGTCGTTCTTGCCTAACGACTTTTTTGTGTATACGTGTCAGCTTTTCTATTTTGATGAAAAAAATAGTATTTTTTTCAACCGACTTCAATAAATGAGGAGGTTCTCAATTAGTCTGTATGTTGTTTATGTGTTACCTTTTATGCATTATCTTTGCATATTGTGAACCGATTTAAATTATTATTTTTTACGTCAAGGGTCGCCCCATACAAATTTTATGAAAAAAATCCACTTTTATGGGATAGATGGAGGGGGGGACATGGGGGATGAAATTTTGTTATTGGACTTTTTATCAACTTCCCGTTATTTTAAGGTGGTTTTTATTTTCCATTATAAAATATACTTGTATGCTTATATTTATTCATATGTAAGCATAAATTATTTTTGTAGCACTGTTTCCCACGCAGCTCACGCTTTTCCGGGAGACAGGGCCTCAACTAAATAATGTGAAATATTATTCTTATTTTATTATTATTATTCCTCTTTATTTATTTTTAATCTCAGGCTTATACCTGGAGCCTTTATAGGCATTAGTGGAGCCGAAGCTAAGAGGCCTTTTTGTACAGTACAATATATAAAAAACGGTTTTTCGTGGATGGTGAATGATGAAAGTATTGGATATATTGGGTGATAATCTGGACTATTGCAGGAGTAAATGCTTAAGGAATAGTTGCTGGGCTATGTAGGATGAAACAGCACCTGCCAATTCTGACTCACATTCAAATCAAATCATAGGCAGGTGATGACTTGTCGTCCACTAAACGGGCCCCATAAGTGCCGCCAACGATAGGCAGCGTAGAGGCAACGTTGGTGTGGACGGCTAAAGGGTGTCGAGAGGTGTGCTGCAGTTTCACTAAACGCTACTCCCGGCTTTATGCCTTTTACACTTCCACCCTTGGAGCATAGGTTCCGCTCTTGCGCCTCCACCTCCGACCGGCCGGCTAAGGCAAGCCGAGGGTCAGGGGTCTCCGTCGACCCCAGGGAGTAATGGGGCTCCGCGGTGTCGCCACGCACCGAACGCTCGCCACAAGCGCGCCCTGCGGGAGATACTGAGACTTCCTGTCACACCACTTCATGTGATTGTCACACTCCGCCACTCTCACCTCCTACGCCTAATAATTCCGTTTGACACGTACCAATTTTGCGTTCATTTGATATTAAAAGCTTTTCATGAGTGCGATAGTGTCATCATCTATTCAGCTAAATAGCTGCCAAGTGGGAGTCGTGCAAACAGGCCGCGGTGATTGCATGCTCATAGTTTGCTAACTATTAAGTCGGCTCTGCAGATTTTGAATATGGTGAAAGCTGTACAAATAGATAATAGATCTAGCCCCAAAGTAAGCAGAGCTTGTGTTATGGGTACTACTTGACTGATATACTACTTATATACTTTTTTTGTAAATACATACATATTATACATAGAAAACACCCAACCTGAGTGGCGGGAATCGAACCCGCAACCTCCAGTGTCTCAGGCGGGCCTTCGGCCACTGAGAGGTCGTCAATGATTGTAAACCTTAGATTTTTAACCGACTTAAAAAAGGAGGAAGTTCTATGTTCGTCTGTTTGGACGACCTCTCTGAAGCTGCGCTGTGGGCGAAGGCCTGAGAACAGAAGGTTGCGGGTTCGTTTCCCGCTGCGGGACAAATGTTTGTAAGATCTGCTGTGTGAAAAATTTCTAGCTTATATTATGGCACAGAAGCGCTTATTTATATATGTATCCAAACTACATCAGTTATTTATACAAAGATAAGAATATAACGATTTAAATACATCAAATAATAACTGACAAAATTCAATTAGGAATCTGCCATTAAATTTATTTAAATAAGTGAGAAACTCGAATTAATCTATATAGCGATTTAAAATAAAGCCGAGATTCAAAGACTTAATATAAAATAATAGAAAAACTTATAAATATTCAAGGAGTTAAACCTTTAGCGTCTGACGGATTCGTTTTTACTTATTCTACAGAAAATCTGCTTAAAATCCGTTTTAAAAGAATCACTCTGAATTTATTTGGGCCACGGCTCGAAATAAAGGGCGATGGCGATTGAACTAAGTCAACATGGAACAAAGCGCATCAAATGACACTTCCACTTAGTATTTTTTTTATACAAAAAAAAACATAAAAAGTGAGGTACTTACCTTTCTGCAAATATTTGTCTCAGGTCTGGGTGTTTTTTTATGTATAATATGTATATATTTACAAAAAAAAAGTATATAGTCATGTAATTCCCATAATACAAGCTCTGCTTAGTTTGGCGCTAGGATGATGCTGTGTGAAAAATGTCCAGCATTATTTATTTCATTTTTTTTCAATGTTTAATTAGAAAGGGGAAGAGGAGGTAATGCGAGTATGGACAAATAAATCTGAATACGACAATTTTGTTCGTATTCGTATGATATCCTTATACAAGTACCTTTCATATGATCTTTCATTGTATCTCTGTTTATAATCGCTGATAACGATTTCTTGGGCCAAAACTTCGAGTATTCTCCTTATCTGCGCAATGGTCGCGATCCGGAGTTACCCTTTGGATGTTGTCATAGCGAATGATTTTAAATGTAAAAATTATTCAAATCCAAACGGATAAGACGCTCGCCGGTCGAATAGTTACCGCCTTCAAATCGGAGGTTGGCATTTTTGAGTAATCAGCCTCAAATTTCGGTAGGCAAATGAGAATTAATTTCGTGGTTTATGGAATACAAAATGAACTCCATCATTTTGACAGTGCACTTGACGTCACTGGTTAGGGTCAGCAGAATACTAGTGCTAAGTAGGAAGCCTACCCACCTAAAATAAACTGAGCTAACACTTCATATTGTAAAAACGGGAATTTTCACGTACTGCACTATCGGTGAAGGCACCGACTAAGTTTCGACTCATTCCGAGAGTCTTCATCAGGGTGGGTTGTTGCGACTTTCTCCTTCCGCGTCGCGCCGTGCACAACGTGTAAAGGTTTGAGCTGACACTTTTTTGGCGCGACATCGACCTGTCTAGATGGATCAGGAAGGTGCGTGAGCAATTTCTATTCAGTTCTACTTATAGTGAGGACCTATTTGTTTATTTTTTGTTTCGTTTTAACTGTCCCAACATTCTATTCTTAGTTACCAATATTGCGTCAGCGCGTATGCAAAATCAGCTTGGGAATTTATTATTTTGATTAAAATTTGTTAATTTTTTATAGTTTTTTAGCATCCTGCACCAACGGAGATTTTGCATGCGCAGTGACGATTGTTTTTATTTTTCATGTTGTGCCAAATAAATGTTATTCATTAATTCATTGCTTTTATTCAAGAAGAAAATGTACTATCGTTATCGTCAGCCCCAAGAGTGCCGTGACAATAGGTCTAGTTTTTTATCTTCTATCCATCGAGTAGGCTTGCTACACTGCTTATTCCAGTTCCTTTAGGTTCTCAAACTTTTAGGTTCGCGAATGGCGACCATGACATCACCCAGCGGTATCCGGTGCTGATCATGGCCTGTTAATTGCCTCTTCTACTTGTAAATTCTGAGAGAGATGTCGGTGAATTCTGCTGGGTATAAAATAAAGAAGCAAAATTGTACTAGCTACATTGTTTATTGACGCTAATTGGTAACACTCCAAAAATAGGTTTCGCATTTTGACGACAATGGACGCTTCAGACTAAAGAGGGCTAGATGACATTTTCAGCTAATTAATGCACGTTGCAGGTTTAAAGTGAGCCTAATAGACAATAACAGGTTTATTTTACATTTTGAGCTTGAGTAAATTGAAATGGTAAGTAGCACCCGGGTTACGATTTCAATTTGCGAAGGGTAATAATTATATAGATTTTACGGGTTTTCTTATTGAAAAATCCTGGATGGATGTTTGTTACTCTTTCACGCAAGAACTACTGAACGGATTTTGACGAAACTTTACAATAATATAGCTTATACATCAGAATAACACATAGGCTACTTTTAATCCGCGTACCACGCGGGCATAGCCGTGAGCCAAAGCTAGTATATAAAATAATTGTTCTCCAACACAACACCTTCTTTGCTGTTAGTTCTTTCATAATATTCTAAAACAACCTATATCCATAAGTTCTCACTCCAAGTATAAATGGTATGAAATACTCTATTCACTTATTATACATAAATTTCCTATCCTAATAATAATATAAATGCGAAAGTAAGAAAGAATGTTTGGATCTTCCTAACGACTGAACCGATTTGGATGAAACTCAACAAAAACAGTCCGTGACCTATAATAACACAGACTGCATATATTTATTAAACTGGTAAAACAGTAAGCAGAAGCTTAGTAGTGGTAGGAACATATTTTTGAAGAGGTATACATGGTATTTTGCTAAAGTTTAACCTGGGTATATCTACCCAGAAGCACACCGGCGTGTGATAATAATGTCAAATAGAAGTCCTGAACTTTTCACTCAAGCCTCCCAACGGATATCCTACATTACACAACCTACCAACCTAATGAATTTAAATCTCTTCACTACGCATTAGAATAAGGCCAATAACAAAGCATAATTAAGAGCACTCAGCTACAGCAAAAATCCATCTGGAACTTGTCGCTTTATGGCCATCGCGAGGCGAACTCGGCTGGTCTTGGGAGAGAGGAGGTAGTATGGATGTGGTATCTACAATTCGACTAAACATATATGGGATCATATCCTAAGTTACTTTTATATCAAAAGCATCCATACATATGTATATATTCACGAGCGATGTGCGAGCGTATGCTCGTAGAAGCATGCTTGTTGGGGCTACGCTCGTAGCAGTTAGGCTTGTGAGAGCTATGCTTGTATAATGTTACGCTCAGTGAAGCATCGCTCGTAGAAGCTACAGGTAAGATCACGCTTGTGGAAGAAGGCTTGTAAAAGGCTACGCACATAGTCTTCGCTCGATAAGATTATGCTCGTGAAGACTACGCTCGTAGAGTTATGCTTATAGAATTAACGCTACGAAAGCATAAGCAGTTTATAATACATTTACGACGACCTCTATGGCGCAGTGGGCGAAGGCCCGCCTGAGACGCAGAAGGTTGCGGTTTCGATTCCTGCTGCGGGACAAAAGTTTATGTCTGCAAATATTTGTCTCGGGATCTGGGTGTTTTCTATGTATAATATTTATGTAGTTACAAAAAAATGTATATAAGTAGTATATCAGTCATGTAGTTCCCATAACACAAGCTCTGCTTACTTTGGGGCTAGATGATGCTGTGTGAAAATATCCAGCATTATTATTTTTTGTTTTTTGTTATTTACGCACCTAGCATTGATGTGTTTAGTAAGTAATATTGTGTATAATATAGTATATTCATAGTATGTGGTACACCACTTAAACCCCTGGTAATCTTTCGTACAGTTCGTTCCACTCAAAGTTTATCTGGTAGAGATCGCTAGCAATAAGAATGCCCATTGTACAACGTTGTCAAAGTTTATCTACTTATCAACGCTGAAATATCAATCTATCCTAAATGCCTTCTCCACATTTAGTGGCTCGCTTCCACAAGGTGTAGCGCCGGTCACATTAGCGCTCCGTCAACGCATCGCCCTCGACCGCGAAACAATAATGAGACGAGAGATTTCCCAAACGTACCCTCGACCTACGAATTTGGATAAAGTTATCAAATTTTCAAAACTGTAACGCATTACCCGCGTGTATGGCTAATTATAATTGAAATTATTCCAGCGTATGCTGAGTGCTACTTACTTATTCCTGTTGTTGTAGGAAATAGGGCACGGCTATGTTTAAAGTTTTCTTATCATCACCGAAAATTAAAAACTTGCGAATTGAAAGAAGAATAAAACTATAGTTTCTGGTAGAGACCGCTATTTAGCGATAAGACCGCCCATTGTACAACATTGTCAAAGTTTGTAGGACTTAGTTAAATTGATATGTTATTAGGTGTGCAATAAAGTATTTTTTATCTTCTATCCATCTATCTATATTTTATTTAACATATTTTTTTTATTTGTGTATGAATTAATCAATTGGAATATTAATTGGAAATGACTATAGATCACCTAACCAAATAAAAAAACTTAATTTAGCTTAAAGCGCCATCTCATTTGTCGGGAATGTCCCCGACAAATGAGATGGAGATAATTAGATGCAGCGGCTGATTCGGAGGCGCAAATACGAAGTCTCGACAGATCTTACTTATTTGAGCCTTTTGGGGTTGAGACTCTGGCTCCGTGGCCAACCGGGGGACCTTCACGTTTTTTTAATTCTTTCAGAGCGACTGGTCGAAGCGATGCGTGACCTGAGAGCGGGCTCTTTTCTGGGGCAACGCATTAGCATTGCCATTCAGAATGGTAATGCAGCATTGTATTAGCATTGTATTATATCTTTACTTTAGATCCGGGACTAGTCAGTTATTAGGGCTCTTAGGCCTTGTGACTGATAGTAAAACTGCCTGTGTGGTGAAAGGATACACCGCGAGGCAAAAACTTCTCCCATGCACATGACATATGACATATGTATATATATTTCTTAACTGATCTAGTTTAATTCTTTGCTACTATGACGTCGATTCTCTAGTAGCTAAACCAACTGAACTTAATTGAAACTGTCGCTCTCGTTTATTGATTGTGCAAGAAAGAGATGGCAAGACTTTTACACCTGTCAAATTAGTTTACGTATCGCTCTTCTGCGTGTTTATAGTCAGCATGTTTTGAAATAGGTAACGACTAAACTTGTATGGAAAATTTAAATCTGACTAATTTGACAGCACAAAAATAATTGCTATGTCTTTCTTTTGTTACTGTTAGTAAAAGAGAGAGATAGGTAAAATTAAGTTTAGTTGGTGTACAAGAGAATCAACGCCAGTGCCTCACATATCTCGCCTTTGTTTAGAACAATAGATATACAATTATGAATTCTGTTTTTTTTTATTAAAATACTGACATTACAAATGATGGTTCTCTAATAATGGTTTCACTTAATTTAAACAATACAGAACGGAAGTGAAATTGAGTGGCTATTTCGACTTTACTACTGAATGGTACGGATAGGGTTTATAAACACCTACCTACTATTTATTTAGAGTTTAAAATCTTCGAGTTTCATCCTCGTAGATCTGCCAAGACCAACAAGACCTACAAATCATCACTCCCATTTAATTCAAAGTAATTCCAAACAAAATTATACAGAGCGATAAATATGACGTTAAGGTAACTGGGCCCAAGTGCCCCTAACGGCTCCATGTATCAATGCAGGGCCATAGATACAATAATAGTTAGTATGAATTAGCCATCAACAGTCAACAAAAAAGTTTGTTTCAACTCTAACGGCCTAAAGTCGCGAAGTTTGCTGTCATCGGTTTATTTAGAGTTGGATTTTGAGGTGCGTTTACATTCGGCACGGTCTAACACGCTCACGAATGTAAACCTCGTAATGGTAGAAGATCTAAGGATGTCTGTAGGTATACCATTTTTGATGATTATAAATTTGTATTTCTAAAACCCGTAGACTTACCTAAATTTGCCAAGAACTGAGCACTTAGTTCAAAAATCCTCAAACCGATTAAGCTCATGTTCGAACTAGTACCAGTTCTTGTTTCAACAGGATTACCAAGAAAGAACGGGTAACACATCAGATGCGAAAGCCGTATAGTAGACGGTTTTACAAATGACATTCATACCAAACGTATCACTAAAAACTTATATACGATATCGACAGATTTATTTATATGTATGCAGTATGTCAGATGTTAAGATTTTTATGTCATTCGGCAAGTGTGAAACCCTCTTTACAGTTTATGCTAATAAAATGATATTGTTTTCTTTGAGAAGTCCTATTAATTAAGAAGTGTGGCAGCATTTTATTAATCCCAACAACTCGGGAAGACGTTACTTTCGCTATTAATGTTGCCAACTTTCCCACTTTTGAGTCGCAAGGTGTTACAATAAAATAAACTCGTATTTATCTTCCACGATAATTCACAATTTTAAACTCAGTTCTCACCGAAGTTTTGTTATCATTTTCGTTTTTTCTTTGTAAGTGTGATTTATGAAATTTAATTTTTATGAAAACTGGTACCTACCTAATGTTCTCTTTCATACGTTCGCTCACGTGGAATTTACCTTTAATAAAAGTAGAGTGTGCTTTATTTTAAGTTTTAAACATTAGATATGTTCCAAAGTTCGTCCAAGTTTGTTCAGATCCAAATCCGTTACGAAGATTATCAGCAAAAAACATCCTGTTACTCACCTGTCACGTGGATTGCTAACTACTTGCAAAACACGGGCATGTGCCAACTATAGTGTTTGGATGCGTCTGACCACCCCCTAGTTACTTGGTACCTATCCTCAAAGATCTGAGTATGTATCTGACGAGGCCCATCATGAGAAATCATCTTCCCTTTCCAACTATCGTCCCATTCACGCTCGCCTTTTATACTTGTTTGTTAAACATATTTCATCCATCCTTTCATCCATGAGTATTATAGAGAGAAAAACATAGCTGTAAATTATTAAGTTAAATATTATGATCATCGAATTAATATTTAAATATGCAAAGACAGGTTGGAATTGAAACCAAATCCTATCCTTTTTTTTTTTAAAAGTATGTGGGACTCTAACCCACTAAAACCCCCCTGGTTGACGTCGCCCGCCGTAGTGGGGCAAGATGGGGTTGCGTTAGCATTTACCATCTTACCCCGACGGGTGGCCCAGGAACCACCCGGGCCCCGGCCATGTGTGGGGCCGTGCAAGCCGGCGGAATCCCCCGATCTCCGCCAGTGACCCCACACTCGCGCTCTAAGAACTTAGAGCGCCCCCTCCAACTTACTCTGTCCCTCACTCCGAGCCTGACCGGTATGGGAAGCCCTGCCGGTATAGCCTCGAAGATCATTGGGACGCGCAAGCCCTCATCCGCGCCCTGAAAAGGGCACACCCACCCCGCAAGACGGGACCACACCGGGCCCCGCCAAGCCCTCGTCCGCGCCCTTAAAAGGGCGCCCTCTCCCACCGGAGCAGCATACACCGCCCCGGCCCTCCCATGGTGCTCCTCCACGAGCCCACCATGCTGCCCCATCCGCTGTGCCCCATGCGGCTCATAGGGACACGCGAAGGGGCCCCTCCGGTCGGTCCATTAGTTGCTCGACAATAAGATCCCACGTATGAGAAGTTATTGTCGGGCGTAAACGAGGCGCACCGTCCCATAAGCTTCCGTTCACCCCGGATCCGTCTGATCCATAAGCGACAAGAGCCCACAGGCACACGAGAAGGTTGACCGACATGGCACCCCACCCCAACCAAATCCTATCCTATCCTATCCTATCCTACTAATATAATAAATGCGAAAGTCTGTGTGTGTGTGTGTGTGAATGTTTGTTACCACGTATCTCCGTAACTACTAAACCGGTTTTGATGAAATTTGGAATGTAGATAGTTTAGGTTCTGGAATAATACATCTTATTCTTCAATCTTATTTTCGAAAATCAACCCCTAACGGGGTTAAACAGGATGATAAAGTTTCTATGAAAAAAAAATGGTTTGATTCGCTCAAAACTCTGTACAAATAAACTTTAAAGTAAATAATGAAACACTTATTTTTTCAAAACTACCCTTTGTATAAATTGTAATCCTTGGTTCGATTCATTCAAAAGTTGGTGGACATAGTTTGAAGCCTGGAGACGGTCATTTGCTACTTTTATTAACATACCCCGCGGGCGAAGCCGCGGGCAACAACTAGTTCATCATATGTTTAACGGGATTCGCTTTAACTAGTATCCTAGGCGGTCCCCGTAATCAATATTCACGAAAAATTGTCCAAAGATAAGTTTCAAACTAACTCATATAAATAACTCTATCATAATTTTAACCCAACCAAGATGAGTGAATCATAAAATCATTTAAATGACGAAGCGAAATTATGAAAGTATTAATGCTGAAATCAGTAAGAACACAACGGACTGTAATAAAACCAAATTGATCTAAGCAGATCCGACAGAAACTCCGTCATATAGAATGTAGGTAGGTAAGCTACTGAGCAGTTAGATTCATCCAACACAGATAGCAACTTGTCCAATATGCGTCGGCAAGTTGGAGTCAATACGCCGGCAAACAGCCTGCGAGAATATTACAGGAAAAGCCGTAGATCTGCGGTTACACAAACTTTACGCTGTTACGAGATACATCATATCAATATATTCATTATTTAGTCTGACTCTAGCATATTAACTAAATTTTCTGTCTCCAAATCAAGACAAGCAATAAACAAAGGAGTAAACTAAAATAAGAAAATATGTACTTAAAAAAAATGAAAAGACACGCTTTTATCATAAACCAAAAATTATAAAAAGAATTCCACTATCCACCTCCTGGCAACATCATCAAATCTTCGTTACCAAGCACAATCTATTGGACTCGTCCAAACGAATCATATGAGCTTAAACTCGAAAGATTTACTAGTAGCCACTGAAGAATCCCACCACCTTCAGCATCAGATCAGCTCATAGAAAGTTTAATTTCGATACGACAATTAGAAGTAGGTTAAAATTAAATTCCAACATCATATTGATTACATTGTTTGTTAGTTATTTACAAGTGAAGCATATAATAAAGGTGTAAAAAAAACAATTTCAACGTCTGATAGTTTGCCTTAAAAGATTGTTTGTTTGTATGTATGCCTGTTACCGTTTATTTCTTTAGTAACTTGTTGCGATAAAAACATCTGAGAACTATCGTTGAAATGCATAAACGTAATTACCCTAGCATCGTTTTAGTTTTCGTTCGAATCGCTACCGACACGAAGAGGTTTAATTTCTTTCCTGGCAACCTATAAGCCATCCCATTCAGCGGGGGCCGAGCGCAATCCATGAATGGCGGCTATTAGGCTCTGTTTACACTGACCGGAAGACGTTTCTTTCAATGCTCAGTCCGGTGCAGTCAATAGGACATCATTACCGGATGAAGCGCGCGTTTACACCAGTCAAGTAACGAGTAAGTAAATACTTACTCGAAAAATAACGAACGTTGTTTTTTAAAGTATGCTAAAGCCAATGGCGAAAACGGAATCGCTATAAATAATCATTAAATGAGCACATACATAGTCCTGATAGTGTACTTGTAGTTAGTTCCTGATACCCACGACACAGTTAATCCTAGTGTGGGAGGATTACCTGTGTCGTGAGTATCAGGAACTAACAACGAGTACCGTGGTATCAAAACACCCATATCCGGAACAAATATGTACATCTCCGGCTATTATAAACATGTAGAGAGGAGATGGCGGCTTTTATCGATCCCAACATTCTCATATACAAATACAATCAATAACAAATTGAATCATTTTCCTACTTCAAATAAGGTTCAAGAACGACAATAACAAGAAGGATCTGTCAGGAACGACTAAAACGCAACAAGGTGCATAACAAGATTTCTGATATCACTATCCCGCACTGAATGCAGCCCCATTGGCTTTCCCAGAGTCAGTCAACATTTACCTAGAGCCATGGGAGCGGGATGACCAGTTGTAAGTCAATATTAGTTTGTGACCACTGCTTGTAGGGTCAAGACGATCTTATAATTCTGGATAACGCTAGACATTTTCATACCGCATCATCTAATCCCAAAGTAAGCAGAGCTTGTGTTATGGGAACTACATGACTGACATACTACTGAAATACTTTTTTTATGTACATAATATTATATACATAGAAAACATGGCTGTTTTTGAAATTGTAGATTATACAAAATATATGTCCCGCGACGGGAATTGACACTACCTCGTGTGTTCATAAGTTTTGAGACGAACTTATTTAATTAATTTAAAAAGAAAGTAATTCATGCAAGCTTTTTTAAACTTTTAAAATTTTAAATTTCGAATGTTTTGAATCAGAAAAAATATACATTTGAATATTTGTTTCATTCTCCGTGAAAATGGCGCCAACAAAAGATTTGCGTGCGACTGTAATTTCACTGTTTCAAGCAGGAAAAAAACCAATGCAAGTTTTTAGTGAAATCCAAAGTTTGGGATGTAGTCGGAACTTTGTGTATTATACCATAAAGAGGTACAAGGAGACCGGCTCTTTAGAAGACCGTGGAAGATGTGGCCGCCCGCGGTCTGTAAGGACGCCCGCCAACGTCAAAGTAATCAGAGAGCGAATTCGTCGCAACCCTTGCCGGACTCAAAATAAATTAGCTCTGCAGACCAACATTTCGCGAATATCGGTGAACAGGATACTTAAATATGATCTTAAACTAAAGGCCTACAGTCGAAGGAAAGTGCATTATTTAAACGAGCGTCTTCGTAAATTGCGACTGGAACGATGTCGGAACCTATTGAAGAGACACGATCCAAAAAATATCCTGTTTACCGATGAAAAGATCTTCACGGTGGAAGAAAAGTTTAACCGGCAGAACAATAAGGTTTACGCCAGAAGTTCAAAGGACGTCCAGCCATCTGCACGCAATGTCCAGCGCACTCATCATCCAGCAAGTGTGATGGTTTGGTGGGGTGTTTCCTACGAGGGGGTCACTTCGCTTCATTTTTGCCAGCAAGGCGTCAAGGTGAAGGCACAAAATTACCAAACCGACATATTGGAAGCGGTGGTTAAACCATTAAATGATACGCTATTCGCTGGAAAATACTGGGTTTTCCAACAGGACTCTGCTCCCTCCCATAAAGCTAAGACTACCCAACGTTGGCTGGAGGCCAATTTGCCAGGCTTCATTCGGAGCGAAGATTGGCCCTCGTCAAGCCCTGACTTGAATCCTTTGGATTATTCTTTATGGACGGAATTGGAGCTGAGGGCATGCAGAAAGTCTCACCCAAACCTGGATTCTCTCAAGCGAGCCCTTATTAAAGAATCGAAACGGATTCCCATTGAAAAGATTCGTGCCGCCATAGATGAATGGCGCACGCGTTTGAAGGCCTGCATTGAATGCAAAGGCGGCCATTTTGAATGATTTATTTTTAAATACAGATCTAGATGTCAGTAGTTTTAATTTTAATATCCAATAAATGAATACTCAACTTAGCTCCAAAAATATTTTAGTTTTACTGTGTCTCAAGACTTATGAACACACGAGGTATAGCTGAATGAAAGACCATCCAAAAAAGCAAGCAGAGTTTGTTGCCTGATTCTTCTAAGCTAGTCGCGCGAGAAAACGGCGTAAGTCAAGTCAAGTCAAGTCAAGTCAAGTCAAGTCAAGTCAAGTCAAGTCAAGTCAAGTCAAGTCAAGTCAAGTCAAGTCAAGTCAAGTCAAGTCAAGTCAAGTCAAGTCAAGTCGAGTCGAGTCAAGTCGAGTCGAGTCGAGTCGAGTCGAGTCGAGTCGAGTCGAGTCGAGTCGAGTCGAGTCGAGTCGAGTCGAGTCGAGTCGAGTGAGTTATTCACTGAAATCACAAGTCAATCACACTTTCCTGGCTTGGTCGCGGAGGAACAGGCACTAGATAAAACCGACGTTTCAAAGTGATCCTTGTGATTTTAATAAATAAATGAATTTTGACTTGACTTGACTCGACTCGACTCGAGTCGAGTCAAGTCAAAACAGCCATGTTTTCTATGTATATAATATTATGTACATAAAAAAAGTATTTCAGTAGTATGTCAGTCATGTAGTTCCCATAACACAAGCTCTGCTTACTTTGGGATTAGATGATGCGGTATGAAAATGTCTAGAGTCGAGTCGAGTCGAGTCAAAATTCATTTATTTATTAAAATCACAAGGATCACTTTGAAACGTCGGTTTTATCTAGTGCCTGCTCCTCCGCGACCAAGCCAGGAAAGTGTGATTGACTTGTGATTTCAGTGAATAAAAACCTATTGACTTTACTTTTAAATTGCTCTCTTTACAAAAAAACATCCTTATTTTTTCTTACGTGTAATTTGAGTGTTGTGGTACTACGTTAATTGTAGTTCATGGTACCCACGACATACGAAATCCTAGTGTACGGTCAAGACTTTATTCTTATCTGTTGGGCGTTTATCTATTTTATCTTATTCCTACTCGTTTAAGAAATAAACGATTTTTTTAAAGCAAAAAGTGGATTATAATAACTACCCCGTACCTTATTAACATAACATTTATGACTACACATAAATCCTATCTCACTTACATAAGTAACTTCTTTTAAATCCGCTTTAAACTCTGATATAGCATTATTTTATTTAATCGCTTTAGAAAGATGTTTCTATGTTGCCATACCAAGGACTTGGTGTCAAATCAGCTTAGGCTACTGACACATGTGCTGCTCCAAAAGTAATACGAATGCGAGTTTACCACTTACATATTCGTCATTCGCGCACGAATATTTTCTTCTCAGTTCTAATCTGTAACGGAAAATGTATGAGTATTCCATCACAGATTTGTAATAAAAAATCAACATAAAATGTCAAAGTCAAAGTCAAAATTTATTTATTCAATAAAATCACAAGGATAACTTTGAAACACCGGTTTTTATCTACTGTCTGTTCCTCCGCGACTAAGCCAGAAAATGTATGGGTATTCCATCACAGATTTGTACTAAATCAACATACGTGCGCGAACGACGAATGCGTAAATGCGGTATGAAATTGGTAGGCGTTGGCTGGCTCACAATTTTTTATGATACTTTGTCATCAAGAAGCCGGCTGCATGTAGTCCTTCCGTAGAATGTAAAAAAAATGTGTAAAGTAGTGAACTCGTACAGATCACTTTGGAATGTGCCAGTTGCCTCCTATGCCGTCGAATTGTTCCTTAGAGAGTGAAATGGAGGTAGAGTGCGTCGAATGAAAGGGTTACCAAAAATATTACACCCTACTGTTTGTGTTGGGTAATTATTCTATTGTCATTTTATTTATATTTTGCGGAGTTATCGCGGAGGTATCTTCTAATAAAGTTTAAGACGGGAGGGAATTTTAAGTGTTATTTTATGTTAATGCAAAACCATAGTGGTATCGGGCAAATTTTAATGATTTGCCTTTGTATTTGCATTCTTTAACTGACAACTTAAATTTTGTTTGATTATAAAGTTATAAATTTATTATATTGTATTTTAAAGGAGAGAACCACCTTTAAAGTTGAATTTTGAAGGCGGCCTTATATTTAACGTATACTTTTAAAGTAAAATTAAGCAAGAAGAGTCGGGAGAAGCTATGTCCCGGAGTTGCCTGCCTCATATTTTCTCAGGTAACAAAGTTCAATGTAAATCCATCAAACCAATTTTCTTAAAACATTATTATGTAAACCAACTTTCGTTTGTAAGTTTTACCGCTAAACAGAACTTTAGTTTATACTTGTATTAAGTTACTTTTTTTACTTTGTTTCATACTTCTAAGAATCTTTGAACATACATTTTCCTGATTAAAGGTGTTTTTGCAAACATCAAAGTTATTTTTAAAGATCTATTTTATGGTACACCACCTATACAAAATAAATCAATCCAATCCAAAACGTATAAACGTTTTCAGGTTTAAAAAGCACTTACGAAATTTAATCTGAATACACTTCAAATACGACAAAATCACTCAATAGGTACTCAATGCACTTGATAGATAAATCGTAAGTTGTAAGTTAATCGTAATGGTAATCGTAAGTTAGTCGGTGCCTTCACCATTAGTGCAGTACGTGAAAATTCCCGTTTTTACAATATGAAAAAATCGTAAGGTTCGTCATCAGATAACGGTTTTTTTTGCATTTGGCTTCGGAGCCCTTAAAAGTAGCAGGATATTAAATAAACAACAAAATAACCCTTGAAGAATATCATCTAAAGCTCTTGAGGTTACCTAGTATTTATTATAAACTTCAAAAACGAATGACCAAGAAGATATCTAGCTAAATTGATTAACAATGCAAAAGTTCTCACCGATATTTACTAAATGAACCTTAAGTTAGCTGATATTTACTAAGTGATCCCTAAGCAGTTCCTAAGATTGA
Organism: Perizoma flavofasciatum; assembly: GCA_958496245.1. Classification (NCBI taxonomy): domain Eukaryota; kingdom Metazoa; phylum Arthropoda; class Insecta; order Lepidoptera; family Geometridae; genus Perizoma; species Perizoma flavofasciatum. The sequence continues at coordinate 9,646,266 of OY292440.1, read as the reverse complement.
TTAGAGAAAATCAAACAATAACCCCTAAGACTATGACCCTTCAAACTGTTCACGTACATTTCAAGTTGAAGTAGGGTGACCATTTATCTAGCTCTGAAAATGGACTCCAGGATTTATTATGAGATTAACTTTAAAATAAAAGCGCAAGATTGCAGTTTTTCTATAAATAGATAAAAATGTTAGTGGAATCAAGTATTTACTCGTACGTAACACTATAAATACATATATAGCCTCGAAAATCCTTCCTAATTTGAAAGTCCGTTCAAATTTCTGAATTTAATGTAAATAAACCTTCTCCTTTCTTTCTACAAATGTGTCAAATTTAAGACCTTTCAAATTAAACACTTTCTTGTAAAATCTCTAAATTTGACAACAATAGATCTCGACCCAGAAATAACACGTAATACTTTTAACGAGGTAACATACCAAAGAAGTGAGCATAAACTAGTTAGTAAAAAATGAGAGACTAACCACACGGTGCGTTTCGAAGCCGCAATACATTGATAATATGAAACAAACAATATTAAAAACAATTGAATTTCATATTTCTATTCCAAACAATTTTTTTTTCGTGTTGCATCGCAAAGAAAGTCCGGGAACATCTCGAAACCTTGGCACCCTAGCAAGATTCGCCAAAGGTGCAATGTGTGCCTTCCAAGTTACTGACCGATATTGACTCTCGCGATTTGCCAGTAACCCTATTACTGGTATAGACAAACACCAAACAGATGTCAAACATGCAGACACGTTTAATTAGTGTTTGCTAAGGTTCTGCGGCTGGCAAGTTCACGGAAGTTTGTGTCAATAGTCTTTGGTCAAACTATTTTGAACGGCAAATACTTTCGAATATATAAAAATAAATAAATGCACACCCAAAAGACACATCCTCCTTAGTCCTTACCCCAAACTAGGTTTCCTGTGGTATCAGCAACTACGAGTATCGTGGTATCACAACGGCCAGCACAGGAACAAATATCTGCAGAACATTTGGTCCGCAGCGGGAGTCATACCAGCATCTCTTGCGTTTCCGTTGGCTATAATCCTGTTGCGCCGTCGAGATCGGTCTATAAAGTTTAAGTTTATTGTTTTTTAGAGCAGTTGTGCCTATGTGTAATTCTAATGTATAAGCTATATTACTGTAAAGTTTCAAAACTACTGAAATCCGTTCAGTAGTTTTGCCTGAAAGAGTAACAAACATCCATCCTCACAAACTTTCTTGTTTATAATATTAGTAGGATAGGATTTAAATTATTGGCTTTCAAGACTGTGTAATAGCATTGTTTTTCGATAAGGTCTAGCTTGCTTTAAACCTTGGTTTAGTGGAATTAATTGAACTCGCATTGAATATTAGACATTTTTTCTGAGACCGGACTTTGACTTCGACATAATGTTCTGTATACTCTTCTCGTTCTATCTTTTTCGTTAGGACTACCAAACTATTCTGACTACAAAGCTATTATTATTTTGAGGCGAAGATTTCATCAGAAGTTTGAGCTATTTTCGAACACTTGATGACATAGAGGAGTGTTAAGGAAACATATAAGCCGAGGTTTCAGACCAAACCCCCGATAGCATACTATAAAATATCAGATAAGCTATATACTCGATAAAAAATGTAGGTTCCTATTGTTTTGTAAAAGGATCATTAGAAAAAATAACCAGACTTGTTTTCTTGCCTTTCTCTTCCGGTTTGGCCGCGGAGGAACAGGCAGTAGATAAAACCGACATTTCAAAGAGATCCTTGTGATTTTAATGAATAAATGAATTTTGACTTTGACTTTGAGCTGGCTTACTGTGTAGAACTACCAACCAAAAGATGCGGTAGTTACTCTTATTACCGCTCAAACTAAGTTTTTGGAAACATTAAATACCTACAACACCCTATATTTAAATACTGTGACCAAATTGAGGCCACAAGCATTAAGGTCGGGCATAAATCATGCGTGAAGCAATCACATCATCGAATGCCCAACCTAGGGGCATATTTTATTAATTACCACAACTTTATCACGAAATATTACCGTTATGTCCCATCATATTTGCATATCGTGTTGATACGAAGGCGCGGTCGAACATGCGAGGGCGTCCAAGTTATAGGTACGAGGATTATAATCAGAAAAATCTATTCCTGTCTGTTATTGTCAAAACAAGATCCCAAAAGTAGCAAACAAATTTTCTCATATAATCTGGCTGAAGGAAAAAGGCTGTGACCAAGTGGTGGGCACGCGAGGGTCATTGTACACGGGGCGGGTGACTAGATGGCACTGGTGGTGGGAACTGGGTTCGATTGGCGCAGAATCGGAAAGAATGGTGTGCTAGAGAAGAGGATTATACCTAGCAATGGGTGGATGTGGGGAAGCCTGGTTACTTACAGACACTAAAGGATAAGATCATCATACCTTACCATGAATCATGACGAACTCATGATTCATGAGGCGCGGCGCAAGAGGAACCTAGGGATTCAAATCCCGCTACGTAAAAAAAAATTGCATGTTCTGCGGATATCTGGGTCTGGATGTTCTGGTACTACGGTACTCGTAGTCCTTGGGAGCCTGGACGAAGTCTCTCGTCTCACGCTTTGTTTTCCTCACTAGGAAAAATAACCTAACGCAAACGTCAAAAAAAAATTATTAGCAGTCACGTGATATCTCAAAAGCCAATGTTATTTCCATACAATTAAAAATGTATTCATTTATTAGCAAAAAAAATATTGTTAGATAAGAGGACTAGTTTGTATCTACATAATCATCGCCTAGTTATAACAAGCCGGCAACTTCGGGACCCTCACATAGCGTGGCTTGACTCGTCTTGGGCATTTTTGTTTCATATTTGATACCTTAATTAAATTAACTAACGTAGATCTGATATAATAACATATTTATCGCATGTGAACTGACTATTAACAAGTTCGTGTATGGAGTTTGATTTAACCGTCCTTATAAATACAACGTTATAGTTTTTGGGAGTGACTGTACGTCAATCATTTTGTTCAGTTGGTACAGTCATCCCGAAAAAGGTAAATCAAAGTTTGAAACAGATTTTTGGTCTCTAATTTTACAATTACTAATCATCATCATCAGCCTATATTAGTCCACTGCTGGACATAGGCCTCCCCTAATGAGCGCCATAGCGCCCTGTCTTCAGCTTGCCGCATCCAGCATCTGCCTGCAGTGTTTCGCAGATCGTCATCCCACCTGGCCGGAGGGCGTCCTACACTACGTTTGCCGAGTCGCGGTCTCCACTCAAGAACACGTTTACCCCAGCGGTTATCGGTTATCGGTTATTGCAACTAAACAAACATAATCACGACTGTATTCCTCATTATGGGCATACTCAAATACGCACTGTATTTCTCTGTTTTTTCACTGTTTTTTTAACTGTATTTCTGTTTTTCTGTATTTTTTTTTTGTTTAGTAGATCTTTGAGGATACATAATAGTCAGAGAAAGGGATGAGACCGATAGATATATAGTAAATACTTTATTGCACAATATACAAATACAAATAAATTTGATAAAAAAGTACATAGACCAACTTAATGCTTATTAGCATTTTCTTCTAGCTAACCGTAGTGTAATGAAGAGTAGAGCGGTAGTGAGTTTGTATAGAATTACAATAAAATATGTAGTAAAAAAACAAGCTTTTATGGCACACTAAAAATTATAAAAAAAAAAACTACTATCCACCTCCTGGCTCCATCATTACACCCCAAGCCCAATCTATTGGATTCGTCAAAACTAGGGGTTTGCTAGTAGCTACTGCATTGTTCTCATATCCACCTCTTGGCTCCACCATCAGATCAGCTCCAAGATATCAAATTATAGTATATATTTCATATTTCATATATCCTACTACTATAATAAACGCGAAAGTTTGTGAGGATGGATGTTTGTTACTCTTTCACGCAAAAACTTCTGAACGGATTTTGATGAAACTTTACAGTAATAAAGCTTATACATCAGAATAACATATAGGCTAGTTTTTATCCAGGTACCACGCGGGCGAAGCCGTGGGCAGAAGCTAGTAGCTTACAATCATCTCGACTTTTAATAAAAAACAACTGTCTTTGCCTAAATTGACTTCCCAAAAGATAAAAAGTTGCCGCTCTCATAGGTACCTACGTACCCTTCAAAGGAATACTTATCTTTGCGTCCCTTCGTATTAAAAATTAAACCCTATTACAGACGAGACGACTCGATGACATACGGAATATACGTATACGGAATATCACTTGACATCTATACTACTGAATATTTAATCTGTCAGTATTTTTGGGGTCGCGAGAAAGTATTCTACCAGGTTTATTTACTTAACATTTTCTCACAACAATAAAATTATGCTGAAATAATAAAAAAAACTTCGTAACTATTAGTTGAACACACGATTTGGATTTTTAAATATTAATGATATTGTGTCTCATAAAGTATGGATGCTAAACTCATAAAATCATTTGTCCTGACTGACTGACTGATGTTGATACATCGTGTATCATCTGTGCGTATCAAGGCACAGCCAAAACTAAGTCTATAAATAATAAATAAATAAATAAATAATAATAAATAAATAAATAAATAATCCTGGACAATCCACACAGCATCAAATATTATAGGTAGGTATCCTACTACTATTATAAACGCGAAAGTTTGTGAGGATGTATGTTTGTTACTCCTTCACGCAAAAACTACTGAACGTATTTTGATGAAATTTTACAGTAATATAGCTTATACATCAGAATAACACATAGGTTACTTTTAATCCTGGTACCATGCGGGCGAAGCCGTGGGCAGAGCTAGTATTTTTAAAGTAAGCACGTGATGTTTTTTGGAAATTTTTACTTTAAGTTGTGTCAATGAGGGTGTTATTTTCTATGGGAGTATCGTTTTTTTATATAACACGGCTCCACGTGTGCAAAGTCGCTGGTAACAGCGAATTAAATTGGCATGTGTCTAAATTCATTGTAAAAACAATGAATTCAATTCACTGTAAAAACTATGAATAAAACAATCACAATCCATTGTTTTATTCATAGTTTTTACAGTGTCCGATTAATATTTTAGAACTTAAAAAAGGAGGTTTCAAACCCATGTATCTAAATGTAACTGAAAAAAAACCATCGTAACTCCCGTGTTGGTGAATAGACGGCAATGGAACACGCCTAATGAAACAAAAAATAAAATACTCCACATTTAAATCTATTAGGAAAATTAAAATCACCCCATGACGCGTGATAACTATCAGTTTTTACGATTATTATGAATTTTGATTCAACACACGCTCGTGTTATATTAAAACTATGATTTTGTGACTAATGGCCGTGACAGCGCATTTGTGAATCGTTAGTTTTCATTGTTTTAGTTTATGATTGAAAAGGATTGAATGCCGTGTCATTGTTATCATTAACAGGTAACAGTTTTAGTGTGTTAAACTTTTTTTTTATGTTTCGCTCACATCATTCTCGGGTAAAATGTAATGTAATTGAAGGTAAAACAAAAAAAAACTGAAAATATAATTTCTTGCCTATTCATATTGTAAAAACGGGAATTTTCACTGTACACACTATCGGAGAAGGCACCGACTAAGTTTCGACACATTCCGCGACTTTCTCCTTCCGCGTCAGTTCACGGCGCCGAATTTCTTGCCATATAAAAAATATATATTTGAGTTTAGAATTCCCAGTCAAACCGCAAATATTTCAGTTCAATGAAGCCAGTTCCAGAAAATGGCAATTTCATAGGTATATTATTAGCCATATAGTATTATCGCAGTTACATCAATGCAATAAACAAGCCAATGTGACGTAATTTCTCGACAGCATATTTAATTAAGTGGCCAAGTATACATCTTGCAATTACGCCAAAATTTGGATACACTTGAAACTGAGCGGGGATGAGCATTCAATACGCAACGAGTTTCAAGTGGGGTTTATGCTACACACGGATATAATGTTAGGATGACAAACATGCAATAATACTTTTTTTTATAACACAACAGTGGCAAAGAACCACAGGTCTATAATACCTATTGACGCCTACAACACCAGAAGAGTTACCACTCGCGGGCTGCGAACCCTGAGACATAACGGGTGAAAATCTCTTGTGCTTGTAATTTCACCGACATAGATACTTTTCAAATCAGAATACAGCAATTCGAACATTACAGCTTGGCGGCAGAAAAGGGTATGGTGGTAGGACTTCCCCGGCCGAGCTCCGATTTATTGATTAAACAATTTTGATAGTGAATTATTCTACTAATATTATTATTATTGAAAATGTTTTGATGTTAAGGATCCGGCGTACAGCGCTCATAACTTAAAGCGCGTCCAAAAATATAGCTATCTCTTTTTGACTGATGCAGGCCCGCCCGTGCTTGCGCGATAGCAATATTAGCCGTTCAGAATTTGTTATAAATTTGGTGATGTTCCGTAATACCAAAAAAGATGAATAAAATCTTGTTGTATTTTTTACATTGTGCTATTATTCTGTAACAAGACAATATAATCTATGTACCTACCCAAACGATACGTAAGGTATTGTTGTTTTTAATACGAAACAAATAAGAAGAAAACATGTCATGTATGACGTAAACATATCAAAAATGCGATTCGTTTACATTTCATTTCAGGCAAGTATTTTGAAAAATTATAAAGCAAGGTACGTAGGTAAGTACTATTCGAATGCAAATAATAACATAATGTGGTGGAAATAAGCTCTAATTACAAATGACTATGGTATTACGTTTGTATGGGCAATTCATCCAACGCAGGCCTCTTAAGATGTTTGCATATTTATTGATTTTAATCTCCGTAACAACTAGAACAATTAAGATGAAATTTGGAATTGGTATAGTTCGTGATCTAAAATAATACATTATGCTAGGTACATTTAAAATAAATGAATAAATAGACGCACAAATTAATGACAATAAATGCAGATGACTGTTAGTACCAGAGACCTGAAATTTAGAGGGTAGGTTCTTTTTAGTATGTACGGGTACGCTTAGAAAGTGTATATCAATTAGAGCATAAAATTGACTTCCAAGATTTGATTACAAATCCGCGCCGTGTGTCCCGCTTATTATCGAAATCATTGAGGTGGCTTCGGGGCAATATCAAAAGAATCCTCATCAAAAATGGAAGAGTCGAGATGAGTGAAAGACCCCCGTTAAACTCTTCGTACTCGTATGTGTAGGATTATCATTTTTTGTCGAGTTTTTCAGTTGAATCGTTCTGTTTTTATTTTTGGAGAGGATTTCCTTCTTAACATTTTTGCATACTACTTATATTAGTTGATCATGGCTGTGCAATACTATTATTTTTATACCATCTATAGTACCCATGTATCGCAAAATATAGTGAATTTGTATTTGTTTTTACCTACGTTGCTAGAAGCTGGTATTTGGGCAGTATGTTCGTCTGTTATATTTCGATTGTTTGATATTTTTACCGCATGGCCTGCCATCCGTGAACCCAAGGGAAGTCAGACTCGTCTAGCTAGCAGCCACTCCAACATAGGTAATGCTGGTGTCAATGATGTTAGAAAATCGGATGTGGCATTTATGGGAGTCAGTGGTAATGGTTTACCACTGACTCCCACAGTTACAATTACAACTGATTACAATTAGATAAAACGGTATCACACAAATTAAGATAGTGTTAATTTAAGCATAGGGTAATTTTTTGAATGGTTTAAATGTAGTGATGTATTTAGTTATATTTTGCATAGTCGATATTCATAGATGCTCGATTGCTCTTTTTCAGTATAGACCTGCATAAGAGGTTGAAGCATGAACCCTGCCGTAACACAGTTAAATCTAGGACGGAGGGTACGGTTTTGTATCTACCTATTTAAATAACAACCTAGATATAAAGGTTTTGTATAAAGCTGTTTTGTTTCTTTTGTTAAGGTTGCTAGTTTATAAGTAAAACTGTATTATTTAAGTTACAAAGAATCTGTACCATTCAAATATGAAATAAATTATCTTCATCCTTATCTTATTTCTACCTTATCTTATTATTTTATTTTTATTTATTTATAATGGTACCGAGCTGTAAGTTTTTTTAAGATATCTAAAATAAAAAAATAATAAAACTCCAATACGGCTGTGGTGTTGTTTCCTGACAGTCACCACCAGATAAATACAAGCTGATAGGTTCTCAAGTGAGTTTATGTGAGTAAATAAAATTAAAGAGAGCGTTTCTGCGACCTCAGTGGCACGGTGAGACTGTCGCCGGCTGCGACGCAAAAAATGCGGGATCGATTCCCGCTGCGGGACAAATGTTTGCATGTTCTGCAGATATTTGTCCTGGGTGTCGTGGAACCACGGTACTTGTAGTTTCTATTACAGCACAGGGAATCCTAGAGTCAGGTCTTGATTATGTAGATGACTATTTTCTAGTCGGATCATGTTGTTTAATTTTTAAAAAACTCTTTTACGGTATTTCAATAAATTGGGCTAAATTATGCCATAAATGTCAAAAACCAGTCAGTTCTCCTCTCGACGGCACGCCTGTCGGATGTACCGACTGCTAAGATCAATATTTATCTGCTTAAGCACTTAGGGGTGGGCGTATATACATGAACACAACAACGTCTTATCCATACTCTTGGTTTCCTAGTTCCCTGCACCTTTCTAGGTTTTGTTTTTACAAGTCTCTCGCGTCAAGTTACATAGTGTCTTTCTTTTGCCTTTCTGTCAGTTCATTTTCGGTATACATTTTATTCTAATGGTCCCGCTGGAGTTGGTTGTGATTATTTCTAATTAAGCATATCACACATCATCATTATCATCAAGAGTATGTAGAAGTCCACTTCTAGACATGACTACTAAAGTGCCGGCTGTGTAAATCGGCTTTTCGCAATCTTAAGCTGTAATCGGTCCATTGAGTTAAAAACCTCCCCGTTTTCGAGAAACTGCGTTATTGGGTTCGTGGTGGCCATTAAAGAATCTTTATTGGTTATCTATATCTATCTATACTTATATACAAAACTGAAGAGTATGTTTGTTTGAACGCGCTAATCTCTGGAACTATGAGTCGGATTTGAAAAATATTTTTTGCATTTGATAGCCGATTTCTTGAGTAAGGTTATAGGCTTCTACCCACGGCTTCGCCCGCGTGGAACCCGGATAAAAAGTAGTATATGTGTTATTCTGATGTATAAGCTATATTACTGTAAAGTTTCATCAAAATCCGTTTAGTCGTTTTTGCGTGAAAGAGTAACAAACATCCATCCTTACAAAATTTCACGTTTATAATATTAGTAGGATTAGTAGTATTTAACATCAAGCTACCCTTACGAGTCGAACAAAAAGAAAAATAGTCACAAATAAAAGTAAGATGCGACGCGGTGGGTCGAAAGCCGAAGGGGGTGGTGGCACAGCTAGTGCATGATAAAAAGCCTTCCTACACTTTGTCGTCCAGTTCCGTTCTGTGTCCTTTACCTACTCTTATTTAATGTAAAATATATTCTAAGAAATCACTAAAACCAAATAAACAAACAATCATTCACCGAATGCACCGAAATGACAATAGTATAAGATACATTTATGTATATCTCCTTATTTGCATATTTTAAAATATTTACCAACATTCGCCGTAAACGTGATCTCCCTGTACCAACTTATGATATCCTACATTTCAAAAATTTCACCCTTATTGCCTAAGACTTAAGATTTAAAGAAATAGAAACAGTTAAGTAAGTTTAAAATCCCAATACCGCACAACCCCAAACAGCATCGTGTATTGCAAGCATAGAAAATGTGCTGAGAACTTCGAATTCGCGGCAAAATCGCTCTTACAATATGGCGGATACGATTGATAGGTTAGAATAGTGGTAGCAAACGTATTTGTTTCCATATTTAAAATTCAAAGAAACAATATCGGGCTCGCATATTGTATCTCTCGCATCAGGATGCTTTATGATCGTAGTGGGAAATACGACAGTTTTCCCATTTTTCGAAAATAAAGAAAAGGAACGCAGTATAAATTATGCTACGTCGGCGGTGGCCGCCATTTTTTAATCACGTGTGAGTGTTGCCAGCTACTGTTGGTGCATATAATTTTATTAGTGCTCCTAATTACATGACAAAATCGTAATCGTTTTGATCGTAGCTTGGTATATTGGTGGTGTATTTTTAGTGACTAGGTTGTGGGTCTCAAATATCGTAGTACACCAATCCCACTTGATTTTAATCAATGGAATCTTATTGATCATGAGAGCGTAATAGAATGCAAATATACAATTTCCGATTAAAAAAAACTAAATCTGATGGATAATTATAAATGTGGTGGATTCGTCTTAGTCTAGAGAGTGGCATAGGATACAGTAATACGAAGTGTAATTGTTAAATATGTTTTTGTCACTTTTGAGATAAAGCAATTTTCAGGCATTTTCTGAAGATGAACTAAATTTCACAACACACTGTAATTTATTGGCATTCTTTTTATTTCAGTTAATTAGAAAAACATACCGTCAATTTTGATGCAACAAATTAAATTTAGCTTAAGAGAATGCAACATAGAATCATTTTTATACTGTTTTTATACTGGAAAGGGTGATGCTACACTACTGCAAAAGATTTTAGAAGGGCTCCCGCAAATCTTCAAGGTATCTATTGAAAAATAATAAAGATATTTTCTTTTGAAACACTCCCCAAGGCATGATTCAACTCGAACACTTGTCCGAAGACAGCCGTATTGAAATGATCGTATTCAGAAACAGTTTGTAGATATTATATGAGTTTAAGGGGTGTGGACTGACCTCTTGAAGTTGCAAATGTTTCACAAGAACCGGACATGATTTTATTCAAATAAATATGGGGATGTTTGATTTGTATTGTTGCTCTTTACACGCTCAAATTCTTCAAGGTACGTATAATATTTTGGGCAATACTAAAGCCCTTGGCCTTCTTCTTGAATGGCCACGGTTCGGAAAACATCACGAATCATGGTAAATATACCATTTTTATTAAAAAATATGTTAATAACAGTATAACTTATATCATAGTTGTTGAAAGGTGTATTCTTAACTTTATATTTTTCTTTTACTAGCAACATCATGATATTATCTATGCTTAAGTTATCTATGCTTTTCCACCTTTTGACAACTTCTTCTTCCAAAATGTCTCTGACTGGATTGACAACACAAAACTGATAGAATGTGATTCTAAATAAAACCTCCTCTTTGATGTGATCTGATTGCTAAATAATGTATCTATAAATAACTAAGCCATCAATATGTATAAGGGATTTGTGCTCAATATTATGACAATATAGTGTCTGCAAATTCATATGCCAGCCATATTTTATTTCTTTCTGTTCCGATACCATAAGCTAACTCTGCAACAATAGGAATTATGATAGTTTTAAAAGTTATACTGTTTATTTTATTTTCAAGCAGCAAAATTATTACTAGTCGGAAAAAGAAAAAGATGTAGCCAGTGGTCAGATTTTTGGATGAACTGTGACAAAAGTAAATTGAGATTTTTCACGATTTTCTAAATAAAAAAATCACAGTACGCAGAATTTCAGAGTAGGAGGCGCGGGAAATTCAATAGGTCTGGCGCCATAGACAAGCACGACTATTGTCCATAGAGTATAGAGTGTCGCATAGAGCCGTAAAGTTCCATAGAGCGTGGATGTGAGAGCGAGCTTTAATGATTGCAGCGAGCTAAGTGGTCGAATGACAAATTAAAATCTGGAATAGTGTGATGAAAATGTTTTCAGGAGGAATAGTAGAGTAAAATGTGAACAAAATTCCTTAAAATCACTATACTCCATCAGCCAAATTTCTTGATAACAAACTAGCTACTTTCCACAGCTTCACCCGCATGGTACCCGGATGAAAAGTAACCGATGAAAAGTAGTTTTTAAAGTTAAGGCAGCGTTCGCAAGAGATGCATTCGCTCGACGGTTTTTTCCTTGACTAATGTTGTAAAATTGATCTCCATATCGGTGAAATAGGATGAGTAGTTTCGTAGATTAATTACCTCCTACATTAATACTTTACCTCTTTATAATATTATTTTAGATGTAGAAAATTGCTATTATGTCATGTGCTTATCTAAAAGATGGTATCCCTTACCCAAAATATACGTTAAGAATATAGATTTCAGTGTCGATTCGATTATCGATACAAAATTATTCTACTATAAACTCCTTTCGGTTTATAAATCGCATCGTCAAATATTTCGGAACTTTGTTAAGTACTTGATGTAACTTGATGTTAATATTTTAGCTAGTTTAGAGCCTTGCAATGAATGTAAACGTAATTTAGAGAGCTGTCCGATTTCCTCAGTTACTATATACCCCTGTACACATGAAAACGAATTATTAGGGGGCAGAATGCAATTTCCCGGGACCAAGGCACCGATATGTCTCCCGGATAGCCGGGACGCGGCAAATGAATAAAAATCAACGGCATCACCGCGCTTTGTGACCGAGTCCGGATTCAGGAGTTGGTATGGGGGCTCGGCACACTGACAGTCAGTTCTTCTGACGACGTGATAAGAGAAACATACCCTCATAGTCATAATCAATCACTAACTTTAGCAAGTTAACTCAACCTCTTTTCTTACACTAAACAAAGGATAGATAGATAGATGGATAGATGAACTCTTTATTGTGCATAACACCAATTTATAGTACAAACACAGAAACATAACAAAAATAACAAAAAAAAACAAACGAAATGCACAATGAGCGGTCTTGTCGCTGAAAGAGATTTCTTCTAGACAACCTTAGGATGGAAAGAACTATTTAAAAGAATGACGGTGTTATTGGCATACTAAAAGTGTGACGAATAAACATAAATATACAAATAAAACATTTTTGTTTACACTATACCTTTATTCCAAATATATATTCAAACAAAGGATAGAGGCAGACAACTTTTATCACGCTCTTAAAGTTAGTAAGTGATTACGAATTATTGGTTAGCTGGAAGAGAATGCTATCTAGCATTAAGTTTGCCTATGTACTGTACTTTTTAGTTGTTCAATAAATAATGTTCTATCTTTATAACTATGAATAAGATTATCTATATAACTATGATTTGTATTTCTTGCATTCACACTCATGATTTTACGTATGTCTTTTCGTTGTAGGTTATGGATCAGAGTCCTAACTATGTTTCACATAGCACTATGTTTCACATAAGCGTACGATTTAATTTTATTTGTTTATTGCACAACAAACAGTTACATAATGTAATACTTAATTACTATTAAGTATATTGAGTAATGGGTAATACAAATCAGACTTAATGATGACTTAAATCAGACTTAGCAATAATGCAGTCCACGGCGTTATCTACAGCTTACTATAACAAATTTAAAGAAACTTACCGCTATAAAGATGCCGACCTACGAATCACTTAAGTTATCCAGGTACATACTTACTAATTTATTAGTATGTACACCTAATACATGCGAACCAATAGTACCAAAGTAGTAATAATAGCAAAGAAAGAAAAGAAAAAAGAAACGCTAAAACTCAAAATTTAAGCAAAAGCTGCGTAACATACTCATGCACATACCTAAATGTCTCATGCACACCCGAGAAGTGAACTATGATGAAAGTTTACAGAGGACAGAAAATTTAAAGCAACCTAAGCCAAAAGCAGAATTACTCAGATTCATATTTTTCAGCAGTAAGCAGGTAAGCTTCATATTTTTCAGCAGTAAGCATGAGTATGTTACGCAGCAAAAGCTGCGTAACATACTCATGCACATACCTAAATGTCTCATGCACACCCGAGAAGTGAACTATGATGAAAGTTTACAGAGGACAGAAAATTTAAAGCAACCTAAGCCAAAAGCAGAATTACTCAGATTCATATTTTTCAGCAGTAAGCAGGTAAGCTTACTGCTGAAAAATATGAGTAAGCAGGTTTACTCAAATTCATATTTTTCGATTCAAGATAAATAGGTCTTGAAAGATTTGATTTTTATAAGCGTTTTTATTTGGTGGTATATTTTACAAATTTGTGAATACATTCACAAAATTGTCTCGATTGAATACCGATGAATACCGATTTTGACGTTTAGGAGAAACGTCAAAATCGTATTCTACAAATTAAATTAAATATATTTTAGAAAAAACACACATTTCAAAACTTATCATATGAGTTCCACTATCCACCTCCTGGTTCCATTATCAGATCAGCTCTAAGATACCAAATTATAGTATTGTCTCCCGAACTACATATTTTACGTATTAATTTTCATTTAAATACGACAATAGGACAAAGTAGGTTAAAATTTACTTTGATTATATTGTTTGTTAATTAGTTTCAAGTGAAGCTAATATAAACGTGTTAAAATAATTTCAGATCCTTAATTTTTTTGAAAATCATATTTTAATCCTACTTCCTACTAATATAATAAATGCGAAAGTCTGTGTGTGTGTATGTGTGTGTGTGTGTGTGTGTGTGTGTGTGTGTGTGTGTGTGTGTGTGTGTGTGTGAATGTTTGTTACCACGTATCTCCGTAACTTCTAAACCGATTTTGATGAAATTTGGAATGTAGAGGTAGATAGTTTAGGATCTGGAATAACACATAGGCTAATTTTCGAAAATCGACCCCTAAGGGGTTAAATAGGGCGGTAAAGTTTCTATGAAAAAAAAATTGCTTGATTCGCTCAAAACTCTGTACAAATAAACTTTAAAGTAAATAATGAAACACATTTTTTTATTTTTTCAAAACTACCCTTTGGTGTGTGCAATTGAGTTTTAAACTTTGTATGGAAAATTGTAGTCCTTGGTTCGATTTATTCAAAAGTTAGTGGACATAGTTTGAAGCCTGGAAACGGTCATACACTACTTTTATCAGCATACCACGCGGGCGAAGCCGCGGGCAGAAACTAGTCGATAATAAATATGAACGAAAGTTAACTGACATACCGAGACATAAAATTATTAACAAAATATCTAGGACCATAATAACTGGGCCCTATAATCAGATTATGAACATGAATCCAGCCCTGGCTTCACTGCAAAGTAAGAAAAATGCCACGGAGTATGCGCACGGGAGAATGATGGTAGTAATTCTATCAGTTTGATAGTATTTTCTGGCTGGATTACAGTCACTGACTCTTTGATTTTAACACTTTCATCTCAGGTCAATTTCTTCAATAACTATAAAACGTGTAGTTTAAAAAAAAAAGTACCATTTTGATATGTTTAACAATACACGTCAGATGGCGCTGAAAATTCTATTGAAAACTCGCCAGGAGTTTAATTTTTTTTAGTGAAGTGTAGACTTCTCTATTATAATTTACAACCTGAAATGTTCCTGGCTCAAAATTTATCAATTAGAATAGAGTGCAAAAAACGGCTCTCACATTTATTTGCACATAGACTGGATTCGAAATGAGAAAAGTTTTGAACGAAATCCACTGTTGACGAGTCAATATTAACTAGAAAACTGCGATGTTATCCTTTGCATCTAATAAAACACCCTGCAAAGTAATATGAGCCTTGAATTCTGCAACAGTAAAGTACGAGTTGAGTTTGAAGTGTGTTGGGAAAGTTGTAGGACCTACAACTTTCCGATAAAGTTTTTTCTAATAAATGTTCGAGCGATAGAATTCTAGGTACTTACTCCGTCTGATATTCCTGTTAGAACTACATAAGACATGTTATAAATCTGTACCTACCTAAGAGGCTTAAGAACAGTCTCAAGCGCCAAAAAAAACCTACAGAGGCAAAATGCCATGCCATTTTGGATAGTTTATTTTAAGTTGGGATGAAGGAGGATGTCATCACAAAATAAGTGTCTAAGCGATATTGTTTACATTTGAGGGTTTATTTTACACCATTGGTCATTTCTTTGAATAATAACAGTATAACTTAATGCCTTTTAACATTCTATAGAACTTGTTTTTGCATCTGTATTGGAACAAAAAAAAAGATTTTAAAAACGGTGACTATACCCCTGAGGTACAGAAATTATTGTCTGCATCATATAATTACCTAAATTTAAAGCTTTTTATCTTTAGCTAAGGTACTTAGCTCATAATAGGCTAAAGAGAAGTTATAAATCCGACGTTTAATTTGATTTTATGACCTTACATGTCAATGTGCATATAAGTAAACAGCTCTTTATTTACTTATGTAATATTAAGCACGCGATAACCCGAAGATAAACGCTTGTAATCAACTTTAGGTCCGCATTGTGCAGAGGTCGGCCCAGATTAAATTTATGCCCCTAAAATAATTAATTCCCTTTAACTTCATTAAGACACCCGCATAGGTGTAATTACAATGAGCCGAGGAATCTTAATTGTCAAATTGAAAGCAGGACACACGGCTCGTAAGAGCTTACAACCGGCTCACAACCTGGCTATTCGCTTTGCTATGCTATCACTATGAATGAATAAATAATAATAATAATACTTTATTGCAACACACTATCCATAGTTACACATAAAATACACAAAAAAAGCAAAAAAAAAAAGTGATATTTCACGTGACAGGTTGCAAGTTCAGCGACGCGTAATAATAATATGATACATTTTTTTAAACATAAAAACCCCGACGTGTATTGAATCATCGATTGCAGCAGTTTCTCGTGACTTGTGACGATAAACATAATGTAATTAAGGATTTCAAATCTATTGCAAAAAACGCACTTAAATCTGAAATGATTTTTTATTATAAAAGCTTTTTTGAAGATAAATAGCAACGTCAAACAAACAACCTCTTATGGTATAGATATAAACGGGCTACTTACGTCGCAGGTAAAAATACTTACCAATGCCACATGCTTTCGTATTTATGTTTACGGTACTCTCAATGTATTTCTACCACCATTTAAAGTACGCACACATTCGAGTAGAAAAATCCATCTATGCACAGCCGGGATTGAGCCCACAATTTTCGAATCGGTAGTCAGTCAGACCTCCCAAAGAATCCAATCAAAATATATTTATTGTGGAACATGACTCGGTGACATATGAGTACAATTGAAAAAGGATGACGTCTGCAGAAGTATTAAATAATTATTTTATTAATAACTTGCTATCAAAGGAATGTTACTAAGTTAGTTAGCCGAAGCCCCCGTGTGTCCAAACTGTAAGACAAGCGGCCACATTCAAGACAGCATAATAGGATGAATATATGGTTTAGTTCGGCCAAGGTCCATGGCAGTGGAACAATAACGTCTAATATACCTATACTAATGCCCACCTTATTGTTATACGTGTTTACAATGGCCCAGCGCGGTTTCTATAGGTTTAGCGGTTACCATTTAGGTTATGTTTAATCGCGGATTAAATTTGTGGTTACAGCCGGCCTCGAAGATTATCTTTGGTAATTTGTGGTGCTATTGTTTTGGCTGAAGGACGGTTTTTCATGCGTATCTGTGTATGGAGTAGTTGCTAAGTTAATAAGGCTCGAGTCACTCAATCTTATCAAGGTTTTATCAAGTATCTACATTATCAAAAGTGTAAATGACTGTGCATCTTACCGTGTGATAAGATATATGCAGTAAAATACAAATGTATCTATCCAAACAAATCGTAAGCATATTTATGTCACAGTGAGTTGAAATCGAATACAATACCTATATAAAAACATGAGTTTCTCAATCAAAGTGGTCTTTCGATTTCATAATATGATTAAATGCGGTTTCGAGACGAACTCAGCTATAATAAGCTGTCTATAGCAAGGAGGACGGTATATATAAAATCTCTCAATGCATGAAAACCAAGGGGTTTTTCGGGGTTCCCAAAGGTTGTCTGGAAGCAATCGCTATAAGCGATAAGACTGCCTATTGTACTCCCGCGATTAGCTTTTAATTTCCAGAGCAAATTGTAAGCAAATTGCAAACAACATGTTATGTGGTGTAAATAATGAGTTATCTATCTATCTAACCAACGTGTCCTGCCCATACTAATCTGTACCATGGCCGCATAAAAATAATGCATGCATAACATCAGACAATGAACTATACGCACCATGCTCAGATTTTACACATTTTTATCACATTATTGTGGAAATTTGCCGACTTACGTGGGTGTGCGAATCGTAAGGCTGAATTAGTTAGCACATAGTGGTAGATAATGCTTGAGAATCGAGATTAGGAACACCAGCCATAAGATGGTCAGCGCAGTCGGGAATCAATGGATAAGACTCGCAAAGGAACGGAAAGAATACCATCGAAGAGTAGCTGAAGAAGAAGCCTATTATCGCCAGAATAGAATTTAGAATAGAATTTAGACGGGCCAGATAATAACTAAAACACTTAAAAAAAAAATTTCGTTATCGGTCTTAACATACACACACATGTATCACGTAACATGTAGGTATTTATGGTTGGTGGGAATAATGTAAGCATTGAAATTATCGTGGTTTGGTATCATTTTATGATATAATTACGAATAGTTTTTTTTTACTCTTCTCAAACATGATGTGGCCCGTATTTATTAATGCACACACATTGCACAATCGATTGAAATTCATAAATATCAGTTAATGTTATATAGTTCACGTAAAATATATCTTCACTTATGATAAGACAAGCGGTTTTACTCACGTAGGATAGGTTATCAAAAATAATTGCCTTGTACCCTTAAGGGATTTTTAAATACCCTGATACGTATTCAGTTCTTTTGTATTTAAAGTATCCAAACTAAGTTAACAGCATATAACACCATGCGTTAAACATTTCTTAAACAAACTTAACACACCATCCTACCCCCTTTGAGGGGTAGTTTAGAAAGAAAAATGTTTTTGTTTTTTATCATTTGTACTGAATAATATTTATGCCGAGTTTCAAGCAAATTGGACCACTCGTTAAAAAGTTCCGATACAAACTTGGACACCCGCTACAACCCCTTGGAGGGGTAGTTTGGAAGGATAATAATATTAGTATTTCATCATTTGGATTGAAGAATATTAATGTAAAGTTTTAAGTTTGTAAGTTCCAGGAATACGATTTTTCATACAAAGGTTTTCAGCCCTTTTCACCCTCTTAGAGACAGAATTTTCCAAATTCCTTTCTTAGTGCACCCCTACACCATAAGAGGAACATTCCCTCCAAGTTTCATGCTTTTAGAACTAATGGTTTAGTTTGTGCGTTGATACGCCATTCAGTAATGGAACAGTTTTATATATATTGTTTTTTTCTTACTCACAACTATCTATCTTATCTACCTGTTCAACATTTAGCGAATATAAATCAACGCTACTGAGATTTACAGTCAGAACGTAACAAACATGAGTTTCGCGAACAAAGTCGTCATTGTGACCGGTGGTAGCTCTGGCATCGGCGCCTCAACCGCCATCCTCTTCGCCAAGGAAGGCGCTGACGTGGTCATCGTCGGCAGGAACGAAGCGAAACTCAACAACGTCGCCGCACAAATCAACAAAGTCGGCAAGAAACCCCTCATCATCAAAGCCGATGTCGCAAAAGACGATGAAAATCAAACCATCGTAAAGAAAACGATCGAGAAATACGGGAAGCTAGACGTCCTTGTCAATAATGCTGGGCACTCCAAAACAGCCGCCGTGGACGCTCCAAACCTAATGGAAGTGTACGACTCAGTGATCAACACGAACCTACGTGCTGTCGTCAACCTCACAAACCAAGCCACTCCCTACCTCATCAAATCGAAAGGTAACATTGTGAACGTATCAAGTGTCGTGGCATTGTCAACTTTACGAAAAATCTCGCCCTCTGGATATGCCTCGTACTGCACTTCTAAAGCTGGTTTGAACCATTTCTCCAAATACTGTGCTATGGAACTCGCTCCTAAAGGAGTAAGAGTGAACGTAGTCAGCCCTGGTCCCGTGGAAACATCATTCATGGAGAATGCTGGTGTAGAGAATGCCGATTGGAATTCGGTAAAGGAAACCACAGCATTGAAAGTCGTCGCTCAACCTGAGGAGATCGCTGATATAATTTTCTACCTGGCGAGTGATAAAGCGAAGAGTGTTACCGGTAGCAACTACATACTTGACTGCGGTTATCTTGCTGATCAATAAATCATTTATACCTAACTATTATGTTTTCTTCTGTACAATTGTTTCAATTTAGGCGATGGTATATGTTCGATTGTCTATTATCTATTTATTGGAAAATCGTTTTTTTTTTTTTTTTAATCTAATAAATAACATACTTTGTATCTCTCATTGCATTATGTGGTCATACCCTAGGTGTTCTAATTGAATAAGCTTTCTCAGTAAGTGGTTTATTTTTTACTACACCTGCTCAGAAAATACTTTTTTTTTTCATTAACTAGTGAAAATAGCACGCTTTATTGTTTGTTTTTGTTTTATTCTGAATTTTAAATTTGTGTTGTTTGTCTATCCGAAATGCTGTCTAGTATTGAAAGTGTAGATTCAAATCTTCAGTGAGAAGTGAGATCCAGAATTAAAAGAAACAGCACAAGCATTTATTGAGAGGCTATTGCCCGAGAAATCCAGAAATAAATGTAGCAAGACATGAAAATTTCCTCGTAGGTATAGTATGAAACACTATGTAGAGGTATACTATACTCGGAAGAAAGTGCGATTTCCAACGCGTCTGTATTAACTCAAACAAAGTCGTCATTGTGACCGGTGGTAGCTCTGGCATCGGCGCCTCAACCGCCATCCTCTTCGCCAAGGAAGGCGCTGACGTGGTAATCGTCGGCAGGAACGAAACGAAACTCAACAACGTCGCCGCACAAATCAACAAAGTCGGCAAGAAACCCCTCATCATCAAAGCCGATGTCGCAAAAGACGATGAAAATCAAACCATCGTTAAGAAAACGATCGAGAAATACGGGAAGCTAGACGTCCTTGTCAATAATGCTGGGCACTCCAAAACAGCCGCCGTGGACGCTCCACACACACTCCTTGGTAATCGGTAAATTTCTCCCTTCGGTGAAAAATGTGCTATTGACAATCATATGAGAAATACACAAAGAAAATGAATAATTCTTAACTTCAAAGAATAACTAGTAGTTCACTACGAACTCATATCTCGCGATGTTCGAATAGTAGTTCCGATCTTCGTGAAATAATAAATATAATAAATAATGCTGGACAATCCACACAGCATCATCTAGCCCCAAGCTAAGCAGAGCTTGTGTTATGGGTACTAGATGACTGATATACTTAATACAATACATTACATAGATAGATATTTTGTTTTATTATACATAGAATATACCCAGAACACCCGGAACAAATATTTGCAGATCGTACAAATATTTGTCCCAGAGCGGGAATCGTGTCGCAGGCGGACCTTCGCCCACCGCGCCACATCGGTCGTCAACTGTGTTCAGATTAGTTAATTTTAACTGTGTTCAGATTATACAAATAGAATTCGATAACCGCTGATGTTTTTGTTGTTTTATCTATTACAGTTAAACATTCATGAAGATCTGATAAATCATTCAAGAATAATTTTAATCGTCGGACACACTTACTTATAACTTTTGAAACTATCATGGTTTTGAACATAATTTTTACTAAAAAAAACGGGATATTTACCATGATTTGTGAGTTTGAATGTTTCCCGATATTTGAAAGAAAGAAGAAAGAAGATTATTCTTGAATGCTTTATTCTTTCTTTCTTTCTTCCCGATATTTCGGTTGATATGGAGGTACCATGATCATGGTAAATATCCCGTTTTTTAACTTATATTTACCTCTATGCTTATTTTTCCGACTTGACTAATTCGCTTTCTCATCTGAAATCCTACTTCCTACTTAATAATCCTATCCTACTATCCTATCCTACTAATATTATAAACGCGAAAGTTTGTGAGGATGTTTGTTCCTCTTTCACGCAAAAACTACTGAACGGATTTTGGTGAAAGTTTACAGTAATATTGCTTATACATCAAAATAACACATAGGCTACTTTTTATCCGGGCACTATGCAGGCAAAGCCCTGGGCAGAAGCTAGTCCTATTAATATTATAAACGTGAAAGTTTGTGAGGATGTTTGTTCTTCTTTCACGCAAAAACTACTGAACGGATGTTGATGAAACTTTACAGTAATGCAGCTTATACATCAGAATAACACATAGACTATTTTTTATCCGGGTACCATGCGGGTGAAGCCGTGGGCAGAAGCTAGTAATATTATAAACTCTCTGTTATCTACTCGTATCAATCTATTTATATATCTCTGACTAACCTGTCGAGTACCAGGGCGAGTCTTATGTTGAGTGAAAGAGTTCGCAGATTAACGTAAAAAAGAATGTATGCTGTCTGAGTGCAAGCTTAGCAAGTTTTTTTCTTGACAGTTCCTAACTTAACAGACTGCTTCTTCAAACCCATGTTGTTTTTAAAATTGTACCTACTCATCGAGATAGGCTAGTTTTGAAAAAGTAATTGAATCGGAAGCAAATTGGCACTATCTTCGATGCCTAGAAGTTTTAAGAACTTTTCGGAAGGACTCAACAAAGAACTCTCTTTACCTATCTCTTTAAGATGCAACCTAGCATTACTTGAGATACAAGAGTGCTTGCTAAACTTCATAAAATCTCAGCAACACACGAAGTTTTAGAGATATGGTACCACTTATGCAAGTTTCCAATCTTGGTAAAAACCGTTAGGCGAGAGCGGCCTGGAGTTAATACCACACGTAAATATCGTGTATGTTCGTAATCAGTTCCATTTACACGGAGAGAGTTTCACGTTGGAAATGCGAGTGTCGAAAGCGTTAAAACTCATAAATCATGGTAACCATTCGGTAAAAATAATGTCTTCTCGAGAGCATATAGGTTATGTACAGTAAAAAAATATATAAAAAAGTTAAGAATTTTAGTTTATTTAAGGTCCATTATAACTCCTAGCATTTTCTGAACATTAAATGCAAAAGACACAACAGAAAGAGAAAGCAGTGTTAATTACACACTGCTTTCTCTTTCTGTTGTGAATATATTTTATAAGTCGGACCTATAATTAAGTGTACCTATAATTTGGTCTTATTGCGAAGCTAAAAATATTATTCAACCCTTACAGATATCAAATGGCCGACACTCTGGTAGAGTTTAACCTATAAGTAGTTATAGTTACATTAAACGTAACTGTTTTTTATTTATTTTATTGTTTAGTTAGATAATCATCATCAAGTACATTATTGCTACCGGTAATGCCCTTCGCTCTATCACTTGCCAGGAAGCAAATCAGATCCGCGACCTTTTCAGGTCGAGCCACGACTTTCAATTCTGTTAGTTCCTTCGTCGATCCCAATCAGCATTCTCCATACCATAATTCTCTATGAATGATGTTTCCACGGGACCGGGGCTCACTATATTCACTCTCACTCCTTAAGGAGCGAGTTCCATAGCACAGTATCTAGAGAAATGGTTCAAACCAGCTTTAGAAGTGCAGTACGAGGCATATCCGGAGGGCGAGATTTTTCGTAAAGTTGTCAATGCCACGACACTTGATACGTTCAAATACAAATATATTTATTTACCAATTAAGAATGCTTCAATTTTACTTTTCTGGTGGTCCCCGCACGAGGGCTAGCCTGTATCGCGGGAGGCCGGTTACATAGGATGCATTACCAAATTTACTAAGTCATTGTACCAGGGCAAACAACAATATAAAATAATGTATACCTACTCGAAAACTTCACATTTTACGCACTAACCATAATACCATAACTTTTTATATAATGAAACAAGAACACTTTGTATACCTAAACATCACTGAAATCAGATATCGCTTGTGTGGGTATGTGTAGTAATGTTGTGTGAGTGAGAGTGAAACGTATATGTGAGAGTTTGTGTGTGTGCGTGAAGGTTTGTGTGGGTGCGTGTGAGTCATGTGTGGGAGGTTCACAATGTTACCTTTCGATTTGATGAGGTAGGAGGCTTGGTTTGTGAGGTTGAAGACAACACGTAGGTTTGTGTTGATCACTAAAGCCTGATTTCATAGTCAAGAGTTGAACAGTCCTCCAAAATCCATCATTCAGCATTCGCCTTATGACTGGGTGCATACAGGTTAAATTCGCGCTTGAATTTTCACATAGCGCCTGAATAGTCCTTTAGGGGAGCTCCTATTTGACTATGAATTCGGGCCTTAGTCCGTACACTTCCATTAGGTTTGGAGCGTCCACGGTGGCTTCCCTGGAGAGCCCAGCGTTATTAACTAAGACGTCTAGCTTCCTTTATTTCTCGATCGTTTTCTTGACGATGGTTTGGTTTTCATCGTCTTTTGCAACGTCGGCTTTGATGATGAGGGATTTCTTGCTGACTTTGCTGATTTTTGCGGCGACATTGTTGAGTTTTGTTTTGTTCCTGCCGACAATCCGGGGAAGTACTACCACCATACATATTTCTGATACCAAGCTGTAATGCTCGCATTGTTTTAAACTTATATGGGACATATGGAAATGTATATACTACAATGGGTCCTTGAAGCATACCCTACCTACCCTTTAGAAAAAGAATAATTAAGATCGGTTCACAATTGGCGTAGATTAAAATCGGTTCACGTAAGATACACACAATAAAAAACTTACTGACAAATTGAGAACCTACTCCACTTTTGAAGTCGGTTGAAAAAAGTGTGACATATTCTGTTTATAACAAGTAATTTTTGATAACTCAACAATCATTATGACCTAGAACTCTTGAACCAATATGTTCTGTATCTCTAGATTTTAATACAAAAATTACACAGGCTTCTTTTTATTCGGGTTCTTATATTATTATTATTCCCCATACAAAGGGTCGGGCATGACATAACTATTGTATCAAGAAATTTTTCATCAATAAATAACCTGATTATTAAGCTTGGTGGATAGCAAAAAGTAAATCTTACTTTGGGGGGCAACGGGAGTAATCCAAACTTTTCGCGTTTCTTTCGATTTTCTTCAACTTTTAAATGCATCATCATCATCACCATCATCATCATCAGCCTATATTAGTCCACTGCTGGACATAGGCGAAACTGTTACGGACTGCTAAGTTTAAATCCTACCCAATCCTTATTAATTATTTTTATCATCACCTTGAATAATGAACCAGCACGCTGAAACGAAAAGCCCAAATGCAGCTTACCTCATATAAAAATTCAACAAAACACTAAAAATTACATTCGTTCTCGTAATTTCCCTGCACCGGGTAGTAATTCCCAGGTACAGTCTACCGAGTAATTTCACCAACAAAAGCACAATAATGTAAGCCACGCCTAATCTCCACGATACGAAGACTGCGGAGATAGCTCGGGGGTCATCGCAAACAAATGAGGGGTGTAAATCCACCCCCCACCCCACAGGTAGGACTTGCTCAACCCTTTCTTAGCTAACGTATGGGTAGTCGCAGATCTTCGGGGGTGGTTGGATGTGGCCAAAGGAAATTACTAAAGGATGGGTGAACCATGTACTTTATACTTAGTAGAAGATCTATAAATTAAAATTTATCTAAACAAAATTTAACTAGAAATCACTCGGATTAAGCTTCTAGGACCTAGGCTAGGACTATTAATATAACACAAACAGTATTCCCTATCTAGGGGTTTTGCTAATAGTTTTAGCTCTAGCATATAATTTATAACTTTTCTTATTATTCATTCACTAACTCAAGACTGGTTTCCATATTACACAAAGGTTAGCTGGAAGAGAATGCTATCTAGCGTTAATTTCGCCCATGTACAGTACTTTTTAGTAGGTCAAAAATATTGTTCTATCTATCTAGGACCAAAAGTCATTGTTCAAAAGTCCCCGATTAAGCTCACATAAAAAAATTCTAAAAACATAAGATTTGTACTACGTTTCATTAAAATTGAATACACTGTTCGGCAGTTATCGTAGGACAAATAAACAAACATAAAAACATCTATACAACGCCGGATTTTCCAAATATACTCAGAGACCTTTGTTCGCTTCGCTCGCTTGATCAATTAGTAGAATACTGCATACATTACGTTATCAAGTATTCCCTATAGTAGTATCTTCCAGGCGGCATACAAGGTGTGCCAAGATAATGGGAGTCAGCAGGGCCCCAATGATCGGAGGAACTTATCAATCAACGTAATAACGACACGGCACCGGCCAAACAACTATTTTTTACCAACGTCCCTATTCCCCAGCCAGCGCGGTAATAGATAGCAGTAGATCGGGAGTTAGTGCTGAGTTTCAGCTCACGATTTTTATGCTGACCCCAGTCATAATCAATCAATCAGGTCGTCTATAATTTTTTTTTGGAGCTGCAGGTAAAGTCTTAGCTGGCAATATTTACCCTAGCTTCTGCTCTGGAGGCTAATACTTCTAGGACACAGGGAATCGCACAGATGCTTTCCTGGATTCAGGTGGCTGACCCCGGGATCCAATAACTTTGTCAGATGACATCTCGTTTCTATATAAAAGACTATGACGTTTAACGTAAACGCGACCGCTAAATTCTGAGACCACCATACGACTTCTCGTGGGAAATTTGCGCCAGCGCCGTGAGTCTAGAACAATAGCCACACAGATAGACCTGGAGGTTTCGTGAAGCGATTAAAATCAAGAAGTACCTAAATAAGAAATCGAGAAGACGACTATAGACTCTGCATCTTAGAATCCCGTCATCAACAGGGGCCTAACCATGAAGTCTTATAGCGATTTAGTTTAGGCAAAAATGTCAAATCCCGCTTTGCGAATGACAAAGCTTTAACTACGCCATAGCGTCCTCAATCGCAAAGCAGAAAGTGACATCTTTGCCTAAACTGAATCGCTATAAGACTTCATGGTTAGGCCCCTGTGCCTGAACTGCATCGCTATAAGACTTCATGGTTAGGCTCCAGGTGTTCGCGTCACGATCCCATTTTGCAGTGCCGTGATACGGTTAACACCTAGTGTATCGTAATGTAAACATGTACTTTTCTAAATCTGTAGATGAAACGAGGGTAGTTGAGGATACTGCATTTGTTTCTCGACTTAGTGTCATAAACTCCAGTCAACCCGTGACCACGGTTGTTGCAACACAGCCGAAACATTAGGAAAATCATAAAAAATATAAATGCGATAAAGACGCGCATATAATTACGGTAAAATGCCGTTGTTTTAGCGCTTGCTCGTGACTTCAGCAAATGGCGTAGGAAATCACCCTCTGACTCCTACCTCATAATAGAAACAATTTGTGACGTGTTGGGATGTCTCACGAGGTCCTGACAGGCCGTCTGACGATATGCGGAATTCTATTACGTGGGGTATCGGTGACGTATTGTGTGACGTCACTATTATGATGGGTCTATCCCTAAGAGAATTGCGGCCCATTTCCTCTCACTAGTCATGAGTCATGAACTGAGTTTGAATCGACAAATGTTAGATCTAAATGTCTAAAGAGATTTTCTAAGCACTCCTTGAAGCCCTAAAGACCTCTTCCTTAGTTTACTTATTGTTTCAGTTATACTACGTGCAAAAATGCGGGCAAGAGCCAAATGTAATGTTTAGACGTACCTCTCACTACCCAGTACTCGGTTACCCCCCTATTTTTTTGTAAGTACATACCTATTACTCTGAACTGTTTAGGTACGTATTTAAGTATTAGCGTTGAATATGAGTTATTATTTATTTATTTTACCATATATTCTGTGCCCTACCGACACTTATCCAAAATACACAAAGGTTTTTTGGAAGAGAATATTTCTTAGAATTAAGTTCACCTTTGTACCGTTATGTGCAATGTAGAAATTTTATCCATCTAAGGATAGAACCCACTCCTCGTCTGCTACATGCAAACATTTGGGCAGCAGTCAGAATCGAACCCACACCTCTCGCTGGCTACGAGCCGGCCACACCGTTATCATGATCAAATTATTCATGACCTATTGAAACAATACTGTGTAATATATTGCACAATAATATGTAGGTATCCGATTCAGAGTAGTACAATGAGACAGGTAAAAATTTAACCTATCGCATAAACTAATATAGGTAAGAAGATACCTACATCTCTAGGTAGGTAGATAGTACACGTAGGTAGCTACATACTATATTTTTTTAACATATAAGACACATAGATACCTACATGAACTACGAATACGGTGATGCCACGACACCCGGACCCAATATCTGCAGAATAAGCAAACATTTTGTTCTTCGGACTTATCAGTGGGACAAATATTGATGTTATCCTTCACCTTTTTAAGTAAGTGTAGATTTTTCGAGTGGAAATAAGTATTTACCGTTCACGACTGATTCGAACACATGACCTCCGAATTTGGAGGTCAGGGTATTGGCCACTAAGCCGACACGGCTGTCTCCGTATCCTAAAATGTTCACGAATCCTAAAAATACTCACTGATCAAACTTTGTATCAACTTACTTTCTATGGGTTGCTACGGCGCCCTTAGAGTGCGAGTGTCACGCACTTGGACCCATTTGCAACTGCTACAAACCTTCATTAGGTAAGGACGTACCTACCTTGGCGATTAGTCTGAACGCAATGTACCTACCTAGCCCTTACGCGATGTATAATGTACCTAGTCATATCTAGATTTAGCCATAAAGCTTCTCATCCCTATAAAGCTATAAAGTTATGTATACTAGGTAACTACCTATAATCCTACTAAATCGAAAAGCTAACAAAATACCTATGTATATGATTAGTTACCTACTACCTACCTACACAGTTCAACTAATAACGCAGTCCGTCAACGCCAACTTCAATCTCCTTTAGAACAAGCAAAATATTAAATTATCTACACGATAGGTACACGTCTGAAAAGGAAATTTATCGTTGCCTATACGCTGGTTTATTTAAGAAGCACTGGAACGCTCAGGGAGATGAAATTACGTGATACCATTCCGAATCAAAGTGAAATACGGCTTGGATTGTTGTCCGTACCTACCTACCTATAACTACCTACTTCACCAACAGTTTTACGGTAACGAAGGCCTGTAAATATATAAATAATTAATAATGCTAGTCATTTTTCATACAGCATCATCGAGCCCAAAACTAAGGAAAGCTTGTAGGTATTTTGGGAAATACATTACTGTTAGATATAATACTATAGACATGTAATGCCTATACTTGCATAGATACCTACATACCTACCTTCGTACATACTCAGGTTACCCTCTCTGTAGTATCAGGGAATGTGTTCCTACCTACTTAGTACCGCTATGTAGGTAGGTACCTAATGAGATAAAAAAGTACCTAAAAGTATTATTCTACTTATTACTTATATTTTATGTGGGTGAGCTGGAATCTTCCCATAGACAACGAGACTGACTCGTTGGCAAGCATGTTATATGTCGATTGATGATGATTTAATAGTGTTACAAAGAGAAGTACCTACCTAGATTTTTTATTTTACTTTAATACGTTTTATTGTTCATTGCGATATTTGGCGAAAACGAAACAAAACTTAAACAGAAATGGCGTCGAAGTCAAGTCCCACACAAGTGTCAATGTCAAACGTCAAATGATTGTTCGTCGGTTTATGTTTGCTCGTTTGTTTTGTTTTGGTCAGCGAAATTGCGAATTTTCGAAAGTGTTTTGATTATTTGACAATGGAGTCCCGTTTGTACGAACATAAATTGGCCGGTCACAGAATATTCAAGGACTTGGAAGGGAATCTAAACGAGAATCCCAGTGGAAAGTTGCGTAATTTGTTGGAACTTAAAGATGATGTTTTGTATGTTTGGAACCCGGTAGAAAACTGTTTGTGGTGTCTGAACCTGAAGCAATTGGAGGAACACGGCGATGAAACCCCTTATCAGGTATTTCCTTCACTATTTTTATCATTTTGTTGAGCATAAAAGTTAGTAAGTTATTCTGAACATTTTGAGGTTATGTTTTCATGTTTCGTACCGTTGAGTGATTTCATACCCATATAATTAATTTACTAGCCTCCCCACGGCTTCGCTCGCGTTGTACTCGGATAAAAATAGCCTATGTTTTATTCCGATGTATAAGCTATATCACTGTAAAGTTTCATCAAAATTCGTTCAGAAGTTTTTACGTGAAATAGTAACAAACATCCATCCTCACAAACTTTCCTGTTTATAATAGTAGTAGGATTCACCTACGGAATACAGGGAACACTTGGTTGGGTTGCTTGATACATAATACTCTTTAGCAGCTGTACCTTTTGGTCTAAACAAAGACGACCAGCTGTGAGGCAATAAGTGAATACGACTATTGGAAGGAAAAAACTTGATGAACATACCCTGACCAAAAAGGAGACATTTTAGAAAAAGGTCAGGTCAAGAGTACTTTAACATACACACAAAAAACATATAGCCGAATTGAGAACCTCCTCCTTTTTTTGAAGTCAGTTAAAAAGATGCATGTCAGGATCTTAGTGGAAATCCATGGTCTCTGCCCTTGTATGTATGTATGCTTAGCTTCAACTATTTGATGAAGAAAGTGGACAGTCCTAACTGTGAAGCCTGTGGGGTCAGAGAAGATGTTTACCACCTTCTCATGGAGTGTGTCCGAAGTGCGTCTATGAGAGAAGAACTTTATAAATTCTTGAAACCTAACCAGCTCGATGTGGGCCTGTTCCAGAGCATGCTTGCCTTCTGACACAGCTAACATGCTCTACCGGTCCATATATGGGCTGTTTAAAGAAACTGTATAGTAAATAAGTAAGAGAGAATGATGGAACTGACATGGTTGAAAAATCAACAAAAGTTTAAAAAAAAGAATTAAAAAAAAGTGTATGTATGTGTGTGGACTCCCTTTTCCACATCCAAACTCTTCATTGGTTCATTATGTGTGTATAGGTCTCTGCCTTTATTTATTATTGTTTTATTGGTAATCAACATTGTTAACTAGGAAATTTTAAGTTTGTTTCTCCGTAAGAGTAACTCTAACTCTCCAAGATATGTACCTAGTTAATTATCAGTGTTTAATTATCTATAGCTAAAGAGATCTCTGGGAAACATGCATGATTTAAGCCTGAATTCATAGTTGGGGGTTGAACAATCCCCCAAAATCCATCATTCAGCATTTGCCTTATGGTTGGGTGCATAAAGGTTAAATTAGCACTTGAATTTTAACTTAGTACCTGAACAATCCCTTAGGGGAGCTCCTATTTGACTATGAATTGAGCCCTTAATGTATGTATACTAAATAATTGTAAAACTTACATGATGTTTGGTTGTGCCTCTGACTACCCCCTAGTTGGTATCCTCAAAGACCTACTTACTGATATACTCAGTATGTATCGGAAAATGTCCATCTTGGGGAATATCTTCGAGTACCTGTTTGTTTTATGTATGATCTGTAATATTCATTCCGGGCTGGGTGTTGGTTTTGGTACCATGCATGTCCACCCCTACACATCAATTATGCAAATCATCCACATTTGCATAACTTTCTCTATTTTTGTTACTAAATCAATATAGATGTTTGTAGATGATGCAAACAATTATCAGTTATCAGACCCAGTCTGGCAGTGATTTCAAAACTCTCACATCTGGATCGTCATGTCTCTCTTGCCATGGCCATAGAAGTTATCTTAAACAATAAAAGCTGATTTACGACAAGACCAAAGAAATAATAACCAACTTTGAATACAATAAGAAATTTAATCCTCCATTTTATATGGGATCTCCCTTGAAGTTATACCCTACCTATTAAAAAAGAATCATTAAAATCGGTTTACAATTCACATAACATATATACAAAAAAAAACATTAACAAATTGAGAACCTTTTTGAAGACGGTTGAAAAATTAAAAAAACAATTTTTTCTAGCTTAACTAGGCACTTCTGTTTTTACGTTGGTTAAAAACAAGTACACACCCTCACATCTATATATAACCAACTCAGTAAGTATGCTTATACCATTAAGATAACAAGTAGGGAGGGGATATTCAGAGATATGTCCAAACATTTGCTGCATAGTCACATTTTCCATTTAGCATGGCAATTATTTTGTTTGTTTGTACCGAATAGGCTCCTAAACTACTGGACCGATTTTTACCATTTTTTCACCAATAGAAAGCTAAATTATCAGGAAGTAACATAGGCTATAATTTATCAAAAAAAAATAGTGATCCTTAAGAAAATTGCACTAATGTAACCCAAACGCAAAGTAGCAAAATTTTGCCTTTAAAAATCATTATTTGGCGTGCGCTGAGAAAACTATTGATGATACATAAAAATTATGTACTACATAATTAAAGTACTCATTACCTACAAAAAAGTCCTTGAGGGAATATAACTATCATAGTTAAGTCACATGCAGCTTATGTGTTCTAAAATTTAATAAGATCGGCGGTAGAAACAGAAGTTGGTTACTTTTGTATCGTTTTCGTATAGTTGGTTCGTATTTGAATTCTTATTCAAATAAATCGTTTATGTTTAGTAGTTAATTTATCTAGCAATAAAATACTTTTCATTCATCGGAATCGAACATTTACTTTCGAAGTTATCACGAGTATAAAAATGCAATACGCGAACCGTTCGAACGGTTTAAGTGAAAGGAGAAGAATACGAAAATGCTTGTTTTTAAAAAGTTTTTCTTAAGTAATAATTTTATTGCAGGTAAGTGCATAAAGAGTCAATATCCTGTGCTTAATGATGGAGATGCTGCATTAACTTGAATGTTGACAAATTATCTGAGAATCTGCCATCATCCTCCTCAAATCAAAGGTATGTTATAAAATATTTTTCTGTTCTATTTTTTTTCTATAAAATAAAATCCCGCAGTCGGGAAAATTCCCATAACGGGGAATATATTGCAAGGTATCAAGTACATACCGCTAGCTTAAGGCGAGTTCCAATTATAGTCTTAGCAGAACGACTGACGACGTCTCGTTTTTTCGCGAAAAACCTTCAGTTTTTACAGTTTTTTATAAAGAAACGGATTGTCATCCGCTTACGGAACCGGCATTAGAACTTAAACAAAATATGCACAATGGGCGGTCTTAGCTCTAAAATATATTTCTTCCTAATAGCCTTAGGTTGGAATATCTACGTACATTATATGAAACTATATCGGAATTTACGCCACGACCAGATCTGGAAAAAACAGGAAACAAACTCTAAGGCTAACGACGTTTTTGTATGGAGTTTACGTTGGAAGGCCGTTCGACCGAAAGATCGGAAGACATCTTGAAGATTGCGGGTAGTCCAATTTAGGTGGCCCAGAAAGGTCGTCGTGACACTCTCTGGGAGGTCTATGGCAGTGAACTTCTACTAGCTGTAGATGATGATTATAAAAGCTAGGTAATGTTAGGATCGGTCGTAAGACGATGGCCGAATTCACCCTTCCAAGTACCTCACCTCCATAATACTGAAGTCCGATTGTAAGGTTAAGGAGTTTGCTCATAACAGTTAATCACTTCCTTTGCCCAACTGACCCGACATAGCCCAAATAGGACATCTAGTTTAATCTACCCACCGCAAAGTAAAGCATCAATCTATACGTGATATTTTACGCATTAAAGGTGATCGATCGGCATACTATTTTCTATTTTATGAGTATATGCGTGGGTTAGGAACGCTATTTGAAGTTAGTTTAGTTCTGAGGAGATTTTATTTTTTTCTTTCGTCTGTGATCGTTGAAAATTAAAGATCTCATCTCGAAAGGAAGCTTTGAGATAATTTTAAGAAAGGTATTTTCGTAAGGGTCTAAAGGCACGCAATGGAATGGAACGTGAATTGAATCAGCTCTTTTCGAAATTGAAATAGCACGTATCCCAATTTGGATAGAACAACGTCTGTCAGGTCAGCTAGATATCAATAAATGTTTATCCGTTTCAACAGCTATCTTCGTTTAGCTGTGGGTGACCGCTTGGTCACTATAAATCGGCCAATGAGATGTAGTGATTTAATCGGGAACCTCAAGGGCCCAGGAAGCCCATTAAATCGTATGGTCGGAGGATAATTAATTCGGTGGTATTCCACGAGATTAATGGCTATCAGACGAGAGCTCTTTTCAATGGCCACTAGTTTATTGTTTTGTTTTGGTCATTCAATTAGTTTGAGTATTGAGGGAGTACGCTAGTTAAAGACGCAAATGATTAAGGGATTGCTTATGAACTAGACTTGTGTAACAAAACTCGAGTATTTTTAAATAAAAAATGTGCTCGAAGCGGTGAAAAGAAACATGTGAGCTCTAGGACCAAGATTTGACGTACCATCGTTTAGTCCTACTACTATTTTATAAAGGCGAAAGTTTGTGAGGATGGATGTTTGTTACTCTTTCACGCAAAAACTACTGAATGGATTTTGACGAAACTTTACAGTAATATAGCTTATACATCAGAATAACACATAGGCTTATTTATATCCGGGTACCTAAAATATTTTCTCCCTCTCTTTTGTTTGACAGAATACGCGACATAGATAGTTTTTGTCTTCTTTTTCGTAGACAACCCTTTGTCTTGGGTAATGCAACGATAAAAATCATCCTTGAAGTCATTCAAATTGCTTGTAAAACCCGATTAGCCGATTCGGAGATGAATGTTTGTCTGTCAAAGAAGGTAGGAAAACGGATACAAATAACCTCTTACGGGAAACACATATACGTACGCGGGTAATAAAGCATTAACAAAAATCAATACAATCTTAAGATGACTGAAACAGTAATCATTTGTGTATTTAGAACTTACTTCTGCCCTCGGCTTCGCTCGCTTTTAACGCTAATAACACATAATGAGCTCATTATCTAAGCCACAATCCACTATGTATGTGGCTATTAGGCATTTATTATTATTTATATCAATATTCCAAAAGAGGATGGGGAATCTGGATTAAGGTTTATCGGTAACGAACTTACATTCGCATTTCTAACATAGTAGGAAGTAAGATATAAATGTGTTTTAACAAAGTAATCACCATCGATAAACAAGTTGGCAAACAACTGCGCTACCAATCTGCAGCGCCGCAATAAATACACGCGAATCGGAACGAATGGACAGGCGGCAAATTAAACCAGCGCGCTGGTATATGGGGTGTGCTGGGCTTGTACACGAACGTTCACACGTGTGAGCTAACTACGAACAATGCTTGTACCGCGTTCGCATATGCGTCATTTTCGTCATTTGCGTACGAATGTTGACTACTTAGTACTAATCTGTAGGGTAGGGTATCTATGGGTATTCCGCTAGACTCTAGTATCGTATCACTAGCTATTCCATAAAGTAAATCTAACCTCGCCGTAACATTAAAATGTTGTGGGTTCAATACAAATTCATTTTAGAGATTTGAACTAAGCATATAGCGTAGAAATGATGTGAAGGCATGTCATCGCAACCAAATAACACTTGGTGGAATATGGTAAGCACAGTCACCATCAAGCTACTGATAATGACGATGTTGATAGAAGAAAGAAAGAAAAACATTTATTTAGCACGACATAAAAAAAACAACAAATTATGCAACAAAGTTAAGATGGTGGGATAAGTTATATGAAAAAAGGACACATATGTACCTGTATAACATATTATAGTCTAATTCCCGATACACCCCGTATACGCTGTTTCGATCCACACATACATTAGGCACATCGATCTAACACGTCCAAACAAAGGCAGCGGCGAAACATGAAACACACGCGATCGTCTTAAGACCCTCTAAAATCTAAGGATCCCTAATCCTGTGCCCGGCGAATTTACACCGAAACTCGCAGGAATACGGTTGCTGCAAAGTAATTCTTAAGAGTATCTAATTGTCGCACTATATAACTATTTTGAGAATTATGATTTTGATCTTTTCTACCTACATTGAAATAAAATACCTAGATTTCCAATATCATGCCCTTAACTGAATAGAAAAAGAAAATTCGGATTCGTTCAAGGTGAAATTGGTCGAAGTAGAGGGCAAGTCAAAACGAAACATTTGCCACATGAACACATTTCGCATAGTAGTAAACATTTCACGCAGATATGTTGCAAGTCTATCGCTGCTCATTGAAATACTCATGGTAGTACCATTTTTGATTTAATAAAAAAACATTTGTGTGGAAAAAACGATTAGTGATTGACTAATATTAACTATTTGTAGAAGTAACTGCTTTCCTGCAACATAATATCAAACTAACTGGAGATGTTGCCAAACCAAACTCTGCCATGTGTTATTCTACAATCAAATTATTGTATTTGTATAAACCACTGTTCGGCGTTACACAACGGTGTGAGCGGCGGCCCTCCTTAATGCGGGCGGGCCAAAAACAAAACAATCCGATGCTCACCTCTCCGCGTCCGGTTCCGTACACTAAATTTACATCCCTCGCCATCCATCGCGTCCATCCGGGCTGGTAATAAAACGATCTTGAGGCACGGACGAAAATGTCTTGCGGAGGCGGCTTAACCCATGAGCTGGTAGCGATTTTAAAAGAGGGCATGTGGTAATCACGAAACGGCCGACGCAGTGTAACCTGCTTGTAGGGTTTTGACACTCTTTAGAGGATGCCTATGTCCAACAGCGGACTTCTAAACGTCGTTGATGATGATGAAAATATTTCAATTGGACTAACTAGAAATATTGGTCTGCAAAAAAAAAATCAAAGAAGCTAAAAGTATAATTGACATGATTGATGTGTGGCATTATGTCAGCAATTCTGAATGAACACCAAATGATTGTCAATCACCTTCCTTGTCAATCACGAAGAGCCAAGCCCCTAAGTCCGTACTCTACAAACCCAACATCTTGGTCAAAAAGTATGGCTTGGCTGTTTCATAGAACTATTGCATGACACAACATTAAGGTGTCTGTGCGACGGCCTTAAAACAGGTGGTATATGTACCTTAAATAATGGTAGAGTAGCCCTGCAGACTATACTTAAAGTAAATCTTTGCGCTCTTAACTTGGTGAGTTCTCAAACAGCCCCGCGAGCCTCTAAGTCCTGAGATAGTGCCCCGGGGCAGCACTCTTCGCGCGTGTGTTTACAGCCTGATGCTATCTGATAATTGGGACAATATTTGTTCTAGCCATTTATGTATGGAAGACGGTTTAGCCAAATTGGTGGGCCCACCTTGCCCTGGAATTGGCTATTGAGTTACTGATTACATCGCGAGACCTGTTTGAACGGGATCCTCGGAAGATGTGAGGTTGTTTTGGAGATTTTAGTGTGATGCGAGATAAATTATGAATGTCTTCCACTTTGCCCTCGATTTGCATAGTTTAAATAAATAAATTACATTTTTATTTTTGATTTTGACCAAAACTGTACACAGTTACTTTTAAAACGGTACTTATGACGTAATAATTTTTACTTTTTAAAGTGCTGTGTGAGTATAGTGCTGCTGAAAAAATACATGCTCAGCATAATAATCTAATTACTAACATGCTTCTTCCGAACATCGATAATAAATATACATAACTATCGACTAAACTATCAACTAATGAGGGCGCTCTCCATACAAATGAGTTAGAAGATTCGAGATTCTCGAAAAACATGTTGTCCACTTCAGGTTGTGTATGTAAATATACTCGCTTACACAACTTATAATAAACGAGAAAAACTTTACCAAGAAGAACAGTAAATTGAGAAACAAGAGCAGAGCAACAAATTGCCGGCGATTTAGTGGGCAAGGGCCGGAGGTGAGAAGTACACCTAAGTTCAGATTAACAATCGCCCCGAAAGGGCTACTTGCCGGCCAAAGGGCAAATCCTGCACGATAAATTCCAATGTACCTACACGTACTAGTTGGGAGACGTACTATGTATGCTGGGACTGCTGTAATTTCGAAGACGTTTGAAATGGGATTAGGGACCTTTGGGCTCGTGAATCGAAACGGGGTGGTTTGTTATGTGAGGTTGTGGCAAAGGAGGTAGAAAGCTAAAATTGAAAAAATTGCGTTACACTGTCTTACAATCTACGGACAGCTCAAACCGACAAAAATATTACATAATTAGGTGTGCCACGGCCACCGCGAAGCATCGCCCATCCGTGCTATGACTTCCTTTGCTCGGCTGCTAAGGGTTGGAGCGTGATGTTAAATAGCCTATAACCTTCCTCAAAAATTGGGCTATAAAAATGCAAAAAGAATGTTATAAATCAGACTTATAGTACCAGAGATCAGCGCGTTCAAACAAGAACTCTTCTGCTTTATTCTTAGTATAGATAAATATCGGCGTCAAAATAGCTATAAATAATTAAATAATCAAGAGGTTCAAAAAAAAACTGATTTCACAAACGTTACTTTCTGATCTTCCAAAAAGTCGTTTTCACTAACAAAAGCGTCGCATCGTTATAATTATTGCTGCTTCGGCCCTTCCAGCTAGAACTCCTTTACATAAGGCTTCTTGTATCGATACGTCTTAGATTAGACCCAAAAGGATTTGCCGGCCCGAGGCGCGCCTTTGTCTGGCCCGGCGGGACAGGTGCCGGCTTCCTTATACTGCTTTTAATTAATAATGTACCGATAGTGTACCGCTGATTTACGGACTCGGAGGAGCTATCGATTGCCTTTGTCTTGGAGATGTTGATTGCGATGGGAATTCGCTGGGATTATCAGTGAATTGTATTTGTTAGTTAATGCAATAAGTTACGTAAAAGGAATTTGAATTTGGGTCGATTTTTCTCTGGTTTATGAAATGTGAATCAGTTCTTTATATTTTACTAGCTTCTGCCGATGGCTTCGCCCGCGTGGTACCCGGATAAAAAGAAGTCTATGTGTTATTTTGATGTAGAAGATATACTACCGTAAAGTTTCATCAAAATCCGTTCAGTAGTTTTTGCGTGAAAGAGTAACAAACATCCATCCTAACAAACTTTCGTAAGATATAGTAGGATTGTACACACAAATAACACTTACAAAAGGCAGAATGATGTGACACGTAAAAAGGCGAGCTTAACCCTAAAAGTAGTTTTCTTCCAGCAAAGGTAGAAAGACCTGGAGAGAGGTAATTATAGAGTTAGGGTAGTATACAGAGAAAAGGATAAGCAAAACAATGTACATACTTAAAACTAGGTAGAATCAATGAGTTTCATCCATAATTGATTAATTCATGTCCATCGTTAGCCACATCCAAACTTACCATCAGTTAAGATTGAAGACATACGAAGGACTATTTATAATTGAAAACACTTGCAGTAATTTGATTTTTAAACCACATAGGGAATAACAAGATTTTTATATCCCAATGTAACGCGGATTGCGGTTCCAGCACTTCGAGTCGAAACAGCCTAAGAATTTCTTAGTTGGTATAACCCCCACGAGGTCGCAAATTCGAGTCCCGTTGAGGTTGAATTTTTGGGATATTATAAAAACTTTATTGTAGGTACACATTCCACAAATTACAAATAAACATGAAACTGGTTAAAACTTTAACTTAGCAAAAACACGTTGAAGTGTGAAAATATTATAATTTTATACTTCAAAATTTTAAGATAAAATGTTTAAGTTTTTCTGTTATTACTTATCAGAGTAGTAGTATCACCATTAAGTTTTTTTTTTTTAATTTATAAATAGACAAATCAGTAAGTTATATGTTTAACTCATAGGGTTTCATAACGAAAGGTGGTTTAAATCGCTAGTTTATTTTTAGACTTTTGATTCCTTTCAAGGCAAATTGTTGTGCAAAGGAAACAAGGTTTAAAATTGAATGCTATAATATAATAGCCGACAGTATTTGACTTTTCAAAAAGAGGTTTGACTACAAATAACTGGTAAAAGTTAAACCAGGCGGTCACCTAGTTTATTTCTATCATAACTCAGCCTCTTTGACGGCCTACTTTCTTTTGGTTATCAATCAAAATTATGTGTTTCTTTTTATATTAGTTTTGAAGTGTTTTTTTAAATCAAATGGTCATCCCGCGGTTTTATTTTATTTTTAAACGGTAGACCTTAGTAGCTTTGCAATAATTCTCTTTTTTTCGATAAGGTATATTCAAACCTTGGTTTAGTGGTTCTGACAGAACTTGAGTTCAACTCGAGTTTAGACCATGTTTCGTAATGAGACCGATAAAGTTTATGTTTACAAAAATAATTGAATCCTTATCAAGTATTAAGAAAGAGCTTGCTTGTAAACCATTTTTTTCTGTGAAAATTGGCACTTCTTTGTTTATAAAACGTTCGCTAGCCAAGTTCAATACGAAATACAATAATTATTTCACTATTTGCATAACCTAAACCAGAACCACACAGTAAACAAAACTACTCAAGAACTTCCCCTATATCTTGGCCTGATGTTTAACGGGTGAATAGTTATGGTGCGCATTAATTTACCATCGAAACATCATCGACGCACAATGGTCTTAATAACGGCACAATACAGATATTGAACAGTAAGGACGCTTGGAAAAAAGTAAAGTTTTTCAAAATGTGAAAACCCTTGACGTGTATTCCCGTCTTCGCCCCTAGTGATTTGTGGCAATAAAATCAAGAATGATCTCCTGTTATGGCAAACGCAATTACGGACTCTTATCATCGCTAGAAAAAAATACATAAAAGTCATGTGGGTGAGTTCTGTATTTTTGACCGTTGCTGAAAATATGAGCTTTATACATTTTCAGTCTGTTTCTTAGTCAGTGGTGGCCTTTTCCGAATTAATGTTTAGACGTGCATCTGACTACCCCCTACTTGGTAACCTTACGGATTATTACTATAGATGACCAAATAATGGAGATTGAGTCGTGATCATGTTTGTTTTGTATAGCTTTAGGCAGCTTAGTAAGAGCGATAATATAATGACGGTTTTAACAAGTAAGAAAAGATAAAAGCTATTTGTTTAACTCTTCAGACGAAAGACAGGGACAGAAATATTTTTGTAATTTCGTCAATAAAACCAGTGTCTTGGTGCTCATACTAAACCTATAGAACTAACTTCTATCACAATACAATGATTTCGCATAAAATTATGAGTTGTGAGATGGTTCTGAATTTCTGAGTCAATTTTGATTATAGTCAAAGAAAACGGGCGTCAGCTTTCTCGCGACTGTCTCTACTGCGCATGCCATGTATATTGTGTTTGGTAACGAGCTGGAAGATAAACAAGTCCCATTGTGGCGATATATCAGCCCCTTCGACCTTCTGAAACAGTGCTGTATAGTTGAATTATTAGTGCGATCTCGCGAGTCTCGTAAGATGCCAATAGTTTCATACGATTAACAAATAGTTTGTTCAAAGTCAAAGGACAAGTGTCAAAGTTAAAGTCAATAAGTTTTTATTAATTGAAATCAGGTCTTTAATTCATTGAAAGAGTCGAATTATTCGTTTATAATTTTCGTTCCTAATTATTTGGTTAACGTTTCTTAATTCTTTTGCAGTGTATTTACGCCGGTTCCTCGCGTTTAACTAAGCCTAGAAGAATTAGGCAACAAACTCTGCTTGGTTTTGTTTGATGATCCTTCATTAATATATGAAAGATCATTAAAAAAATACATATTTTTTCATTTTTTCGATGAGAAAATGTCGTTACGCTTTCGTAACGACACCTCGTAACCTCGGCCCGAGGAAAGCGCGTTAACTCAGGGACCAGGGGATAAATCGCGTAGTTTATAAATTGACTTTTCTATATGCTCCTTGTAATTTCAATGAATAAAAACCAGCCAAGAGCTGGTCAAGTGAAGTCCATTCACTTGACCAGCTCTTGGTTGGCTATGAGAACGTGATATTGGCACAATTTTTTCCAAGCTTAGCAATCTCAAATACCTCTAGAACTTGAAAATTGAAATGGGCGCGTTAAAAAGTGTACTCGTTCTCTTATGTTCAACCATAAACTCGCATGTTTTTGAAGAGCTTAGGTGGTTCTTAAAAAAACCTAGAAGCAGTGTAAGCTTTCCAAACGAGGTCAGTTGCAATATCTTGCGAGAAAGTTAGCATTCGTTTATTTGCTTTCTGAAATCGTTTTAATTCTCGACTTCACATCTTCGCTCGTATAAAAACCTTGGAGCTGAAGCGTCTTCCGACTAAGATGCCTAGCCTAGTAAAAAATGAAGACGTTTTATTTCAAAGCGAGTTAATAGCGAATCTGTATCCTGTGTGGGAACGTCTCGAGAGGTGGTAAGACGAGGGCTGTACACCGCCCACCACCCTGTCAGACACCCCCTTTCAATGTGATACAGTAGATAGGTCACTACAAATAAAAACTTAATAGGAAATAGCAGGATCAGGTGGTCACATGAACGTAGAGCCATTGAATCACCTTACGATTATGCATATTTTTGTGTTTGTACAAAAATACTTTAAACTCACCAACTAATATTTATCTCGGGTCTAAACACTAGTTTTCTATGTATAATATGTATGTTATAGCTACTGCCCACGGCTTCGCCCGCGTGGTACCCGGATAAAAAGTAGCCTATGTGTTATTCTGATGTATATATTACTTTACAGTTTCATCAAAATCCGTTCAGTAGTTTTTTCGTGAAAGAGGAACAAATATCCTTACAAACTTTCACGTTTATAATACTAGCTTCTGCCCACGGCTTCGCCCGCGTGTTACCCGGATAAAAAGAAGCTTATGTGTTATTCTGATGTATAA
Source organism: Perizoma flavofasciatum (assembly GCA_958496245.1). Lineage (NCBI taxonomy): Eukaryota > Metazoa > Arthropoda > Insecta > Lepidoptera > Geometridae > Perizoma > Perizoma flavofasciatum. Next base: position 9,603,940 of record OY292440.1, on the reverse strand, counting down.
GCTATATTACTGTACAGTTTCACCTAAATCCGTTCAGTAGTTTTTGCGTGAAAGAGGAACAAACATCCTCACAAACTTTCGCGTTTATAATTAATAAAGTGTTCCTATTGGTGGATTATTTATATGAGACTGTTTATTTTCTGTTGAAAGCCAACCTATCCAACAACCTATTATACGCCCAGTGAACTATCTCTCAGGATAATGCCGTGAGTGTTCCGTACAAGCGAATATGTAAGCCCACGGGTGTTCATTACCCAGTATGTTAAGCCGATGATCGCATAGTGCTTGCACCGGACTGGACTCTTCATCAAAACTTGCAAACCCTAACTTTTCTGTAGCATGGTTTTAACACGAGACATAATGTGCCATCAATTACTTAATGGAAATATTTTATTGTACAACTTATGAAATAAAAAAGTTACAATAATGTCGGTAATTTTTTCACACAGCATCATCTAGCCCCAAACTAAGCAGAGCTTGTATTATGGGAACTACATGACTGATATATATTCATTATATTCGTTTTTTATTTGTTAATACAATATACGAGTACATATATAATATTATACCTAGAAAACCAGACTCGAGACAAATGTTTGCAGATCCGGCAAATACAACAAAATAATTATTAGAATTGGCGAAGATATGAGGTAACAAACACACACGATAAATAAAACATACATCCGAATTGAGAACCTCCTGAAGTCGGTTAAAAATAAGAGTAACCAATTGATATAAATCCGATGGAATGGAACAGATCGCACAGATAGGACTTACTAGCTTCTGCCCACGGCTTCTCCCGCGTGGTACCCGGATAAAAAGTAGCCTATGTGTTATCTGATGTATAAGCTATATTACTGTAAAGTTTCATCAAAATCCGTTTTGTAGTTTTTGCGTGAAAGAGTAACAAACATCCACGTTTCTAATAGTATTAGGATTAACACAATCTGTCTATCTATAAAGTTTCGACTTATTTATTTTGTACTTGACCTTTCTGTGCTTTGTTTTGTCAACAAAATTACTTCCTATTCAATTTTCCTATTCAATTCTATTACATGTAATAAATAAGAATTACACTACAAAATAATAATTTGTGAAATTCTCAAGTTCCGGTTTCGTGGAGAAAGAATCAGATTCGCTGAGCGCCCTCCAGTCGAGTGGATGGATAATTATCCCTTAATGATTCGTTCGGTGTTGCCATCGACAGAGCCTGGGGTATTAAACATGCATTGTGAACGTTCAGACTAGAACCGATGCGAGCGATCACTTTAGACTGCTCCAGCCAATACTTTGCTACGGACACTCTTGCGCATTTCACACTGTAGCACTATACACAGCACTTGAAATGCACACGGAGAACCGTGTTGGCCTACTGGTCGATATCCCGACTTTCAATCCGGTGGTTGTGAGTTGTGATTTTGCACTCGAAAAAAATATGTAAGCATAAGATTTCATGGAACATCCCAAAATGTTCTACCAAACTGATAACGATCTCGTGGCGCAGTTGGTGAAGCCCCCACGTACCTAACGTGTGGTCGCCGGTCCGAGTCCTGCCGAGGTTTAATTTCTGTGTGTCTAGCCTCTGCCCACGGCTACGCCCGCGTGGTACCCGGTTAAAAAGTAGCCTATGTGTTTCACTGTAAAGTTTCATTAAAATCCGTTAGTAGTTTTTGCGTGAAAGAGTAACAGCCATAACTTTCCAGTTTATAATACTAGCTTCTACCCACGGCTTCGCCCGCGTGGTACCCGGATAAAAAGTAGCCTATGTGTTATTCTGATGTACAAACAATTTTACTGTAAAGTTTCATCGAAATGCGTTTAGTAGTTTTTGCGTGAGAGAGGAACAAATATCCATCCTCACAAACTTTCGCGTTTATAATATTAGTAAGGGTTAGTAGGATTATAAATTATTGAAACTTCTTTTCTTCCTATCATAACAAGCGACTTACGAAGAAGCTACAAAAAAACTGCAATAACTTCCTCACTGCCATCAATCTCATTTCAGCTAAGTACGCCCATAATCCGGCCGCGAGTCTGTACACAGCTCGCACAAGTGCGCTTTCGACTCGATTGTTTCATGAGATTTTAATAACGGTGCAACGCAAAGACCGACTCGGAAGCCCATTGTTGACTTCAAGATGCTTCCCCGCACCTGGATCAGAATTTAATGTTGCTCGATCGAATAGCGAACTGATTGTTATTATGAGCTTTGTGAAAAGTTAAGTATTTCTTTCAGCGAATGTTTGACCTTTCGTTTGGTATGGGCGTGAGACTTTTCACTCGCTCTCAGAGTCGGCTACGCGCGAGTGTGTCTGGTGTTTTAAGCGTAGCGGTAACCGCTTACTAACAGGTGTGCAGTAGGCTTTGCCACTTTAGTTGTTAAAAAAAAGTTTTTTCCATATGTACTATTTGACACTATTGACTATTAGCGGCCGTACGTCACTAGGAAGCACTGAAACTGGTGATGGAAAGTTTCACAAAGAATCGAATTGTAAGTCTGCGCCGACATGCCATGGTGACTTTAAATGTATAATATCTTCTCCAATTAACCCAGCCAATATTCTTAGAAAATTCAGATCTTGCAGTAATCTCAAACTACGGTGTATCCATCAATAGACTTGTCAATTCCTTAAGCATTTATTCATCTCCCACGTCACGAACAAAGGTTCATTAAGATAGCTTATTCACTCAGCTCGCCATAACTCCAACTATCATAACATTAAAGCGACCTCCGACCGCATTACCGACCTCCAACTATCCAGACTCTTTGTCTCCGCTCCTCAAGTGGCAATAAATAAGGGCATTACCTGTTCCGTAGCATGAAGCATCTTCGGAGACAATACGCAAATTCGGGCGCCCATTAAATACATATAAACTGGGTGACACCGGTCGCTGTTTATTAAGGGCCTGAAAGGGCAGCGTCATTTAATGCGGCTGTAAATTACTGTTCGAAATAGACAGGTTTAATAGAGCCACCGGAATAGCACATAGTTAGATAATTTATGTTACTCATTTATATTTTTGAACACGGGACTTTGAACTTTTTAAAGAAAGAACGAGGAAAGAAGATAAGAAAATCGGACAAGTGCGAGTCTGACTCACGCACCGAGGCTTCCGTACAAGCTTGTAAAGCACCAAGCATTGCTCTAACGAAAATATAAGTCAAGAAAATGTAAGATAGAAATACAAATTTAACTTTTTAGTGGAAAAAATGTTCGCCCGTACAAAGAAATGCGTCACGGCCAATTACCCAACTGCAAGTGTAAGTTTGTAAGCACAAAAATATATTTTTTCATATGATTTATCAACAAATTGACTATTTTCAGACTTTTTCGGACTGTGAGGTCTGGCTTCTTGTTTTTTCATGAAATTTATTGATTCATGGTTCTATGTCAACGAGAAGTAGGCTTTGATTTATTTGCCCGTATTAAAATATGTCGCAAAAATGCCCGTTTTATTCTATTGCGTTTTTTTTAGAGCTCCATGGGACCTTAGACCTACGTATTTGATATTAATTTCAACTTAATACCTCCACGCGTTCTTGAGAAAAAGGATCTCGACAGACTAACAGACAGACAGACAGACAGACGGACGGACGGACAACGAAGTGATCCTATAAGGGGTTCGGTTTTTTCCTTTTGAGGTACGAAACCCTAAAAACAACAACAAATTTAGCAATTAACAAAATATTAGTTAAAATAGCCTACTTAAAAGTATAGTTGAAACAGAAATGCCCCACGCACTTTCCTAATCCATCAACTTAGACAGACCGCTCGTTGTGGAATCGACGCTTTAGGCAGGTTTAGAGCCTGGTAAAACTGATGCGGTGATGGTGGTAATCAAAGGGATACCATTCAACATTCATCTAGATTAGAGAAGACCACTAGCTTCTCACAACACAGTGAATCTTAGTATGAGAGCTTGGCTGTGTTCCTTACAAATTGAGTGTAAGCCATCTGTTCCTACAATTGCCTTCTTTGTTTTCTTAGAGTAACTTTAGAGTAACAAAATTTTCAGGTGAAATAAAGATTTATGATTATGGTTGTTAAATGGTAGTCGAAGTTCGTGAATGCCGCGTTAGTCTGACCGGGCTTTTACGCGCTACTTAGTGAAAGATTTCTATGAAAAAAATGTGTAGTTTAAAAAATACCTAAACACGCTTTTATGACGCACTAAAATGTATAAAAAAAAATTACTATCCACCTCCTGGCTCCATCATCGACACTAAGAGCAATCTATAGTACTCGTCAAAACGAATCATATGAGCCCAAGCTCGAGGGGTTTACTAGTAGCCCCTGAAGAGTTCCACTATCCACCTCCTGGCTCCATCATCAGATCAGCTCCAAGATACCAAATTATAGTATTTTCATCCGAACTACATATACATACAAAGCTTCATTTCGATACGACAATTAGAAGAAGGTTAAAATTGACTTCGAAGATTTGATTACATTGTTTGTTAGTTAGTTACAAGTGAAGCTATAAGCGTGTTAAAAAATGAAAGTTAGATAACATTAATAAAGTGTTTGCTTAAGCTTAGTGCATACGGGTAAATGATGCTGCAATCACATGAAATGTTTTGAGGCTATATAACTATTTATCTTTCAATAGATTTAACTAATTTAATAACACCCAACATTGATTGTATAGTCCTGGCCTCAAACTAAGATGCCCTATGTTGTAGATATCAGGAATGACGAGTGGCATGGTACCACAACAACCAGACCCGAAACAAATGTCTGTAGTACATGCAAATATTCGCACTTCTCTGCCCAATCTATGCCACGTTCAGAACTCGCGTTCCCAGGCTCGGAGTACGCTTATGAAAAGCGTCATGCACAGCAACCTCTCAAAAGGTCTCTTATAAACCTAAAGCTTGTGATGGAAATCCTCCCCAAAAGAAAGTATCGATCTGTGATACATTAGCAAACTATTGAATAACAAATGGTACACAAGTCACACCTTGCGAAGAAGCGCAAATTCCCGAAGATGCTGGTCGAATTATTCTAAGAAGCACGACATCAGAAAGGCACATTTTAACAAAACAAGGTCACAGTATCTTCAGTCCGCGTCTCCCCCGGGAGTCGGCGGGGGCAATTATCCACATCTCGGACACAACAGCGCAGACGTCCTCAACTCACAATGGTCTCCACTCGAGGTCTCGCTGTAACGAATCCACTACTGCCTACCTACCACCAGCCGGTCCCTACAGCGAAACTAGAGCGGAATTGTTTGCGAGACACTCGTGCACTACCAGTTAATGATGTATGGGAGGGGGTTCATTAACAGACGAGCATTTTTTTGTCTCGCAACGTCTACGTGTTGATTTATTGCTCTGTGATAGTTATAATGATGTCTCCGAAGTTGACGGCACGTTGACGGCTCTAAGGATTAATTAGTGTTTCTTTTGAATCATATGACAAGTCACAACTTACCTACATAGCTAAATACTCGTATATAAAATAAAATACGACCTCTGTGGCGCAGTGGGCGAAGGTCCGCCTGAGACGCAGAAGGTTACGGGTTCAATTCCCGCCACGGGACAAATGTTTGTATCTGCAAATATTTGTCTCAGGTCTGGGTGTTTTCTATGTATATTATGTATGTATTTACAAAAAAAATATGTATATAAGTAGTATATCAGTCATGTAGTTCCCATAATACTGCTCTGCTTAGTTTGGGACTAGATGATGCTGTGTGAAAATGTCCAGCATTATTTATTTATTATTATTATTAATAAAATAAATATCTCTAGGATTCACTTCACTTCTTAATTATGGCTTTTGCAACGATTTGTCACAATTCTGCGCGATAAAACGTCATACCCTTCCAAGACCAAATGGTTGATCTGTCACTTTTGACTAGAGATGCGCAAAATGTATCATTAAATTGACAGAAAATATGTAATCATACATAATACTAGCTGCGCCCCGCGGTTTCACCCGCGTAAGTATCTATTCCGTGGTAATATCGGGATAGAAGTAACAGTAAAGTATAGTACTGCTACATAAATACCCTTGATGATAAAACTATTTAATTGAATAAGAATTAATACTACGATACGAATGTAAACAACTTTTGTTTCTACCGGCGATCTAATCAAATTTTAGAACACAAAAGCTGCTATTGTGACTTAACTATGATAGTTAGATATATTTCCTCGAGGACTTTTTTGTAGGTAATAATGAGTACTGTAATCATGTAGTACATAATTTTTGTGTATCATCAATAGTTTTCTCAGCGCACGCCAAATAATGAATTTTATAGGCAAAATTTTGCTACTTTGGGTTACATTATTGAAATTTTCTTAAGGATTTCAATTTTTTTGTAAATAAATTATACTTCCTGGTAATTTAACTTTCTATTGGTGAAAAAATGGTTAAAATCGGTCCAGTAGTTTTGGAGCCTATTCGATACAAACACAAAAGAAATCTTTCCTCTTTATAATATTATTAGTATTAGTATAGATTTTCGACTCAGTGATATATATTGCTCTTTTATATCAGTAGCTCACTTAGTGGTAATTATATAGATTTTAAGACGACTGAGCGAGTTGATACATTGCTTTTGGTCAGGCATTAGCTCATAAGTTATTAAAATATATTATTCATATACATTATTTATATTAAATATATATATTATTTCGCCCTTTTGAAAAAAAATATTAAAGTGGCCTTGTAATTTTCCTTCATACTTGACAGGCTTAGGCTCTCAAAACGCCTCTGATCGAAGAAACATCTTTCTTGAAACGTGGGGCCAAAATAGTTGCTTCGCAATTTAACACGTTTTGTTCAATGGAAGCAAAACGCTTGTCTAACCACTAACTGGCGTAGGTATCGTCCATAGCTCCATAAGCTCAATCAATCCGAATTGAGCGGTGTGTGAGAAGATATAAAGATATAGTATGAAATCACGCGAGCTATAGATATTGATTGCTCTTTACTAAAGATACTTTTTCTATACCTAGCTCGTGAGCTACACAACTTTACTTTACTTTTACTTTTCACATATGTCATTCGTTTTGTGGTCGTATCAATGGACTGGTGTTAAGATTTTCTTAGCTCATGTCATTGCATTAACATTTAAATAATAATATTACATGATGTATTTTAGAAAGTTTTTATTTTTATAATTTGGTTTTTCTATTGCCAATTATTTTATTGCAGATGCAACAGCTCTCTCCACGTTATTTTTAATCAAGTCCATCATAAGGTTGTTTGGAAGAGATGGCTCTTAGTGAGAAGGCCGCCCACGGCTCCCAAAAACGAGTCAACATTAAAAAAAATATATATTGCTGGACATTTTGCGCACAGCATCATCTAGCCCCAAACTAAGCAGAACTTGTGTTATGGGAACTAAATGACTGATATATTACTTATATACTTTTGTTTTGTTAATACATACATATTAAACATAGAAAACACCCAGACCCTAGATAAATATTTATAGATCTTACAAACATTTCTCCCGCGGCGGGAATCGAACCCATTTGCGTCTCAGTCGGGCCTTCGCCCACTGCGCCACAGAGGTCGTCAAACATTATGGAATCATGGGTAAATATATATGTGTATTTACACAAATAGAACGTCAGGAGCCTAGTTTCATATTTTTTAAATTTTTACCTTAGAATAATGTCTTATTTGATTGTTCCACACTTATATTTTGATCTATTGAGCTTCAGTTCCACTTATATCACAACAAAGCTGTACAAAGTGGAGTACGGACTCGCACCATCTCATCGCGAACGCACAAAGGTGACAAGCTCCAAGTATTTATTGGCTGGATCCCGCACAATCCATCACAGGTCAATTGTTCGACCCCACAGAGGGACGCCTGTGCCGTGATCATTATTTAAAATATAGATGAGAGTGTTTTCTTTTCGATAATCGAGGCAGCGATTGAGGGTTGAGCACAATGGCAGGATTCTTTTGAAAGCGTCGTCTGTAGCGGGCGGGGTCCAAAGGACCGAGCTCAGTTATTTGTATTAGTAAATTGAAGGTACACTGTCCACTCTGTAGGGAGTTGCATGGCTGTGGTGCTTTATTTCGGGAACTGTGGAAGAGTGAAATGTGCTTTGAATTTATATTGAACAGCGGTTTACGTCATTCTCTTCTCATGTCTTTTTGTCATTTTTTTAAACAATGACACATACGTATTTCTAACACTAGGATTCCTTGAATAGACTATAGCTAATTATTTACAACCTTATTCGCATTATTCAACGAGTTTATATATGCTTTTTTTATATAATTTTGTTTGTTGGGACCAAGGTCTGCTTTGCGTGTTTACTTATCTCTTATTTTTATATATCTAAAAATGTATATAAGTAGTATATCAGTCATGTAGTTCCCATAATACAAGCTCTGCTTAGTTTGGTGCTAGATGATGCTGTGTGAAAAATGTCCAGCATTATTTATTTATTTTTATACATGGTAATAAAAAACTACATATACCTAGGTAGGCAGTGTTTACAAAAAAGTCCCAAATCAACATAATACTGGTTGCATCAACCACTGGTCTTTTTTAGGACGGTTGTTCATTTAACACAGAAGTCAACTTGTTATAATAAAAGATCTCTAAACGAAACTAACCATCGATCATACACCATCGAAAGCTCAAGAGTTAACTCACCACTGAAACCCCACATCACCTGCCGCTTCTAATATTTCCAAAGCAGAGAGCGTGGGGGGATCAATTAACGTGGCCTTTATGCGCATTATATCGGCGCCCATTGAAAAGAGTGAATTTCTTTGATACCAGCCAACGCGGTTTGCCGAGTGAAAAATCAAAGGCACCAGTCGTGATGCATGAAGGGTTTTATTAAGATTTAATGCAGGCAACGACACTGCGAGGCGGCGAAAGAACGTCGCGTCGAGTGCCGCGGCGATGTGCGTTTTTACATTTACGCCATTTTGGATTTTGTTCGTGAAGTGCCGGGGGTAGCGAACGGTGTAAAAAATATTTATATATTTGCTTAAGTTGGTGCTAGGTTCAGGTAGTGTTCAACTAGGGTGAATTACTGAAACTACAGGTGACATTTTTTAATGTATTTTCGCGCGTTCTCTACTGGATTCAACTTTGTATTTTTTATCTACATTTTTAATGTTATGAAACTTATTTCTTATGCCCGTCTACACTAGGCCTAGGTAAACATCGAAACCCTGGATCTCGTCCGGGTTATGGTAAAACCGAGTATTAATTTGGCCATAATCCGTGTTTTGGTACAAGAATCTTGTTTCTAAAACACGATTTTATAAAATTTTGTCTTTAAAAAATGCTAAGTTAAATGTTAAGTTGCCACTAAAAATTTCTGATATTGGTCAAAATAATTACATAGGTGAAAATACGACTAACTCATAATACTCAAATAAAGAATTTTGATGTTTCACATTTCGACGATCTCTGTGCCATAGTGGGCGAAGGCCTGCCTGAGACAAAAGGTTGCGGGTTCGATTCCCGTCGCGGGACAGACGTTTGTATCTGCGAATATTTGTCTCGGGTCTGGATGTTTTTATGTAAAATATGTATGTATTTACAAAAAAACATGTATATAAGTAGTATATCAGTCATGTAGTTCCCATAACACAAGCTCTGCTTACTTTGGGGCTAAGATGATGATGTATGAAAATGTCCAGCTTTAAAAAAAACTAAATCAAAAAGTAATCGTTTGCGTGAAAAATTACCAATTTCGCCATTTTTGTCGTAAACGCCATGGGTCTTGTTTATGCTACTTTTAATTTAATGATCGTGCCTTCGACTTTGTACAGCTCGTTTTTCATATGCTTATTTGGCAGCTATCTGCCTCTTAACATCTTGAAAAAAACTGATTTTATGTAAGTTGTGGCGCTGCTCTTAATGTTTTTAATTTTTCGATGTTGGTACCAAAGTATGCACGTATCAAACAACGGTCAAACGAAGGATCGCAAAAGGCGAAGGTTCACCCGAAACATGCATCTTTAATGTGACCAGCGTCCACCGTCTATTGTTGCACTATTTAACAACTTACCCCTACGTCTGCCTCCAAATTAAACCTTACACGATTCTATAGAAATAAATACTGGGAAACTCTTTGTACTTTCGAGCAGCGCACACACATATGTACTCGTATATGTTCGCGCTTGGGCCGAGCAAATGGAACTATTGTTCAACAGTATTAATTAATGTGAATTTTATATCAATCAGAGGTTGGTTTCTGAAGTTGGTGGGCAACGTTTGCTCGGAGTTCGCTCGTATATGCGATTGAATAGCCGCGTACCTGTTTATTTTACAAACGCCGGACCTGAGCGTAGGCATGATTACTGGAATCGAAACTAAATGAGAACTGCTGGATAGAGTTATTTAAATAAATTACTCAATAACGCTGCAGTTACATTTCGAATAACAAACTTACGTAAAACGACCAGGTAAGAGTAACCGACCCTAAATCGAAGAGCTTGTATGAAGAATGTTATGAGGGTGAATGAAGCAAAGGGGTATGGCAGGATCATAGCAGGCTATTATAACTATTGATGTTTATATATTTTTTTAATGTAATACATTTATTCAAACAACTATTTACAAGTAGGTATATAGAAAAAATACAGATGAAACAACTAGCCATCTAAAGACCGTTGCAAACGATCTATAGATAGCTCAACTGATCCAGATAACTTCCAGACGGAAGCGTCTTGCTTAAATATGTATAGTTTACCATTACTTGTTTCACTCGTATTTGAGGGTCGAATTGTCTCTTCCTCAATATAATGTTAGATCCATTAATGCCCAGCCGTTCCTCTTGCGACAATAATCCAGCTACTTAAATCCCGAACCGACAATAAGAAACCGAAACACAATTGAACCACAAGAAATAACCGACGAAACAACCATTATATTAGTAGATTAAAGGCCACTTTACTCAATATTCCGTAAAATATTGCCTCATAAATAGAGGGCAGCGAAAACGTGATCAAGTCCGGACCGCTGCGCGTAATCCCTTTAAAAATTGCCAAACAGAAAACAAACCGACAATGGCGGACTGCTATACATCATGTCTTAAAAAGAAGTGGATAACAAAAAAAGGGAATTCGCCCAAAAGTCGTAAACGGCTGGATGACGTCCGAAGACGGATTCCGGACGGTCTCGGGCGACAGATACGAATGGAATCGGCTGGTGGTAATAGAGACGTCCGGCTAAATGACCGGCATCCGGTAGACAGAAGCGAATCCACTGTAATAAAGCAGGATTGATGAAAAAGCGCTAAGCCGCGCCGATATAGAGCACTGGAGCGTAATGCATGAACCTACAGCGTTTAGCGTACGAGTTAAAAGCTAAAATACAATTACAGTTAAACCTATATTTTGTTCAGTGCAACGGCTAACTTCAGGATGGAATAATTTTATCGGCATATCAGAAATCATTTATACGCATTTATATAGGTAAGACTATACATGATGTTACGATTGTCATAGGCCCTTATATATTATATCATGTAAATGGTGTGCAAATGTCAATAACTAGATTGTATACCTATCGATTTAAATACAAGATTAATCATACGTTACCTAAAGTTTACGTGTCGCTGCGATGGAATAGTATATCTAACCTTGATTTTGATTTACCACTATTCAGCACTTTTAACGCTGTATGTTTCATTCGACTCTTGTTGTCTTGAGCGAAGTGTCTCATGCCAGTGGCCGGCCAGTGCATACAATACATACAATAATAGTTGTATTGTAACATTGAGATAAATTCAGATCTACATAAACTATTCCACGAGACATATTAATAATCTATCTATCGCATTGCCTCGATTCGAACATCTTATTCGCCCTGTTAGCTAATTGTTCAACCAAAAGTAGCATTCCTGATTCGGTTTCATTAGATTATGAATTAGCATAAACTAATCAGAGATTTTTGAATCTAAACCAAAAAATAACGTAAACCCGCTTCATCGGATTCATTATCATAACTTACCACGTGTCATATCCATTCTTCTACTCAACCCATCCGAGCAAACGGTAGTCTGCCTTGGGCCATCCCCCGCACCATCTTCCCAGCGGCTTTAATACAAAGCTATTGCCATTACAGAGATCGCGCTGGACCATCGAACGCCGCGGCTTTGCTCGACTCACTCTACCGGGATTTCGGATATGACGTAAAGCACTCACTTAACCGACCCCCGGATTCACTCTGACCGACTTTTTCTTCTATTTATTAACCCAAGATATATATTAGAGGATGGAAACCCGGATTATTCCCGGAATGCAATATGGACGGGGATAAGACTGGGATCTTATTGGGCGCTGTTAATTTTGTTAAGGTTATTGATGAATATTGTTATTAAAGGAACCGGGTGGTGACTTTATTACGTTTTACGATACGGTCCCGATAAGGATTTAATCTTCTTGACAGTGTTCGGACTTGAGAAAGCTGTGTGAGGTTTCTGGCAATTACTTTGAGGCGCACATATAAAAGGATCAACAGGTCATTCTAGAGTTAGAATGGTCGCGTTCAAAGAGCTCGGCATAATGAGCGCAGAGCAAACACGTCGCCCGTATAATTTATTAAACATTGCAAAAAGCGGAATCCCCGCAATATTTACTGTTGACCCTAAACCGTTTCTTAACCTTTGTTAGGACGCAGAGGCCTGAGGGGACACCTGGTCGCGGGTCGCACTAACATATATTAATAACACGTTAATTTATCAACAAGCAGTGTTTATCCAAGGATTAACTGTGAATAGTTTTAGTTGTATAACAAAGGGCCGAAAGGGTTCAAAGCGTTTCTTGCCGACATATTTACCTAAGGTGTAGGTGATAGTAATTTTACGCGCGAGAGGTCCGAGGGAGGATAAACAATTCTCCTCAGGACATGCCTAAAATTTCGCCGCACGAGATTACTCAACTGTTTGTGAATATCAAAATCCGAAATTTGTTTGATGCCCCAGCGTATGTGATTGTTGATGAAAACTAACGCCAAGTTTAACAATTTAACAATCAAATGAGTTACGAATATTTGCTGTGGAAATTAATTTAAAACATGAAACGAACGCTTGTTGTTGGAGATGGCCGAGCAGAAAATTTAATCGTAATGGTTCAACATGTCTCGTGAACTCAAGATTGCACGGGAGACTACGTTTCATGTTGAAAGGTGAACATACAGTGTTCACCTTTCACGCATATTACAATTTACGAGGAACGTGTGTGTGCATAGTATCTTGCACTTATTTTGAACTCTTGTTCAATCTTAACCGCTTTAAGAGAACATAAAATATATCTCTTTGAAATAATCAACGCACAGAATGAATTGGTCCAAACATTTTCATATTTAATGCTCCTTTTATTTACGAAATGTTCCAGTTAGTTGCTTCAAGTCTGCAAAAAGTGGAGGATATCGCAAAAAAGCTATCGCGAGGACCGTCCCGGACAAAGAACGGTTCACTAACATAATTAAAAATCTCCCGATTTTATCCTCCCAGTGTCCATTCTAGTTCATTTTAATTATAAAGAAATATCGCTTTTGTTCGGGATTTTGCGAGTTTCTGTAAGACCTCAGTCATCTACTAATTACTTGAAAGATTATCTTAATTAGAGATTTTCCACTTATTGGAACGTAAGCGTTTGAATCGATGATATTGACACTGAAAATATTTGAAGGAGATATAAATAGGGCCAAGGCTGGCTTTGGTGAAGCGAAGCATATCTGAATCGCATAGGATGAAAAAAAACGGTGGCTGAGCGACTGGACGGTCCTATACTCAGACACTGGACCAAGACGCTGCTGCTGCAATGTGCTGTCCTGCCACTCAAAGCGTTGTGCTAAATAATTATTTGTAAGTATTTTATTAGATGTGAATTTACTGTGACATGAACTATTACTAACAGTTAACTACTAACAATAATGGTGTTAAATCCGAAATAAATTATTATTAAAATTATAAATAAAAATTGCAAACTCAAAAACAATAAGTTTTTATTCGTTGAAATCATAGGGATCATAATAGAAACGTCAACTTCTAAACTACGTGAATTTAACATTTTAAAGTACATTTACGGTGATTCCTCGCGCGCGACCAAGTCTAGAAGAATTAGGCAACAGACCCTGCTTTTTTTAGGGTTCCGTACCTCAAAAAGGAAAAACGGAACCCTTAAAGGATCACTCCGTTGTCTGTCTGTCAGTCTGTCAAGGTCCTTTTTCACAGGAACGCGGTGGAGGTATCAAGTTGAAATTAATATCAAATACGTACATAGATCTACGGTCCCTTGGAGCTCTAACAAAATCAAGCTTTTAAATCTGCTTTAGAAGCTTGATTTGTTGCTAAAAATACTGCCATTTATAAGAAATATTTTGATACTCGCAAATAAATCAAAACCTATTACTTCCCGTTAACCTAGAACCATGAAATTTTGCAAGAAGCAAGGTCTCACAGTACAAGTAAAGGAAAAATTACGAAAATCGTTAATTTGTAGTTATATTTTATGAAAAAAATATTTTTTGTGATTCCAAACTTACATGTGCATTTGGATAATTGACCGTGACGCCTATATCGCTGTGTGTGAAAACATTTTTTTCAAACTTTAGTTTGTATTTTAATCCGACTTATATTTTCGTTATAGCAATGCTTGGTGCTTTACAAGCTTGTACGGAAGCCTCGGTGCGCGAGTCAAACTCGCACTTGTCCGAATTCTTTTCAAATACTTCCACATCCACCAATTAATTTGTTTTGGCACCAACTAATTTAATTGGTGGCCTTATTTATTGAGAAAGAGTAATATAAATAGATGTGTCTTCTCATATCGTAGCTGGCAATGAAAACTTATGCAAGTTCCATAGAAACTTGCCCAAAATGACCGCTATCCGAGCCAATTAATAACAAAGACTCACATGTACTCACAAGTATTGGGGGACATCTCAATGATTAACGACTAGAACTAAGGGCCACGCCCGAACTAACGTATCCGTCTCACCGTCTGTCTGTCGCGAGTGCCATTACTCAAAACTTAAGCCACGTCACTGATATTCTGGACAATTGTATTCTGGGCACGGAATATGGATATGATGTCAGCTATGTCCAACCTAATAGAGATCTTTGGGGAAGTTTCTGCACCACGTTGGGCGCCATTTCTGCACGTCACGTGCAAAATTGTTTGTCGATTTTATACTCGTAAGAGTTGTTAGATACCTGAGTTATTACTTATCGCAATTCTTTGTTAGTTTCCCATCTTATTAAACGACAAACTAAATTAAAGGCATTATAAATATTATAAAGCAGTTGATAACTTGAAAACACAGCTGTCTCTCTTTATGATAGATATGTCTCATTTTAAACATCTATTTGTGTGTTGTCTTAAGAACTTGGGTTGATACTTTGAGACTTTATTAAATTTTGAATCTTTCTTAATAAATGGCTCCACCTTGTTTGATTGGCACCACACCAAAACTTAATTATGGATCATCAAAAAAAACCAGTAGAGTTTTTTGCCTGATACGTCAAAGCTTGGTCGCGCGCGAAGTATCGGCCAAAATTCACTTTGAAATTTTAAATTCACGTAGTTTACAAGTTGTCATTTTTTTACGATTCTTGTAATTTTTTATTTACTTTGATTTCAAATCTATATAAGTAAAGGACTTTATTGTTATCCATCAAAATTAATCTTCTAAGCTTCAATATTCTCTAGACTTATATAATTGCCCGACGACCTTTTTGACTGTCCCCGTTAGAACTGGTTTATATACACTACTGTTTGTAATTACTTACATACCGATTACTTCCTTTTTTTTATAATTTCTTCTTGTTTATGCTGCATTTAAGTATGTCGAATAAAATTCTATTTATCTATCAAATTAGGGCATGGTCAATCTTCATCGACTTGTTATTTCCTTGTCTTTCGCATTTTCTATTAGGTAGAATGACGATTCGTTCCCATGACTGGTAATAGTAAACAAAACAACACCAGTAATTACTCAAAACCTCGGCTCATCTAGAATACCGTCACATTACACGACAAACAAGGGGACAGCGGAGTCTATAATCATTTATCTCGACGAGTTTAATAAAAGGAATATTATTTACGGCGACGGCGACCGGCGCTAATGTCGCATGATTTAATCCCATTACATTGGGAGCCGTGCCAGCGTACCGAAGATGGTGGATAATTCCACTGAAATATGAGAACAAAGAACGTTGAGATCGATTGAGAGAATAATTGACGGTTGAACGTCGGCCCGTTTTGAAGATCCAAATCATATTGCAAATTGTGTGCAACTGACAGACAGCGCACAGCCGCTGCGCTGGTCCTAGGTACTTACTTGTTTTTTTTGACATTCACGTCCTATGAGGCCGACAAGGAGGATTCCTTAAATAAAACAAGCTGACACGTGTTTTAGCATTTTATAAAATGTAAAAAGGGTAACTTTGTTTACTCAAAAAAGTTAAACACTATTGTTTGGACTCTTTTGAATGATTTTGTGAGCTGTTTGTTGACCTGACATATCTACTAGGATCCATGGACGAATCAACCAGGAGCGGTGAAGTGAAAAATTATTCAAGAGATTTTTTCGATGGATTACAAAATGACTGGAATTTATTTTGTGATCTGTTTGATGATACATGACTAAATTAAAAGCCAACAGCTCGCTGCCTTACTTCATTTCTCAGTAACTATTAAAGTAATAAACTTGAACTAAAAGTACAGTGTTTGAGGACTGAGGATAGAGTGTAAATAAATTAAAGAAAGAACACGATTAGTGAAGCTTAAGTTCTGCCAGAACTCGTTTTAGGGTAATCCTTCGAGCCTAGAAAATATGAACGAGTATTTTTTATGTAATTCAGGAAAGTTTAAATAAAAAATAATAATTTTACCAGCTACGTCGGGAGCTCGTATATATGCGTTTTCCATAAGATATTGTTTGTTATTTTATTAGTTACTATTTATCTCAGAAACGGCTTTTCGTATTATAATGCGGTTTTGCAATCGATTTGTATGTCTACAAGAATATATCACCACAAGTTACTAGGGGGCACTGCCATCAATAATGGCAAACAACGTAGGGGGTTTTCAAAGTTTTTAAAAATGTTTTTGATGCATGGAGTGACGTATTTTAAAATAGCATATCACCTTTGCACGGTGACGTATATAATTTCTACCACAATAAGCAATATTACGTTACGTACTTGCAGTGAAAGCGCGAGACAGGCGCGGTGAGTGGTATTCGTTTACGTTTTACGTGAAATACTTTCTAGGGACAGTGAATAAACTTACCCTCTTATTCATAATCGCTCGCTAACATAGCAGGTCGCTAACTCTTACCCTGTCCTTCTCTAACACCATACAAAGGATAGAAAAATACAACTTTAAGCACGTTAAAGTAAGTGAGTAATTATGAATAAGGGATTTAAACTTCAATGTAACTAACTTGTTTCTCTTACACTAACAGTAGGTAATTGATGTGAATGTCGTATGTTGAATGAACCCGTGCTCTGAGTCCATTTTATCATCTTACTCTACTTGTACGGTCCTAACTGGGATCTTACAACCTTATTTAATACAACATGACCTTACACACAGCAATGCTTGGGGCAGGTGAAGGTTAAAATGTCAGAATGACAGTGACATGCCAATGGTCCCAGGACACGCGCGGACACGCCTAGCGCCGATAGACAAATCGAATGTGTCTGTAATCGAATGTGTCGCGCCCGGGGCCGACTAATGGTATTACCATTATTAATCATTCGCCATTCGTTCCTCGTACGAACAGTGGTGCTCAAACTGTAATACTGTACCAGTACAGGGGCCTAACCATGAGGTCTTACAGCGATTCAGTTTAGGCAAAGCTGTCACTTTACGCTTTGCGATTTAAGACTATGGCGTTGTTAAAGCTTTGTCATTCGCAAAGCGGGATTTGACATCTTTGCCTGAATTGAATCGCAATAAGACTTGATGGTTAGGCCTCAGGTCTCTACTTCACCGTCATTAATTTTATTAAAGTATCTATGTAGTCAGATAGGTACACGTTCTTGGTAAAAAAAACCTCGGTCTGCCTCCTTGTTGCTATACACTAACACAGGGTTCATATGAGATACTACCTACTTGTTAAAACAACTTTAACCATGTGAAAGCAATAAATGTATTGAGTATTATCATCTTGTCCCGTTCTAATTAAATAAATCTTTTCTAAGTATAAAATACGAAAAAGGAAAAAAAATGCTTCCAAAATGTTATGTTAACGACCTAATGTATGCATGTATGTACCTAATATATGTATGCATGAAAATGAATGTTAATTGCTAATATTTATTCATGTTTAATTTTGATCTATGATCGTGGGCGTTATATTTATCAGTAATTTCGACCATACACTGAAACGCTACTCAAGATTTATGAGTAGAGTTGGATAGAGATGGCGCTTAATGCATTGTATGTAGCTGTAATTTTTTAATCAACCTTTTGTCGTGATTAAACGTAGTTTTTTTATAGCACCAAGCTGGCAAACATAAGGCCCACCTGTCGGTTAGCGGTTAACGTAGCCTATGGACGTTTGCAACATCAATCGTGAGTATCAGAGGGTATAAGCCGAGTTTATCACATGTCAAAATGTCGACCGTATCCATAAGATTTCCGTACAAATTAATATTAACGTATATTAATATTATTATTAACGTATTTGTAACTAAGCATAGGCCCACTGGAACTATGAGTGCCGTTGTACCACGACACCCAGACGCGGAACAAATACCTAAAGAACATGCAAACATTTGTCCCGCTGCGGGAATCGAACATATTTATTTTTAATTAGTGTTCTTCAAATAAATAATGCTGGACATTTTCACAATTAGCCCCAAACTAGCTGTAAATACATACATATTCATCTATATAATATTAAAAAGAGGAAAGATTTTTTTGTTCGTTTGTTTGTATCGAATAGTCTCCAAAACTACTGGGCCGATTTTAACCATTTTTTCACCATTGAAAGCTAAATTATCAGGAAGTAACATAAGCTATAATTTATTTGAAAAAAAATAGAGATCCTTAAGAAAATTGCAATAATGTAACCCAAAGTAGCAAAATTTTGCCTATAAAATTTATTTTTGGCGTGCGCTGAGAAAACTATTGATAATAAATAAAAATGATGTACTACATGATTAAAGTACTCATTATTACCTACAAAAAAGTCCGCGAGGGAATATATCTTACTATCATAGTTAAGTCACAATAGCAGCTTTTGTGTTCTGAAATTTAATTAGATCGCCGATATTCCCACGGAATCGAAACTTACGCGGGCGAAAGTGCGGGGTGCAGCTAGTATTATACATAGAAAAAACCCAGAATCGAGACAAATATTTGCGGATCATACAAACATTTGTCCCGCGGCAGGATTCGAACGCCTCAGTTTAGACTCCAACGGGCCTTTGCCCACTGCGTCACAGAGGTCGTCCCGTTATGCCGCTGAGGTAAAAGTTTGAGAACAGCTGCCTGTGTCGAGTATTGTCACCTCGCAGTGGGCACAGGAAAGATATTTGATTAGCGACCGTTGGCCGCCAGGGACGTGGGTGATATCTCGATGCATTGTTGCCGATCTAACAGAAATATATCGTAGGAGAACGTGTTCAAAATACAGGAGTAGCATGAATTGTGTAACGGAATGCCGTGAGAAATGTCTTACCGTTTGTGATTGATTTCGCTTTTTAGTTATTGTGTTTTACAACGTACGTGTATTTCCATCATAGATTACAACGCGCTCTAGTGACTTGTGGAGATCAGACCTATCTAAATCCATCCTATAAGACATAACTAAGAACACTCAATCAAGCCACATTTTAAACAAAAAAAAACTATATCATGATCGGTTTATCCGTTTGGGAGACACACACACGTTAAACATATACACACGTACACACGTTAACATATCTGTTTGAGTTGGGCTTAAAAATTAACCTGTATTAGTATTACTATCTAGGTTGCTTAATGGATAATCTGATGCACAATAAACTTCAATGCATATACGCCACTCTACAAAATGTAAAAAAATGCATTGCCTCAAAACCGTTTTCCACATCACTCAAAGGTTAGCTGGAAGAAAATGCTGCCTAGTATTGAACTCGCTTATGTATAGTACTTTCTAGTTGTGCAATAAAGAATGTTATATGTATCCAACTAATGTTATATGCTCTACCTATGGCGTAGAGCTTGCTACGGTACTGCGTAGCATTGCTACAACATGCCCAACATGAGTCCAAACTCGAGAAGTTCGAGCTGCAGCAATAAGCTGAGATAGGACCTTTTCAACTCATACCTACCATTGCAGCATAGACGCCCTTGTTAGCACTGGTTAGCAACCACGATATTGTACTCTTCTACCAGGTGCTGGAATGACCTTCCTCCTCCGGTCCGAGTACTGAAATCGGTTAGTATTTTTAGATTTACACTAAAGAAACAGCTTCTTACTATACAAAAAAGCCTGTGATTTACACTATTTACTCTAGCTTCAACTTACCAAATGGCACGCAATGGTCGCTGCAGCACAACTTTCACATTTCTCTCTCAAACTGATTAATGTACTACTAATTAAACTTAACTATCTATATCTATCCATTTCTCATCACACACTCTTTGTCCACACTCACTTTTTCTTCACTATTTTTCTTTCTGCAACACTGCGATCGTGAGGTCATCCCTCACTTCTTAGGTCCTATCTGAAAATCAGCGCTGCTTCGCCTTGGCGGAGCAGCAATAAGCTGAGATAGGACCTTTTCGACTAATACACACCATTGCAGCATAGACTGCCCTCGTTAGCACTGGTTAGCACCCACTTATTGTACCTACTCTTCTGTATTTACTGTTTCTTGTTTGTCTTTCTTTTCATTTGTACTTGTCTGTGCTGTATTGTATGAGTCGAATAAAAAACTATCTATCTATCTATCTATCATCTGTAATCTACTGTGTTTTTTATAATTATTTGTCTTTAGTTTCATTTGTACTTGTCTGTACTGTATCGTATGTGTTGAATAAAAATCTATCTATCTATCTAAGTTTACTAGTAGCCACTGAAGAGTTCCACTATCCACCTACTGGTTCCATCATCAGATCAGCTCTAAGATAAAAAATTGGCTATTCATATAATTGTCAGATTCTTCTAGGCTTGGTCACGCGCGAGGAATCGGCGTAAATTCACTTTTACATTTTAAAATTACGTAGTTTTTAAGCTGACGTTTTTATATGATCCTTGAGATTTCAATGAATAAAAACCTTTTGACTTCTGCCTTCAGGGCCATTCTTGGAGACCAATTCCGCAACGTAAGTCGCCGAAAAAACGATCAGTTAATGCGTTTCTTACGAACACTACCTTAATGGTAAGAGGTACTTTTCATCTGCTACTTTTTATCCGGTTACCACGCGGGTAAAGCCATAAGCAGTAGCTAGTAAAAGTATAATTCGCTTATACAAAGAGGCAGTAGCGAGTAAATTCGCTTATACAAAGATTGCACACTCAATAATTACCACCCACCTAGCCATAGATCACACATCGCCCACAATTCAATTACAACTAATAACCGTAAAAGGCCTAAATTAAATCCCAGTGGATTGGCTCACGATCGTATCGCTAATATTACGACACAAAACGTAATGGCTAAACGACATAAATGATAGGCTTAGGACCGAATCGATTCCTGGACGTGGCTTCGCTTTAAGGGCGTGGGTTTTGTGAAACGTGCAAGGACACTGGTCATTTGATAATAGTTATATCAAATGATAGATATAGGCCTCGATTCTGTAGTACACTGACTAAACTAAATTTAAACTATCGCTCTCTTTTACTGATAGTGTACGTAAGAAAGAGATAGCTACAATTTTAGTACCGTGTGCTGTTGTCAAATCAGTTTACGTGCCGCTTTTCTTCGAGTTTTATATCACGACTAAATTTGACTTGCACTATCAGTAAAAGAGAGCGACAGTTTAAATTTAGTTTAGTCAGTGTACTACTGAATCGAGGCCACTGGGCCTTAAAACGTATCTAAGTACCATCCGTGAAGACGTACAAATCGATTTGCAAAAACCGCAAGCTCTCATAAGTCTCGTCTCGTAGATAAATGGTAACACAAAACAAGATAGTAATATCTGGGAGCATAGCAGTGCCCCCGCCCAGTCGAGCAAAGCACAGCCGTACTATCCTTTACTCGAAGCCACTCACGGCACTTTCGACCCCCCTTTAACTTCGTTGTGGATAAAGCTAGCCTGAACTTTCAGTGACCAAGAGGGTATACTATAACTAGCGATATTCCTAAATTACCTACTATTTATACCTATAGTTTGCGAATTATCGGCGGTCGAAGTTCTTTAATTATGTTTAATTGAAGCGCACATAAGAATAAAGTATTTTAAATAGTAGATGTGATTATGTTGCCGTGCGATTGCCAAGTCATTATATTTGTCATAGAAATAAAGTCTTATATTTATATATGATCACTATAAATGTCGGTAGGTAACTAGTTAGATACCAATTTATGATGTACTAGCTTCTGCCCGCGGCTTCGCCCGCGTTGTACCTGGATAAAATTCCGGCCCATGTGATATCGTGATGTATAAGCTATATTACTGTAAAGTTTCATCAAAATCTGTTCTGTAATTTTTGGGTGAAAGAGTAACAAACATCCATCCTCACAAACTTTCGCGTTTATAATAGTAGTAGGATAGTAGGATGAATATAAGTTTTTTAATAGGTGCTTCTATGTATAGATACTAACTAAAATAACTGACTCGGTTTTGCATGAGATGTCACTATTTGCGGTGGAAGAACTGCGTTTCGAGACTTGCATTTTTTTACAACTTATGTTTTGATAGGATAGCTATTGATTCAAACCAAAACACCACAAATTAAAATGTTCATGAACTAAGGTTGATTTAAGAAATTATGTAGATAAAAAAATAAAGTGGTGTAGTATGTTATATTTGCTGTTACTACTAAAAAGTAGGTATGATTTGTCTGGTGGTAAATTGGCCTTCAGCTCAGCGTTTGATGTTACCATGATGTAATGCTGGTTTTCAGCTGAGACCAGTCAACCTTTTATGGCAAACGCATACACGAGCTCCTCACGTCGCGGATAAAAAGGCGTGTGTTTTCTAGTAATTTCCCCCACGTGTGTAAAGCGAGGCAATTTCATTAGTTGACATTAATATCAACATCAATTAATATCGTCGTTTGACGGCGGGCGCGGCGATAATGTGCGATAGTCGGTGATTAGCGCGGAATGTACAATCAACTGCTAATTGATTGTGGCTGCTCTTTTTAGTCGACAACATACTATGAAAATAAATACAGACAATATATTTATTTACCTCTAAGTAGGTTACAATTTTGATCTGGTGGTCCACGCAGGAGGGCTAATCTGTATGGCGGGAGGTCGGTTACAAAAACAAATATAATAAAGAAGAAAGATTTTTTGTTTGTTTGTATCGAATAGGCTCCGAAACTACTGGACCGATTTTAACCATTTTTTCACCAAATGAAAGCTAAATTATCAGGACGTAACATAGGCTATAATTTATTTTCAAAAAAATAGAGATTCATAAGTAAATTGCAATAATGTAACCCAAAGTAGCAAAATTTTACCTATAAAATTTATTAATTTATTATTTAGTTTTCTCAGCGCACGCTGAATTGCGTGCGCTACGTGCGAGAAAACTATTGATGATACATAAAAATGATGTACTACATGATTAAAGTACTCATTATTACCTACAAAAAAGTCCGCGAGGGAATATATCTTACTATCATAGTTAAGTCACAATAGCAGCTTTTGTGTTCTTAAATTTAATTAGAACGCCGATATTCCCACGGAATCGAAACTTACGCGGGTGAAACCGCGGGGCGCAGCTAGTTACCAATTTGAATCTTTGTAAAATTCATACTGTTGTTACCTATCTATAAAATTGTCTATTTTATTTATTTTGTACCTGTCCTTTCTGTGCTTTGTTGTTGTGTCGAATAAATCATTTTTTTCCTTATTCGCGATCTGAGTAAAGTTTAACTGAACTAAATTCGGCGAAAAACTCAAGGAATTATCAAAACGCTGGTTGTTTTTTTTTACCAGTGACATCCGGACTGGGAACGAGACAATGTCACTCAATACGTCAGGCTTTGAAATGCCATAACCTTTTTTTGTAATATCCCAAAAATTGTCCAAGCGAGAGTCGAGGGTTTCTGTCCCGGTTCAGGTTTTTGGGATAATTTAAAAATCTTGAGATTTCCTTTAAAACCTTAAGGGTGAGTACGGCTACGATGCAAAATATGCGGGAACGATCGGGAACGAACACTTCGGGGTAAATATTTACATGATCTGTAGATATGCGCAAGCCTGTCAAATGAGTTTTTTTTTGAACACCCATCAGCCACATACATATTGCACATTTTAAATTCACGTTGTCAGTAAAGTAAATTTTGATGTTATATCTCTCCGCTAAAGAGTTTCAAAGTAAAAGCAAGCAAGCTCTCAGTACCTCATTATGATTATTTCGGGGAAAAATGCCGAATGCACCGTATTCCGTACTCGCATCGCGCATGATTCCGCTGCATATTAGATTTAATGGCGCGCTCCGAATGTTTTAATCACAATTAGAGGGTGATTTCGAGGTGCGAATGTTCGTTCGTGTTACACGAATCGTAAGGTCAATTTTTTTTTGTATCCGAGTCTAGTGCTCGGCAATGTGCACATGTTAGTATTATCGAATCTGCTGCGAAGCCATGCCAAATGCTAAAATATGTTCGTCAATGGAATGAGTAAGATTTTAAAGCTAGCCACTGCTTGGCCGAGGTTATTTCGCCAAAGAACGATTCAGTTAATATCGCAATGCTACGCAATAATTGTGTTCGTGTTTGACAAACAAATTGCCATATATCTTGTCCAATAATCTTGCTAATAAACGAAAGTAGAAAGATTTTTTTTCACATTTACTCTCAAAACTTGAAAAAAGCAAGGAACAGTTTGCAGGTAATATCTTTCCTGACATTTTAATGCTATAAAGACTGCAAGCGCCATTGTCGTTTAGAAGTGTATCCCTATTTTATGTCAAAGACAGTTTTTCTTTGGGATTTATAGTTACATAAACGATAATTAGGTAGTTTGTTATAAATTGAAAAGTTATGGAAAAAAAAAAAAAAAAATTTTGCACATTTATTTTGACTTGACTTAGATAGATAGATAGATAGAAACTGCTTTATTGCACAAGATAAAACAAGTACATAGGCGAACTTAATGCTAATTAGCATTTTCTTCCAGATAACCTTTGTGTGATGAAGAGTGGAGCGGTAGTGCGTTTGGCTGATTATCAAAATAAGAGAACAATTTATTAAATAAAATAAATAGCTACTTATAAATAAAAAATAAACTACATACATAAAAAATAATTCATACCTAAATACATACCTACATACAAATATAATATAAATGCTCAATTTTGTTGACTATTTTGCAGAGAGATGAAATGTTTGTAGAGTTTGGATTCAATGGATACAGTACTAGAGATGAAAACATCCATAAATGACCAGACGGCCCACAATGCACCATAAAACTGTATACTGTATTCTTCCGTTCGCATCCACGAAACGCTACCTTAACTAGCACCAGTACCAAAGCTTGAGCTCGCTCAAAGCGAATAAAGATATCTATATTCATTAAAATTTAAAACGCGCGCGGGCTATAAGATTCAAAAGGAGGGCGTGTTATAGGACGCCTCTACCTACAAGTAGCGCGCGTGTTTGCGTACGTTATCCTTTGAATGTTTGGAGGTCCTATCGTGATTATTGGTGTAAATTTACCTTATTTTTGGGGCGATGTGATGAAAAATGAACTGTCTAAAAGCCCTCTTCTATCAACAGTTAAGATGACACAGATTTTATTACAGTATTGTAAATCTATGTACGGCGCGATAACTGACAAAAAATAATAATTAGTTAATTCATATTGTAAAACGTGCGTCGCGACCACTCGCTCTGATAAACGCTCTCGGAATTATGCGAAACAAGTGTGGTATCGATAATACGGTACGTTAAAGGAAAAATTCCTTTGTTTACAATACAGATAATGTATATTTTAACCTCTTTACCCGTCGATGATTAAAGAGTTCGCCAAAGTTTAAAAATACCGAATTCAGACATGCTTCATTGAGTTAATAGAACAAGAAAATTCGATAAAAATTGTGTAGAAATGTGTAGTTTAACTTTGATATGAAAAACATTATTTAGAGACGATTATTTTGTGTCTCAATATTAACGAACGGAAGCCGATATTTTTCGTTCATCTGTGTCCGAAGGAATATAATGTGACCCGCTTTAAAAAAAAAAAGAGTCGTTCAAAGCAGGCAACAGCAATGCCCAGGTGTTGCAGATGTGAATAGGCGACGGTAACCGCGCACCATCAGGTGGGCCGTTTGCCTGTTAAACTCGTTTTTTTTTTTTTTTTTTTTTAATTGTCTGTTTCAGAGGTAGCTGTGAGGCGGAGCGCCACAATAACAATTACGATTCAGAATCACGCACCCGTCATTACACGGCGTTTTATCTTGAGACGCAGCCCCCAACCCTTTGCCGTCTAATCGTGAATTATATCCAGTAATAAAATTCTTTAATCAAAGAAAACAACCGAGCGAGCATTAAGCGTGCTGCCTTCGCCACCTCCGGTCGTTACACGGAATATTTACATACATGTGTCATTACATTATACCCCCACCCCCCACCCCCCACGCCCTACAATAATTAAGGGTATAACGGAATCTTAGCGTCTTATTACGCGCACGTAACGATATCCCTTACAGAAAATTGTAAGTGTCGTTAGTAACACCTCCCTATGATCACCTCGAGGAGTTGTGTGAGGAAGTCTACACGGCGAACTTAAATGTGAAATATCCGCTAATGAATCAGACAATATTTTAAGGCGTGGAGGCAATAAAAACCCCCCTGTTAATGTACACCGACACTTTGTCTCGCGTAGGGTTGCGTTTGTATGACATATCGATGCGGAAGCGTGCGAGGCTTATCGATGTCTTGTCAAGTATAATCGCCTTGAATTTTAGATTGAAATTTTGAATGTAACGGGCTGTCACTGACTTGTGATCGACAAGTGGAACGCCCTGCGACTTAGTCCGCATTGAGTTTTTGTTTTTAAGACTGCGTTAATTGTCAGTCAGTAAGTCACAAAACGATTTTATATATTTACATAGAAAAATATAATACTTTTATATATATTTTTTTAAATCACAACATAGTTTATTTAAACAATCTCGTAGCTTGTGACACTGCCGGAATCGTATCGCGTATACTTTTGTTTAAGTCAAAGTCAAAGTCAATAGGTTTTTATTCATTGAAATCACAAGGATCATATAGAAACGTCAACTTAAAAACTATACGTGAATCTAAAATGTTAAAGTGAATTTACGCCGGTTTAGATTGTTAATATCGATAGTTAATAAATCGTCGATACATTATCTAAATGTGCCATCCCTAATCGGTCATATTCTGTTTTTGCAACCACAGGGGTTGAATTAGGTCAAGATGCCAATGGTTTACCATAGATATTCTTGACTTAGCAACCCGACTCTATATAACCGCACTTGTTGATAATCTCAAGCAACAATCTTAAAATAAAATAAAAAATCTTGAAACTATTTTTTATTTTAAGTCTGTTGTGGCTATTTGAAACATGAGTATATAGTGGTTCTTTGAGTATATAGTGTCATCTTGCGTCATGTCAGTGACCAGCTCAAACAAAAATCAAAATTTTTATTGTTAAAAATGAGGCTAAAGAACCAGTGTGATGAATAAATTTAGAACTTCGTAGAAACAAATTCAAATTGGCGTTTGGAAATATTTTTTATTCTGATTTTCAGCCCAGTGGTGTAGCCTGAATTCTCATTTATACGGTGCCCAATATATGGTCGACATAAACTTTTACAGCCTAAGAACTGCGACAATCAGACGTATCCTCAGATAGATGCTTCAGGGCGGGTCTCCAGAGGGCGTTTTGCGGTCTGGACTTGCGAATGACTCCGAGCCTACAAGTGCTCATATGGAAGTTTGTTTCCTTAATACATTTATGATTCACTGCTATTCCGATTGTCGTGCAAGATCAGAATATTGGTAGTGAACCTGGTCCGAACCTTATGTCGGATTCAAAATCGCGGGTACTTTATTACTGTACTTTTATATCGGTTAGGCACCTATAACTCGCTTCAAAACCTTTCTCATCATCCAAGCTAGATCGCGCTCTGCAAATTGCAGTATATTGTCCGGCTGTCCAAGGAACAGTGTAAACTAAGAGCCATTTAAAAATATTTTTAAACAATATTTTGTTTTCTGATATTGATTTCAAATGAAACATGCTTTACTCTTTCAAGATTCGCTGGAACGCAAATCTTTTTAGGATAAAGCTCGTATTTGTACATGTCATATCACTCTGCCTTTTTTAAGTGTTAATTTGTTTGTACAATTTTTCATGTGGATGGAAATAGAAGCCAAAGAAAAGATGGATGGATTGTGTGAAGAATGACATGATTAAAAAAGGAGTGAGTACTGAGATGACGGCTGATAGAGGAGAGTGGAGGAAGAAAACATGTTTTGCCGATCCCACGTAATGTGGGATAAGGACAAGAATATGATGAATTTGTTTGCACAATAAAGAATAAAGACAGAAAGATACAATACAACGTTTAGTTAATTAACTACAGACTACATAAAAGAGCGTTCTTATACCTGCCAACCCTAGACATGAATTTAGCGATGCGTTTCCGAATAGCATTAAAATAATTAATTATTGAGATAATTCAAGTAGACAAATTGAAAATTATCGCTAATATCGATATTTTCCAGATAATCTTTGGATGGACGCATGTAATGAATTAACGCGCGTTATACGTCCTCCGCTTAGGTCATAGCTCGTGGAACAGTTGGTCCGTGTGTCACGGGAACAACCCGCAAACAGTTTTAGACGCGTTGATTTATTGATTCCAAAGGCGACCGCCCCGGGACCATGCCGAGTTCGCGATTGCTACCTACCCACCGTTTCATTACCGACTGACTAATTGGGTTTCCGCTTGTACTCGTACATCATGCTAGATAAGATAAGATTAAGTTTACTCGGTAACTGACGTCACAAATACATAATATTTTGTACAACAGTTTTGGTACTTTGTTAATCTTATTCCTGGCTCGGTCAACATAGGTATCCAAACTAGGTAAAGACCTGTGCGGTGGTTGCTTTTAATATAAACGCGAAAGTTTGTGGGGATGGATGTTTTTTACTCTTTTACGCAAACGACTGAACAAATGTTGATGAAACTTCAATATATCTTATACATCGGAATAACACATAAGCAACTTTTTATCCGGGTACCACGCGGGAGAAGCCGTTGGCAGACGCTAGTAGAATAATAACAAGGAAATTTACAGTGTTTTATAGTAAAATAAATGCTGTTTTAATGTGCGAGACGCAAGTGGGTTCGATTCCCGCTCCGGGACTAATGTTTGTGCAGGGTCTGGGTGTTGTGGTGCCATGGTTCTCTTAGTCCCTGATACCCACGATACAGGGAAACCTATTGTGGGGGACAGCACCATGTATGTGGCTTCTGGGTGTTCATTTATACTTGATTAAAACCTCTGTGAAGCAGTGGGGAAAGCAAGTCTGAGACGCAGAAGGTTGCGGGTCAATTCCCGTTTCGGGGTAAAAGTCTGTAAGATCTGCAAATATTTGTCTCGTGGTCTGTGTATTTTCTATGTATGTATGTATTTACAAAAAAAGAATATAAGTAGTATATCAGTCATTTAGTTCCCATAATACAAGCTCTGCTTAGTTTAGAGCTAAATGATGCTTTGTGAAAAATGTCCTGCATTTTTTATTTATTACATTTATAGATAAGTCAAAGTCAGTAGTTTTTTATTCATCGAAATCGGAAGGATCATAAACTAGATGTTCCTTTAATTAGCTTTAGTATGGTGCCAGTGTGTGTTTTAACTTAATGTGTGTACGATTACCTTAGTTCGCAATGCACACTGGAGACGTAAAACCGCGGATCAAAGACAGTAATTGGTCTCTGAATCGCTCTCGCCTGATCAGGAAGCACTCGTATCGACGCGGGTTTCATCGCTCCCGTAACATTGAAGCCCCAGAGATGCTTTCACACTGAGGTGAATTTCACGCACGGTAAAAACGCGCAAATTCACTTACTGATTGCAACCGCAAACACGAATTTCACGAAACCTATCCTTATATCCATTGTACTTTTAGGTGTGTTAAGTTTTTTTTTGCAATTTTCTTGTGGTGTAAAATATTATAAGTATTTCCATTCACTCATTTTAACTTAAAACGCTATAGGTACTGAGTGTAGCAAAAAATACATTATTTGCTTGGATTTTTTAAATTAAATACACTTTTATCGCCTTGTTTCGCTATCTCCCCCAGAAAACCTTTGGGTGGAGAGGAATCCTACTAATATCATAAACGCGAAAATTTGTTAGGATGGATTTTTGTTACTCGTTCACGCAAAAACTACCGAACGGATTTTGATGAAACTTTACAGTAATATAGCTTAAACATCGGAATAACACATAGGCTACTTTTATCCGGGTACCACGCGGGCGAAGCCGTTGGCAGAAGCCTAGTCTAAGAATAACTGTAATGAAATAAGTATTCAGCATCAGTCCTTTCATCACACGGGTTATTTTATGATTGGTGATACACACTATAGGTCACATTCCAACCTGGCCAGACCATGATCTAACGCTAGATGACCAATAAAAAACCGGTAACACGACCAATGAACCCGGAGCCCCTTGACATGCATCGAAGCCGGCCACCGATGGGATTTAGTGAGTCCGTGAATCTCACATAACCCTGCCATACCCTTACCAATGTGATAGCGTATCAGCTGATCTATCAGCTGATTTCCCACTCGTCACAAAAAATAGCAGAACTGCGATATACCGCGTTAGTACGAAAATGTGCAATACCTAACCCCCGCGCTCATTAGGCCAACAAAAGTGTCACCTTTGCTCCGAACGTTTGATTTCAGCACTCGTCTGCTCATTGGAATTTAAAACGGTGATTAAAACGATAGACGCTGTTCGAGCGTTCGTTTGTTGGGAGTAATGCGGACGGGCTTTTTGTGGTGATCATTAAAATTTTATGGAGTACCACGTGAAAGGTGTTTGATTTTGTTATGCAGAGTCGTATCGAGATCAATGGAGAGTGTTGTTATTCTCTGGTTCATTTGTTATGGTCTATCATATTGGCCTCGATTCTCTTGTACACCATCAACTAAACTTAATTTTATCTATCGCTATTAACAGTTACAAAAGAAAGAGATAGAGATGGCAACAATTTTACTGCTGTCGGATTAGTCCGATTAAAATTTTCCGTACATAGTTAGTCGTGATTTCAAAACATCCTGACTTTAACACGAAGAACAGCGACAACTAAATTAATATGACGGGGTCGAAATTCTTGCTATCTCTTTCTTGTGTGCACTATCAGTAAAAGAGATACAGTTTAAGTTCGGTGCCATTAACATACGTGTAACTAATATTGTAAAAACGGGAATTTTCACGTACTGCACTATCGGTGAAGGCACCGACTAAGTTTCGACTCATTCCGAGAGTCTTCATCAGGGTGAGTGGTTGCGACTTTCTCCTTCCGCGTCGCGCCGTGCACTACTAATGGTACTATTGGTGCAGTACGTGAAAATTCCCGTTTTTACAATATGAATAGTCAAGTTCACGATAGTTTTTGGAATAAAAATACTTGTAACTTTCGCATTCCAAAATAATATTATATATGGTGCCGGTGAAATTACGGGTATATGAGACTTTTTATCCGTTATGTCTCAGGGTCGGCAACGCGTGTGCGATGGGCTTGCTTGTTTACTCTTTAGATGTATACAATAAAAAAACGCGTAAAACTTTAAACTCTAAAGCCCCTCAGCTATTAACGGTTAAGAAGGCGCGTCTACCGCCGAAGTGTCACAACTCAAAGTAATTAATATTTTAATTGGGCATTTCGAGCGTTGTTACTTAGCTGATATTGCGCGATAAATTGTATGCCGCTAATAATGTCGCTCACCCCACTTTTGAGCGGAGTGGTGCGGTTTTACGCGATTTTAGTACGATTTTAGCGGTGGTCGATTCTAATTGATGCTTTTGGTGACGTGTCGCGTTGGTGTCATCATCATCATCATCATCATCAGACTATATTAGACATAGGCCTCCCCTAATGAGCGTTATAGCGTCCTGTCTTCAGCTTGCCGCATCCAGCGTCTGCCTGCAGTGTTTCGCAGATCGTCATCTCACCTGGCCGGAGGGTGTCCTACACTGCGTTTGCGGAGTCGCGGTCTCCACTCAAGAACTTACCCCAGCGGTTATCGGTTCTTCGCGAGATATCACCGGCCCACTGCCCCTTCAGCTGCTAATTCGTTGAGCTATATCGATTTATATACTTTGATTCTCTGATGCGTTGGTATAAAGTACTCAAGTAGTAAGTAAGTTGGAATGGTGTTGTCGTACAATTAAAGTTTTCTCACAAAATATTTCAATTACTATAACATCGGCAACGGAAATTAAAAAATATTTATTTGGCACATGAAAAAAGATAAAACAAACAAGTTAGCTCTCAGCATTACTTTGTGTTCTTCTACAATAATATTATATTAAAAAAGATACCTTGTTTTCTAGTTTTTTTTTTAGTTTTGTTATTTTCCCTATAAATAGGAATGAGTGAGGACAGTACCTAGCTTACTTATGAGTTAGACAGAACAGGAATGCCCGTTCCAGATCCATCTAGACCACGGTTCTCAAACTTATTTTTCCCGCCGCTTTCTTTGAGAATTAAAAAAATCCTGGCGCCCCCCAAAGTTTTTAAACATAACAACCTATGCTTTCCCCTCTAGACCGCCTTAGCGCCCCCAATATCTTGTAAAGTTTTCTACCGCCCCCCCTGAAGGCCTACAGCGCCCACAAGGGGGCGTTATCGCCCACTTTGAGAAACAGTGATCTAGACAGTTCAATGTCGCGCCAAAAAGGTGTCAGCTCAGCATATGCTAGGTAGGCTACTTAGCGCTGGTATTCTTTTAAGCAGATATGAAAATATCTGTCAGCAATCTAATTTACACTGTAACTAAACATGCTCGACGTAATTTCCATCCGTATTGAAATTCTCTAAATGACTTGTGGTGCTAAAACCTATTCTATACAAATGAACAAACAATCTCCTAACCAAAACACATATACCAGCTTCTTGTACGTCGATCAGTCCTCACAAACAGTATCACCTCTACCACAACAGCGAAGGAGCCAACCCCCAGCACTAAATATTAAGTGTTAATAATGTCCCTGACACAACACCCCCCCCCCCCCCCCCCCCCCCTAGAGATCAAAAATTCACCGATTCGTTACGCGCTAGTCGTCACAGAAGGGTTGAAATATAATACCCTCGAAAGTTTCCGATATTGAGATTATATTAATCTGTACTAAGGTACCATTTAGATTAGCAATTGAAAAGACAAAAAGCGTTTCAATTTGGCAGGAAGCTTCCAAGATGAAGTTCACCGACAAAATAAACAGACTGTCAAGTCTAACTATTGATTATGATAACAGATTCTATGGAAACATGTGTGATCTACACACCCGT
This sequence comes from Perizoma flavofasciatum, assembly GCA_958496245.1. Lineage (NCBI taxonomy): Eukaryota > Metazoa > Arthropoda > Insecta > Lepidoptera > Geometridae > Perizoma > Perizoma flavofasciatum. The sequence continues at coordinate 9,570,300 of OY292440.1, read as the reverse complement.
TATTGTGTTGGTGAAATCGAGCCTAAGTGGTTTATAAGAATTCTGTACTGGGAATCAGTTCGAATACTAGACTGGAGGTAAAAAGCTGGCAAAGTTCATCCGGAAGGTTACCACTATACCTATTTCTGTCCAGGGTGGCTAGACAACTTTCTGTTGACGTTAACGCCTGCGGAAAGATAAAATTGTATGGAAATGACATTTGCTGCGGAAATGTCACGTGACATTACTAAATACGGCCAGGAATGCTATGAGTAATTACTCGTAATCCTGGCCGTATTCTGGTTGAAGGGTATGGATGTCAGTAAACGGCATATCAGACTTTTCACCTGTTATGCTTCTGATGTTGTAAGCTACCATAAGTTACGGTAACCGCTTACACGTGGGCCGTAAGCTTGTCAAGTAAGCAAGTAAAATGTATTCATATTGTAAAAACGGGAATTTTCACGTACTGCACTATCGGTGAAGGCACCGACTAAGTTTCGACTCATTCCGAGAGTCTTCATCAGGGTGAGTGGTTGCGACTTTCTCCTTCCGCGTCGCGCCGTGCACTACACGTAGTAGTGCACGGCGCGACGACTCTCGGAATGAGTCGAAACTTAGTCGGTGCCTTCACCGATAGTGCAGTACGTGAAAATTCCCGTTTTTACAATATGAAAAGTAAAATGTACTTGTATAAAAAAACGATTACCAATCTTGAAAAATTCGACTCAAATAAATGTTTTATATGAATGATTGAATAGGTATACTATATTGAATACCATAAGAAAAATAAGTAAAACTTAATAAAACTTAATTTACAATTGACGGTCTTATCACTGAAGCGCTGCCTTCCAGACACCCTTTGGATGGAGATGATTTAATGAGAATATAAGAATGAGTTTGATGATTGAGAAATGTTTTCTAATCAATACGTGCAAAAGTGAATCACACTTTTTCTTGAGATTGAACATTTACAAAAAAAAAAAAAACAATCACCTCTGTGCCGCACTGGGCGAGCTTGGCGAACCCGCCTGAGACGCAGAAGGTTGCGGGTTCGATTCCCGTCGCGGGACAAATGTTTTTTATGATCGGCAAATATTTGTCTCTGATCTGGGTGTTTACTATGTATAACATATGTATGTAAGTCAAAGTCAAAGTCAAAGTCAATAGGTTTTTATTCATTGAAATCACAAGGATCATATAGAAACGTCAACTTAAAAACTATACGTGAATCTAAATGTACTGTATGAATTAAAATAAAAGTATTTAAGAAGTATATCAATCATTTAGTTCCCATAATACAAGCTCTGCTTAGTTAAGGGCTACATGATGCTGTGTGAAAAATTTCCAGCATTATTTATTTATTTATTAAAGTACCTAATTATAACTCTGTTATGTTCTGTTCTCTATATATCTCTGCAATCGGGTGAATATACGCAACCTAATTCGTAGGTGTAAGGTATGGCTCATACAAAATTCACAGCCAATCAAGCGTACCCCGAAAACAACCCGCTAACGAACTCAATCAATAATCAAATGCAATGAACACGTAATTAGCATAGCTCCCAAGACATTTGCATATGAAAACATTATAATTGATCATTCATAGAGCCCCGTGTGGGAGACAATAAGGGGGATGGGGGAAACAAATTAGGCCCGGGGATATCGTGAAAATACTGGTACGGCCGGGATGGGAGATGGGTTATTGATGACGACCTCGATGGAGCGACGGGTTTCCAGCTGCGTCGCAAAGGGTGCGGGCTCGATTCCTACTTAGCTTACCAGTCGGACAGCGAATACAGTCCTTTGACTTTGATGACCTCTGGCGCAGTGGGCGAAGGCCCGCCTAAGACGCAGAAGGTTGTGGATCCGATTCCCGCCGCGGGATATGATTTGCAAATATTCATCTCAACTCTGCTGTTTTCTATGTATAATATGCATCTATTTAAAATATATATAAGTAGTACATCAGTCAAGTAGTTCCCATAACTCAACTGTCGACCGATGTGGCGCGGTGGGCGAAGGTCCGCCTGCGACACAGGAGGTTGCGGGTTCGATTCCCGCCCTGGGACAAATGTTTGTACGATCTGCAAATATTTGTTCCGGGTGTTCTGGGTATTTTCTATGTATAATAAAAAAATATCTATCTATGTAATGTAAGTATATCAGTCATCTAGTACCCATAACACAAGCTCTGCTTAGCTTGGGGCTAGATGATACTGTGTGGATTGTCCAGCATTATTTATTTATTATTTATTTATAACTGTCACTGTTGAGTTATGGGAACTGAGACAGGGAACTATTTTGACACCAATCAACCCACCCTTTTTTATATAGGCTACCTCTTAAGAGGCCTGCGTAGGATGAATTGCCCATACAAACGTTATACCATAGTCATTTGTAATTGACTATGGTATTACGTTATATGTAAGAGCTTATTTCCATATTAAGTTATTATTTGAATTCGAATAGTATTTATCTACGTACCTTGCTATATATTTTTTCAAAATACTTACCTAAAATGAAATGTAAACGAATCGCATTTTTGATATTTTTAAGTCATACATGACATGATTTCTTCTTATTTATTTCGTATTAAAAACAAAAATACCTTACGTATCGTTTGGTTAGGTACATAGATTATAGTGGCTTATTACAGAATAACAACACAATATGAAAAATACAACAAGTTTTCTTTCATCTTTTTTGGTATTACGGAACACCACCAAATTTATAACAAATTCTACGGGCCTGCATCAGTAAAAAAGAGAGTTATGAGCGCTGTACGCCGGATCCTTAACCAATAATTTTAGCATCTGTTTTTGTTTTTGAGTTACAGTAATTAAATTTTCTTTCTTTTTTTTCTGTAAATCAGTTTACTTTCGTTTTATTTGCTCACTTTGTACAAGGTAAAAACTATTGCCCCCCGCACCCCCTACAGCGCTGTATATAGTGTACATTCGTCTGAACAGTCTGTCTGCATCGCCAGAGGCGTCGACGGCTGAAGAGTCTCACTGCCTGACAAATTAATATACTAGATAGGTAGATATAGTAATATCTGTGATACAGGTTATGAAAAAAAAAAACAATATTATTTTTAGAAAAAAAAATGTTTATTTTGGTACCTCAATTCTAATTTTGGCAATGAGCTCCGCACTAGGTCCAGCCTGTATCGCGGAAGCCCAGATTAAGTTTAGCAAAAAATATATTAACTAGAGATAAACAAATGAGAGGCAAACATTTAAAATACTTATAAAATTACAGTATATATTGCAAAGCCCGTATGCCTGTCTGCCACTGCGTATCATTAAAAAAAAACATCACAAACTATAACTGTGAATTTTCTTTGAATATAGTTAAATATCCTACTAATATTATAAACGTGAAAGTTTGTGAAGATGGATGTTTGTTACTCTTTCACGCAAAAACTACTGAACAGATTTTGATGAAACTTTACAGTAAGTAGCTTATACATCAGAATAGCAGATAGGCTACTTTTTATCCGGGTACCAGGCGGGCAAAGCCGTGGGTAGAAGCTAGTTTCATCATAATACCGTCACCTTCCTATTTATTGTAGCTTGAAACTGATTCTACCCGAGATGCAATCAATCTGTCACATGGAATACCAACTACTTGCATAAACGCGGGCCTGTGCCAGATATAATGTTTAGTTGTGCCTCTGATTACCCCCTACTTGGTCTCAAAGATCTACGCACTGAGGATACCCATTAAAAAAAATGCTGGACTTTTTTCACACAACATCATCTAGCCCCAAAGTAAGCAGAGCTTGTGTTATGGGGACTGATATACTACTTATGTACATTTTTTTAGTAAATATATACATATTATAAATAGAAAACACCCAGACCCGAGACAAATGAATGCAGATCATACAAACATTTGTCCCGCAGCGGGAATCAAACCCGCAACCTTCTGCGTCTCAGGCGGGCCTTCGCCCACTGCGCCACAGAGGTTGTCATTATGGTGAATACAGTTGTGAGTGTGTGTGTTTTTTTTTCAATAAATTATCCAATCCCCGTTTATAACACTTGTTTGAGTTCGCTTACTATATTTCTCTAATAGCTTAACCGATGGCAATGCGGGTTTGTGGCATTTGTTTTGTACGAGTTCTAGACTCTCACTACAAATGTGCACAGATACATGCAACCTTAAACAAGCCCCAGAGATAACATTCATAAACGCTAATCAAACTCATCTTAAGAGCAGCAAGTTCCATAACTAGGCCCTTGCTCATTGAAGGATACTATTAACTCCCTATAAATTGCCCTGAAGGCTCCAGATAACGCCTTATCGAGTGGTAAGGAGCTATCGGCCGGTTTGCGGCCTCTTGCGGTTCATCTAAATCTATTAGTTTCAAATTGACACTTAATGAAAGCCACGGGCAAGATAATGATTGAATATTTAGATCGAGATTTCTACGCCCGGTGATAGTAAACTATCAGGGATGTAATGACCAGTAATCAATGTTTCCCAACTGATAAATAGATCACATTGAAACGATCTTAGGAGGTTAGTTAGTGCACATATTTTCAGCGTTTTAGTTTGGTATTATAATGATGATGTATGTTGAAACATAACTTAAAGGTCCACGAAAATTGAGAAATGAAAATGAAGACGTTATCCAGTACTAATACATGTCATAATATGTGTATTCTAAGTTCTATAAACTTGAAGTGTAAGTAGTTGCAAACATAAACTACGAAGCCTTTTGTGCGTGTCGCCCGACTGTTCCTACTTTCTTCCCTTGATCGAACAACAGAGAAGATGTAGTTCACACCGCCATGTACAAATATGGAGTTAATCATCTCCCTAAATCGAAAATCAACCCTTCCTCTACACGAAGGATGAACACATCAAAAACTCTAAAATCAAACGCTATCGGCCGGACAACAAAGATAACATCTACATTTAATTAACAGGGCAGCGCCCGCCGGACATCAAAGGCCATCTTAATATGCTCTCGGCCAAATCGGCTCCCAAACATCGGTATTAACACAACCCCACAATTTGTGTCCCGTCTTCCGGCGAGGTGAAATTTCCACGGGTGTCCAATAGTCTATTAAAACCCTACTACCAATAAGAACTCCATCCTTTGTTTATTATAAACACTTTCTATCCGTTCCATCTCTTTTCCACACGTAGCAGCTAGCTATGGCTGTCTCGTTCAAGCGTTTGTTTTGTAGCAGTACTTCTAGTGCATATCCTAGGCGCGTACCCTCAAGAACGTTAACGACTTGAACCCCGAGTACGCCTGAGGCCGATTCAATTACTACCGTCGTATTATTTCGACGGAAAATATGTATGTTTGTGTACGTTTGTTGCGGTTCTATATTAAATTCTGTTTCGTGTTTATTGGTGGCGAGTAGGGTCTTATTGGATTCTGTTGTTACCTCGTATGCTAAGTTGGTGCTGTGACTGTCGGCGTCTAACTGTTTTCTGTCCTGTTCAATTTGAATGTTTATTTTATTAGATTTGCTCGAGTAACGAAAGTGCTCAGGTAAAAGAAGCATCAGCCCCGTCCGAGTGTAGGCATATATCATAAAACAGAAATTAATCTTAAAACACTCATAAAATACATTACAAAATAGAGATATAGCTTCTGAAGAAATTTAGAAAAAATACATAATACCATTTTGATTTCACAAACCTGTGCTGCAAGAGAATTCGTGTTAAAATATCGGAAAGAGAGACTAATCGGGCTCGCTCAATCAATTCACCCACTTATAATAGCGCCCGCCGCCGTATACGAGAAAATAATAAAACCAATCGTTCCGAAGGAGCACTCTCAAAGAATGATCGCTGACAATTGAACGATGGAGGTGTCAAAAGACCAACGGGTCGGGATCCTATCCATCATAACGTTATGCCCCCGCCCAACCCCCTAGACCTCTACCGAATTTACGACATGAAGATATCAAAGGTCTATTGAAGCTGGTTGTGTTTTAGATGAAATTATTTTCACTACAGGTCCGGCCTGACGTTTCGATCTGCCAGTAGATGGATTAATTTGATTATCTCTCAGCAGATGTTCGTAAATATTGTTCCTTGGAATTTGGAAACTACTTTTCTTAATTTGGGAAAAAGCAGACGCCGTTCCAGAGTTGAACGAGGAAAATGACAGTAAAATTATGTCCATCCAATCTTAGTCAATTCTGTGCTAAGATTTATTTTGAGTTGAGTTTTCTCATAGTTTCATGACCAATGATTAAAATTGCATCATCAGCCTGTAAATGGACATGAGCCCCCCCAAAAGTGTGCCATGACGAACGCTATTGGTTAACTTTCAAGGTTTAATCAGTTTATCGGGTAGAGGACTTTATATACGTCGTCCGGTTCATAGTTACCATTCTAGAACCTTTACTTCCCAGCGTTTGTCAGTTCTGCGAGCTACAGCCCATTGCCACTTTTACACGTAAAACATTTGGTGTGTTCTTTATCATCCAATTATAAATTAGATACTTCGACTTTCTAAAACATGAAACTAAGTTCCAAAGCCAAAATACTAAATAAAGATGTCCCGGCAGTTGAAAAAATGAAACGATGAAACTAAAAATAAGAAACTGAACTGCGTGTAACATTACATTATTAATATTACTTTTATGTTTGTTGTACTTTTTCTATACAAAGATGAAAAAGACACATCTTTTTCCACAATACACTAGGTTTTCTGGAAGAGAAGGTTTTTAGTATTAAGTTTGTCTCATTACAGTACTGTTATGTTCACTAAATAATTTTAAATATATCTGTCTAACTGCGATTTACCGTACTAAAAGTTAAACTATATATAAACTATAGCTATGTGGTATGTTTCTCAAAGCGTAATCATCCCCGAAATAACAACCGTAAAATGTAAAATATCTAATAGATTATTAAGGAATCGGACAGATTCATCTGATACGGAGGCTGCTGCAAATTTAACGGTCACCCCCTCGACATGGAATGGACGAATTTAATTATGCTTTGGAATTGGACTAGAAAATTGAATTAAAGGTGAAGACGCGGATACTTGCCATCGGCGATATTGGTTCACTGGAAACTGGAAAACATGCTATACATAAAAACGTGGTAGGATAATCCTATTTTAATATTATAAACGTGAAAGTTTGTGAGGATGGATGTTGGTTACTCTTTCACGCAAAAACTACTGAATGGATTTTGATTAAACTTTACAGTAATATAGCTTATATATCAGAATTACACATAGGCTACTTTTTATCTAGGTACCACGCTGGCGAAGCTGTGGGCAGAAGCTAGTCCTAATAAAATTATAAACGTGAAAGTTTGTGAGGATTGTTGTTTGTTACTCTTTCACGCAAAAACTACTGAACGGATTTTGATGAAACTTTACAGTAATATAGCTTATACATCAGAATAACACATAGGCTACTTTTTATCCGGGTACCACGCGGCGAAGCCGTGGGCAGAAGCTAGTTTATAATAAAAAGTCAAAGTCAAAAGGCTTGTCGATTTGTAATTTTTCATGTCAATATATCGGTACCAAGATGCTTTTTTAAAAATAAATAATGCTGGACATTTTTCACACCACATCATCTAGCCCCAAAGTAAGTAGAGCTAGTGTTATGGGAACTACTGACTGATATACTTGAATACCTTTTTATTTGTAAATAACATAGATATTACATAGAAAACACCGAAATCCGTGGCAAATATTTGCAGATCATACAAACATTTGTCCCGTGGAAGAAATCGAGTGCGCAATCTATTGCGTCTCAGGCGGGCTTCAGCTTGCCTTAAGTGCAGACGGGCATAAGATGAATTCCTACGATCCAATTTCGACTGTCAGTCTTAAAGAGCTCGTAAACTCATCACTCAATACCTGAGTGAGCTAATTGCATGCCGGCGGCTGGCGTCGAATCGCAGCCGAACCGCCGAGTTAGTAGCCAATTACACCACGACCACGCTAATAAGAGATGTTTCACCCATTGTCTTGCTAGAACTGTGCGAACAAACTATCGGTATGAGTGGAATATGAGTACATAGATCCTACCTACCATGTCCTACTGATTTTTTTTAACACGCTTATAATTGTTTCACTTGTTAATAAAAAACTTTTCTTTTAAATCTTTGATGTCAATTTTAAAATACTTTTAACTGTCGTTCGATATGATTCTTTGTCTGTATATGTAGTTGGGATGACAATGCTATAATTTGGTATCTTGGAGCTGATCTGAAGATGAAGCCAGGCGGTGGATAGTGGAACTCTTCAGCGACAACTAGTTGACTCCTCGAGTTTGAGCTCATGAGTCTGATGATGGAGGGAGGAGGTGGATAGTGGAATTCTTTTTACATTTTTTTGTGCATGATAAAAGCGTGTTTTTTTTTGTTTTTTATTAATTTACACGTTTCTTTTATAATTTTATACCCCGACGTTTTTCGATGGCGATACATCCCATTAGTTAAGTCTCGGTTACCGCTTGGTCCAGTCTCTGTTACGTCTACTTCCCGGTTAGCCAAATCCCCAATCTAAAAACCATTCTTGAAGTCATACAAAACGATTGCAATGTGTTTTTTTGCAATCGATTTGTATGATTAACTCTTGCACTGATCTGGACACGATATTTTCTATACTGTCTGGAATCCCTTTTAAAGCAGTTGAGCTGCATTGGCGACAAGGTAGACAGACATGAGCAAACAACCTCTTACCCCAAACGCATATACGGCCTCCTTGTATCGCAGTTAAATAGGATCAAAGTTGAAACGAAACAAAATTGAAAATTGTAAATCATGAAAATTAACACATCGCCATGACACCCTCAAGAAAGGCAATCATAACAGCCCGACCTCTCGAGATCCAAAAAATAATACAATAAATCAGAAACATGCAAATCCCTCTAATAACTTGCACAAAACCGAAAGCTATTTCACGGGTGCCGAAGCGGCCCGCCACGTAACGTAATCCACGAATATTTAATACAAGTAGGGGTAGGCAGCGGACTCTGGGGTGCTATTTCCATGCTGATGTTTAATAATTGATAATACCCCGCGAAAAACGCGCGCTCGGGGAACGCACGCGGCTACTGTAGAGATGTTAATACCGCCAGCTCTAAGCTAAGGCAATAATTTGTCGTAAATTATTTATTTATTGAATACTTCGCACAATCAATGTAATGCTAGAAGGGCTTAATGCTAAAGTATTCTCGACCTTCTCTTCTTAATTATCTTCTTAAGTTTCATAAAACTCTGTCACTAACAATTGCCTACTGCTGTAAAACCGTAGTTTTCGCCTAAACTTAGTACCTGTCATAAGTTAACTTTCTAATGAAAGGACTTTTGCGTTGCACAAAACACAAACTGGACCAAACGTGAATTTGCAAACCGCGATGGACGTGTTTAGACGAAACGAGACTAAACTAAAACAATTATGTATCTTTTGATTGAATAAATAAATACAATACCTACATACGGGTATAATCGATTTGTCTTGAATATTTCCGTACACATTTACAAGCAGTCACACCAAAATACTTTTTGTCACACAACGAACCACTCTAGCAGCATAATCTCGCAGCTACCTGTTCGCATCCCGGTATCACATTATCAGCCTTCTAACTTGTAAACTGAGCAACTCAATCGATAATCATCTCGAACACGAGAATATGATTGTATTCATATTCTCGTGTTCGAGATGATTATCGGGGATGAGATAAAATAAATAAATAAATAATGCTGGACATTTTTCACACAGCATCATCTAGCCCAAAACTAAGCAGAGCTTGTATTATGGGAACTATATTATTGATATACTACTTATATACTTTTTTGTAGTTACATATATAGTTTTTATACATTGTAAACACCCAGAACCGAGACACATAATGCAGATTATACAAACATTTGTCACGCGGCGGGAATCGAACCTTCTGAGTCTCAGGCGGGCCTTTGCCCACTGCGCCACAGAGGTCGTCGTACATATTTAATGCATGTACCTTGCTTAGAATATCAAGTAGGGGGTAGTCAGGTGCACGTCCAAACCTTAAATTTGGGCACATGCCCGCGTGTTGTAAATCGTTAACATTCCATGTGACAGGTTGCAAGCCCATCGCCGTAAAGTTATTTCTATTCAATCTGGCAGGAACGAACGATCGCGAAAAGGGAAACAAAGTAATCTATGGTAGGTCGCGCTCTCACGGCCGATATGTATGCAGATGGAATTATTGCCGGCGACGAGAGACGGTGTTAAATAAAACGAAAACTGGTGATGGGCGGGGGATGGCATGGTCTTGAATACAGGACTGATCCATGCAAGTACTATAGTGTTGCAAGGTTTCATGATAAAGAGCTACTAGCCAATTAGCTATGAAAGAAACGTCAAACATCAGATCGACGAGAGTAAATTAGACATATTTTCCATAAGCATGAATTTTTTATTGTTTCATTCATGTATAATATGAATGAAACAATAGAAAAATCATGCTCTACTAGCTTCTGCCCACGGCTTCGCCCGCGTAGTACCCGGTTAAAAAGTAGCCTATGTGTTATTCTGATGTCTAAGCTATATTACTGTAAAGTTTCATTAAAATCCGTTCAGTAGTTTTTGCGTGAAAGAGGAACAAACATCCTCAAAAACTTTCACGTTTATAATATTAGTAGGAAGTAGGATTCAAGTTATTAAACTTGAAAGGGGATACTTTTAGATCTAAATAATAATGTGAAAATGGTTTAAGCCGGTTTCTATGCTAAGCATGGCAAAATGGGAGCGATTGTCTCGTTTTCACAGCCATTTTGCTAGTGTAATTAGCGAGCAGAATGACGCGGTTTAAGAAGGCCCCTTGCCAAGGTCTTTCCTCTCGATATTCTTGCAGTCTAGTTTGGGGGAGGACTATACCAAAAATTGAACTTATAAAATAAGACTAAAGATTTGTCCCATCACTAAAGCGAATGTGGTCGAGCCCAAACAACCGCGGCCGGATTACTGCCAGTGATGAAAAAGGGAAAAATCATTTATTTTATTACCTGTGCAGAAATAATAAGCCAAGTTCGACCCGGCTTCCCAGGATCCTGAGGACTCTGAAATATAATTAGAATTCATCTGTTTTCTTGTAGAATGGATTTTCAACGGATAATAAAGTTAGGCTTTGCAATGAAATATGTGCCGTTCTGTGATGGTTATTTTTTATTTCGACCTTCGAATGCGGTAGTATAGTCCTTTAAGAACTCCCCATTTTTTGACTCGATGTGTAGTATTTACATTAAACTCATAGATAGATAGATTGAAAACTGTATGTCTTCTAAAAATCTCTTTGTGCACACTAGAATAAAAAAAAACACTAACATAAAATTGCAATGCCCTAACGGGGTTTATGTACATATCCTACTTTCCTTTATTTCAACACCTTATACTACATGAGAGCAATAATATGAATCTAAGCTTTGTCGTTGATGCGATTATGAACACAAGCAAACACACATACATGTGATAATCTTAAACCCACGAAGACACGTCTCCGACTTTTAAGTCAGAGTCAATAGGTTTTTATTCAATGAAATCACTGGGATCATATAGAAAAATCAGCTTAAAAACTGAGTGAATTTAAACATTTTAAATTGAATTTACACCGATTCCTTGCGAGTGACCAAGCCTAGAATAATCAGGCAACAAACTCTGCCTGGTTTTTAATATGATCTTTTATTCAGCTATAGTGTGGTGCAAATCGTTTTATAGAACGAGTATACACGCGATACCCTGTAAAAGTGATTTTCGAATAAATAAAGAATTGTTGATTACCGCTACCCAAGGGTAGCCGCCCCCCTTGATCTTCCTAAGCCGCGGTCTCAATTGAAATGTTTATAGATACAATAATGCGCAGGATCAATTCCCCGCGAGGTGGCGCCTTTGTCTTACCCCTGAACCTCCTTATGAAAACTGTATCTTCGCACAGGGGTTGCTATGTGTTTATCACAGACTTCTAGAATAACCTTTTTTCATTGTAAAACCAAAAAGAAAAACATGCTCGTCGATTTTGCTGACGAGAAAACAAGATCTCCAGCCACTATAATTTCAATTCTATAACTAGCTGCTGCCCACGGCTTTGCCCGCGTGATACCCGGATAAAAAGAAGCCTATGTGCTATTCTGATGTATAAGCTATATTACTGTAAAGTTTCATCGAAATCCGTTCAGTAGGTTTTGCGTGAAAGAGTAACAAACATCCATCCTCACAAACTTTCACGTTTATAATATAACCAGCTTCGCCCGCGTGTTACCCGGATAAAAAGAAGCCTATGTGCTATTCTGATGTATAAGCTATATTACTGTAAAGTTTCATCAAAATCCGTTCAGTAGGTTTTGCGTGAAAGAGTAACAAACATCCTCACTAACTTTCAGCTTTATAATATTAGTAGGATTTATAAGATACCTATTTCAACACCACATAGACTCGGAATAGAAACACAAATTAGTATTAATTCACTTTGATCGGCACTCGGCAAGATCATTTCATTTATTCAAAAAAAGATCTTCTAAATACGAGTGTGGCAGTACAAATCCAGCCGGCTGCATTTTACCACGCGAATAAGCTCTAGTTTTAAACAGAACTTAAAATAAAACAGTAGACAAGAGTATAGGTTCCCGTTTACAAACGGAATGACATTCAAACTACCGGTTTAACATAAACATTTGTATCTAGACAGCTCACACTGACTAATCATTGGATGGGGACATGAAAGCGGGAAGCCTGCTGCCACTCCACGCTTCAAAATGGCGTCTGTTGCTGTTGCCACTCGTCACTGCCGGCGTGGCGTGGACACTTACGCGGAATAAATGTTACTTTTTACTGATTGTAAGGCTGTGGCCGCATTGCAGGCGGCTTGGCAGCTATGTGTCTAGCTCATGTGGCTGCATTGCAGGCGGCTTGGCAGCTAGGCGTCTAGCTCATGTGGCTGCATTGCAGTCGGCTTGGCAGCTAGGCGTCTAGCTCATGTGGCTGCATTGCAGTCGGCTTGACAGCTAGGTGTCTAGCTCATGTGGTTGCATTGCAGGCGGCTTGGCAGCTAGGTGTCTAGCTCATGTGGCTGCATTGCAGGCGGCTTGGCAGCTAGGTGTCTAGCTCATGTGGCTGCATTGCAGGCGGCTTGGCAGCTAGGCGTCTAGCTCATGTGGCTGCATTGCAGTCGGCTTGGCAGCTAGGCGTCTAGCTCATGTGGCTGCATTGCAGTCGGCTTGACAGCTAGGTGTCTAGCTCATGTGGTTGCATTGCAGTCGGCTTGACAGCTAGGTGTCTAGCTCATGTGGTTGCATTGCAGGCGGCTTGGCAGCTAGGTGTCTAGCTCATGTGGTTGCATTGCAGGCGGCTTGGCAGCTAGGTGTCTAGCTCATGTGGTTGCATTGCAAGCGGCTTGGCAGCTAGGCGTCTAGCTCATTTGTCTGCATTGCAGGTAGATTGGCAGCTAGGCGTCTAGCTCGTGTGGCTGCATTGCAGTCGGCTTGGCAGCTAGGCGTCTAGCTCGTGTGGCTACATTGCAGGCCGCTTGGCAGCTAGGCGTCTAGCTCATGTGGCTGCATTGCAGGCGGCTTAGCAGCTTGTGTGGTCGCACTGCAGGCGGCTTGGCAGCTGGCTTAGATAATTATTCAGTTGCTTCGCTACATGCCAAGCGAGTCGCAAGCCTCAAAGCGTGTAGTGTGTATGCATTCGTTTCTCAAGGTGACATTGCGAGAGGCGAGCCTAGCCGCTTGCAGTACGGCTGCGCCCTAAGGTTCAAGTGTTTAAATCACGTATAGTCAGTGTAGCCTTCCAAGATGGAGGTGTCCGCATTTTGAGGTACGTAGTAACTAGAAAGAAAGCAGAAGTCATTTAATTTTTTGGCGTCTAGGATATTAGTGGCCTAGTGGGCGGTACTCTGACTTGCGAGTCAGAGTTCATGGGGTTGAAAATGGTCGTACTCCAATAGATTTTTCCACTCTATAATTTTATGTGCTTAGAATACGGTGAAGAGAAATATAGTAAAGAAGCCGGTATTCCCTAGAACGAAACATTCGAAGACATTTGCAACGTTAATGTTCCAACATTCAAACTTTCGCATTTAAAATATTAGTAGGATAGTATTCAAACTAATGATCTCCCATGTTCCAGGAATATTTCTGAATATCAAAATTACACAGATACTTGGCGTAAAATGAATTTATCATTTTCCCAACAAGTACTAATTGTCATTACGAGCTCTTCTGCCGATAACAATGGTACCACATGCGTTATTAAATCACACAAGTGGCTTATTAGTGATGTACAAGTCTTGTGAAATACCCGCGGGTAAGAGAGATAAAAAAATATGCTGGGCGCGGAAAAGCTTTTTCCCTTTTGAGTGGGATTATTCTTAGATTTTTATAAGTGCCCTTGTACGAACCGAACTGAAGTAATTACACTAACTGAACTGAAATAAGTAAAGTAATAAGTAAGTAATGCTGCTGGACATTTTTCAGACAGCGTCATCTAGCCCCAAACTAAGCAGAGCTTGTATTATGGGAACTACATGACTGATATACTACTAATATACTTTTTTTTTGTAAATACATACATATTATATATAGAAAAACACCCAGACCCGGAACAAATATTTGCAGATCTTACAAACATTCGTCCCGTGACAGGAATCGAACCCGCAACCTTCTGCGTCTCAGGCGGACCTTCGCCCACTGCGCCACAGAGGTCGTCGACCTCTGTGAGGAGTTTATAAAACTGATAAAGTAATTACACAAACTGAAGTAACTGAACTGAACTGACAAAAGGGACATTCCACGAATCAGTTGGGGCTCTGTCAAACTGACGCAGTGGCAGTGGCGTTCATAAATTTAAACGAACTTATATTTTAAGGAACCACTTGATAATCATTTCCCGTTTGATCTACTTAGCCACCGCGTCAATTTGACCGAGCCTGTCAACCAGAAAGGCCATTCTAAATGGTAACAGACTAACAAACAACCTCCTTATAGCAGATGCATGTTCGGGCTTCTGTCGGAAAAACGTCAATTGACAAATTTGAGAATTATATTTTTTTATTGCGACATGTGGTATAAGCTGATTAAGTTGGTGGGCCAAAACAACCCTATGCCAGAGCAAAACACAACTCAGAGTAATGCTGCCTTTGCTTACTGTTCATACTTTATGTTCGAAGCCGAGCTCTTTATTATTTTAAGAATATGAGGATTTTTTTGCTTATAACGAACGCTAAAAATGACGATATTAAAATTCGCGATACATTCGCGTCTGACGGGCCCATTAGACCGGCTACAAGATATGTCTCATTTTACGTGTAGAAGGGGGGATATTACGTACGTGTGCCGTTGTTGCTATCGTAGACGATAGGAACTGATGGAGGACAATAGGACTTGGTCTCTATCGGAATCAAACTGAACTATGAATCCAAAGACTATATCAATGTTAAAAGATTTATCAATGTTTGTAAGGATGCGCCTTCATTAACGCCAACCAGTTGTGGAGTTCTACAAAATAAGTAGTAAATTATGTGATAAGAAATATCACCGAACCCCAAACGAAACAATACAGGCTCTTCATCAACATTCACTCCCTCGCAAAGTGCCCCGACCGCCGGCCGGTCAATACGCGTTATCTCAACGGCGATACGTAATAAAAACGCTCAAGTATCGTGTTTTTGCGTAACAAGCAGTCTTAATTACAACAGTTATTCAATGTTGCCGTGCTATCGGCAGTTATAAAATCGGGAGACAGTAGGGGGACCCTCATTAAGGTGCGTCAACTGGGAGGGGGGTGGATAATTTTGATAATGTTGTGAAAAAAATGTTTTAGGGAGGACGGAGGAAGTTAAATGATGTATTGGCGGCTTTGTGACTGACGAGTGCGGCAGGTTGACGAAGAAAATTTTATCTTAGTTTGCGAACGAAGTCTTGTAAAATTAGTGCTTCGGAGGGCAAGTTAAGTTGTCAGTCCGGGTTATAGTAGTCGATAAGCCACGTCGGCCTCCAAACTGCGCCGCATTCTATAGGAACTTATTTATTAACTCTCTTTACGACTAGTGGCTATAAAACCTATCTAAGAATCATCCTTGAAGACATACAAATCTATTGCAAAAAACTGTAATACATTCCGATTTGCCGTTTTAGCGGTGAATGGTTACAGGCAAACAAACACCCATACAATCTTTTATGGCAAAAACAAATACGGGCTCCTGTCATCGCGTGTAAAAAGATTTATCATTAAAATTATATCTTCTACTTCTACCTCTAGAAGATATAATTTATTTTTTATAATTTTATGCCTATTCAGGGTTTTGTTTGGTTTTTCATGATCAGAATTCGTTCTCGCATTGCGTGTATTTTTGCAAAAAGTGACATAAAAGTCAGAACATGTACGACCGTAACCACTCTTTTGGTCCATATTCATTTTGGTGACCAAAGCAAATTGTACTTTCACTACTTTGCAATGAACAATTATCAGAAAAGTTATCCCGACCCAAATCACTGGCACATCTCTGAATCGCTAATCCTCATCTGGGCCAGTGGTTCCTTTACCCCCGTCACAACTATCAACATCAAAGACATTCGGAATTGACTGAGTCGTTCCGCACCAACGATATTCTTGATTACGAGCCGATCTGACGGCTGGAATCATCTTTGACTGGGAAAATCATTTGATAATCGGGTAATCGTTGGCTGAGGTTTAGCTGCTTTTCTATCTTTGTTTGGGACTTTGATTCCTTTTGTTACTAAATTATGTTCATCAATCCAATGTAAAATAATATGATGACTGCTTGTTTATGCAAGAAACGTTATAGCAAGGTACCTACGTTTCTGACGCTATTTCATTGAACATTTTGGTCACATCCCCTGACAATTTTTGCAGTATTTTTCTGCCAACTAAAATCGATTTTTTTCTTGCACCCCAAGGTTGCATTTGATTTATGCTAACTAACTCTGTTCAGTGTACCGATTCTTATGATAAGAAAGATATCCTTGACCTGAAATTTTCTTGCAAACTCTATAAATATCTCTCAAAGTTCTATGAAAATATCTCTGTTTCGTTATTTGGTCTTGCAACACTTACGACAACCAATTTTTAAATCCAGAAAAATCACGTTCGCAATTTTAACTAGTTTCATTTTGAATAGGTTTTATTGATTTTCCTATCTTAAAACAATTATAAAAATCTAGAACAGCCTAATTTTTAATACTGTTTGAACCAAACAAACCAATTATGGTCCCAATCTAACTTCTCTATGTAAATGTCGTTAAATACTATTCCCACCCCACCTGCATCCCTTGCGGGCTTAATAAGGCGATGCTCGTTCGACGCGTATTTTTACGCTACTGTCATTAAGAGATCTACAGAGGGGTGCAGAAGGGTCATAGGTTAGTTGAGTGAAGAAAAATGCCTATCGTAAAGGTTCGTTTACCTATTGTAGGTAAATAATGAGACCTTATTTTATCGTTCAAAACCGTGCTTGAAAATTAAACAGTTTTGTTTGAAGATCTGCTGTCATTTAACGCCGTAGATTTCTTGAATTCTGATCTAGCTTTTTGGACGATATTGTTGTAAAGAACTAAAGGCTATCCCAAAGATCGAGTTGAGAAGTGTATCGAGGATTGGAAGAAGGACTGGCACAAGTGCATAATATCTAATGGGGACTACGAGATTTTGAAGGCGACAACTTTTTTTTTTTTCAAAAAATGTAAATTCCTTTTATTTTTTGAACATACCTCGTATGTTATAACTATTATTCTCATAACTAATCCCACCATCCTAACTTCCAAAATTTGTTGTATTTTTATGTCGTAATAAATAAATATATTCTTTCTTTCTTTCTTTCTTTTTGTCAGTATTCGGCTATTTGCAACCTTTATCATCATCATCAATAGTCCGACTTCACACTCTGTTGGGCAAAAGCCAGAGAGGCTTGTATGTTTGATCTGTCCCATGTTAAACTTCTATTTTTATTGTTCTTAGACAGTTGAAGTCCTCTGTCCTCAGAGAATGTAGGTCATTTCCATCAGTATGCATGAAATATTTGAATTCTGTTCCAGTCATTGCTCTATGCTGGGTAGCCTTCGAGCTTCGAGCCGGATACCGGCCCCCAGTTTTATGGTTTTCATTAATGAAGATAGCTTCAGGGCTGATCGTTCGAGGAACCTCTATCGCGGGGGTGATTTTTAATAGCAATTATTCTTTTTTTTCTCCGCTGATGGAGAATTTGCCTCACGGTGTGTCTAATTATGGGGAAAATATCGCGTAATAACAAGAGATATCAAGATTGTGAAACGTGATAGAAGATTATTGTTCGTAAAATTCAGAATGCTAACATTAAGAAATTGAGTAAGGACGTGTCCGGGTAGAAGTGCCTGCAGTAGAGTAAAAGTCGATAAGAATAGTCAAAGCTTGAACGACTTTTGTCTTTATATGATGAGGTGTATAAATAGTTCCCCCTTCCAGAAATCTGGCACATAAGACTTTTCAAATCTTTCATGGCTTTAGGCATGCAACGCACCAGCATAGTTGCAGAAGTCAACAGGCGACAGTAACCTGTATCAAAAAAGGACAAAAGGACAAGAAAGGATTGTCCTTAAGGACAAGCAAATCGATTGCAAAAAACCGTATTACGGTCCGTTCAGCCGTTTTGGCGATAAATGTTTACAGGCAGGCAAATAAACTTAAAAAAAAAAACAAAGAAGCTCTTATGGCAAAGCTCCTTGCGTCGCGCGTAATAAAATCCATCCGTAACTAGATTCTAAAATCAGAAATGGAAAATCTCTAAGAACTTGAAATTGAATCGTCATTTTCCTGGCGTATTGGTTAATCGAGCGCGTAATCAACGTTTTCATCCACCGAAGCACGGCTCGCGGATTCCGTTCGACTATTCGGATCGGATATAGCGTTCCGTTCGCCTAGCACGAAAGCCTGCGGTCGGTTTCATATGACACTGATAAAGCGATTGGCTAGAGATTAATACACTAAACATGCCTTTGCGTAAATTATCAACCATGTCAATTACCAGCAAGATGAAATCACTCAGCACTCAGATTATAGAATGATTTACCTGCTGAGGTTTTCCAAAGTACGGTACGGTATGGGATTCTTCAATATCGGCGTTTTTGAAGAGGCAACGTGCGGTTTACTCTGGTGTGGCAAGTGGCCATAGGCTACAGTAACCGTATGTTTGCTTGCTTGCTACCTTAGTGTTGTACAAAAATAGATCTGATAAGTCTACGGATGATTTTTTTCAAATTGACACCACCATGGTAGTGTCAAGCGGTAGTTCCACGGAGATTCATCGAATTAACATTTCGTACCTTGGTCAACTGACTGAGTTCTATTTCAGCATAAAGCAGACGCATTCTATTGCATCTGTTTTATGATTGGGCAAGGTGATAAACATATATACAAAAATACTCTTACCTGAAGTTGGTAAGTTTCACATAAAACCTTTTTCACATAAAATGGTTTTTCAACACTAATGTTAATGTAAGAAACTTGTCTCTGGCTCCGTCCCTACAGCGTGCCACCGTGCGTCCGAATACTTCCCAAATACTTTGAATTACAAATCGGTACGTTCTTTTCGAGATTTGATTCGGCTCCCCCCCGATTGCCAGTTTGATTGCTATTTTAATGTCTCCTCAAGTTTATTTCAGGAAATTTTCCGGGATTATGATAAACTTCTAACGGTTGGCCATTTTGAATATAATGCTGAATTCAAATGGCGATTGTATGCATAGAATTAAGGTTTTAGAGACGACAGACTTTAGAGTATATTGAATGGCAGGTCTAATAAACTTAGCCTTTTCATGGCACTCAATCAGAAAAACAGTTAGGATACCTATCTACCCAAGGAATATAAAATATAAATAAATAAATAATGCTGGGCATTTTCCACACTGCATCATCTAGTCCCAAACTAAGCAGAGCTTTTATTACGGGAACTAAATGACTGATATATTAATTAAATACTTTTTTTTTGTAAATACATATTTAATAACATTATATGTACATAGAAAACACCCAGACCCGAGACAAATATTTGTAGATCATACAAAAATTTGTCCCGCGGCGGGAATCGAACCCGCAACCTTCTTCGTCTCAGGCGAGCTTTCGTCCACTGCGCCACAGAGGTCGTCTATTTTCTATTTTCTGAAATTCTGTCTTCTTCCTGATGTCATCGTCGGTATTAGTGATGTATTTATTAGGGCACCCCGCTTTTGTTACTCGGTTAGACATAGTGTTCCCGCAATTAGAGGGCACCACAGCATGGATAATATATAGGTACAAGAGAACTTACTGTGTCGCACGAGAATAAGCTTAAAACAGTATTAAGTAGGTACTTAAAATATGATCTTTGATGTATGAATATATTCTGGCACCAACATTTAAATCAGCTCGCATAATTTCGCAAAATCTCGTGATTCTCGCTGTCAATTCCCTAGACAAAACAGGATCGCTCGTTGTATTTTTCAGCATAATCACAATAGACAGTTTGGGCCGCGCTGATGAATGCGCTACTGTTGCTCTCTGATCTTGATTAATTAGACACAAACGGAATAGGATATTACGACACTTTTGATGCTAATTATTTGGACGATTACCTGCGCTAATCTGATTGGTGGGTGTTTGCCGGTTTATTGTTTACAGCTTGGTTCGCATGGCTTTGTTTGCATTTTTTATTTTATTTCAAACGGGGAAAATCTTGAGGACCGCGGCATGTCCTGGAATCAAATATTCGGAGGCATATGCCATCAGTTAGTGTTCCAGTAAGCAGTGATGGGTTTGCAAACTATCACGTGGTATGCTAACTGTTTGCAACTGTTTGCAAATGTAATGTTTGGACGTGCCAAGAAGGGGGTAGCCAGTACCCCCATGGTCCCCTCAAAGATCTACTCACTGAGTGTGTATCTGGGGGTGTCCATCATGGGGAATACAGTCGTAAGCTCGTTTGTTTTTATTTGTATAAAAAATCTAGAACGGTTTCAGAGATTGGAGCGTGGTTGGTTTTACACCACACTCCAAAAATGTATCAAAGTCAAAGTCAATAGGTTTTTATTCATTGAAATCACAAGGATCATATAGAAACGTCAACTTAAAAACTACGTGAATTTAAAATTTGAATGTGAATTTACGACGATTCCTCGCGCGCGATCAAGCATAGAAGAATCAGGCAACAAACTCTGCTTGGTTATTTTTTTGATGATCCTTCATTCAGCTTTAGTGTGGTGCCAATCGAACGAGGTGAACTCATTTATAGAAAAAGAGGGCTACTCAAAGAATTAAATAAAGTCTAAAAAGTATCAACCAAAGTTCTTAAGACAACACACGATTCGCTATATAATATATTGCTTAACCTATTCTTAAAAAATATGTTACTTGTCGTGTCCAAAGGAAATAAAGAACTCATTGTTTTGTTTCTTAAAACCGCAAGACTGAAGCTATAATAGTCCGTAACTCGTACAGGACCCATACCGAAACAATAGTCGAAGAAACGGGATCAAATCGTCGGCCTGCCGTGATGACGGCGCGAACACTCGTTATCGCCCTTATTGTTGTTTTTAATGAAATGTGGCCGAAATGGTCGAAGCATTGTCCGAGGATCGGATCCATTATCCCCCATTCCCTTAACACCCTGAAGGACCCGCAATAAAATTCGCAACGCTATCCGGACCTCGCTTCGATCGACAACTTTAAACCATTAAGTTTCACGATAGTGAGTTTCACGTCCGCATGGAGATTCCACTTGTGATTGCTGTTCGTCGAAGCCTATTCATTGATGACGTGGAAATTATGCATTATATTAATTCTGCTTGGTGAAGAAAAATGTCGTGAGGAAACTGGCATGCCCTAAAACCAACAACTCGAAGGCATATGTTATCAGTTAGAATTCCAATAAGCGGCGATGGGATTGCAACCTGTCACGCGAAATGCTAACTATTTGCAAAACGCGGGAATGTGCCAAATGTCATGTTTGGATATGCATCTGACTATACCCTATTTGGTATCCTCAAAGATCTACGCACTGAGTATGTGTTTGAAGATGTCCATCACAGGGAATGCAGACGTGAGCGTGCTTTTTTTTGTCTTACTTGAGTTTTGTGAACACAAACAGACGAAGAAATATTCCAAATGAAAAAACAAAAGAAGAAACTTCGATCCCCAATCTGTTTTCGACTACCGGCAGACAGAACGCAAATCAAAAAAAAAACGCCGAAAAAACATTCGGTAAATTAATAAAACACCCACTAAGGCGAAAACAGGCGGAAAAATAGAGTCGAGGGAGGCGAAAAAAATGTCCAACGAGCAACGTGCTCTTCATTAAGGCGAAATGGAAACACCGGATGAATTGATCAATCAGAAATTTTATGGGCCAGAATCACTCAACGGAAAATAATTCCCCGGCCATTCGGCCTGGCTCATCGCCGCCGTTTTAATTTCGCCCTCTTGGGGAGATCGAGTGTCATCCAATCTATCTGACGCCTGGAAAAAAAAGCACCTCACCCCCGATCCCCCGTTCCGGCCGCGAACGCCTTAAGACGGTAATGGACGCTGTGGGACTTTTTAAATCGATTGTCGTAACGTCACGAGTGTCATAAATTGGTCAGATTACGTGTTGGCTGGAGCCGATGTGATGGCGGTCCAAGGGGGCAACGCTTCGTCGTCGTTACTTTCTGATACAAAGGCTATACATTCAAATCTTTGGAGGTTTCTGTCACAGCGAACTTGAACCTCGACTGTCCCACACACCTCAGGTCCAAACAGGTGAATACCTGACTCCGACCAGCACAACTCTTTAAAATAGCGGAGAGCTTTAGTTTTATGAAAGCAATGCTCCAGTGGCCCCTAAGGATTATAGTGAAGAGTAGTATGATTCAATGTGACTTTGCAGTCCCGTGTTTGACATTCGCTTGTGGTGGTGAAGTTTATTACCACGTGATCCACTGTCTCTTGCCCTTGCAGATAACCGCATTAGAGTCCATTATCCATAGCCTCCGTATACCTCCTTCCTACAATCTGTAAGATGCCATCCATCCATCGTAATGGGAGCTTCCTATGCAGCATCGTTTTATATCATAATGACGTATTCAGTATTAAAATTTGTAAGCGCTAGTTACGTCTCTGATGTTAATCTTCATCCCGATAAATAATTATGAAATAAACAGGAAAGAAGGCGCCCCACTCCCCGACGTATAATTTCATTATTTGCACCGAACGCATCGCTTGTGATATTCCCGATCCATAAGGCTGCAGGGGTTTGTCTTGAAACGATATTTGGGTAGCTTAACAAACATTATCGTCATTGGTTTTAACGATACTCGAATGTTATCAAATAAATAAATCACCAACAGTCACATCCATAGACCCGAATTTATACACTCGAATCCGACAGGGAATCCTGTGTCATGTATCTGAAACTAAGAGTACCATGGTACCAAAACACACAGAGCCGTAACAAACAATTACAGGTGATGACTCTATGGTGAAGTGGGCGCAGGCCCGCCCGAAACGCATTAGGTTGCGGGTTCGATTCCCGCCGCGGGACAACTGTTTGTATGATCTTCAAATATTCGTCTCGGGTCTGGGTGTTCCATGTATATAATGTATGTATTAAAAAAAAGATATATAAGTAGTTTATCAGTCACGTAGTTCCCATAATACAAGCTTTGCTTTGTTTAGGGCTAGGTAAGTATCATCTAAGCTATATTTATTTATTTACATGTCATAATTAAGGTGAGGGATATTTGAAGTCCAAAATATCGGGCCAGAATTTTATTTTCATCAGTCCATAGTTAATGGTCCAGGGACCACATTTGTCGACTAGTATCCCCACGATGGTCATTCTCAGACCTCACTCAATACATAGATACATAGAGTGAGGATACGAAGTAGTTGCAAAGCTGTTTAACCAATTGGTTATTAAACCAAGGACTATGCAACGTATATTTACTCTCACTATGCAACATGTTTCTACTATACTAGCTCTGTATCTCCGAGATATGAGAATGTCAGAATTTTATTGATCACACTTAAACTTTGTCGATTATTGCATCTCTTTAACAATCACTCCTCGCGCTCTCTAGTATAAAAATACTCTTCTTACCGGATCTTAAATTTTTGAAATAAAAAAATACCGTTCTAGCGTAAGACCATTAACCTGGGGTCCATTATCGCACACCCCGGGTGGCGGAGCGCCTCTCGATGTCGAAGATGTGTTTTTGTCGTGTTTTTATTAGCGACAACAATGATGAATTAGCGAACGCCTATATTAGTCGACCGTGAGATTTTTGTCTTGGTATTTTAGAGTTCCGTAAAGTGAGAACAAATTCAAATTTGACTTTAATTAAAAACTTATGAAAATATTTCTGAATCATAGATAGATTAACCATTCATTCAAACCACCAAAGGTTAGGTATTTATTGGCAATTTATCTGCAGTCTTAATTTAAAATAGGTTTTAATATCTACTTGCTTTAGTTGCATAAGTCTTTCAATATGAATGATTTGAACTTTATTAAGGTAGGTGAACTAAAATGAGCTACCAGTATGTAGCCTGCTTTGCTCTTCTCTGAATTAATGGTTTAAAATCGAAATGTAATGTTAATCAATTCTTCTACAGATATAAGGTACTTACATTAAAATTGCATACAACTAAAAAAAAACAGTAAACCTCAGTTAATATAAATTATTGTATTCACGATCTATTTTGCAGTAAACCTATCAAAAATACCTGCGGAACCTTCTCCCCCGTTCATCGCTGTAACCTGTATATTTTTAATTTATTTCCCTAAGATAACACGCGTCGGACGATGGCCCGCGAAAATTTGTATTAACAAGGGCGCTATACAGGGGTACATTATCGGGAGGTTTCCGCTTCTTGTAGTAAATTAAATTGTTTGCGTCCCCCCGACCCCCCTTAACACCTCCCCAGGTGCGCGACGTGCCTTATTGACGCGGGAAATTGCTGATGAGCAGCTTTTAGAATGTGGATGAAAGGCGAATTCTACTTCTATTATAAACGCGAAAGTTTGTGAGGATGGATGTTTGTTACTTTACAGTAATAATCTTACACATCAGAAATACTTATACATCAGAATAACACATAGGCTACTTTTTATCCGGGTACAACGCGGGCGAAACCGTGGGCAGAGGCTAGTTAGAACATAACAGAGTATTTTGGGAACTTCAACATTTTACCTAGTGTTGATGGTTTTGAGTTAAATGGTTTTGGCCTATCTTATAATAATAATAGTAATAATAATCTTTATTTAGTTCATACAGATGTTCGGTACATGATTTGGTACTTAAGAAAGTTAACTTAACTTAGATTAATAAGTACATGACGGAGCTCTGTCCCCACACTAGGTCTTTGTCGAGCCTGTTCTGTAGGGTCACAGTGATTCGCTTCGGACTCTCATCCTCATCATAATATAATACACAAAAAGTTACCCATCTACATTGAACATGAAAATTCTTATCGTATTAAGGTAAGACTCTGACTGATGTACTGCATTGTTAAGTTTACCCATGGATCCTCAGTATCATAGGTCTGCGACTCCAAAATCAAATAAAAATTTAATAAATTTTACTGTCACTTCCCATTTTCCCCATAGATTGCGAAGCCTTCATACCAAGTATTCGCCTTTATCTAGACGTGACAGGACAGGACAGGCAAGCCACATGATATCACTCTCACAAGCGTTTTTTTTTAAACTGTATAATCTTTATTTATAGGACACAGGATAGTAGTTATGAGCAGCTGTTGTAATTCAGCCTTTTAGAGCAAACTCCCTTGAATAATATTAAAACGTCTATTATGGCGATATTAATAAACAATGCATCGTTCATTATTCCGTATACGTTTTCTACTGCAGAGTAAGGTGAGGAAGCTGTGGCGTTACGCGTCAGCACATTGCAAATGTCTAACCGTTCATAATCACTCCGTTTGTCGGCTCGATGAAAGTGTGCGTGTGTTCTTATGTTTAGTGTTCGAAAAAGACAGGTCTAGAATTATCATGCCGATTTTATGGAGTGATTATGAATACAATCAAGATGTCCATCCAAAGTTTGTCTGGAAGAGATCGCTTCTAACATAAGACCGCCCATTGTACTTTCTCTAGTATAAGATTTTATGTACAATAAAGTATTTTCATTCATTCATTCATTCATTCAATCAAGATGAATACGATAGTTTCGTTCTCCATTGCAATATGTATACCGTTATTTTTTTTTTCTTTGCTTTGTTAGCAAAGAGCTCATGCTGAGGCTGGTGTGATCTTCAATGGCCAAAGCCATGTAATGTTCTTACTCTACACTAGCGTTCCCTGTATCTTGGATATCAGAAACTAATGCACGTCTTCACAAAAAAATTACTGCTCGTAATATCATACATAATGTCAAATTTCAACATTATGTATGATATTACTATGATAAACACTTGTCTTTAGACAAGACGAAGATAAACCGACATGGAAACAGCTTCTAAATTCTACAGCAAAGCTGCAGGACGGGCACGACCTTCAGTAATTAGTTTTTTTTTTTTTAGATATAAAGTATTTTATTTACAAATGATTGTGTCTCATCTGGTTAAGCTTTTTTGACTTTTGTGCAGTCGAGCAAGAAAGTACTATGGTACCGTAACACGTAGAGATATTTTTAATTCGAGCGGATTCTTCATAAGCGTGTTCCATAGCTAGTCATTATCCCTCTTAGTTTAGTGCACTGAACGTTCAGGCCAGACTAGACACGTTCGTTAATATGAAAATTAGCCCGAATGAGCTGCAACGAGGAAATTGGCTGCAGCACCCAGCACCCCGGGCATCGGCTTATACCTATTGTATTTGTACCTGCTGTCTGCCTCTGAACGTGAATTCGTTAATTTTCACGTGAACTTAAGATCATTTCGATTACCTATATGTTCTAAAAGTATTGGTCGTACGATAAGCAATTCTTATAGTGTGTGGATTCAGTGTGAATATTTTAGGATACATTTGCTCTCCTGCTGGCGTTTCCCGTTCCCGTTACACGAACGTCGAGCGAAGTCGCGGGTGGTTGTCATGAGAAAGGACCTCTTAGCGGTCAACCACAAGTCAGCAGGAGAATAGTGGTAATATATCCTAAAACGTATAGGAGGTGAGGTGGACTAAATACTGTAAACGCATTTGCGGGAGGCCTATATCCAGCAGAGGACTTTTAAAATAATGTTAGTCATTTTTCCACACATCATCATCTAACCCCAAAGTAAACAAATCTTGTGTTATGGGAACTACATGACTGATATACTACTTATATATAATTATGTAGAATAGAAAACAGCCAGCCCCGAGACAATTATTTATTACAAACATTTGTCCCGCGGCGGGAATCGAAACCGCAACCTTTTTCGTCTCAGGCGGGCCTTCGCCAACTGCGCCACAGAGATCGTCATAGTAAGTAAGTGCGTCTGTTAATGTAGAAATATATACAATGCATGAATACATCGTCAGACGAACTCTGTTACAAACAGAGTCTTCTGCTATTACTAAGTAAAAGAATATCTTAACAATACCATTTCGCAATGGAATTGTATTGCGGAAGCAGGCATTCTTGATGCAATTCGATTGTCCATCTCAAAGCAAATCCCCAAATGAGTTCAATCTAAAACGCAAATGGCCGAGTAGCCGCCGTCCCGTTAACATTATTCAGAATTTTAAATTACATTCTTCAAAACGAATATCAAACGTTACGTTAACTAAGAGCGGAACACGAAAATATATCAAAGCGGAACGCTGCCGAGGAAGCAGGGCTGCCAACTCTTTGCATATTTTTACCTGAAAGATATAAATATATTAACGAAATTTTTATACTCGTATTTTTTACATTATGTATTGCAATTCCCTCTGTTAGCGCATGGCGAACTATGTATAAACCATTTATATTAGAGTATTTACAAAACGATTGCAAAAAAACGACATTTACATTGGATAAATTCGACCAAGATTATATAATAAAACATTTATTTTGAGCTATAAAAGACAACTAGGACAGAAAGATAAGACACTTTTAAACAGCAAAAGTGGTCGGTAGATGTTACCTATTTAACGGTAGTTGTTAATTTTCATAAAATTTAAAAACTATACTTCGTGTGTTCATAAGTCTTGAGACACAGTAAAACTAAAATATTTTTGGAGCTAAGTTGAGTATTCATTTATTGGATATTAAAATTAAAACTACTGACATCTAGATCTGTATTTAAAAATAAATCATTCAAAATGGCCGCCTTTGCATTCAATGCAGGCCTTCAAACGCGTGCGCCATTTATCTATGGCGGCACGAATCTTTTCAATGGGAATCCGTTTCGATTCTTTAATAAGGGCTCGCTTGAGAGAATCCAGGTTTGGGTGAGACTTTCTGCATGCCCTCAGCTCCAATTCCGTCCATAAAGAATAATCCAAAAGATTCAAGTCAGGGCTTGACGAGGGCCAATCTTCGCTCCGAATGAAGCCTGGCAAATTGGCCTCCAGCCAACGTTGGGTAGTCTTAGCTTTATGGGAGGGAGCAGAGTCCTGTTGGAAAACCCAGTATTTTCCAGCGAATAGCGTATCATTTAATGGTTTAACCACCGCTTCCAATATGTCGGTTTGGTAATTTTGTGCCTTCACCTTGACGCCTTGCTGGCAAAAATGAAGCGAAGTGACCCCCTCGTAGGAAACACCCCACCAAACCATCACACTTGCTGGATGATGAGTGCGCTGGACATTGTGTACAGATGGCTGGACGTCCTTTGAACTTCTGGCGTAAACCTTATTGTTCTGCCGGTTAAACTTTTCTTCCACCGTGAAGATCTTTTCATCGGTAAACAGGATATTTTTTGGATCGTGTCTCTTCAATAGGTTCCGACATCGTTCCAGTCGCAATTTACGAAGACGCTCGTTTAAATAATGCACTTTCCTTCGACTGTAGGCCTTTAGTTTAAGATCATATTTAAGTATCCTGTTCACCGATATTCGCGAAATGTTGGTCTGCAGAGCTAATTTATTTTGAGTCCGGCAAGGGTTGCGACGAATTCGCTCTCTGATTACTTTGATGTTGGCGGGCGTCCTTACAGACCGCGGGCGGCCACATCTTCAACGGTCTTCTAAAGAGCCGGTCTCCTTGTACCTCTTTATGGTATAATACACAAATATCCGACTACATCCCAAACTTTGGATTTCACTAAAAACTTGCATTGGTTTTTTTCCTGCTTGAAACAGTGAAATTACAGTCGCACGCAAATCTTTTGTTAGCGCCATTTTCACGGAGAATGAAACAAATATTCAAATGTATATTTTTTCTGATTCAAAACATTCGAAATTTAAAAATTTAAAAGTTTAAAAAAGGTTGCATGAATTACTTTCTTTTTAAATTAATTAAATAAGTTCGTCTCAAAACTTATGAACACACGAGGTATTTTCGTGTTTTCAAAATAAAACTACACTCATAAACAGCTTTTTCTGTAATAAGCAATGCTATTGATCATTTCGCCATGAATCAAGTGGATGCTGGTGAAATGGTCAAAATTATTACTGACTAGTTGTTGTCCGCGGCTTCGCCCGCGTGGTATGTTAATAAAAGTAGCATATGACAGTCTCCAGGCTTCAAACTATGTCCACCAACTTTTGAATGAAACGAACCAAGGATTACAATTTATACAAAGTTAAGAACTCAATTGCACACCCCCAAAGAATAGTTTTGAAAAAAAAATACGTGTTTCATTACTTTAAAGTTTATTTATACAGAGTTTTGAGCGAATCAAACAATTTTTTTTTCATAGAAACTTTACCGCCCTATTTAACCCCCTTAGGGGTCGATTTTCGCAAAATTAGATTATTTCGAATTTCGAAAATAGGATCTGGAATATGTGTTATTCCAGATCCTAAACTATCTACATTCCAAATTTCATCAAAATCGGTTTAGTAGTGTCGGAGATACGTGGTAACAAACATTCACACACACACAGACTTTCGCATTTATTATATTAGTAGGATTTCAGGCGTAGGTGCAGGTTTGAGTCGCGCTAGACCGGATTTTCCAATTTAATCTTTTCTATAAGTTTTGATTCGTGCATGAAGGGAGCGTCTGCCAAACGCATTAAAACCTTTCACCGACGATCGAGTTCATTTTCACCTACCTTACAGCCCCACGAAACTAACACACGAGAAACTAAGGAACCATAGTTTGCAAAGAACAAGGATCAAGTTTTATCACACAGATCCAGTGCATACATAAATCTCCCAGATCTTTTCAATTCCCACTGTGCGCTGGCAACCCTGTGAGAAAAACGTTTTCCCATAGCGTTTACCGGAGAAAAATTACATATTCGCGACTCGAACGTCTCAACCGCCGGCTGCAACAAAGAGACTTGTTACCTTTAGATCCGAGCGTACTCTAATGGCTCGCTTTGACTTACTAGATGGAATTTTTAATGCAATAATTTCGATAATTTATCGCTAGATAGCGCTCCTTTGTGCCGCGGTCGGGACGCAAATAAAGTTTCTTTTTATCAGTAGAAAAGTGGCCGGCTGGATTGACCCTCGGGTGATGCGACTTGCCACTTACCGATGGGGAAAATGTAGAGTTTTTCTTGCCAAGTAACTTGCGAATTGATGAGAAAACACATCTTAAAATACCACATCGTATTGGGGAATTAATTAACGTAAAATTTTATCTATTTATATAATCAGGTTGCCTAAATTGAGATCGCTTTCAGTGATTAAGCCGTATAAAATGAAATGAAAATAATTTATTTAGAACGATATAAAAAATGACATATATTGCATGTTTAAGATGATGGGACAGTTTTGGAACAAATATTAATTCAAAAAGCTTACCTTATAAATAAAATTAAAACAGAAATATATGAGGTATAATAATTTCAGACATTTTCACACAGCATCATCTAGCCCCAAAGTAAGCAGAAGCTCTGCTATGGGTGACTACACGGCTGATATACTACTTATAAACATTTTTTGTGAACACATCCATATTATACATAGAAAACACACACCCAGACCCGAGACAAATATTTGTAGATCAAGTATATAGACTAACATCAGTTTTTGTTATATACAAAGGAATAAACATTGCTGTTATATCCTCCCGCGTCCCCACGACATTTAGCTTTCAATTCAAAAACGTTTTTGAGGTTTTCGTAATTAAATACGTGACGTCATTTAGCGATGTGCTCTGATGGTACTTTGCAAGATGGCCATCGTGATAATGTGACCGGATTTTTTCACAAAAATAATATTTTGGAGTGACACGGTTGGGTGTACTCATTTAGGCCGAGCATTTTAGATTAGCGACTTGATTTTAACAAATTAAATATAAGGGATTTTTAGAGATTGGCATTATTGAATAAAACTTGGAATTACAACTTTTATTCAAACTTACGTCGCTGGTAAAAATCATTGCCGTAGAAAAACGTAGTAATAAACAAGTAAATTTTACAAAATATGAAAACTTTGACGTATATTTTCGTCATCGATTGCAGCGCCCCCTAGCATTCGGTGGCGATAAAACCTATCTAAAGACCACCCAAATACGAATTGATTGCAATCCGATCGATGCAAGCCGTTTCGGAGATATAATGGTGATAGACAAAAACAAATGAACATCTATTATCATCTATGGGCTCAATATATCGCGAGTAAAAAATGTTTTATCCCTATCACATTCATATTGTAAAACGTGAATTTTCACGTACCGTACCATGGGTGAAGGCTCCGACTAAGTTTCGACTCATTCAGAAAGGGTGAGAGATCGCGACGCTCTGCCTCCGCGTCGCGTCGTTCATATTCCCGTTTTAGAATATGAATGATCAAATTCACGATAGTTTTTTTGTAATAATATATCTCAACTCAGCTTGAGATCAGTTTTTGAATGCGGGAAGCACGCAAACGTTAATCCTTATCCAATTCTCCCTCTAAAATATGCATTCCGTAATGTTATGGACGCAACAACCGGCTGATAATCCGGCGAGTCGGCGCTCTGCCAGCGTTCGTTCGGTATCGGTACTTCGCAGTTTCCGCTTATAATGCTTTTAAACATTCACTGTGGGAACTTATTAAAGGATGCAGTTCGCTACCACGCTTTCTGGAATTCAGATCGAATGGAATACTAATTTTGTTGTTGGAGTTGGAAGAGGAAGGTCTCGGCGAACGTACTCTGACCATATTGGAGCGTTCTGGTGAAAGGCCAAATCACGAGTACCTTAACCGAATAGCTTATATGAAGAATGATATGAAGAGAGAAGAGAACAAAATTTCATATTGTAAAAACGGGAATTTTCACGTACTGCACTATCGGTGAAGGCACCGACTACACTAGTAGTGCACGGCGCGACGCGAAAGGAGAAAGTCGCTACCACTCACCCTGATGAAGACTCTCGGAATGAGTCGAAACTTAGTCGGTGCCTTCACCGATAGTGCAGTACGTGAAAATTCCCGTTTTTACAATATGAATAGTCAAGTTCACGATAGTTTTTGGGATAAAAAAGAACAAAATTTATTTATTTTTACCCAAAAAACACAAACAGATGGTTACCTACCTATTCATCAGTGTTATTATTTAAATTGTATGTGTGTGATTGTAAAATAATACCTACCTGCAACGCCCTGACAGGGCCGATGTACCTACCAACCTACTTGGAGCTACACTAGACCTAAGCTTAACCATTGTATGTAGGACATTAAGCATGAATAAATGAAATACGAGATCTGACTTAGCCTATGAAAAAAAAAGTGTTTTGACTTTTTTTCCTCTGACTACCCCTACATGCTATCCTCAAAGAACACATGACCGTGTCTTGCAATACAATTTAATCCTACTACTGTTATAAACGTGAAAGTTTGTGAGGATGTTTGTTACTCTTTCACGCAAAAACTACTGAACGGATGTTGATGAAAACTTTACAGGAATATAGCATATACATCAGAATAACACATAGGCTACTTTTTACTTTACCGGGTACTACGCGGGCGAAGCCGTGGGCAGAAGCTATTAAGAAATAATTTAAATCATTATGCTACTGTCAAGAGGTATTGTCAAAAAATATAATTACTAAAACGGGCGCTGATTTTAATGATAAATGGGAATTTTAGTTGACGTTAACATTACACGTTCATGCTCTGAAAGTGTAAGTTATTGCGCAAATTTAATTTACTTTTATATAGCACAACACCGATAGCGGAGGAAGATTTTCATAAGTTGGCGGCTAGCCAGCGTCCCTTATCGCATAGCGGTGTGACACTCTTATAACATGCTAAATATTACTAACAGATACTGCACTGATTAGTCTCGTGTATAATATATATATAAACACTAGCTTCTGCCCACGGCTTCGCCCGCATGGTACCCGGATAAAAAGTAGCCTATGTGTTATACTGATGTATAAGCTATATTACTGTAAAGTTTCATCAAAATCCATTCAGTAGTTTTTGTGTGAAAGAGGAACAAACATTCACGTTTATATTAATAGGATATTAGTACGACTAACGGCCCATTTGGTGGTAAGCGATTACGGATTTGCCTAGACTTACATATAGGACATGTACAAAGGCGAGCTTAACCCTACCAAGAGCCTAAATTTTTTTAAAGAAAATTTTCGATAATCATAATGTTAATAGTAGAAATAAAGATAAACTCGCTGTTGCCACTTGTAGACTCCATAAAGTTAGTAAACTGTTGAAAGGGCAAGGTGTACGCTTTCATAACAAACTCCAGAGATGTACAAAAATGGTCAGTTACCAAATTTTAAAACATTAAACAAAAAGTTTATAAAAGGCATACTTTAAAATATAGGATTATTTAGATGATAAAAACTCTTGGGATTGAAAATGCTCCGATAAAAAATGTAGGTACCTATTGTTTTGTAAAAGGATCATTGAAAAGAATAACCAGCCTTGTTTTCTTGCCTTTTTTTCTGGCTTGGTCGCATAAAGACAGACAGTAGATGACGTCTCAAAGTAATCCTTGCGACTTTAATGAATAAATGAATTTTGTCTTTGACTTTAACTGTCAAAGTCAAAGTCAAAGACACTCACGCGTTCTCCGAGACTTCAAGATTAGCAGACACATGCATAGTCCTGACCCCACACTAGGATTCCCTGTGTCGTGGGTATCAGGAAATACGAGTACCGTGGTACCATAACACCCAACAAATATTCGCTGAACTTGCAAACATTAGTCCCACAGCATTAGCTGGAATCGAACCCGCATCTATTGCTTCAAAGCCGCTGACAATGAAAATTGTGTGTTGATTTTTGGAAGAAAACTAGCGTCTGACCACGATTTCGCTTGAGTGGTACCCGAATAAAAAGTACTTTGGGGCTAGAGGATGCTGTGTGAAAATGTCCAACATTATTTATTTATTTAAAAACCGGTTTTTTTATTATATGAACAGTATGTTACGTGAAAATTCCTGTTTGATAATATGAAAGATTAATTCATTTTTTCTTCTGTATTTTCAAGACTTCAGATTCATAATTATTGTCCTCAGTCAATAACGTTTCCCAAAACACGCCAACAATTACCATTTCCACTCAACTTTTGAATTCCGTAAGAACTTTTCTTTTTATAAGTTCCGAATCGCCCCCGATAGCCGGCCTCCCGATACCTTTGAAGAATAACGAGGTATACGGCACCTCTTGCGTCGAACTTTTCATTTCATTTTACAAACTTTTAATCTCTAAGTGCCCGTGTAAGAAAAATGGAAGCGTTAAGGAAATCACCAGAGCCACCTTTTATCAACTGCTATTTACGTTAGGGTGGGTTTACGTAGTGGAGATAAATATATGCTTAGTAGAAGCAAACAATACCATGCCACTTTTTTTTGATTCGGGCAGCCTAGATAGAAAATTATGTAAGGGACTGGTCAAACTGACGTGATAGCGGTGGCAAATGGAATTATTCTACTAATATAATAAATGCGAAAGTCTGTGTGTGTGTGTGCGCGTGAATGTTTGTTACCACGTATCTCCGTAACTACTAAACCGATTTTGATGAAATTTGGAATGTAGCTAGTTTAGGATCTGGAATAACACATAGGCTAATCTAATTTTCGAAAATCGACCCCTAAGGGGGTTAAATATGGCGGTAAAGTTTCTACGTAAAAATATTTTTTTTGATTCGCTCAAAGCTCTACAAATAAACTTTAAAGTAAATAATGAAACACGTATTTTTTATTATTTCAATACTACCCTTTGGGGATGTGCAATTGAGCTCTAAACTTTGTAAAAAATTGTAATCCTTGGTTCGATTCATTCAAAAGTTTGTGGACATAGTTTGAAGTCTGGAGACGGTCATATGCTACTTTTACTAACATACCACGCGGGCGAAGCTGTGGGCAACAACTGGATGTCAATACTTGTCTAATTTCGCGAGAATGTACTGAGCCTTTCCAGATGTAGTTTCTTATAGTTGGTATTTTAGTTCAACCTCTGTTTCTTACCGCTAAGGACGACTGGTAGAAAATGCTGTATAGCATTGCTCCCATAGCTCCCTTTGTACATTGTTTGTGTGCAATAAAACATTAAATTAACAAAATAACCTTTGCGTATTGTTATCCGTGTATTTGTTTGTGCAAAACATCTCAAGATAGACTGGAACGATTTTGATTTTGGGTGTTTCCGAGACAATAAACGAACTAACTATGCCGGGAAAATTGATCGGTTTCAGGTATTACGGTGTAGGTATAATTAGCCACTAGCTCGGCCTATAGAACACTTAACTATATATAATAATGCATTATAATGCGAGATGTTTTAGGGCTATATCCATCCCAGTTTCAGTTTTCTATTAGTAGCATCATATCAAAGTCAAAGTCAAAGTCAAAGTCAAAATTCATTTATTCAATAAAATCACAAGGACCACTTTGAAACGTCGGTTTTTATCTAGGTGCCTGTTCCTCCGCGACCAAGCCAGGAAAGAAAGGCAAGAAAACAAGGCTGGTTATTCTTTTTAATGATCCTTTTACAAAACAATAGGTTCGAGTTGGAGCATTTTCAATCCCAAGAGTTTTTGTCATCTAAATAATCAGATATTTTATAGTATGCCTTCTTAAAAAGCTTTTGTTTAATTACGTTTTTAAATTTGTTAATTGATAATTTTTGTATATCTCTTGGGAGTTTGTTATAAAAGCGTACACCGTGCCCTTTAAACGATTTACCAACTTTATGGAGTCTACAAGTGGCAACAGCGAGTTTATCTTTATTTCTAGTATTAACATTGTGATTATCGCTTTTTTTCTTAAACAAATTAATATTTTTGTGAACATACATCAGATTTTCATAAATGTATTGACAATGGAATGTCATTATATTTATTTCTTTAAACTTTTCGCGAAGTGATTCTCTGGGGCCCATATTATAAATTGCTCGAACAGCCCTCTTCTGCAGCACAAAAATGGTATTGATATCAGCAGCACTCCCCCACAGCAGTATACCGTACGACATAATGCTGTGGAAGTAGCTGAAGTAAACTAGTCTAGCTGTGTCAACGTCTGTATAAAGACGGATCTTTTTGACTGCATATGCCGCAGAACTAAGTCTCTTCGATAACCCATCAATATGAGGACCCCATTGAAGCTTATTATCTAGGGTGATACCTAAGAATACGGTGGTGTCCACAAGAGCCAACTGTTCATCTTTGATTTTGATATTTGCTTTAACTTGTGTAACATTGGGTAGTATAAATCTAATACACTTTGTTTTCTTTTCATTAAGTAGGAGATTGTTAACGTTGAACCATTTTACAACCTTAGAGATTGCATTGTTTACATTGTCAAAATTGGTTTGTCGTCGCTTTAATTTAAATAAAAGTGACGTGTCATCTGCAAACAATACAACCTCATGATCGTCCCTTACAAGGTGGGGTAGATCATTAATGTATACTAAGAACAAAAATGGACCAAGAATTGATCCCTGCGGTACACCGATAGTAACCAGAGACCCCGGAGACCGTTTTCCATTCACGTCAACTCTTTGTACTCTGTCACTTAAATAGGAAGTGAGAAAGTCTAGAGCAACGCCCCTAATACCATAATGGTGTAGTTTCCTGATCAATGTGTCATGGTCTACGCAATCAAATGCCTTTGACAAATCACAAAAAACGCCTAAAGCGTCATGAGATTCCTCCCAGGCATCAAATATGTGCGATATTAACTCAATACCAGCATCAGTGGTTGAGCGACCCTTACTAAATCCGAATTGCTTATTATGCAGTAAATTATTTAATTTAAAATGTCTTTGCAATTGATTTAAAATTAGTTTTTCAAAAATTTTACTAAATGTAGGAAGTACTGATATAGGTCTAAAATTACTAGGGTCAGAACATGTACCCGATTTGAAAAGTGGAGTTATTTTACTGTGTTTCATTAAATCAGGGAACACACCACAGTCAATACACTCGTTGAATATTAAAGCTAGTTCGGGCGCAATAATGCCAATCAATGATTTCACAACGCAAACAGAGATGCCCCAGAGGTCCGTGGTTTTTTTCACATTTATGAGTTTGAAAGCTTTTATGATGTCATCACTATTTACATGATCAAATTTGAATTGTATTTTACATTCTGTTAAGTTTTCTTTTAACAATGACTCTGCTTCTATGGGAGAGGAGTTTAAGGATTTTGTGGTAGAGACTGGAATGTCGGTAAAAAAGTTTTCGAACGCATTAGCTACATCACTATCCTGATTGACGGTGGCATTGTCAATTTTCAAATTAAACTTATTGTTCTTAGTTGTGACTCTTCCCGTCTCACTGTTGATTACTTTCCAAGTGGCTTTTACTTTATCTTGGCTATTTTTAATTTTTGAACTCAAATGACGAGCTTTTGCTTCACGACAAACATTTTTAAAAAATTTTGAATACTTTTTGACTTGTTCTTTAAACTCCTCATTAAAATTATATTGTTTTTCAGCATAAAGATCATACAATTTCTTCCTGCTTTTATGTATTCCCGCTGTTGCCCAGTCACTGAACTTTTTACCGTCAGAGACCATGATCGATTTCGATGTAAAAATTGAATTGAACACATCACTAAATTTCTTAAAAAATGTGTTGTATAAATTATTTGGATTAAAATTACCATATAAACATGGAAATACAGAAGTTAAATTCAATTTTAGTTTGTCCAATCGATCTTTGGTCATAGGTATACAAGTAATATTTCTTTTTTCAAGTTTTTTTGTTTGAACCTCTATTTTAATTATTTGTCCAAGATGATCCGACTTAATATTACTAATTAAACTCTTATTTAAAATTTTAATGTTGGCAAAGATATTGTCTATACATGTGGCCGAAGTATCGGTTATTCGAGTAGGCTCCATAAATTGAGGTTTTAAATCAAATGATTGAAATAAACTAATTATTCTAGTATTTAAGGAGTTAATTTCTAGTAAATTAACATTAAAATCTCCGCACGTAATAATATATTTATTTGATTTAGATAATTTAAACAACATTTCTTCCATAACTTTTTCAAAAATGTCAAATGAGGCAGATGGTGGGCTGTAAACGCTTATAACTATGAATTGCTCCAACTCTATGCAAGCAACTTCAATGTGTCTTTCTACAGAGAGGTGGACTATATCTAAACGTTCTCTAAATTTTATCTGTTTATTAAGTAGGATTAATGAGCCACCACGTATAGCATGTAATCTGCAGAAAGAACTACCAACTTGGTGATTACTGAAACTGAACATGACCTCATGGCTTCGCAGCCAATGTTCTGTAATGCAAATAATGTCAATGTCATTTGAGTTCATGTACAGTTCTAGTTCTAATTCTTTACAACGAATTCCTTCAATATTTTGGTGCATCAAGTTGGTATATTTCACATTTTTATTATTTAACAACGGTTTGTTTTGTTTATTTTTTAAAAAAATATTATTTGACTTTTTAGTGCTAGAGATTTCCTCTATTGTCGTGTCTGGTAATTTAAATGACATGGAATAATTTCCAATGTCTGGTTTTCAATTTTAGGACAATGCTCAAAAAAAGCATTTTGGTTAGCCAAGTTTTTGGCTGTTATACTAAAATAATAAGATAGCGAAACAGCTATCTGTCGTTTGTAAAAGTTAGAAAGGTAGTATCTACCTTTGGTCAAATAATATGTTTTACTAACAACACTGTTAGAATCAATTAAATGAATTAATTTATTATTGCATGATATTGTATGCAGAGTCATATTTAACTTATATCTAAGATCATTTTCTGCTTGTGGCAAGCTGTTGCTATAAGGGAATGTGAACATTACAATTTTATTAATTTGTAGTGAACACAGAGTATCAAAGTATTTTATAAGTTCTGATTTGTTCACATTACCCCTATTTCCAAGCCAAATAATCAGATTTGATTCACTGTCAAATTCATATTTTGAAATTATTGGCATAATTTCATGAAGGCTAGAATTAGGTACACAATGATTTATGACTGAATGTCCCAATTTCATAGTCAATAACTGGCCCATGTTTTTTCCAATTTCATCGCTGAACATAATAGTTTTATTAGCAATTCTATTCAAAGTTTCAGAAGTTTTGGCACTGACATACAGCTGGGAAGCGGATGAGGCAGGATACACTGGTTCTGGAATGTCAGAGCGCTGGCAATCACATGTGTGATTGGCCACTAATGAATCATAACGCTCCTTGTTGCTATATGATAATTTGAGTAATTCATTCATCGCCAGTGAGTACTCCCTTATTGCTTCCTGAGACTTCTCATAGCGACTAGTAATGGAGCCCAAGGACTCCTCAACGCTGGCAAGTTCTGACTGTAGTTGCTGTATGTCAGATTCATACTTTATTTTATTATTTTCTAATTTAATTGTGTACATTTGCAACTCATCGAGTATTTCTAATTTTTGTCTCTTATTTTTAATCTTACTTACTAAACATTTTTGATTTTTCAACATTTTTTTAGTTTTGTTAATATATTTATTGATTTTAACATATTTTTTAAGTTTGTTTTTACTTGTGTTACTCCCGTTGCATGCTGAAATACCCACTGAGTCATCATTTGTCAAGTCAATTGTTACAGTAGGAATATGACAGCTTGCATCAAGAATTTGGCCAGGTACCCTATCAGCTGTTACTAATTCGTTGAATATCAGTAAAACAAAGATGATTTTAGTAGTTTGTAATGTATTAATAATTTATTTGCCGCCTAGAACTGATGTGTCTAGGAACTCGAAGACATGAGACCTTGCATCGTTTTTCAGAGAGTAAAAGTGAAGAGTGAAGTCTCAAGAAGCAAAATGCTGCATTTAAAGTATCTAGCCTGAAACACAACCCGTAACTCAAATCGAAACGGAAGTATAGACACGGCTTAATTCTTTCTGCAACTTTCATCTTGAACCACCCAACCAAAAAAGAACTTTAGCCCTAGAGTTTGAGGCTTAAATTTTCCGGGAATGGAAGCTGTCGCTTACGCTTTGAGACAGATTGTTCTGGAAGAGTCATAAAAAGTAAGATATTAATGTATCGCGGGAGGCATTAGAGTTGTCGGATCGATTCCTATGCATAAAGAATGCTAATGGCCGCCGTGAGAGCGCGATGTGCCGCGCTGCTGATTTATGTGGGCAACTTCTACTTTTGCTGTCGTCTGCTCGAGGATATGTTGGCTTCTGGACGCGAAGTACCAACCGTTCGTTTGACGTGCATGCATGCAGCGTCGCAAGCGGTAAAGTTTGTAGTAAGAGGTTTGTTAGTGTGTACCATTTTTCTCTGTCAGACAGAAGGCATTACGAAACTGGCAACACTAAAACGACCGTATGCCTATCTATTTTCTGTATGACCGTGTGTATGGGGTTCAAAGCGTGTCTCAGCACGTCATGTGCTGTTTTTTTTTGGAAATTTCATAGAGATTACATGTGATTTTAGCGTTGTGACTAATAGTGAAAACCCCATGATTTTGAGCCACTAGTTCATACACACTTCATTCATAGCTCCTACTAAAAACTGAATATTTACGATGATTTGTGAGTTTGAACGTTTCCAGATGTTTCAGCACAGTTGGTATATGCAACTGTGCCGAAACTTTGCAACAGAACGGGACATGCAGCTGTATCCGCAGAACGATGAAGTTTAGATAAAAGGTTTGTCTAGTAGATTGTTTGTCCGAGGCGAGAGTTGAACTTCTACCGTCGTCGTAGTTACGTGAACAGGTGGACGTTCGCGGCACGAGGCTAATGCGAAAAGCCCAAATTTTTATCAACTACCATCTTTCCCAAGTTAAAAGTCTCTGCCGTTTTAGCTTCTCAACTTCTGTAGCAAATGTGTCGGTATTTACTAAAAGTTTGGGTTTAAAATTTAATTTATTAACCGACTTTATAAAATCATTATGAGTCTGGTGATTACAATCGATAAAAACCTATTTGATTTTTAAAAGAGGAGGTTTTCATTTCGGAATTTTTTCTGTTGGTCTCCTTGAATGTTTTTCTTTGCTGAATTGGGTTAGTCCGATAAAAATAATATCAAATCAGAATAGTCGTTATACCAAATTACTTATAAAACTTCGCCTGAGAATTTGTTGATACTTATTTGGATGATTTGTTTTATTTGTTTAAGCACCAGATTTAAATCGGATTTCTTGAGTTGAATCTTGAAATCTCAATCATACAATGTTCCCAAAGCAAGGTTACTCGTTTGTTAAACCCATTTTGTAGGCGTAAACATTATTTTCAAAGCTAAATGGAAACGACGGTGTCGAATGGATACCCCTAACGCCATCTATTGGCGGGTAGCGGAACGAATCTTCTTTAATTCTACCAAGATTTAAAACTGAAACGTATGAATTATTATATATATCATAGTCAGGGTAAACAAGACATGCTTGAATAATGGATAATTATATAGTTGTTAAGCTTTCATTTAAAAGTATGTAGTACTTATTTTTTCGAGAAGGTTTAACAATTATATGATTTAAAAGATAAAAAATATTTAAGTTTATATTGCTTAGGAATGTATTTATCTACAGCTAATTCTGGTTAACTGTTCTTTGAATTTTAATAGACCCTCGATGAGAAACGAAGTTAGATGAGTTGTGGTGACACCTTCTGAATCTCTAAAGTTTCACACAAAATGCTAAACTTCACAAGCAAATTAGTATTTAAATTAGAAAGTTCGCAATGCAAATTATTAAAAGTATCCAGCGAATTATTTTAACACATCCCATAAATAATTCCACATCAAGCGAAATCTTTTATCTAACATTAATATTCCGTCCGTGGCAGTTGAATTAAAAAACAAACAATAATTATTATTTGAATACATGCACCACAATCTTCGCAACTGCTTCTCCGGTCACGTAAAACAAAATGGCGGACAAAAAAACGGCATATCTGCCTCGGACACCGATCGCGATACACGTACGCACGCGGGCGGAATATTTTATTTTTTTATTATATTATTTTATTAAATATGGAAAAATAACCCGCGCCTGCCCCCTTCAGAAACACCCACCTTGGTATAATTGTACCCGGCTTAGCCACGTGTGTATCTGGAATTTTAATACGTTCCGTAATCCGCGGTCCCT
The DNA here is from genome assembly GCA_958496245.1 of Perizoma flavofasciatum. Lineage (NCBI taxonomy): Eukaryota > Metazoa > Arthropoda > Insecta > Lepidoptera > Geometridae > Perizoma > Perizoma flavofasciatum. The sequence goes on along the minus strand of OY292440.1, from coordinate 9,527,790 downwards.
TATTTTTATTGTGCTTTTGCCACTGAATTTGCATACGTAATTCATGATTGTTTTATGGGTTAATTTGGTGACCTAGGCAAAAGGTTAAATCACTCACTGCCCACACGTCTAAAGAATATTATGAAGCTCCTAGAGCTGCTGGTCTATTGCAGCGTGCGTATTGTTAATCAGTTCAAAAGTATAGAACCCTGATATTTCCCATCAGTAATGCTCGGAAAATAGAGAATTAATTGCCTATAGATTTCGAGTAATAATTATTCGAAATCTACAGGCATTTATTGGCGTTCGATTTTCAAATACATCGGATGTTAATTTGAAAATGGAACGCTAATATTAATGCTACAATTTCATACACTCCACAAATGTTTTCAAAATGGCCACTGGCGATCAATGCAAACGCATAAAAAAAGTAAAACCTGTAAGGAGAAAACGCGAATCGTTTACCAGAATTTCGTGTATTTCCTTGTCAATCAATCCATTACACTTTCAGAACCTTCGGAACTCATTTTTATTTATGTATTCATTATCAAACTAACAGAATCAAGACGACCTTTTTCTTTACCGCCTTTTTTTACTCCATGTTCAGAGAGGTAAAGGTATACAGCCACTTAAACGCAACATATTTGTACCAACCTCGATGAAAGAGATCTGGGGCAAACAAAGAAAAAGTTTTGATCGTAGTCATTATACCCGGCATGCTGTATACATTGGGCATGCAACCAATACCCCGGCAATGGATTTCCATAAAAAATACGCGTTTTTTTTTTCTAAATTCAAAACTGATGCTGTGTACATAAACACGATATTTCGCGTGTTCTTTTTTCATAAGTTACGACAATAATTCAACGCATGTTTGAGAAAAAATATCTCGGGTGTAACTGAACCAATACGTGAAATGATTTGAACCTGTGTAATTAAACTAAAAAGCCATTATTTAGGCGTGAGATTCGGGCCATTATCGCTTTCCGTACGGTTCGGGGTGTCGGAGGCTCGGCGACGAATTTATGCCCGCCCGCGGTGACCGCAGCTCGCGAGTTTTGCTTCGTGAGGTGCAGCTGGACTATGGACTGGAAAGGTTTGAAATAATCACTGAGACGAGCTACAGGCTCTGGAGAGAACTATGCTCTGAGTTTCACTGCATGATAGAGTGACAATAATATCGTATATAAGTATATAAATTTAGCGTTTCATTATTTATTGAAATTATCTAGCCGCTTGCTGTGGCACCCCGCCTTTATGTTACCGCGGGGGTCTGCAGCGCAACGGGGTGGCACGGAAGGGTTAACCCGGTTTGATTCTTTTCGATAATCACTCGCTAATTCACTCCCGCACCTTGCCGGGGATTTACCCATTATCTGGCGGGGATTCACCCGTTACTGCAACTCTTAAAATTGAGTAAGTAAGTGTGTTAGTGAGCGCTTTGTTCGTGTCATGTCAGTGATCAGAAATCTAACGAATATCTAGACTTTATTCTTAAATCTTTATTCTTTATTGTGCACACAGACAATACTGACAAAAAATCTTATAAATAAGACATGTACAAAGGCGAGCTTAAAGAGTTTTATTCCAGAAAACCTTTGAGAATAGAGACTAATATTATTAAATAGGTAAATTTTGAAAATTTGTACGATCTTATTTAGATGTAGAGGTAGGTGGTAATCTTCGAAATTACTTATTCGATTTCAAAAACTCATTCACTAATATGAATGGACTAATATAAATGGACCTTCAGGCTGGTAAAGTTTTGAATAAATAGCCATTTCTTCAAAACTGCTAGTCTTCGCTGTACGACATGTAAGCTGAGCATTATTTGATTTCTTTTCGGTTACTATCCCAAAATCCTATTTCTGGATCGATCATAGGGTAGGTAACCAAATTTGTTTATTTTTGTCTTGTACCAGTTATTTTTTTAGAGAAAAAAAAAGCGGACAGCGCGCCCCGTATATATAATTAACCTGTCGAAGTCAAACAAAAGCCTTCCTCAAATACAAACAGACAGACACGCTCACAACTGTATTCCTAATGATTGACATCCTCTGATACATACTCAGTGCGTAGATCTTTGAGTATACTTAGTAAGGGGTAGTCAGGGGCACCTCAAAACAAATCATTTGGCCCGCTTTTTGCAAATTTAATTCTACGTAATAGGGTGCTAGCCCATCTCCGCTTATTGGAACACTAAACTCAAAAAGTGCCATCATTTCAGAAAATATCTGTCTCGGGTCTGGGTGTTTTCTATATATAATTATATTTATAAAAAAAATTATACAATTAGTCAAAGTCAAAGTCAAAATTCATTGATTCAATAAAATCACAAGGACCACTTTGAAACGTCGGTTTTTATGTACTGCCTGTTCCTCCGCGACCAAGCCAGGAAAGAAAGGCAAGAAAACAAGGCTGGTTATGCTTTTTAATGATCCTTTTACAAAACAATAGGTTCGATCAGTATATCAGTCATGAACTACATTTCTGCTCTGCTAGTTTGGGGCTAGATGATGCTGTGTGAAAATATTCAGCATAATTGATTTATATTGCAACGTATAAGTTAAAATGCTAACCCTCTGTCGCGCAAGTGGGCCTCACCGTCAAGATCGCCTAAGTGCATTAGGGATGGGATCCCGGTCCCATTTCACAGGGTACGATCTAGGCAACTTTTTCAATTTCCCCTCCGTAAGCGTCGCCGTTGGACCGCGGCGCGTCAAACGATAAATGATTATAACTATGAAGGCGAGGAAACGAGCCGACGCGCCCTGTAATGAGAAATAAGGCGAAAAAAAAACACTCGATACATAAAAAAAGTCAACATCTTTCTGTCTGAGGCGCGAATGTTTTGCGTAAACTTAACACTAACCACAGCGATATTCTATTTTACAGTATTATACGAGTAGATAAGCGATATGGTACTCTAAAATAGAATATGTTATACCTAGACTAAATTTGTATTGAATAAACTAGTTTTTTTTATACTACGAAACAAACTAATAATTTAACGCATCTTGTATTCGGAAATGTCAAAATTAGGATGTACAGTGAATTTACTAAAAATCTGTTTGAATTTGCAGTATATATCTTAAACTAATGATTACTTACGATATTTTTACCTGTCTGTACAATTCTAAATTAAAAACTATTAGACGGTTTCTACTTAGCAATTGAACGAACGAAATCGTTTTAATCGGTACATTGTTTAGTAAAATGTACAATCCTAATCGTTTGATTTTTATAGTGTCGTTAAAATTATATACAAGCCAGTTTTTTTTGTGTTTGTGATGGTATAATGCACGGCAAAACGAAAAATCTCATTCTTCGTGACTGGAAAAGGGATATTAAAAACATTGTGTCATAGATTCGCAAATAATTATTCATTTGGGTGACCAATCAAGGGATCCGTCAGACTATTCGTTCGAAGAGATTGATTCTGGACAAAATAATTAAATCCTTTTTGTTTTCTTCCTAAAAATATCTGACACAATTCATTTAAGTATAGGTAGTTTAATTATTTTTGAATAATAAAACTACGTTATTAACTATAGGTGAACTAAAATTAATTTGAAAAGTTACATTATTCGTATCTAAGATACACACAGATATTCATCGCGGATGAAGTCACGCTCAGAGCTAGTGAATAAGGCGAAAAAACGAGAAGCCTGAATTTTGTTCTTTTTATTGATTAAAAAAGTTTCCTAATCATATTTGCCGGCGCTCATCTATCTCGACGATAGTTCACTATCAGGAACGGCAATCCGATTTGTTGTTTTCGACCGTTGTTGACGAGAGTTGCGGAGTTTTATTGGTTTCTGCTCTTTGTGCTGTACTCCTATACGGAATAAGACTTGATTGATAATTCTAAATTGTAGACTGAAGATAGATATAGAAAAAAATACCTTTTTTTTTTAGAACCAAGCATGTTACAAATAGTAAGGTCATTCATAATCTACTACTTATTTTATTGGATTTAACTCTTTAAAAAAATAACATAAATAAAGGAAATATATTTATTTGACACAAAAAGGATCCAGGTACATTGTGTCCCTACCGTGATAGCTGTTGTAGGTACTGCTCAGAATACTCAGCTCCCCTCCGTGTCGTGGGAGCCCAACAGATCCTGTCTCAGCATACCTTGCAGCTCCACACCACTGGAATGTGAAGCTGCGCTGTTCATCTGACACACATTCTTTCTCTTGTCACAGAAGCTGCACTTCCTGTCGCCGCCTGCGTTCTCCGTGGAGCGGGTGATGGCCAGCACCTGCGGCAGTCGGGTGTGCGTGTGGGGCGCCCGCGGCGTCAGCGTCGCCGAGCTACCCTCGCGCTGGGGCCGAGCTGGACTGTTCGACTCATCCAACCAGACGGTTCTATGCAAGTGAGTATTTATCGAATCAGCCCATCGAACTTATATAGACTTTCATACCTTCCCATTTTCAAACGATTTTTAGTAAAGGAGGAGGTTTTTTGTGTGATATATTCGCCAATAATGCCAATTGTGTAACTATTTCGTGTTGTTATAGTAATATACTTATGATATTTTTCAACTCGAAATCTCCCATCACTTTCTGTTGAAAGCCCTTCAACAGAAAGTGATGGGAGATTTGGGATCGTCTCTCCAACGCTTTATAAGGTTTTTTTTATATAACTAAAGTACCAAACTAGCACACGACCACGAAGCGGTTACCGTAATAAGCAACGCTTGCAACACCAAAGGTATTAAGGATTTGACGAGAGTTTGCAGCACAGCAGTGAGACGATAAAGCTTGGGTACGAAAGTATGTTAGACCGACGTTCTTCGAATTTTCTCCATCGCGACTCAAATTACCTCCTTCCAACAGTCCCAACTAAACACCGGACCCAAAGAAATACGAACAGTCAGCTAACAATCTAAGCCAACAACCATAAAACAAAGGCTTTAACATATTTACCGCGTCTAGTGAAGAAACTAAACACCTGAAATCTAATAAAGGCTGATAAGTTCCCCTGAAAGCCGGCACGTAAGCATCGTGTATTTTCTACTATCACGGTAAATTTTGTTACCTATTAAACTCCTCGAAGCGGCTATAATGTTAGCCTGAGGTAACGATTACACCATAGATTAGTGAGGGGACGGCTTTGACAGAATGGACCATACGTAATTGTACACGTAGAGACGTTAGTTCGCATGAACTAGAGGCCAATCTTGGCGTTTGTTTTTTAAACACCCTCTGGCGTATATTACTTCGTGTATTGCAGCAAACTCTAGTGGTGATAAAACCTATCTAAGAACAATCCTTAAATTAAAATCAATTGCAATAAACTAGAGTTCAATCGGATAATCCGATTCGGAGATGAATAACAGATAAACTACAGCAAGCCAAGGAACTCTTAAAGCAATAGTTTGGCTTCTTACGTGTCGTGGCTAAAAAAAGCTTCGAAAGCCTACGAAGGAGCAAAGGATAGGTGAAAATCGCTATGTTAGAACGAGCGAAGAGGTTTGAAATTGTATCTAAAAAAAACTGTCTTCTCTGAATCACTTTCTAAACTGAAGTAGTGTACTACAATATTTTTCAGCGATAAGGCCGTGCATTCCATTATTTAATTTTTGTTTAATGATTATCCTGGTTTACAATAATGTGTTAATTTAATTTATTAATTCAAGTGTGACTTCTTAGAGACAACCTTTCCGTAGGTAAAATCAACTCCGACATAGCTTTCGACACAGCTCTTTGTAAATCGCGCGCTCGAGTCACCACTCTTTTGTACACGTTATTAGCCAAGCTATATCTCGCGATTTGCATATTTCGGCAGTAAAATTAATTCGAAGATTTCCCCGCATCCCGCCTAGACGGGGCGTCTCGTTGGGTCGATGTTATGTTTTTGGATTCGTGCAGTCGGCGCGTTCGGACACGGCACGGATAACTTTACAAGCAGTAAAGAAGTTGGGAACACCGTCGATAGTAATAGTTGTTTTTTTAGATTTGTTGAAACACCTGTCATCTAGTCTAACTGCGACCACGAAAGCTTCAAAGCCTTTGAAATGTCAGGAATAACAATAAAATAAAAAAATGCGAATAATGCATTTAAAAGTGTTTAATTTCATAATGTCTAATACCGAAAAATGACATTTTGCACCACCAAAGCAGAGAGCGTATCTCACATACACGGTTAATTCTAAAACTATATATCTGGTTTTGGGCGGAAATCGACATTTGTTTTGTCATTCATAATTTACTGCATACAGCGACAGCTCTTGAAATACCACGTTCCGTTTACAACGTTCACAGTCCGTTTTAGGCCTTGTGCGTTTCTCAAAAGTCCTTTGTACCTATTCCGCGTTTTTCTATATTCGTTGTGCATTTCACAACAAAGCGAAATATTTTATGAGTGAATTTACGCCAATTTTTCGCGACCAATCATTGAAGAATCAGACAACTCACTCGACTTTGTTTTTTTTATCCTTCGTTCGGCTTTAATGTGGTACCAACTTCATAGCGTCGATACTGCTTTTAAGCTATGCCTATCTATACTGTGATTCGGATTTGTATTTACCAATACGGATTGCGGTTGAGTCCGTAATCTGTCTCGGTTGCTTTCAATTATACCGTTTCATGCAATTATTACTGAATGCAGATATATGTAAAGAATTGGCTGCGTTCGTTTGTCGGGTCACTTTTTTTTAGTTTAAGTTATGGTGGTATTGCGAAGGATAGTGAAAGAATGATATACAGCGGCGTTGGGCTTGCAACCTGTCACGTGGAATACTAACAACTTCCAAAACGCGGGCATGTGCCAAATATAATGTTGGGACGTATCGCTGACTACCCTACTTGGTATACTTGGATCTGCATACTGAGGATTACAGTCGTGAGCATGTTTTTTTTTTAATAATTAGTAACCACGTAGATTTTTAATCTAGTAAGTGCGCTCTGCTATATTGCAGCTCCACGTGAAAACCGCCTTTATAAAACTAGCCAAGTATGAGTCGGAATTGCACACTAAGGGTTCCGTACCAGCACTCGCAATATTATTCTTTGGTAAATAACAAGTTGCATCTTGCTAATGGTTATTTTTATGTGGCGACCCCCTTCCTATGGCGAATCCTAGTGTGGGATCAGGAATATAAATAAATAAATAATGCTGGACATTTTTCACACAGCATCATCTAGCCCCAAAGTAAGCAGAGTTTGTGTTATGGGAACTAAATGACGAATATACTACTTATATGCATTTTTTTTGTTAATACTTATCATACATAGAAAACACCTAGACCCCGAGACAAATATTTACAAATCACACAAACATTTGTCCCGTGGCGGGAATTGAACCCGCAACCTTCTGCATCTCAGGCGGGCCTTCGCCCACTGCGCTACAGAGGTCGTCAATAATTGTCTGTGTTAAAAAACCCCGTAACAGAGGCCATTGTAACAGATATTCTGTAAAACTTCGCTACATATAACGGTTAAAAAGATACAGTTCTGTATAAGAGACAGACAGACGGACGGAGTAGATAGATATATAGATATGGCTATAGAGTAGGGTCCCGTTGATATCCATTGGGCACAGAACCCTATAAAAGCTGGAGAACTCTTAACCCGATTGCGCTACCATCTTAGATTTAAGCAAAGACTTATGGTAATTGCCTCTGAAGGCGCGCTTCCCGCGGCCCGCCGTTAATCCATACAACTAATATTAGCAATAAACGGCCCCTTTCGCCTAATTATGCTAAGATGCTGTCTGCAGCGGGATTTGAGTTTTACAGTTTGTTTGTGTTGCACTGTGTGTACGTAGATGATACTGTCAGTCGCTCGCGGTCACGTGCAAGCAATTATTTTGCTTGAGCAGTCTCACATTTTTATGATGTTTTTGATTGGTTCCTTGTTACGCACCAGATGAACTTACCATCCAATATTATGCTGAGTTGGGATCTTTCTTGCAACTACCCATCCAATATTATGCTGAGTTGGGATCCTTCTTGCAACTACCCATTCAATATTATGCTGAGTTGGGATCTTTCTTGCAACTACCCATTCAATATTATGCTGAGTTGGGACCTTCTTGCAATAACTGAATACTTATATGTAGTTTTTTAACCGACTTCAAATAAAGAGGAGGTTATTCATATTGTAAAAACGGGATTTTTTTGAAAAAAGGAGGAGGTTCTCAATTCGGCCAATCCAAATCCGATTTGGATGATTATTTTGTTGTTATATAGAAAATTATCCCGAAAATAGGGAGGACTATTTTCCCCTTAAAACTTTATAAACATCATCTTATGGAATCACGGCTAGCCGGAACATTTTCAGTGGGCTATTTTACTTTTTTTTTTATTCTAAAAAGTGTCATTCCGAGTGAGAAAAATAATGCAGGCTATTCCGAGTTTTAATGTCTTATATTAATTTTTGATTGGTTTCTTGTTACGCATCAGATGAACTAACTTCAAATAGACCAACGCTGATTATTGCAATCAGTTATGCTGAGTTGGGACCTTTCTTGCAACTACTTATATGTCTTTTTTATTACCATGTATGTAGATTATCCCTCACTAACTTAGCAGGTCGCTTTCTAACACTAAACAAAGGATAGAGACAAACAAGGGGAATGTTTGGTTCCAACGGAAGATCAGAGTTTTGTTGCCAGTTGACACAACAAATGCTGAGTTGGACGCCAATTTACGTACTTCGTTTCATATTGGTAGGTATCGGGAGGCACATAAATAGTTTTATTGCTAATATGTAGGTATAGTTTGTGTACTTCCCGTGTATGTATTGTCTGTTTGTTTTCTATTGTACAACGTTTGCAAATAAATGTATTTTTATTCTTTTTTTTCTTTCTTTCAAAACAACTTTTAGCATGCTGCTAAAGTTAGCGAGAGATTATGAATAAAATGGTAAGTCTGTTACTTTATTATCATGTATGGTTCGTAGTGCTTTTGCAAAATAAACTATATTCTATTCTAAGTAAGATATCATTCAAACTCATAAAACTACCTCAGCGGGACTCGAACCTACGACCTCCCGTTTGATACGAGATTTCCCATATCACTTTCTTGAATTAGAAAAAAACTTCAATTAGTTTATGACTCATAATCGTTACCATATTCAGCTCCTGTTTGTCCAACGTTGGGACACTTGCCTGTTATCTCTGACCTGAGCGGACGGCGCCCATCCAGTGGTAACTATGAAATAAAAACACATACAAAAAAATATCGACGACCTCTGTGGTGCAGTGGGCGAAGGTCCGCCTGAGACGCAGAAGGTTGCGGGTTCGATTCCTGTCACGGGACAAATGTTTGTAAGTTCTGCAAATATTTGTCTCGGGTCTGGGTGTTTTCCTATGTATAATATGTATGTATTTACAAAAAAAAAAGTATTTAAGTAGTATATCAGTCATTTCCCATAATACAAGCTCTGCTTAGTTTGGGGCTAGATGATGCTGTGTGAAAAATGTCTAGCATTTATTTATTTATATTCATGACAATAATTGTCAATCCTACTAATATTATAAACGCGAAAGTTTGTGAGGCCATCCTCACTTTCGCGTCCAAACATCCATATGTTTGTTACTCTTTCACGCAAAAACTACCGAACGGATTTAGATGAAATTTTACAGTAATATAGCTTAAACATCGGAATAACACATAGGCTACTTTTTATCCGAGTACCACGCGGGCGAAGCCTTTGGCAGAAGCTAGTAAATAATATTTATGACACTGAACTGTCTTGGAAGAAGGATCAGCAAGGTGCGTGGGGCATTTCTGTTTCAGTTTTACTAATTAGCTAAATTTAGAATAGAGGCTACCTATTCTAACCGATATTTCTTAAACGTGCAAAATTTGTTTGTTATTTACGTCCTGCGAAATAAATGTTTCCCATTTAATTTCAATATTGTAATTATTAACGAACAATGTTGTTAATGCCGTGCTCATTTTCTATCTCTAGCGAAACTTGCCATTGCTAGTCTGTTCAACGTCCATATTTATGAATGGAATAATCTACTGGTTCGTTTTGCTAACATAACTTGCCTCCGGTGCATCGGAGTCGCTCGTAATTCCCTCGATAACAATTCCGATATAATTCTCAATATAATTCCGTTGTACTGAAATCTGAGTACCTACCACGGCCGTGTCTGATATTAAAGTTTGGTAGCTGGAGCTATCGCTGATTCCGCTTTATTTGTTTACTAGCTGCGCCCCGCGGTTTCAACCGCGTAAGTTTCGATTCCGTGGGAATATCGGCGACCTAATTAAATTTTAGACCACAAAAGCTGCTATTGTGACTTAACTATGATAGTAAGATATATTCCCTCGCGGACTTTTTGTAGGTAATAATGAGTACTTTAATCATGCAGTACATAATTTTTATTTATTATCAATATTTTTCTCGGCGCACGCCAAATAATAAATTTTATAGTAATACCAAAGTAGCAAAATTTTGCTACTTTGGATTACATTATTGCATTTTTCTTAAGGATCTCTATTTTTTTAAATATAAATTATAGCCTATGTTACTTCCTGATAATTTAGCTTTCATTTGGTGAAAAAATGGTTAAACTCGGTCCAGTAGTTTCGGAGCCTATACGATGCAAACAAACAAACAAAAAAATCTCCTCTTTATAGTATTAGTATAGATAAAAAAAATGGCTCTACGTGAAAAGCCCTTTTATCATGAGATAATATACCCCCGTAGCTGGCTGAAACGCAAGAGGTGCGGATTCGATTCCCGCTGCTTAGTGACAAACGTTCATACAAACTTACCATTACAATTTATGTCGCCTCAAAGTTCCTGTACGAATTGAGCTAGCTACATCAAAAGCCATTGTCCCCCAATAGACCTTACTCATTCCTAATGACATACAACAACTGATCCTATGTCCGTTATTGGCACAGACAGAAGCCAAACACGATCCGATCCTTTGTAAACACAAATAAAACATGCCCGGACAGGGAATTGAACCTGCGACAAGGAAGTTGCGGGTAGTTTTACATGGGTTAACGGTCTGCTGCTTTCTTTAATTTGCTTGCTTAGTAAATGTCTGGTTCATTTTTGGGCTTGATTGTAAAGGCAATAGGGTAGACATCATTTTTATGTTCCACTTCCACTAATTAGGCAATGGTGTAGCGATCGCAAACATTTTAACACACATTTTAATAAAAACTGCTAGATTTACTTGGCTTTTTCTCAGGTGTGGGATTACCTATCTGAAGACCCTAAAGGCTTCACCTTTAGGTCTAAACCTAGTACCTTAGATTTTATTTCAAAGATAGTCAAAGATGTCTAACGTATTAAGAAAGAAAGAAAGAATATTTTTATTTGAACCCAAAAACACAAACATGGTAAAAAACTGGGAAAGAATTAGCTTATAGAAAATGTGTTGCTTGGGGTCAAAATAGGTCCCTGTCTCAGCTTGATGCAGCATCGTGTTAGTACGTTGCTGCGCTGGTTTTATTTTTATTTAGCGTATTGTAACAATATTCAAACTTAACCTTAGATTTTATAGATTTTATAGCAAAGATAGTCAAAGATGTCTAACGTATTTAGCGTATTGTAACGACATTCAAACTGCCTGTCACTTGAATACGAAGGCTTTGGATGGGTCGGAATTTTTATGTTTCACTTTCATCCATCAAGCGGGGAAGGGCCAAACGCAAACTCATTTTTAATAATAATAAAAAAAATACATAGATTTACAAGTATTTTTCTCAGCTATGGGATTTCTTATCTGAAGACCTTAGATCTAAAACCATAGATCTACTTTTAAAGATCCTCTGTCTAGCGTACTTTAAACAACCAAATGTAACTAACATATAACGATGAACAAATTGCATGTCACTTATTTACCCCGAAAAGGACAAAGCACTACTAAACAGTCTCAAAACCACGCAATTTGTCAACAAATCGCCCTAACCCCAGCGACACGAGATCAATAGATAGCGATACATTGCTCCGTAATCCTTTAACCGCCGCCGATCCGCACCGAATGATCCTCTAAGTCTCAATTACTGGGTTACCCTGATTCACCCGCGACCGATCCAATTTGTAAACCTTACGCGATCGGAGAAAACTATCCACAAACCATACACTCTGAAATCAACCTAAAACATGTCCGGCAAAGACTAAAATCGCTGTTGCAAAACCAAGACGTCACCTTCCAAGTCGATATTGTCTAGTCATGCGAGTGATGACCAATGTTATCCTGACTGATGGGAAACGAACCCTGTGAGAAAACGATAGAATACATTATCCTTTGTTAGGGACGGTGTGTCCTGAACCCCAATTATAGACCACAAACTATTTTATCTGGAAACGGTGCGACAACACTAATCTTATTAGAATCTATTGGAATCTGAACGTGAGCGGAAAACAGAATAGACCACTGGCCTAAATAAATAAATAATGCTGGACATTTTTTACACAGCATCATCTAGACCCAAAGTAAGAAAATGTTTCTACGTTAGATGAAAATGTACAAAAAAGTCCTACATAAAAATAAACACGCACACGTCTGTATGCCAAATGATGGACATAATCAGCGAGTAGATCTTTGAGGATGAAAAGTATATTCAGAGGTACATCGAAACGTTACATTTGGCACATGGCCGCGTTTTGCAAGCAGTAAGCACCTGACCACGTGACAGGTTACAAGCCCATCGCCGCTTATTGGAACACTAACTGATGGCACATGATTTCGAAGGTTTGGTTCTAGGGCATACCGATATCCTTCACCGTTTTGAACATGTGTTAATGCGCACATTAGTTTTTCGATTGAAAAAGTCTGGGTACCGCCTACTAGGTCAACACGGCCACGGGGCCGTGGAGAAAGGTCTCCATACACTGTTAATGTTTCATCTTTTATCAATAGGCGACGGTAACAGCTTACCATGAAGCTTGTTTGCTTCCAAATAACATAAAAAAGTTGGCCCTATCGATCGCCTAGCACCACTCTGTATTCTTGGCAGCCTAATGACTAATAAAAGCCAAGCTAAACAAACCATCTTCTCTTCCCTGTTCCGTGATTGATTCGCGGGCTTCCTTGATCCGGATAGCTTAGCCATTTTGCCGGTTAATCCGGTGTGTGCCGGCGCCTTTGGAAACGCCCTACGCGACGGCGTGTGCAAGATTGACTTGCGGTGCGGGATTCCGCTCGATGGGTGCTTGGGATTCCTTGAGAGGAAATGTTTGGGAGTCATTTTGAGCGCAATGTTTTACGTAAATTATACTGACTAATTATATTGAGTGTCGTTTCATCTGTTGCATTTGGGTCTGGTTGAAGAAAAGCTCTACTCAAAACCGTACCCATTGACTTATTCAGAATTGCATCTGCAGTTTTTCCACGGAAAGGTACACGAGACTTTCCACATTTACTTCTATAGCATATTTAAACAATACCATTCTCAGGCTTAGATTATAAAAATCAGGAATGACAAAGGCATTTAATATGCATATCATTCAGACACCCAGATCACATTGAGGCAGAAAAACTTCTTTAACCTTATAAATATTCCATCGGTGAACCCATAATCCCCGTCAAATATCCCGAATAAAATGTCCAAGGAGATTTCTTCTCACGTTTGAGTTTAAGCTGCGTAATCGCCCCCCATTGAGCGCGCACCGCACCGATTTGCGGGTAGACACACAAAGAATCCCTTTTTTATCCCTTCACCTTAGGGAAGCAGGGAGCGCCCTTGACTCGGACTGTGTTACAGCTATCGATAACAAATTGGGGTGGCCGACTCCTTAAAGGGTTAGGAACTTTCTTGTAAGAGGGTGCACTTATTGAATCCTTTTTTCGACAATTTTATCGGGGTGCTTTAACATGACATGATACTGTCCAAACAACTTGTTGCTTTTATTACAAGTTTAGGGAATATTGGTTACCGGCGGGTTTGAAACACGGACTAGCTGTTGAGGGTTGGAAAAGAAAAACGACAAGGATTTTATTTGCTTTGCACGGAACCGTTGCGGAATGAACAAAACTGAATTCGCGAGTGTAGAAGAGCAGTAAACCAAACTAAGGTATCCAAAAGAGAGCGCACCGATAAAACAACACGGGTGGAGGTAGTTTTGTTAAGCAATTAACGGAGCGCAATCCGACGTTTAATTCCGAACCGCAATAAACGAAACGCGACCGTGCGGTGGCCGCTGTGACCAGCCACCGAGAGGGAATGTGATGAAAAAGGCACGATGTCCACACACACTTGAGGAGGAATGAAATTACAAACGGCGGTCGCTGCGGCCGAGGTAATATCATTCCGCGCGAGTCTTGAAAACGAAATTAAATTTTGCATGAAAATGGTACAATACACAAAGAAAGTGGCCGGACAAAGGCAAAGTGGCCGTGCGGGGGACGGTTGGTTAGCGGACGGCGGGCGGCCGGCCGCGCGGACTTATCGTGCCTGCGTGTGTAATTTGTTTCTAATCATATTACATTTTTGTTGCCGCGTTCGTGTCTTTGTGCCCCGGGTAAGATTTAATTTGAATTAAGATTTTTTGCATCGCTTGCCTTTTTCACCCAACCCGCTTTGTATCCTCAGTGGCTGCGCGGTGTTGATTTTCGGGATTCCTCAGTGGGATGATGAATCTCGAACTAGGCTCACCTCTGCTACATTATTAATGGCACTCGTCCCAGTTAATTAGCTCTTTATAATGTACAAACGGTTACTGGAATCCCTCTCTTAAAATGTACGCACTCATAAATACATGTGAGCAGTGATCTCTGGGAATTTTCAGTTTTCGGCAAGGCGTTTAATAATTCAGCGCGTAGGCGCTCCGGTCGACTAAAAATGAATACTCTGATGTGAATGGAACTTAGAACGGCGTCCGTCGACGGCCAGAGGCAAAATAATTAAAGCATACCATTAAAAATTCTTCCAGCGAGCTCTGAGGTCCGGATACGTGATAATATTAATACGAGCGGCCTGCGGTGCCCTGCGCGCCCCTCGCGGCTCCATGCTCATTCTAATTACGATTTGGGATTATAAATTGATAAGCTGACTGGCGTTCTTTCTTCACTCTGTTTTGTGATTGAACCTTGCATCGTAGGCCACCCGTAGACATGTTCGAAATGTGATCACGTGACTTTTTTGAACACGTGACATGCAAATACCTAGTCCTGATAATGGGTACCACAACACCCAGATTGATATTGATGGCTTATTTGAATTCCATATTGTTTGCCTTTTTACCCGTAACGTTACGTTTCGAGTCTGTGTATGAGTTAATCATTTCCGAAACGGCTTATCAGATCGTAATGTAGTTTTGTGCAGTGGATGTCTATGACTTCAGGGATGAATTTTGAGGTAGGTTTTATGGCCACAAGTCACTAGGGGGCGCTGCGATCGATGGCGTTAATACATCTCGAGGGTTTTAAAAATGAATAATTGGTTTTTAATCGATTTAAAAAAGGAGGAGTTTCTCAATTCGTATGTATGTTTTGTTTTTATGTGCATACGTCACGCGATATCTTCGCCAATGGTGAACCGATTTTAATGTTTTTTTTCTAATGGGTATATTATCACCCTAGTATACATAGTCCATTATAAATTATATGAAAAAAATCCACTTCTTATGGTGAAAAAATTGGTGAAGAAATTTCATATTGGACTTTTTATCAATTGTCCGTTATTGAAGTCGGTTTTTTGGCATTTAATGTCTTAAAAATTATTAAAAATTAACTTACCTTCTAGCGAAATTGTTTATTGTTAAACAGAATCTTACGTGTACCCCTGACATTGCCTCAAGGCCGCAGTGGAGCGGTAGCGTTCAGAAAATGCAGTAGCATTTGCTCTGTTTATTGTCAGCATGTTTTGAAATCACAACTTAACTTGTATGGAAAATTACTCTCAAGTTTTACGGGTCTTCATCGCGTTTACCTTTTTTTATTATTATTTTTTTATTTTACCCGTAATTATTATAATTATGTTATCTAATCGTCAAAGTTTGAAGTATAAAAAATTTAAATCTGACCAATTGTATAGCACTAATGGAAGTGAAAGTTGGGTATGGCAGAAGAAACATCAAAGTCGAGTGAATGCAGTGGAGATGAAAGATTTGAGAAGTGTGGTGTAACTTTGAGTGATAGAGTGAGGAACAGCGTGCTAAGAGAGCAGTGTGGAGTGAATGAAGATGTAGTAACGAGAGTTGAGAAAGGTATATTGAGATGGTTTGAGCATATAGAAAGGATGGACGAAAGTAGATAAACAAAACAAGTATACAAGGCGAGCATGAATGGGATAGTTGGTAGAGGAAGGCCTCGACGAACGTACTCTGACCAAATTGGAGACATTCTAGAAAAAGGCCAGGTCAGAAGTTCACTAAACCGCCGAGCTTGTATGAAAAATGTGATTAGGATTAATGAAGCGAAAGAGCCAGGATCGTAGCAGTGGAAATCTTTGGTCTCTGCCTACCCCTCCGGGAAACAGGCGTGACTATATGTATGTATGTATGTATAGCACTAACATTTTGCTCATTAATGTTAGTAATAACTGCAATATACATAATTAAGTTTAGTCGGTGCACAACAGAATCAGCGCTATTGTAATCTCTTGAAAACATCAGACTCCACTCGAGCGGAATGTTCACAGCAGTGGCCAACTTATTTACAGACTGCCCTATACCAACAGACGGACTTGCGGTAATCCATAATCGGACATATTACACCATAATCACTTATACACTATCCAGTGTTTACTCAGTCTGTCCAGTCTAGTGATGTGCTGGAGCTCACAGCTATGTCCGCATATACGGATGATTCATCTGCTTTGTTTAGTTTCATAGTTTCACTAGCTTCTGCCTACGGCTTCGCCCGCGTGGTACCCAGTATAAAGAGTAGCCTATGTGCTATTCTGATGTATAAGCTTTATTACTGTAAAGTTTCATCAAAATCCGTTCAGTCGTTTTTGCGTGAAAAAGTAACAAACATCCTCACAAACTTTCACGTTTATAATATTACTAGCTTCTGCCCACGGCTTCGCCCGCGTGGAACCCGGATAAAAAGTAGCCTATGTGTTATTCTGATGTATAAGCTATATAACTGTAAAGTTTCCTCAAAATCCGTTCAGTAGTTTTTGCGTGAAAGAGGAACAAACATCCACACATACTTTCACCTTTATAATATTAGTAGGATATAGTAGGATATATTTTTAATTGTTGGGATCACTTTAAAAAAAAATCTACAACTTTTACAAATAGATAATCCTACTAATATTATAAACGCGAAAGTTTATGAGGATGGATGTTATATGATGGCTATAAAGATAAGATAAAGATAAGTGATCCTTAAGTTTACAAAGGTAAGTAGTGTGTAGTCAGTGGCACGGCCAAAAATATTTGGCACATGCCCGCATTTTGCATAGCAGATGGCATTCCGCGTAACAGGTTGCTAGCCCATCGCCATTTATTGGAACACCAACCGATGGCATATGCCTTAAAATAATAATGCTGAATGATAATGCTTAACATTTTTTTTTTACACCATCATCGAGCCCCAAACTAAACAGCTTGTATGGGAACTACATGACTTATATACTTTTTTGTAAATACATACATATTATACAAAGAAAACACCTATACCCGAGACAAATATTTGCAGATCATACAAACATCTGTCCCGCGGCGGGAATCGAACCCGCAACCTTCTGCGTCTCAGGCGGGCCTTCGCCCACTGCGCCACAGTGGTCGTCAATATTTAGTTCTAGGGCATGCCGGTTCTATCACCAGGTTTATTTTCACCATTTTGAGCACGTTTTAATGTGCACATACATTTTTCGTGCTGTTAAATCCATTGGTTCACCAGATTCGAACCTACGACCTTCGGACCGGAAGTTGGAGCACCCAACGCGGCTCATCCCGTCGGAAAGTACGGATACGGAAATGGATCTACAACTTAATATAGTCAATATTAGTCTGAACTATTTCGCATCACTGTCTTGTCCTGCGGTGGTCCACGCCGCGTGTTTGCGGACCCTCCAGATGTTTATCAAGGTGTCTACAAGATTAGGTTGTTGGATTGACTTTGATTCTGTTTAGATATTGATGGTCTTTTCCACGGACACTCAGGTTATGGAATGATCTCCCTGCTGCGGTGTTCCCAAGTGACTGCATTATGATGTTCTTCAGAAAGGGCGTTTTGAAATTTTTGAAGGTTTGGTAGTTACTCGCAGGTCAGACTTTATATCCTACTATATTAATATAATAAATGCGAAAGTCTGTGTGTATGTGAATGTTTGTTACCACGTATCTCCGTAACTACTAAACCGGTTTTGATGAAATTTGGAATCTAGATAGATTAGGTTCTGGAATAACACATAGGCTAATCTTATTTTCGAAAAACAACCCCTAAGGGGGTTAAACAAACTGGTAAAATTTATATGGAAAATTTTATTCCTTGGTTTGATTCGCTCAAAAGTTAGTGGATATAGTTTGAAGCCTGGAGACGGTCATACACTACTTTTACTAACATACCACGCGGGCGAAGCCGCGGGCAGAAACTAGTCGTTACATAAAATGAATTGTTTCACTAAACGAACGTACGACGACCAATTTTGCCTTCCTCCAGCTCAAACTCAGGTAATTTGCCAAGGGACATGATTAAATCCCTTTAATCGGCGCGAAACAATTCAATTCAAACGAGACTGCACTTTATTGATAATTGACGGTATACATCAGAAAACATATTTGCGATTACCCACATCTTATTTCAATACACAAAATTTTCAAGAAAACGCTGTAGTGTCTCTAAAGATAATGAGCAAACCTCTTTTGTTTGCTTAGCATTGACTGATCTGAAATGAGTAAACCGGTTTTTTCTACTTAGAATGGGCTCCTTAGCATTGGCTCATTGGCTGATTTGAAAGCTAGAGCAATCATTTGGTTGCTAGCTTCCAAATCAGCCGAAAAAATGAAAAATGGACTAGCAGAGTACTACATACTTTTCAACATCCTACTACTATTATAAACGCGAAAGTTTGTGAGGATGGATGTTTGTTACTCTTTCACGCAAAAACTACTGAACAGATTTTGATGAAACTTCACAGTAATATAGTTTATACATCAGAATATCACATAGGCTGCTTTTTATGCGGGTATCACGCGGGCGAAGCCGTGGGCAGAAGCTAGTACAATATAAAGCAGTTGAATAAATTTAGAGTCGACATTGATTTGAATGTTATTTCCTTTCACGCATTTCAATGTTGTTCGACACTCTCCCACATTTTTGTTTCGCACGAAATTCGCTATAATTAAAACAAATTGTTTTATTGTAAAATTTGAAAATCTAGTGTCTTAAGGCGATAAAATATATATCTGAGAACAATACTTGAAGTCATACATTTATTGCAAAAAGTAGAATTTCAATCGGATTAAGCCGTTTCGAAGATAAATCGTAACAGATAAACTAAAACTAACTAAGGTTGTCTGGAAGAGATCGCTTTTAGCGATAAGACCGCCCATTGTACCTTATATTATTGTGAATTCCTGTGTCTTTTTGTATTTTGCTTTGGTGTGCAATAAAGAGTTTATCTATCTATCTATCTATCTAAAACTGCAAACTCTCCCATTGTCGCGGATAAAAAACACCGGCTAGCAAGATATCTTCGTTCTAAAGTTCAAGAAGTGATCTTAAAATCTCTGAAACTTGTGATGCAACATTTTCGATTTTCCAATCTCGAGCGCCCTAAGTGGCATTAGTGAGAAAAGTTGCAAAATAAATAGCCGGGTGCAGGAACTTAGTCTGGATTTAGTGTTATTCGCTTTGGAGGCTAACTTACGCTAACGGTCGTGTGTCGGTGAAGTGTAAACAAGTGCTATTAGTTACGGGATACAGGGAAACTTGACGTTTCATGATTCGGAGGTTAGGAGGGAAACGTGAAACATCACTATCATCAGCAGGACACAAAAGGTTCAGATGTACTCAAAACGGTGAAGGAAAATAAGGGAACGGACGGACATGTGTTGTCTTAAAATAAGGGAACGGACGGACATGTGTTGTCTTAAAATAAGGGAACGGACGGACATGTGTTGTCTTAAAAACTTTGGTTGATACACACTAGACTTTATTTCATTTATTGACTAATACTTTTTCTCATTCAATGAATTATCCTTGTTCGATTGGCTCCATACAATAGTTGAATGAAAGATCATCAGAAAACAAGCCGAGTTTGTTGCCTGATTCTTCTAGGCTTGGCCACGCGTAGTTTATAAGCTGGCGTTTCTACATAACCTGGTGATTTCAATGAATAAAAAAACTGTAGTAAATTTATCTTCTCTTCCGTCGGCAAAACCGTTGTCTTATTTTTTTTTATGCATTTAAGACTTTCTACTTTCGCTTGACTAATGCTTCCAGCATTAGGAACTTTCTAAAATATTCCCAACTAGCTTCTGCCCACGGCTTCGCCCGTGTGGTACCCGGATAAAAAGTAGCCTATGTGTTATTCTAATGTCTTCATTTATTTTATCCATAGTTGAAAGACAAACAGCTTAAATAACACTAATGAGCTACAAATTGTAAGAGTCCGATTAGCCTTCGACAGTTTTCGTGTAAAGTTTCATCAAAATCTGTTCAGTAGTTTTTGCGTGAAAGAGTAACAAACATCCATCCTCACATACTTTCGCGTTTATAATATTAGTAGGATTCCCTAGTTTTACCCTCGCACGATTTGAATTCAGGGGGGCTAGACAAATACCGCTTTCTGTTGACGTTAACGCCTGCGGAAAGATAAAATTGTATGGAAATGACATTTGCTGCGGAAATGTCACGTGACATTTCCATACAATTTTATCTTTCCGCAGGCGTTAACGTCAACAGAAAGTGGTATTTGTCTAGCCCACCAGGGGCGCTAGACAAATACAATTTTCTGTTGACGTTAACGCCTGCGGAAAGATAAAATTGTATGGAAATGACATTTGCTGCGGAAATGTCACGTGACATTTCCATACAATTTATCTTTCCGCAAACGTTAACGTCAACAGAAAGTGGTATTTGTCTAGCCCCCCAGGTCTACTACGTATTTGTAGCGTTTGCGTCGTGTGTTTTCGTCGTACCGTGCATCAAGTGGGCACCCCGCAATGGCAAACGTCTGTTCCCGGTCTCCTGGTTATTTCTAGGGAAGGCGTTGCGGTTGTGTCCGTGTTTCGTATTTCGTGCGCAGGTGACGTTGCGGCTACTGTTTCTTGCGCCTATTTAATCGGCACGGAATCCCATGTTGTCGCAAACCCGTTTCGTAATGTGCCCTTATGTTTCGCATTCGGGTGAGCCGTAATCTCCTGAAGGTATTTGCTGAGAAACAAGCACGTTAAAAAATACAGGCGCATAAGACTTTTCACCCGTCATGTCTCATGGTCGGCAACGCCCGAGTGATACCTCTGATGATGCAGGTCGACTTACCGAAATTTACTTTTTACCCGTGACCCACAGAGTCCGTATGTGCGTTTGGTGTAAGAGGTTGCGCATTTTTCTATGACATTTTTGCTCCAATACTATTTAATCGATTGTAAGGCGGTTTTTTTGCAAGTCTTCTTAAACTCTGATTTGGGATTAATGTTATTTGGAATCTTTGTGCTGAAACAGGGTATTCTATGGTTGCTAGATTTGTCTCACGTAGACAAATCTAACCTCAGAATGGTTCACAAATAAAAAAATCATGAAGTCACACCACGTATACACTTACAGCCCTTGACTTCGGCTTTTCCCACATGGTACCCGTATAAGATGCCATGTATTATTTTAAGAACTAAAACATGTTCTGGTTAATTCGTTACGGAGATCCTGAACAAAAACACATAAAAATTTTCGCAGGAAGCAGCATATTGGCCCATCTCCGACATCACCAAGCATATTGTAAGATTCTTCAAACTCTGTGAAAAAACATCAAGAACTCGTTCATTTTCAGAAAAAAACATTACCCTGTGCGATCGAGATAAACCAACCGTGAACACATAGTCGCGAATGAACCCTCTCATTAGAGGGCCAGTCAGGGGTGGGCCTTATCCAATATTTATTAAGTTATTTCAAAGAAAATCGTATAATTAACACCATACCCACCCCGCCAGACGCCCCATGCAACCTCCGCCAAAGATTAGCTCAGGTGAGGAGATGCGATGCTTTATTTGCGATCAGCATCCTAAAGGTATATTTTGAATCTTCGTATTCAAGTGGTCTTATCCATTGCTTATTAGATGTCTCTATGTATGAATACGTAAGCATATCATTATATAACCTGACAACCTCTATTTCGCAGCGGGCGAAAATCCGCCTGAGACGCAGAAGTTTGCGGGTTCAATTCCCGCTGCGGGACAAATGTTTGTATGATCTGCATTCATTTGTCTCAGGTTTGGATGTTTTCTATGTATAATATGTATGTATTTACAAAAAAAAATGTATATAAGTAGTATATCAGTCATGTAGTTCCAAGCTCTGCTTAGTTTGGGGCTAGATGATGCTGTGTGAAAAATGTCCAGCATTATTAATTTATTAATTAATTAACTAATTTAATTAATTAATTATCATCAATAGTTTTTATAGTGCCGTTTTCGCCTAGTGGTACCTCGACTTCCGATCCAGAGGTCGTGGGTTCGAACCCGGTCAGCACCAATTGATCTTTCCACTCGAAAATGTGAGCAAGTTTACTAGTAACCACTGAAGAGTTCCACTATCCACCTCCTGGCTCCATCATCAGATCAGCTCCAAGATGCCAAATTATATACAGACCAAGTTTCATTTCGATACGACAATTAGAGATAGGTTAAATTTGATTTAATTACATTGTTTGTTAGTTATAAGTGAAGCTAATATAAGCGTGTAAAACAAGGTTGTTGTCTGATTCTTCTAAACTTGTTCGCGCGTCCGAGGAATCTAGAGGTATATGATCTTTGTGATTTCAATAAATAAAACCCTGTTGACTTTGATGTTTACGTCTTATCCTCACCAGCCTATAGGTATCCCCCAAAGAGTGCCATGGCATTCGAATGTATACACGACTTCCTATGATTGTTGCTCGGTTCAATATCGGTGCACATTGTATGTAGAACCATAATTCCCCCAGCGGTTTTCGGTTCATTGCCACCGCCACAAATCCTAAGGTAATCTGAGAATTATGAATTTTGTGAACTAAAAATGCCTCACTATACCTGTGAGGCGGTCTACATCAGTTTTACGTATATGTAAAAATATCATCATCAGCAAGGAAAAAAAAACTATTAGCCATATTTGTTGTTTTGTTTTCTTATTAATATTTGTGTCTAAACTCAATTACTTGCATATTTTTGTTGTTTTTGTCTTGAAAATTTCATATCAAATGTTTTCATTTCAACTATTCACTCCTCTGTACAGAGGAATAATTAGTACCTCCGAAAAGAAATTCGATCACATGTCTCGTCTGCGCATTCTCGCTCCAGTTCATCAATTAGCATTCAGTCGGTTCCTTACGTGTTCCAAACTTAATGAGTGTGTGTGACTCGCGTATTTTTGAAATTCGCATCTACCCTTTGAAAACACGTCCAACGCAAAAATATGTAAATTTTCTCTGTGACACAGTACGATGATCGAGCAGTAAAGACACTCGGTGTCTTTGTGTGTTTGCAGAATTTAATCTAACAAGTACCAACTTGAAGATCATAATAAAATGGAAACGTAATTTAAATTTTAAAATATTTTGATTGTCTGACAATTAACTATAAACAGTTAAACCCGAATTATCATGTTCCTGAAATACTCATACCTACGACAAAACTTGTATCGAAAAATGAACTAGTTAAAGTCAGGAAAATTTCGAAGTTAGTCTCGAGTCCCGTCGAGTTTGATACTTTGGGATATTATAAAAATCTTAGCTTCTACCATAACCAAGTCTTTATAGTAAACAATTTGACCAATAATATTAGTCTTTTCCTGCTCAAAGATACGACAAACTTCTATCTTTACTGCAAAATTTATTGTATCTGGTACGGACACCGGCCAAAAATTGATTATGTCTTTAGGCTAAGCAATGAAGTGTGGATCTTTGAATATTCTATGCCTTGTGATTCGATTAGGCTGGTCGCACGTATGAGGTGACATCGCGCATTCACTTAGGGTCAGGTCAAACTTACGCGCTCACGGTCGCGATCAAAGGAAAATGGTTGTCAAAGTTCACGTGAATGTAAGTACAGCCACTTCCGGGCCCTTATAGATTACTATCTTCTGCCCACGGCTTCGCCCGCGTGGTACCCGAATAAAAAGTAGACTATGTGTTATTCTGGATGTGTAGTAAGCTATAATAACGTAAAGTTTCATGGATTTTTTTTGCGTGAAAGAGTAACAAACATGCATCCTCACAAACTTTCACGTTTATACATAGACGAACTTAATACTAATTAGATTTTTTTTCCAGATAACCTGTTTGCAATGAAGAGTGGTTAGTAGTCACGTATTGATTTATCGGTTTATACACACAAGCTTTGCTTACTTTGCGGCTAGATGATGCTGTGTGGAAAATGTCCAGCATTATTATTAATACAGATCTAAAACACGCTGTGCGTCAATCCGTTCTTAAAAGCTTGCATGTCTCAGTAATTTTATCATCCTATCTTGAAATATAAAACAAAGTAATCGCTGAGTAATCTCTCCATATCGTATGCTTGACGAGGATCGTGTCAACGAAAAAACGTCAAAAGCGAACGTGCCAATCGCAATTCACAGCACCCATAGCGCTCGCATCTCATCAGCAGACAAAGACTACATCCACCTCGTGTCTCAGCCACAATGATCGGGCCGGACGGGTTATTAGCCACCCTTATCGCACCGCATCTTGTCGTTCCAGCTTTACGATCCGCATTCATTGTTTTTGCGAGCTCATCGCGACCCCCTCGATCCGAATCGACATTTCGTATAACAGCCTGTAAAAACTCCATACGAAACAACCGCGCTATAACATCGACCGAAACGTACCTTACCCCGACGCGATAAGGATGACGTTCCGTCTTGCAAATGCAAACGTGTAAGCAAACGGGATACATGCTTGAATTATTTAGATGACAATCGTGCCTGTGCTGTGATCGCTTTTTCTCATTTCTATCGAATAGAAACTGCACTCCCGTCTCATTCTAACAGCCTTAATAAGAAAGGGAGGGTTGTATTTCAAGGTTTTGAAGTATGCAAAGCATGCGTCAGAAAGTGATGCTCTAATACGTTTGGGGTTGCATTCTGTTCTCGATGTTGTTTGAATAATGTACCGACCGACGTTGCAGGGAAAGTGTGTTCAATATTCAGATGATA
Source organism: Perizoma flavofasciatum (assembly GCA_958496245.1). Lineage (NCBI taxonomy): Eukaryota > Metazoa > Arthropoda > Insecta > Lepidoptera > Geometridae > Perizoma > Perizoma flavofasciatum. The sequence goes on along the minus strand of OY292440.1, from coordinate 9,502,581 downwards.
TGAGCATCAAACACTTTTTATTCCGCTCCCATTTGGGAAGCGATTTGCAAATTGGCATTACCTTTTCGGTTGCTCTTTGGTTTTTATACAATCTAAATACAGATTATCGAATAAAGATTGGTTATTTTGATCTTTGTGGAACATGAAGTAGGTATAACATGTTAATAATCAGCCTGTAGAAGTCCACTGCTGGATATAGGCCTCTACAGAGAAAGACGTCACGACGAATGATCTCTAGCCACCTCCCCACAACGGATAATCGGTCCAACTTATTTTATTTTTTGCAAAATTGTATAATCACCGACGTGTTTTCCATTGTTTATTGCAGCTTTCCCTAGTGACTTGTGATGATTAAATCTATCTAAAAACAATCCTTGAAGTCATACATCTCGTCGCAAAACCTCATTTCAATCAGATTTGCCGTTTCAGAGATATATAAATAAAAACACCCAACTGACACAAACATAGTCCTGACCCCAAACCAGGATTCCCTGTGTCGTGGGTATCAGGAACTACGAGTGCCGTGGTACCAAAACACCCAGACCCGGAACAAAGTATCTGAGAACTTGCAAATATTTGTCCCGCAGCGGGAATCGAACCCGCACCTCTTGTGTCGCAGCTAATCGCGCGCCGCGCCACCGAGATCGTTCCCCAATGGTATTGTAACAGACGAACAAACAACCTTTGAAAAACTCGTGTGTTTAGTTCCGATTCATCGAAATTAAAATTCATACAGCCTTCAGCACTCGTATCTTGGAATCAAATGAGCTATAGAAAGTCGCACAAAACTACCCCCTCCGCCGACAAGAGATGAAACTTCAAACGGCGGCACACATTACCATAATAACTGTCGAAGGATTGCAAGACATTTTTCCCCGGGACTGGCCAGCGATGCTGGGCTTCGTAAATTAAAATGTGAATAATTAACAGAGACCTGACCTCCCCTCCACCCCTCACCTACACCACCCCGCACCCCACACGCCACCCAGATGTATTAGTTTTAAGCTCTCACTTGGTATGAACGCGATTTAAGGTGAAATTCAGAATGGAAAGTAGTTGACGTTTGGCGTTAAAATGGCGCGGCTCGTTTCGTCTACTTTTTGAATAGACTGGACTCTTTTGATCTGGTCTGTTGCACGCGAATTTCGTCCTTCGGACTTTTGTATTTTTGCACTGTTTCTTCGATGGTGGCTTTTGGTCATTAACTCTGCACATGTTTTATTTTAAATGGTTTGAAAAGTTGGTGTTTGCTTACGACTGGGTTTTCTTGAACTATATTTATTTTGATTTAATTTGATTATCAAATTTCACCAATCTTCCTATAAGAGAAGTTGTTATCAAACTAGATTCGCTTAGGGCATTTTTTACTCGAGACACAAGAACTGGTACATTATGTCTTTGGGGGATGTTGTTTGATACACTAAATTTATCTATTGCCGTTTTTCTTCAAATTTGCTTAAAAAATTATAAGGGAATTTTTTTGCAAAAAAAAAATCGACACGTAGCCGTAAAACCAGGTTTCAGGTATCTAAAAACCTATAAGATCTTAGATACCTGAAAACTCAGTTTACAGATGACAGATCCTTTTAAGGTTCTAAGGATTGCTGCGCCCTCTAATGACTTGTAGCAATAAAACCTATCTACGAACGATCTTCCGCATTACAATCTGATAACGTTTCGGAGATAAATGGTATCATACAAACAAACAAACTTACAAACAACGTATTATATTACTTGTGTCTCTTCAAGGTAGAGACCCAGAGTGAATAGGTATCTTCTAGACCTTCATGCTCCATCGTCGGCCATATCATCACTTACCATCATGTGAGATTATGGTCACATAATAACGGGCTTCTGCCTTCGCGGGTAAAATAGCAACAGTGAAAGTCGGCCAACGCTTGATTCACACTGACGGTGAACTGACGACTTTGCCCCGTCCCAATCACGCATCATTACTTATTCAATGAAGTGTTGCCGGGAAAAATCCTGAAGTGGTCCCGATTGTTAATATTGATCAGCTGATTCCGGATCGACGGCCGCGGGAGAAACGGACTTTGCAGCGGTATTCATTTAATTATTTAAATTAACAAAGATTTAGAGACGCTGGATGCGACTGCAACGTGGGAATGCCGATGATTCTACGTTATTCGCTCTACGAATTCAATCAATGAATGTACTCAAAATCATAAAGTTTAAATTAAAATGTTACAAAGGGCGGCCGCTGTAAGCGCTATCTTCAAGGCAACTTTATGGTGAAAAGGAATACTAAAATGGTAGCCGTATTACCGACAAAAGATATAGAAATACATATTTTTTTGTTTCTCTTCCCTCGATTTTACCGTTGTCCTGGGTAATCATCGTACTGCTTCTGTAGATGTACGTACGTACGTTTAATGGCGATAAAATCTACCTAAGAACCATCTTTGAAGTCATACAAATCAATTGCAAACCGCATTTCAAACGGATTAGCCGTTTGGAGCGCGCCATGTTCGAAAATGCTTCGCAAAGCTGAAATGGCATCTCCATTTCAGCTTTGCGATGCGCACACCAACGGCAGGACACTACGCTAGATGGAACGATGGACGATGGAAGGCAGTTACCGAATGGTGGCCAAGAGAGGCTCGGCGACCGCGAGGCAGACCACCCGATGGTCGAGCGATATCGTAAAGCGTGGCCGGTAATCTGTGGATGAGAATCGCAAAGGATCAGAAAGAAATGCGTTATAAAGAGAGGGTCTATAACCAACAGTGGGTGCAGACGGTCTAGATGATGATGAAGCCGTTTTGGAGATATATGAACAAACATACAAAGAACCTCTTTGGCAAACGCATATGCCGTTCTCGTTGTACTGAAGTCGGAGTGCACCCCACCTTTTAAGCACTTTAATGAGAGAGAGGTACGGTGTGTCTCTAACTACTCCCTACTTGGTATCCTCATAGATCTGCATATTGATTAAGTATCTGAAGATCTTACGGGAACTACCGTCGTGAGCGTGTTTGTTTTGTCTGTGGTTTTCTATGTAACTTGTCGTTTCCACTGTCCCTAGTTCTTCAGCCATTCGCTTCGGTAATATTGTTGTTGTTTCCGGCAGAAGGTGAGGAGTGGATGTTGCTGAATTTTAAAACTGTTTGACCCCAGATATTTTTGGTTTTGCCTATAACGCCTCGTTGTCGATAGCGGGGGGATTATAAATGCAAAAAAAAACTTAGATTTTTTAATTTAAGATTCAACAGCTCTTCGCGTTCGTTGAGACAAATTTATCTTTTGTTTTGTTGCGACCAAAGCGACTAGTATTTTACAGAAATTATAAATCCAATCCTATCCTATCCTATACTGTTATAAAAGCGAAAGTTTGTGAGGATGGATTGATGTTTGTTACTCTTTCACGCAAAAACTACTGAACGGATGTTATAATATAGCTTATACATCAGAATAACAAATAGGCTACTTTTTATCCGGGTACCACGCGGGCGAAGCCGCGGGCAGAGGATGATAATAATAATTAAGCACCTCACAGATACCGAAAGCAATCTAACAGCATTCCGTTCCATTTCTCAATTTCTCATAGGTTATTTAAAACGGAACGGAAGTTTCATCTATGGGTTAACTACATACTTAAGAGATCTATATAGAGTGCGTCTAGTAAAAGGCCACTGTTTTTCTTAGGATTCGGATGGGCGATCCCATTTCACGATCGAGGCGTACGTACATAGTCTTGACTCAACACTAAGATTCCCTGTGTCGTGGATATCAGGAAGTACGAGTAGGTACCGTGGTACCCACATCACCCAGAAACCGTATCTCGCTACTTGGCTTTGATAGAAACTGGACCTTGGCATCGAGTACATTGAATTGGAATAAGAATGAATGTTCTACCATTTATAAATAAAAAGCATTATTTTCGATGTATAATATGTATTTAATTCAAAAAATGTATATAAGTAGTATATCAGTCATGTAGTTCCCATAATACAAGCTCCGCTTAGTTTGGGGCTAGATGATGCTGAGTGAAAAATGTCCAACATTATTTATTTATTATATATTATTATGCAATATTCATTCTAACAAAGGTTTTTATGTAAATCTAAAGTTTTCGTGGCTGATGCCACGAGCCACGGCTTTTTACACGCCCAGGATAACTAGTAAAATAATGATTGGGATTTAATCCTTCTAGCACTACAGTGTCTGTGCGGAAGTATTAAATAAATAAAATAAACAAACGAAAGTGCAATGACCTTAGCTAGCGAATGTACTTACCCATAACCACTCCGCATAGATCATCCCTCGAACGCAACATTATAAATAGAGAACATTAGAGCACCCCCGAGACGACGCGTGCATATTAAACGTCACGCACAAAAATACAATTAATTAATAATCCTATTTTTCTAGTCAACCCCCCTATACGTCCGATATAGTGCTACTATTTGTTCGTTAAAATCACGGAAACCTCGATTGCCAGTAGCTTTTCGTCCAGAAGTTTACTCAATTGTGTATTATCAGCGAATTACGGTGCAAAATAATCTGAAATGAATACTATCTAGGCAGATGGATCAGTAAAGTGCTTGGAGCATTTCTGCTCCAGCTTTATTTAGGTAGGATAATCAAATAACCATAACTATTGTTTTTATTTCTTAACTGTCCCATCATCATAGTTCTGCATAATCAGTTTTTTATTTCGTATTGATGAAATGTTCTTCATTTCATTTTCAGGATTAATCACTGCTTTATAATATGTATGTTCCTATGTATAATATGTATGTATTTACAAAAAAAAGTATTTCAGTAGTATATCAGTCATGTAGTTCCCATAATACAAGCTCTTCTTAGCTTGGGGCTAGATGATGCTGTGTGAAAAATGCTCAGAATTTATTTATTTATTTTATTTAAAAAAAGTTATCAACGTTAATCGAATAACAAGTTTTGGCTCGTATCGCACTCTAGGAAAAGTAGTAGAAGCGTTTCTACAGCTATCTTTTTCAAATTGCATGAACATCAGCATACCCGTTACGATGTCAATGGGTAAAAAAACGTCAAATATAAACGTAAAAAGTATTATAGGATTGAAACTAATCTCGACTGTCTAGTGCAGAGTCTGTACTGTAGTCTGTAATTTGCACGTAATAAACAAAGAAGCGAAGTCTCTCGGATAACTGCAGATAATTAAACGACTTAGGTTGTTCGGCGTGCGAGTGGCCGAATGAGACATAAAGTCACTATAAACTCACTTCTCGAAGTTTTGTCACCTCTTGGTGTTTCCGTATCATAGTACCGATTATGACAAATGTCACCGCCACCCACAATAGCTACTTCTCATCGTTTGACCGCATACATAAAATGTCCGTATATATTTTATTCGGTTGTTTTAATTAAAGTACGCGATGTTCAATGTTGCAACAATTTTTTATAGCACATGTAAATACATCGTAAATTTTACTGACTGTATTGACTTTGGTCGGTTCACGTTGTAAGCTTGTTTAAACTGGTAAATCCGGATTGCAATCTGTTGTATCATTTTGGTCTGTACCTGGTACCCTTTCTCGGGATCAAGAAAGAACACGAAGATTTTCCTGGAAGAATTTTTCCTGGTCTCGCTAAATATGGGTAAGCAGGGGGCTAGACAAATACCTCACGCTTACTTTTCCTTTCACGCTAACGCAAATTTTTCAAGGTAAAACTTGAAAGCAGCTGTCACGTGATATTTCCGCAGCTATTCTGTGATTCATTTAAGTATTTTCATCCCAGCAGACATGGTCAAACAAACTTTCGGCTTGTTTGTGATTTAATTAAAATATCAGCATATTTAACACTTACTTAAAGGATCTACAATTAAGATGATTATGAGCCGTTGTCTGACACCTCAGGCCTTTTATCAAACACAACTCTTATCAATATTCCGAAAACATGAATAACCACAACCCTTCATCACGGTGATTATTTTAATCATACCCTTTCGTTCCATACATATATTATTGGCATTAGAAAAATCCAACCAATCGCCACCCGTCCATTGTCCCGTTCAAATAATCGTAAATTCACGAACGGACAAAATATAATAAATTGCCGATGAGATCTGTGCGTAGACGCAAAAAAAAACGTATTTGCGTTTTTTAGAATACTAGCTGTTCCCTCTAACACGCCGCTTTAGAGCCCAAAATTGTTTGGTTTTTCGTTCAAACGCACGCAAAATCGACACCCATGAGTCTATATTTGCACTTTGGACCCTTTGTTGTCGGCTTTTTTCGGTTGTTTCCGACTAAAGGCTGATAGAACACGTTTTTCAAATCATTAAACAGTTTCGACCACGGCCGCGGTCGGAAAAAGGAGGACGTGGAAAAAATAAAAGAAAATGCGAAGCGTTGACCTGCGCGGACGAGCTGCTCCTTGTTTTGCCGCGATAATACTCTGCACGGATTCAGCAGTGTTGAACGCAATGAAAACTACTCACACAAATCTCCACTTTAACCTCTTATATCACCTCTAGTTTACATTAGAAATGCAATGTATCATCCTACTTAATATTATAAACGTGAGGATGTTTGTTCCTCTTTCACTCAAAAACTACTGAACGGATTTTTATGAAACTTTACAGTAATATAGCTTATACATCAGAATAACACATAGGCTACTTTTTATCCGGGAACCATGCGGGCGAAGCCGTGGGCGGAAGCTAGTAAATCATATTCTCATGAAACAGGTCAAGAAAACGCCAATTTTAGGTATAATTTTTTTTTTTACTAATGTAATTTTTTAGGTATAAAAATAATATTAGTTACTTCTGATATTTATTATGCCATAAGTAATTTTTTGAATTACTAATCAGATCACATATTTAGTCCAAGCAACAAATATAATTAAAATTCGCAGTTTATTCATTACAAACTTGAAACGTTCATTCACGGCGACCTTGTAGTTCGCCTTGAACTTAGACCTCGCGATGTTCTGTTTGTGGAATAGCTATTAGCTAATGAAGGAAAGTAAGTAACCTATTTACATAGGTCATCAACCCTTGATTTATATAATGTAATTTCTACACATTTCAAATTTAATATAGATCAAATCACTCGCTCACTCGCTCTGCTCTCTCGATCAATTTAGTATTATCTCGGAGTTGTTTCTCGATGGTTCTGAACAGTTGCATGCACCACGATCACAAGAGAAAACGTTTTTCTTTCTTACTATTTTGTTGCGAACAGTACTACTAAAGTTATTTCGCTAGTTCAAGTATCAAGAGCTATCAATCGGAATGTGCGGTCAGTACGTTAGCAGTCGATTCCCACGCCCTCGCTTCCGAATCGACACCTCCCGTTCAATGTTTGTAAACATGGGTTAATCCCACTTACTAAACGTAAACGGTTTGCGATGAACTGACAATCGAATTTTTGGTTCGGTTTATATTTTCGTAATGGTTCTGATATTAGTTCTGAATAATGTGTATTAACAAGTAGAAACAGATGAATTGTTTATTGAACACATATAAAAGGTGTGCTGTAATCAGTAGCTAACACTTTACCTACGGGTGGGGGGCATCATAACTGTTAAGAAAACAAAAAAATTTACCCAGTAAAAGTCTCACAGTTTTCGAGTTGTGCTCAGACAAATAGAAATGAAAAGAAAAAACAGTTAGGAACAAAAAAAAAGTTAAGTAGTGATGACAATTGACCTGCCTGACACTGATTATTTCTTTATATTTATTCATCTTCATTGTTTATTCATCTTGTGATGAATAAACCACCCTGATTATATACTTTCATCAAAAACTGTGTGATGAAAGTATATCAAAAAATTATAAATCTAAAAGCATTATGCGTGAACCATTGTAAATAAAAGGCCGGGGGTGATTCTTAAAACCAAAGCGGAGCGGTCAGCGGCGCCTCGCTAGCGAAAGCCTTCCGCCGACTACGTGGACGTACATAAATTTGAAACGCGTAGCTCGAGGCTCCAGGATACCACGAAAGTTTCACACCATTAATTCTTGCCCGCAGTCCACTGCACTTTTTCCATAAAAAATCGCTTTTCTATATGCAAAGCCGACCCACCCCGTGTCCGTACCACCGTAATAATGGGATCATCTATACAATTTCAATTTGGTATAATATATTGGGGTATTTTTATGTTTTATTGGTCGGTCGGATTTCGGTTCCCATTTAAACTTTTTTCGAATTTTATGTTACGGAAGATATTGTTCTTCTTGTTTGAATATATAATGGAGGTTTGGGATTTTTTCCCCTGATTTGTGTTATTGTTTCCAGAGTTTCAATCGATTATAATACGAACACGAGAGCCTCGATTTCTCAAAGTCTTACAAACGCGGTGAAAACTAATTTGTTGGCAGTGTAGCGTATTTAATAGGCTTTAATTTTCTTTTGTGTTTTTTCTCCGCGGACGTTTACAAATGAGACTTAATTTTATTCGACGAAGTCAGCCATCGATCACGAGAAAGCGAACCGTCATCGCATACAATACGAGTCGGAATCTGCATCAAACGATCGCGTATTGCCTCAATCAATTTTCATTTGCCGTCGCGAGTAGAAAAACCATCCTTCGAAAAGGGCACAGATGGCGAACCATTTTTAATAGACGAAGAAAGCTCGCCAGTCACTCGCAGACAAATCGACGGTAATTAATGACTGTGAGGGTATTTTTTTTTCACTCCGATACCAATAAAGGAGGCCACATTACGAGAAGGGACAAAACAACGGCCGGGTGTCGAACGAAAGGAGAATTTATCATCTAGACGGCAGCGGTAGTCGACGCGGTCGCCAATGTCCATTTGGATAATGCCCGACGCGATTAAAAATATAAAAATACCCTACCACCCGAGGGGCGAGGGAGGTTTGACGGAGGACACCGCTCTGAGGACACAAAAGGATTATAAATGAGAAGGAATTTTAGATAATATTTGTACGTTGGATGTGGATTGTAATGTTGGAGATCGGGACGTCGGTCGGTCGGATACCTCCCCGCCCCCTTCTGCTCCTCACCGCCAGTACCCGAGGGGGGGAATCGCCTTCCGCGATCCTAATGAGTGTTTGTATCAATTTGTTAGTATTGTATTTGAATATTTTTGTGCGTTCGTTACGATTTTAATCCCTTGCGGTTGCGGGCTCCGGATCGATTTGTTTTGTGTAATATTCCATCTTTTTGTTTTAATTCTCCGTCTGTTTGATCGTCGTCCGTTTGTGTGTTGATTAAAGGCATTAGGACACTTCTGGGATCGAAGGACGTATTCGCTTTCTTGATATCTCTCGCAGAATTTATCGGTGTGATGTTCTTTGATGTGTCGTATTAATTGGGTCGGGCGTGTCTTTGATTCCAGCTTTATAAATTTACGTGATATATTCGCAGTTGTCAAAGGCGTCGCGTTAGGTCGGACACACGGAAAGTGGGACAGTTTATTTAAAAAATGCTAATTAAACTCATGATTGCGCGCCTTTGAAAAAATATCACCGCAGGTGCCGGCGCGAGACCCGCGATAGTAGAAGGGTCGTATAAACATGGAAAATCTAATTCACAGCATAATTAATACATTTTTGAAAAAAAAAGTATTTTTTTCTCGACATTTTTATACGAAGGATGAATCCGAATGAGCGAGAAAAGAATAACACCGTCCGGGCGACACGGCGTGTTTTCAATTCATTATCTCGAAAACAAAAATTTCATTAGCCCCGAGATTTCCTTTTTAAATTTAATTATTCATATTTAAATTAAACAAAATATTATAGAGGTCTGCGGAGTAAAAAAGCGGCTTTATCGTATCATATTTTATTAACCGAATTTATAATTCTCCGCCGATTCGAGTAAATCCCCGACCGCCCCCTCGCGGGTCCATGGAAAATATTTATGAATGCCAAGCAGAAAAATCCACAATAATATTTCAGGGTGGGCGCCGCGGTCTTCGCTCCTCCCTGATCTATTTAAAAAGAGTCCGGAAGGACAAAAGGGCTACCGCTCATAAAAAAAACTGGACACGTATAGAGGTTACCGGCCGTCCGGCGTCCGGTGCCCGTGGCTTTGTCTGATTCTTATTTTTTACCGGATCGGATCCTTTTGCGTCGTTTTTTATCGGTTTTTGTTCCGGAGACACCGCGGCCACTGTTTGTGCCCGTTTGTTCTAATGTCGGACCATTTGTAATTTTATATTTTTACGGTTGGTTCATTTTTTTAGTTGCGTGGTTAATGGTGTGACCCTTCCGTTCGTCTGTGGAAAAAGGTGGATTTATGATAAGACTGTCCCCAAGCTCTTTATTGCTTTACCGTTTTAGTTACAATTGAAACTGATAAATCGCTTACGAAATGATGACATCTATTTTGAGAGCATTTCAAACAATCCTCTCCATCCAAAGGTGTCTGGAAGAGACCGCTTTTAAGCGCTCATTGTACCTTTAATTTTGAATATATTTTTTTATTTCATAAGGTATACAAAAAAGGTTTTTTTTTTCACTCATTCATTTCTACCCACCGAATTGATTCATGATTGATCAAGCCTTCCATACGATGAATCAGTGACATCGTAAAAATGGTTCGACGATTCGCTGTACTACTCTTTGGAGTAGATCCACGTCCAGCTGTGGACTGCTGAGGCCGTTTATAATGATGGATCAAGCTGGTTTCCGTAGAGTTCAAAGCATGTGCCTCTCTTACGAAATTGCTCGCCTTCATAACACTCGGCAAAAAGTACGTAGCTGACGTATACGACCTAGCCTGTAGCTCACGTAGGCTTCTGTAGACGATGAGGCTACGTACAAAGTCTGTTCTACGAAATTCGTAGATCTGCATACACAAGTTTCTTGATTTTAATGAAGTCACCTGTCACTTACTTGAATCCCATGTGTTTGTTGGTTAATTATTTATTTATTATCTGAAAATCAGCGCAGCTACGCTACGCCTAACAAGCTGAGATAGGATATTTTGACCCATACCACTGCAGCATATACTCGTATACTATCGTCGTTAGCATCGGTTAGTACGTATTGTGCTATTTGTACTTACTCATAACTTATACCTCTCATAGAAAAAAATGTGCCATATTCAGTGTTTTGTTTGTCAAAGAAGATGCGATTAAACACCGTGTAGCAGTATCCATATAGTAATTCAATTGCTTATAAAATTTGAAATCTCGGAGTTTAATCAAATTATTGATATCAAAAGCCAACACTCCAAAGTAGGTGAGACAATAATTCGCGATACGTTCCTCGCACTCGTAAAAAGTCAACAAACATGGCCGCCGTAAGCAAATTATTGCAAAGCCACGTGAGGGCGCTCCTTGCCGCGTATTTATCATAGGGAATAATGAATGAATCCTTTTTTTTTACGCCAATAATAATGGGAGGAAACTGAGTTAGGAATGTGGTCGACCAATGGAATGACTCAGCATTTTGTATTAAAACAAGTTAAATCTATACTAATTTTATAAAGAGGTAAAGTTTGTAAGTTAGGAAGTAATCTCTAAAATTACTGGTCCTATTAAAAAAAAAATATTTTAACAATATTTAGAATGGAAACCTTCGAGGTGTATATAGGCTGTATATCATCCCGTTAACATGAAAGGTCTTTTCGTGGAAACCAATTTTAAAATGTAAGTTGACGAAAAACGGTCGAGCGAATGTAACTGAGCTAAGATTTACTGATCATGGCCTACTTTTTATCTAGGAATCACACGGGCAAAGCCGTAAACAGTAGCTAGTCTTGAATATTTATAAAATATTGCATTAATTTTAGTAACTTTAGTAACGTAATCGAAACGGTGAACCAAAACATCTTGAGGAAACCGGTACCTTATAATAATAATTCTTATTAATATTCATTTATTTCAGGCAACATAATATTGTACACGTAAAATACAGGACCCATAGCAAATATACCTTAAAACTTAAATACATATATTTTTTTTTAAACAAAAACTTATTTATTTATTCGCCATACGATTGTAATATAAGAGTTGAGTTTAGTTGAGTAATTTATGAAATCGTTTCGTGCACACACTTTTAAACTAAACTTAGAACTTAGAACCTTGAGGTATACCTCAAGGTATTTTCATTAATTACCTATAGGTATGCATCATAAGAAAAATAAACACATGAACAAATGTACAATCTCTGACTACCTCCTGCTTGGTTTCCTCAAAGATGTAGATGGATACACTCACCCTTATGAAGACTCTCGGAATGAGTCGAAACTTAGTCGGTGCCTTCACCGATATTACGAGAATGGATCGTGTATTAGGATCCATTCTCACTTGTTAGTAGAATAGAGATATTGAGTGTATGAAACGCATGGTTTTCATCCAACAGGCAGTGGCAAGTTTAGGTTGATTACGTTTGTTCAGCATTCAATTTGAACTTCGCCTTGTTGCGATCGAATTAGCCTGCCAGCTGCCTCTTTTCTCTGCTAACTGACAAGTCAGAACAGCAATTTTCGATTCGTTAGTTTATTATAACACGTGCTCTGCCGTCATACGCGCCGCCCTCGAGATTTCGCACATCAGATTATTACAGTTCTGACTTCTGAGTCGAGCCGAGTCCGCCTCCGAACGTGAACGTGAAAAGTGAACTAATTGATGTGCATCAAATTATTTAGAACGTAGAGAGTTTAGGGTTGCCAGTCGATCATTCATTTATACCCCGGATACTGAAATGCTAATCGGATAATACGGTGCCTTTTGTGGAATTTGATTGACGCTCCTCCGTACTTCCATCTTCAGACTTTTGAACTTTGAATCCCTATGTTTTATTTCATCATAATTACCATTCCGTATATTGAGTGTATGAAACGCATGGTTTTCATCCAACAGGCAGTGGCAAGTTTAGGTTGATTACGTTTGTTCAGCATTCAATTTGAACTTCGCCTTGTTGCGATCGAATTAGCCTGCCAGCTGCCTCTTTTCTCTGCTAACTGACAAGTCAGAACAGCAATTTTCGATTCGTTAGTTTATTATAACACGTGCTCTGCCGTCATACGCGCCGCCCTCGAGATTTCGCACATCAGATTATTACAGTTCTGACTTCTGAGTCGAGCCGAGTCCGCCTCCGAACGTGAACGTGAAAAGTGAACTAATTGATGTGCATCAAATTATTTAGAACGTAGAGAGTTTAGGGTTGCCAGTCGATCATTCATTTATACCCCGGATACTGAAATGCTAATCGGATAATACGGTGCCTTTTGTGGAATTTGATTGACGCTCCTCCGTACTTCCATCTTCAGACTTTTGAACTTTGAATCCCTATGTTTTATTTCATCATAATTACCATTCCGTAATTCACTGATTCAGGTCCATACCATTATCAGTGGATTATACAACAGCCTGTACAATCCACTGCTGGACATAGACCTCTTGTAAGTGCTATGACGATCGATGCTTTTCTTTAGTATCAACAATTGTGAAGCATTTTGTAAAGTGTATGCTATAGCTGAATGAAGTATCATAAAAAAAACCAAGCAGAGTTTTTTGCCTGATTCTTCTAAGGATTACTCAAGCGCGCCGACTCTGCGTACATTCTCTTATTTTTCCATTCTCCAGCTAACATTTCTATATAATCCCTGTGATTTCAATCAATAAAAACCTATTGAGTTTGATCTTATTTGCCTATTATGCGTATACTTCCCTGATTATTCTTGGCTTGGCTAGACAGTGGCTAGGCCATGTCGGTCTTCGAACGTCCTCAACTCTCTGATACCAGAGTTAGTTACTCATAAGAGCTTACGTCAAAGATAACTTATTTCTAAATTTGAACGATACAAATTATTTTTATAACTAAACTAAACTTTTACTAGAGAATCTAAATTGCACTGGTAAATAACCTTTTTAGAAATTATCAGGTTGTTATTGATGCAAAACCGTGCCTTCAGTGCTAGATTTAACTTTGTTACGGCAGAATACATGCTTCAACTTCGTATGCAGGACAATCGAGCGTAAAAGTGTAGCAATCGAGCATCAATGTATGCATATCGAAAATGTAGAAATCTTCATTCATGTATTTTATTCCAGAGCCACACTCTGCTAGCGATTTAGCTAGATAAACCAGACAGTAGTCTAATTCATTCCACATGGGTTAGAGTTCGACAATTCTCTGACATCAGAATTGTCACTACCTTACTTTTCATGTCTTCATGTATGTCATTCCAGGAGCCACACCCTCGACGAGAGGTTCCTCTATTCGCAAGGCGAGGTGCGCCGCGTGCATTGGCATCCCAGCTCGCTGTCTCACGTCATTGTGCTGGTCTCGGACAATTCCATCAGGTGAGAGCAAACACAGTGCTGACGGAAAAGTTGAGCAGTATAATTTGTAAAGAGATTTGTAAAGAAAACCAGCGCTGCAGCATAGCAACATGCTCAGTAGAAGCACATGCTGAGCTGACCAAATTTATCACGACACAGAATTGGCATATTTTGTATATTAGGTATTAGAAGATGTTTTGAAGTTGGACGGATACAGGAGTAGAGGTAGGTCAAAGAAAAGATGCATGGATTCTGTGACGGATAACATGGCATGAAGAAGTTGGTACTGAGATGTTGGCTGATAGAGAATACAAAAAATGTGTCGTGTCGACCGCGCGTAATGCGTAACAACGAGAGGAATATGATGGTTTAAGCAATCAGGGTGTAAAATCACCATTTTTTTTTACTCATTGGTCTAGCAACCAGTTCAGGTGCAACATGGTTTTATATGTTTTGGAAAATACACAGTTTGTAGGTTATATTTTGTCATCAGCATTTAGAAAAGTCCATTGCTGGATATACCTATCTTGAGTCACCTCCAACTACTGACTTTTGGCAACGTCTTTACGTCGTTTTTTTTAATAACGAAAATTTGGAGGTATCATATTTTGGCAACAATACGATTCTTTATACACCATTTATACGGCATATTTTGATGCTGGGAAATAAATCATAACCTATAGGGTACTTCTCGTTGACTAAGACTCTTGTTAGTTCTTAAGTCAACCTTATAGTTTATATATCTATGTAATATGATAACGTAAAATGGTTTTGCAACGTCAACGATGACGCAAAAAAAAAGTATATTCTACTTTACCCCCTCGTTAAATCGTTCCTTGCCGATGCTTTCCAGGCTCTACAATATAGCCCTGAAAAGCGGTCCTAAGCTGGTGAAGCTATTTCCCATCGGCCCCAAGCCGTCCAGCCTGATAGCGGGGCGCACCCTCCTCGAGAGCCTCGGCGACACCGCTGTGGACTTCACGCCGCTACCCGACTCCGACACGCTGGTTATACTGCGCGGGAACGGAGATGTATACATGCTGACATTCGAACTGGACGGGAAATGGTAAGCGAAATAGCGTGCTAGCAATATTCCATCAAAAATGATTGGTTCTAGACAAATACCTCACGCTTAGCTTTCCTTTCACGCTAACGAAAATTTGTCAAGGAAGAACTTAGGCGCAAAGAAATGCAATAGTTTATATAAGGAAGTTAAAAGGCTTTGTCATCGGAACGGAACCAACATGTAAAAATTCAACTCCGTAGGATAAGACGAAGTGGTTCTAATACAGTTTGCAAGATATGTCCGCAACAAACAAACTAACATACAAACATTGCAAGTTAAATACAATCTTGTAAAAATAAAAATTTCGTACAAATTCCATTGAAAATTACTTAGATGAAGTTGTTAGTTATGTAAACAGGTAATAGTTTATTAGCAACTACGGAACCTTACACTGCTACAGGGCCCGACACGCACTTGGACGGTTTTTTTATGGATTCGTTTTTGTTGTGCAGTCCGCTGGAGTGGTCGCTGCGCGGTCCGCTGGCGATGTTCCCGCCGGCGGACGACAACTACGGCTGCGAGTCGTGTTGCGTGGCGGCGCTCGGTGGTCGCCGCGCGCCGCCGCTGCTGCTCGTCGCCACCGCCTCCGCCGCGCTCTACCACTGCCTGCTGCTGCCCAATGTAACTGTTCCTACACCTATATACTAGCAACACCGACCAACAATCGCAATTCCAAGCGACGACCGCTGCGTAATAGAGATTCTACATTTGTTTACGGCTTCTGTGGTTACTGCAGCCTGCCTTCCCAATTTAACTGTTCTTACACCTATATACGACCTCTGTGGCACAGTGGTCGAAGGCCCGCCTGAGACGCAGAAGGTTGCGGGTTCAATTCCTGCCACGGGACAAATGTTTGTATCTGCAAATATTTGTCTCGGGTCTGGGTGTTTTCTATGTATAATATGTATGTATTTACAACAACAAAAAATGTATATAAGTAGTATATCAGTCATGTAGTTCCCATAATACAAGCTCTGCTTAGTTTGGGGCTAGATGATGCTGGGTGAAAATGTCCAGCATTATTTATTTATTTATTTATTTATACTAGCAATGCCGACCAACAATCGCAATTCCAAGCGACGACCGCTGCGTAATAGAGATTCTACTTTTGTTTACGGCTTCTGTGGTTGCTGCAGCCTGTCTTCCCAATTTAACTGTTCTTTACACCTATATACTAGCAACACCGACTGACAATCGCAATTCCAAACGACGACCGCTGCGAAATAGAGATTCTACTTTCGTTTACGGCTTCTGTGGTTACTGCAGCCTGCTGCCGCCCAATGTAACTTACACCTATATGCTAGCAACACCGACCGACAATCGCAATTCCAAGCGACGACCGCTGCGGAATAGAGATTCTACTGTTGTTTACGGCTTCTGTGGTTTCTGCAGCCTTCGCAATGTTACTGACACATTTACTGGCAAAACCAACCGACAACCGCTAGGGAAAAGAGCTTCAAATTCTTAACTTGTTAGATCAGCCCGCCTAGCATGAGCACTCTAAACAACGTTTTGACTACGAAAGAGAAGACAAAAACTATTTCTGTCGCCTATTCTGTCAAACAAAAGAGAGAGACAAAATATATTTTGTCTTCTCGGCGGTAGACCTGTTGTCTTGGGTTAGGCGACTGATTCTCAAAGTGGGAGATAACGCCCCTTTGTGGGCGCTGTAGAAGGCTCTAGAAGATATCGGCGGCGCTAAGGCGGTCTAGAGGGGAAAGCATAGGTTGTTATGTTTAAAAACTTTGGGGGCGCTAGGATTTCTTTTATTCTCAAAGTGGGTGGTGGAAAAATAAGTTTGAGATCCTGTGTTGTAGACGAACGAGTCCGAAGAAGGCGACTCGCACGCCCTCTATGTTGTGGAAGCTGTGGAACTGAATACTACGGACGACGTGCTGCATTCATACCCCGTGCACATATACCCGGTAAGCTGTGATTACCGAAGTCCGGACGCGGAACTGAAAGAACATCGGTCATTGACACGCATCCTACTAATATTATAAACGCGAAAATTTGTGAGGATGGATGTTTGTTACTCTTTCACGCAAAAACTACAGAACGGATTTTGATGAAACTTTACAGTAATATAGCTTATACATCAGAATAACACATAGGCTACTTTTTATCCGGGTACCACGCGAGCGAAACCGTGGACAGAAGCTAGTTATCTATACTTTTCAATTCATTTATTTATTAAAATCACAAGTATTACTTTGAAATGTCGCTTTTATCTACTGCCTGCTCCTCCGCGATCAAGCCAGGAAAGAAAGGCAAGAAAACAAGGCTGGTTATTCTTTTTAATGATCCTTTTACAAAACAATATGTACCTACATTTTTTATCAAGTGGTAGCATTTTCAAGCCCAAGAGTTATTATTTGTAAATAATCAGATAGTTTATAGTATGGCTGTTTAGCCTACATATTATACCTACATATTATCCGATTTCAAAGATTATTTTACCAATATCTAGAATGGATTTTATTCCAAAAACTATCGTGAACTTGACTATTCATATTGTAAAAATGGGAATTTTCACGTACTGCACTATCGGTGAAGGCACCTACTAAGTACTAAACTATTTCTGATTTTATTCCAAAAACTATCGTGAACTTGACTAATCATATTGTAAAAATGGGAATTTTCACGTACTGCACTATCGGTGAAGGCACCTACTAAGTTTCGACTCATTCCGAGAGTCTTCATCAGGGTGAGTTGCCCTTGCCCCCTCCGCGTCACGTAGTGCACGGCGTGACGTGAAAATTCCCGTTTTTACAATATGAATATCTAGAATGGACCTTCAGGTTGGATAATATAGATCATTGAAATGAAAGGGTTTTTCGTGGAGACCAATTTTACAACTTAAGTTGACGATGAAACGAGCGTCGAGCGAATGCCGAATGCGTAACTTACAAACGGTGCCTGAATGGTAAAAGCTACTTTTCATCGGCTACTTTTTATCTGAGTACCACGTGGGTGAAGCCGTAGGCAGTAGCTAGTGTCGTATGAATGCGAAAGTTTCGATGGCTGGAGTCTAGACAAATACCATTTTCTGTTGGCGTTAACGACTGCGGAAAGATTAATAAGGCCCGAATTCATAGTCAAATAGGGGCTCCCCTGGGGAACTGTTCAGGCGCTCAGTAAAAATAAAAGTGCGAATTTAATCTTTATGCACCCAGCCATAAGGCAAATGCTGAATGATGGATTTTGGGGGACTGTTCCACCCTCGACTATGAATTCAGGCTTAAAATTGTAGGGAATGACATTAGCTGTGGAAATGTCACGTGACAGCTGCCCGTTTTACCTTGACAAATTTGCGTTAGCGTGAATGGAAAAGTAATAGTGAGGTATTTGTCTAGACCCCTGAACCGATTTGAATAAAATTTGTAACAGGTATAGTTAATGATCTAGAATAACACAGGCTACGTTCTCATTATACTGTTGTAAAATAAACTCATATTGTTTTCTACAAGCACTGTGAATAGTTAAAGACCAAGAAGTATAACTGAGTATCGATCTGAGAACTCCATCGTGGGTGTTAAGGAAAGTTTCTAAACATACATAATGTCAATTCATATGGAAATGTTTATATTACGGCAACAAAAATTAAAATGGCAACCGCCCCTCCCGTTCTAATCAAGCCTGTAAAAACGACATGAATTCACCAAATATTTATAATTTTTCAATTTCAATAGGTGAAGTGGTCCTTCGAGCCGGATTATTGAACGTTGTTTTTTTTGTTTTTTAAAATACATACTGTCACGTTTCAGTGTTCAAGTAATAGTTACGCGGTGGTCCACGCGGGTGGCGTCCACACAGTGACGCTGCCCATACTGTCACAGCTGATGGACTTCGCGATGGCCGATGAAGGTATCTACTTACATAAATAAATCGCCAAACTGACACATTTGCAAAAAGTTCTTCCACTCGAAAATGATCTGTCCTGTGAGTTTCGACTTGTAATCTTCTGGCTATTGATATTGAAATACGTGTTTTTTTTTTATTTAAAAACCACAATAATTTAAAATATGATTATTTACATGTCTAATATGTACTTATGTATTTACAAAAAAAAGTATATAATTATTATATCAGTCATGTAGTTTCCATAAGCTCTGCTTAGTTTGGGGCCAGTTGATGCTTTATGAAAAAAGTCCATCATTTTTTTACTTTTTTTTTAATATCCAAAAGCACTTTAATTTATCTATGTATTTTACTTAAATATTGGCAAACTATGATAGAAGAGATGCGATTATTAGAGTAAAATAAATTTTTACTTCTTGTCCATAAATTTTACTATGGAAGGATTATATGATCCAAATTAATGTTTATTCCTTGTTTATTTCTAAGAGTCTCTGTGACGTAATGGGACTAAGGAGTTGACCCAAAACTGCCCCAGAGTCTTTTTATTTTTGAATATCGAAGGATCCAAGACATAGAAAAATACTACCCATATAAAATTATACATAATCAACTAGCAAAAAAAGGTTTATTTATTTACCTCGTCTTCGGAGGTCATCGGGAGGAGGCCATGCCCTTTTAGTTAACAAAATTTGGGTGTAATTCCATTATGACCGAACAAACTATTTGAAAAACGCTCACATACATAGTACTGCCTCCACATTGGGATTCACTATCGCACGAGGAGCTTCGAGAACCGGGGTACCACTACACCAAGAGCTGGATCAAATGTCTGCAGAATATGCAAACAATTGTCCAGCGGGAATCGGAACTGCACCTCTTGTGTCGGAACTGCAGCTGGCTGCTCGTCCGCCGCGCCGCCGACATCGTCAGATTAGCCTTGTTCGAATAAATCCGACATTGACACAAAACGGTTGAAAAGTCTCATGCGCTTGTAACTTCACCGGCACCCCGGAAACCGGAATACCGACAAACCAGAACACAGCAATGCGCGAGCATTACTGCTGCAGCAATAGGAAGGGTGGTATTACTTCCCCGGAGAAACTCTTTCACAAGGCAACATATTGGAGGTAGATTGTGGTCTTCCCCTTCCAGAGGGCGTTCTAGACAAATACCTAACGTTTACTTAACTTTTCACGCTAACGCGAATTTTACATGGCATAAATTGGCAGCAGTCACGTGACATTTCCACGGCTAATGTCATTTCCATACAATTCAACCTTTCCGCTGGCTTAAAGCGAACAGAAGACCCGAATGCCAGAGTGTCTAGACGAATACCATTTTCTGTTGGCTTATTTGTCTAGATCCCCTTATCCCAACTAGTCCAATTGCTTGAAGCAGCAGAGAAGTACCTACTTTGGTACACTTTACAAGTATTTTGGGTTGATGATAGCAATATCCCAGTATGCCCGACCCCGATGAGCTCTGCTGTCAGTTCAGAAGGTTTATGCTGAGTAACAAATACGTTTGTTGAAACTATGACCGTTGCGACAAATGTTTGTATGGAAATCTTGTCGATACGGACGACACGTTTTGACATGTCATAAACTCAGCATAGAACCCCTGGAACTTGGCTTCGTTGGTGGAGGAAGTGCAACACTTGGAGCAAACGTCACTTCCACTCTATAGGAAAATACTAAGGTTTTCCCGAAAAAAATGAAGACGAAGATGTTGAAGAATTTAGTTGGTCCCTGCCTATGCGGTGCCCTATGTAAGTGTTCGTCTAGGTAGCGGGTAGGCAGACGAGGCGGCGTATGGAAACACCAAAGATGATTACAGGGTTTAATAAGGATATTCGAATAAACAGATGGTAGAAGGTGGATAGAAGCGATACAGAGCACGTTACAGAGTGATAGGTAGAATGAAAGTGTGAAGTAAGCGTGATTCCCCAGCAGCCCAGGCTCGCACTCAGGGCACAGACTTGGATGCGAGGACGACGTCACAATGCGTATCGTTGCAGATGAGACGGAGGCGATGGTGTCGGCGGTGTGCGGCGCGCGCAGCTCCTCGCGTCACCTAGCACGCCTCGCGCCCGCGCCCGCCGCCGGCCTCGCGCTCTCCCCGCCGCCGCTGCCGAGCCTGCTGCTCCTCACCTCGCACGCAGCCCTGCTCACCAGGTGAGACCACCGAGCCTCGCGCCCGCGCCCGCCGCCGCCGCTGCCGAGCCTGCTGCTCCTCACCTCGCACGCAGCCCTGCTCACCAGGTGAGACCACCGAGCCTCGCGCCCGCGCCCGCCGCCGCCGCTGCCGAGCCTGCTGCTCCTCACCTCGCACGCAGCCCTGCTCACCAGGTGAGACCACCGAGCCTCGCGCCCGCGCCCGCCGCCGCCGCTGCCGAGCCTGCTGCTCCTCACCTCGCACGCAGCCCTGCTCACCAGGTGAGACCACCGAGCCTCGCGCCCGCGCCCGCCGCCGCCGCTGCCGAGCCTGCTGCTCCTCACCTCGCACGCAGCCCTGCTCACCAGGTGAGACCACCGAGCCTCGCGCCCGCGCCCGCCGCCGCCGCTGCCGAGCCTGCTGCTCCTCACCTCGCACGCAGCCCTGCTCACCAGGTGAGACCACCGAGCCTCGCGCCCGCGCCCGCCGCCGCCGCTGCCGAGCCTGCTGCTCCTCACCTCGCACGCAGCCCTGCTCACCAGGTGAGACCACCGAGCCTCGCGCCCGCGCCCGCCGCCGCCGCTGCCGAGCCTGCTGCTCCTCACCTCGCACGCAGCCCTGCTCACCAGGTGAGACCACCGAGCCTCGCGCCCGCGCCCGCCGCCGCCGCTGCCGAGCCTGCTGCTCCTCACCTCGCACGCAGCCCTGCTCACCAGGTGAGACCACCGAGCCTCGCGCCCGCGCCCGCCGCCGCCGCTGCCGAGCCTGCTGCTCCTCACCTCGCACGCAGCCCTGCTCACCAGGTGAGACCACCGAGCCTCGCGCCCGCGCCCGCCGCCGCCGCTGCCGAGCCTGCTGCTCCTCACCTCGCACGCAGCCCTGCTCACCAGGTGAGACCACCGAGCCTCGCGCCCGCGCCCGCCGCCGCCGCTGCCGAGCCTGCTGCTCCTCACCTCGCACGCAGCCCTGCTCACCAGGTGAGACCACCGAGCCTCGCGCCCGCGCCCGCCGCCGCCGCTGCCGAGCCTGCTGCTCCTCACCTCGCACGCAGCCCTGCTCACCAGGTGAGACCACCGAGCCTCGCGCCCGCGCCCGCCGCCGCCGCTGCCGAGCCTGCTGCTCCTCACCTCGCACGCAGCCCTGCTCACCAGGTGAGACCACCGAGCCTCGCGCCCGCGCCCGCCGCCGCCGCTGCCGAGCCTGCTGCTCCTCACCTCGCACGCAGCCCTGCTCACCAGGTGAGACCACCGAGCCTCGCGCCCGCGCCCGCCGCCGCCGCTGCCGAGCCTGCTGCTCCTCACCTCGCACGCAGCCCTGCTCACCAGGTGAGACCACCGAGCCTCGCGCCCGCGCCCGCCGCCGCCGCTGCCGAGCCTGCTGCTCCTCACCTCGCACGCAGCCCTGCTCACCAGGTGAGACCACCGAGCCTCGCGCCCGCGCCCGCCGCCGCCGCTGCCGAGCCTGCTGCTCCTCACCTCGCACGCAGCCCTGCTCACCAGGTGAGACCACCGAGCCTCGCGCCCGCGCCCGCCGCCGCCGCTGCCGAGCCTGCTGCTCCTCACCTCGCACGCAGCCCTGCTCACCAGGTGAGACCACCGAGCCTCGCGCCCGCGCCCGCCGCCGCCGCTGCCGAGCCTGCTGCT
The DNA here is from genome assembly GCA_958496245.1 of Perizoma flavofasciatum. Lineage (NCBI taxonomy): Eukaryota > Metazoa > Arthropoda > Insecta > Lepidoptera > Geometridae > Perizoma > Perizoma flavofasciatum. The sequence continues at coordinate 9,479,639 of OY292440.1, read as the reverse complement.
CCTCACCTCGCACGCAGCCCTGCTCACCAGGTGAGACCACCGAGCCTCGCGCCCGCGCCCGCCGCCGCCGCTGCCGAGCCTGCTGCTCCTCACCTCGCACGCAGCCCTGCTCACCAGGTGAGACCACCGAGCCTCGCGCCCGCGCCCGCCGCCGCCGCTGCCGAGCCTGCTGCTCCTCACCTCGCACGCAGCCCTGCTCACCAGGTGAGACCACCGAGCCTCGCGCCCGCGCCCGCCGCCGCCGCTGCCGAGCCTGCTGCTCCTCACCTCGCACGCAGCCCTGCTCACCAGGTGAGACCACCGAGCCTCGCGCCCGCGCCCGCCGCCGCCGCTGCCGAGCCTGCTGCTCCTCACCTCGCACGCAGCCCTGCTCACCAGGTGAGACCACCGAGCCTCGCGCCCGCGCCCGCCGCCGCCGCTGCCGAGCCTGCTGCTCCTCACCTCGCACGCAGCCCTGCTCACCAGGTGAGACCACCGAGCCTCGCGCCCGCGCCCGCCGCCGCCGCTGCCGAGCCTGCTGCTCCTCACCTCGCACGCAGCCCTGCTCACCAGGTGAGACCACCGAGCCTCGCGCCCGCGCCCGCCGCCGCCGCTGCCGAGCCTGCTGCTCCTCACCTCGCACGCAGCCCTGCTCACCAGGTGAGACCACCGAGCCTCGCGCCCGCGCCCGCCGCCGCCGCTGCCGAGCCTGCTGCTCCTCACCTCGCACGCAGCCCTGCTCACCAGGTGAGACCACCGAGCCTCGCGCCCGCGCCCGCCGCCGCCGCTGCCGAGCCTGCTGCTCCTCACCTCGCACGCAGCCCTGCTCACCAGGTGAGACCACCGAGCCTCGCGCCCGCGCCCGCCGCCGCCGCTGCCGAGCCTGCTGCTCCTCACCTCGCACGCAGCCCTGCTCACCAGGTGAGACCACCGAGCATGGTTTTTGGATTTTCACCTTATAAGAAAGAGAAATGGGTCTAAATGTGTTTATAGGTTTTTTAAAACACGACTCCACGCGTGCAAAGCCGCTGGAAACAGCTAGTTAGTAATAAAAAAACAATGTGTTTCAGGGTATTGGAGCCGTTTGACCTGGAGGAGCAGCTGTACAAGGAGATGCAGCTGCGGAACCCGGTGCTCGAGCAGGACGACATCAACAATATACTCAGAGAGGTAATGCTCGCATTGTTGTGTTCCGGTTTGAAGGGAATGGGTGCCGGTGAAATTACAGACACATGATACTTTTAATCCGTCATGTCCTAGGGTCGGTACCGCACGACTGATACCGCTTATGTTGAAAGCGTTCATAGGTAACGGTAACAGCAGGTAACCAACAGGTGGACCGTAAGCAGCGGCCGCGGAAGTGGGGGGCAGAGGGGGCCAAATGCCCCCCCTAATATCACTTAGGTACCCGCCTACCAAGCCTGAGCTGGAGATTGAGGGGGTGACCAAAGAAATTTGCCCCCCCATCACGGAGTACTTCCGCGGTCTCTGACCGTAAGCTTGTTTGACACTTTAGTAATATACAAATCTACTCGTAACTAAATCATCAACTTTTACACATTGCCTTCGTGATTGATTCGGAGATGCTTATTATGGAAACGAGGCCCATTTTGAAATCAAAGATGGCACATACAATTTTATTTTCAAAATTTAGATATGGGTATCGTTTATCACTAATTTAGGGGAAAAAAAAAATTAAATCAACGATTTAAAAATGGATTTATTTTCAATTAATCAATTTATTTATTTTATTTTCAATATGTTGATATGGATATCATTATTCTATTAATAAGCGATAAGACCGCCCATTATACTCCAGAGATCAGCTTTTTATTTGCTCTGTTTGAAATTGTAAGCAACATTTTATGTGGTGTACAGTAAAGAGTTATCTATCTATCTATCATTATTTATTTCAGAGGCAGAAACTGTCGTTCACGTCCATCATCCAAGAGATCCTGTCTCGCGAGGTCTCCCAGCCGATACTCAGCATCAGCCGGCGGGAGGAGCCGCCGCTCGAACACTCTCTCGAGGTAAAGCTATCTTCAACAGCGGCCTGTCTAGACATTATACCTGTTGGGTTCAAGTAAGGCTTGATTTTGAAAACGATCCATTTCCCGTGAAACAAGTCGCTTGGCCACCATTGGTCGTGAGAAGTTCCGCGCGCCGTCGTGACCCGGCGACGATACGTTGGTATCAACGATCTGGCCACTGACTTATACATAACGTGCTTAAAAACCGACAAGTGCGAGTGTGACTCGTGCGTGTTCAGCAAAATAATTAACATTACTGAAGTTCATAAACTATGAAAGCACCAAACATTGTTCTAACGAAAAGATGGTCGGATTGAAAGACAAACTAAACTTTGTAGGTGAAAAAATGTTCTTCGTACAATGGATACGTCGCGGTTAATTCTCCAAATGCAAATTTAAGTTTGTAATCACAAAAAAAACTGTTATTTTTAAACTACAAATTAACGATTTGCGGACTTTTTCTTTTAATTATGCTGTGAGAACTTGCCTCTTGCCAAATTTCATGATTCTAGGTCAAGGGGAAATACCTTATAGGTTTTAATTTATTTGCCAGTATCAAAATATGTCGTATAAATGACCGTACTTTTTTATATTGTTGACTTAGAAGCTTGATTTTTTTAGAGCTTCAAGGGACCTTAGACCTACAGATTTGATATTAATTTCGAATTGATTTCTCTACGCGTAGAAAAAGACAGACTGACGGACGGACAACGAAGTGATCCTATAAGGGTTCCTTTTTTCCTGTTTTGTGTACGGAACTATAAAAATTATAAGCGAAAATGGTAGAAATTTTAAAATATATAGTAGTTTAATGCAACTTTCTGTTGGCTTAAAAAGTTTGAATTATATGGAAATGACATCAGCTTTTGACTGTTGCCAAATTTTTCCTTGGCGCATTTGCATTAGCGTGAAAGGAAAACTAACCTTTATGTTTCGCAAACGGAAACCTGAACGAAAAATGGTTTGCACACACCCACAATATTATTGAACGACCTATCCAACGGCACTCCGCAACATGGGATAGACGAGGAAAAAAATCTTCCAGACTTTATATCCTGGGGGAGTTTTTTTATTTAGACCATTTTGTCGATGTATGCGTATAGTTATGCTAAACAACAGCTATAATCGATACTGAAGCCAAAAATGTATGTTTTTTCATTTTTGTCTGTCTGCTGTCAGACTCTGGGCCGCGCATAGCGCTGAAACTACTGAACGATTTCAAATGAAACTTGGCATGATTTTTGTTCATACTACGGGGTAGGACATAGGATGCTTTTTATCCCGAAATTCAGCATGGTTCCCTTGGGAGAGGGGATCAAATTCAAAATTTGTACTTAGTTGTAATTCATTAACGCGTAGTCCGATTTCATTCATTCTCTTTTTGTTAGAAAGGAGGTACTTTAAAGATGATGGCATAATAATAATAATGTTTATTTCAATGATCCATAATTTGTTAATATACAAAAACTACTTATAGAACTATGTTAGTCAACACACGCAAATAAAATACCTACTTAGACACTATGCGAGAGGTCGGCTTGAGCGCTACCAGCCAGGTCTCATGTAGCTGGAGTACATATCCTCTGCAACATCGGTCAGTAAGCTGTAAGTGCCCCCACGCATGCTCACATGCGGCTCATCAGGGATGCGGTTCTTTGTCGCATGATCGCAAAAAAGCCGTCAGTGCGTGCGTCTGCAAACATCCCTGATGCGTATAGTATCGCGGCAGCCTCAACAGCATCCCTGAAACCGTTGATGTATTGGATCCGCAAGGCACTGTAGGATTTCTGTGTATAATTAGCCCACAGACTGCACGTGTACAATGATGTACAATACGCTTTAAATAACGTGATTTTTACTGGTGGTGTACAACGTGCAAATCTGCCAGCCAATATATTGCACCTCACTGACAATGCCCTACGTTCTCTCTCTATATCCACATCATCAGAGAAGTCCTCGGTGACCCAGTGGCCCTAGTACTTAAACTGCTTCACCCAATAAAGGGGAGCTCCCTCCAGCTTTACTGGTGGCACAGAGTTCTTTTTTTGCCAGTTTTAAAAAGCATTAACTCACTTTTCTTGATATTATACCTGAACCCATGGGTCGCCGCATACGTCTCACAAATTCCCAACAGCCGTCGTTGATCGACGGACTCAGCAGAACCATATCATCCGCATAGCTGATGTTATTCATGCTAATGCCATGCACTGAGCATCCGATTCGGGCTCTGCTGAGTTCAACGATCAACCTATTAACGTACAAATTGAAAAGCTTTGGCCAAGTTATCCTCCCTTGCCTCACCCCGCATCTCAACCTGTATTCATCTGAGTACGAGCCCGCCCATCTTACAGTGTTGGTCTGGTGTTCGTACCAATATTTTAACATGTGTACCAGATTTTTTGGTACAGTTGTTTCTGTTGGAAGCTTTTGCTACAGTAATTCATAGGAGGCAAGGTCAAATGCCTTTGACAGATTCAAGAAGCAGGCATAGACCGGTGTTTTCCTGCTTGTGTTGTATCAGTATGCTTCAGACACAATCGCGGTTTCAGTAGATACTTTGGGCTGAAACCCAAACTGGGCGTCGTGAAGATCAAGGTGCTTGTCTGAGTGTCTAACAAGCAAACTGTCCAGTACTTTAGCAACGACCGTCGCAAGTGAAATTGGCCTGTAGTTGGACCTGTCAGAGGCATCGCCAGTTCTATTTCTGACAATATGCACAACAATGGTTTTCATTAAATCCTGAGGCAAGCAATGTCCAATACAGAAGCTAAATAGCATGGCCAACACTCTCGGTACATGAACACCAGTATGCAGCAGGTGCTCTATACTGAGTCCATCATATCCTGGTGATTTGCCCCTCATCAATTGTCTTAAAACCGTGGCAACATCCTTCGCCGCAACAATTTCATGTTGTTCTGGATGATGAGACTCGGTACAAGGCACGCTTATGTACCTCTATATTTTCGGCATGCGGTCTCTTGAGTAGTACCGGCTTGTACATTGCTGATGTCGTTGTATGTATATATCTGTGTGTTTGTTTGTTGGTAGTTGTTGACCGGCGCCACACTGCGTCTCCGCGCGGAGTACGTGTCCCGGCAGAGCCGCGCGCGCGCCGCACTGCAGGAGAAGGTCCGCGCACTGACCGCGCTCGCGGACACGCACCGGCACTGCCTCGCACAGCTGCAGGTATGTATGTATGTGTTTGTAGCTTCATTTGTTTGGAGCTTCGCCAACACAAAATCATAACGTAATACTCTCCATTGTTGTACGTTATCAACATGATTTAACCGAAACTTGAAAGTTTAAACTGCCCGTTTAAAAAATATGACACCAAACAAATTACTAAAAAAAATAATGAACTGATCAATGTAATTTGAACTTGTCGAAATTCTTTTGGGGTTCATTTTTGTTATGAAATATAAAACCCCTTGTTATTTTGACATGTGCCGCGTTACTGATTATTCCTTAATCGCCCCGAGTTCTTTCAGTGAACTTACAAGTTGAAGTATTTTAGCCTTGAAAAGAATAGTACCTGATGGTAAAAGAAAGAATTAAGTGCTTTTAAAGGCTTCTTTTTGGTTCCACAACCAAAAATTCCTAGACATTTGACCTATGCACAAAAGATACCTTTCGATATGTATCACCTTTCAATATTATGTATTCTACCTTTTCGATATTTATCGATGTGTAGGAACTATACCTTTACCTACCTATTAGTATACCTACATTTATTTATAATTTACATTATATATTTCATCTATTTATTTACAGAGATATTTTATTTACACACATACAGATACACACCATTAAATATATATTATACTTATAATATTGTACCATGTAGATACCTACCTACTTACCTATGTACTTGCGCGTACGATATTTTAACGTCGCGCCTCTGGTCATTTGAGCGCGCTGTGCTATGGAATCCTGTACTACTCGATGCGCGTAGGCAACCGCTGGCCGCCCGCGAGTGCGAACGGGACGTGCCCACCTGAGCCGTCTCACAAGCGCAAGCGAGATACCTGTGCTCGAGTCCGCCCGGCAGTTAGCAACAGACCTCTGACAAGGTTCCCGTGTCGCGCGAATTCGCAAAACTAATACTTCTCATTTCGTTTGTTTTATGTGTCTAATCTTTCTGCTATCATTTCACTCGTTTCGTACTCCTTCTATCTAAATCTATCGGTGTGTTCTTTCTCCTTTAAACTGTGTGCTTGTGAACTATTCTATGCTACCTACTCATTAAACTTTCTGTGATCGTATTCTGGACTGCTTTATTTGCTGCTTGGACCCGCTACAACCACCTACGTAGGTACGCTTATTTAACATACATACTAAGAGGACAGAGACCCAACCATATCTGGTGACCCCTATTAAGTTCACGATATCGAAAATGAATCAACAAAATGCAGACGCAGACGCAGATCACAGCGATTCTGGGGACTCGCAAAATGGCGCCGCTAGCAATGTTACCACGCGCCCCCCGCGTCATATGAAAAAAGTGTGCGTTTCCACTGAACCATCCGACTTTAATCGAATAAAAATAAAAGTTCCTCCATTTAGTCCTGATGACCCGGAGTTATGGTTCGCACTTTTGGAAGGCCAGTTTGAGAGCCGCAACATTACTGAAGATGCTGAAAAATTCAGTAATCTCATCACAAACCTGGATCTACAGCACGCAAAGGCTGTGAAGGATATCATCATCAATCCTCCAGCCCGGAACCGTTATCAGAAGATCAAGGCCGAACTGATACGTCGTCTCTCCGCTTCCCATGAAAAGAAAGTGAAGCAGCTTCTTACCCATGAAGAACTTGGTGATCGCAAACCGTCACAGTTCCTGCGCCATCTACAGGATCTGGCTGGACCCTCCGTTCCCGAAGACTTCATTCGGACGATCTGGAGCAACCGCCTGCCCAACAACATCCAGACTGTGCTGGCATCCCAACCTACCCACTCTCTGGATCAGCTCTCGGACTTGGCTGACCGCATTCAGGAGATCACTTCTCCATGCAACGTCGCAGCTACTTCATCCGGGACAACAATGAGTGGCGGCCCATCTAGCGAGATAGCAGAGCTGAGGAAAATGGTGGAGCACCTCGCGTTGAAGCTCGACGAGCACACTCGTACTTACCGTTCCAACGACCGCGATCGCGACCGCTCTCACGACCGCTCAAATGACAGCTACGACCGTTCCAGACAACAGCATCGCCGGTCATCTTCACGTCAGAGATCGCGCTCGAAGTCCAACTACGAGAAATATCCCGTATGCTGGTACCACACCAGGCATGGATCGAAGGCTCACCACTGCATCAAGCCTTGTGACTACCACAAGGCGGGAAACTCCACGGGCAGTCGCTAATGGCGGCAGACGATTGCCTCGCTTCTTCTTCAAGTCGCCTCTTCGTGACCGATCGCAGCTCAGGTACCCAGTTCCTGGTTGATACCGGCAGTGACCTGTGCGTTTTCCCCCACACTGCGCTTCGCGAACGACGACCCACTCAAACAGACTTTACTTTATGTGCGGCAAATGGAACACCTATAGAGACTTTTGGTTATATCCAGCTAGATTTAAACTTAGGCTTAAGACGTAGCTTTCCATGGCGTTTTACCGTTGCTCATGTAACCAAACCCATAATCGGCGTCGATTTCCTAAGTTTTTACAATTTAATGGTAGATGTACGTAATCAACGCCTTATTGATAATACTACCACATTATCTGCTGTAGCTTCAATTGCTAAAACTAATGTTTGCTCTGTTAAAGTTTCATCGGGCGACACGAGGTACCACAACATTCTGAGTAAATTCCCGGAAATTACACGCCCTTCAGGCACACCGTGGATTCCAAAGCACAGCACTGTTCACCACATTAGAACCACACCCGGCCCACCCATATTTTGCACCCCGCGTAGACTCGCCCCCGATAAACTCCAGATAGCTAGGAAGGAATTTGAAAGCATGCTCTCAAACGGCACTGCGCGCCCTTCCGAAAGCTCCTGGGCTTCGCCGTTGCACCTCGCACCTAAGAAGGATAACGGCTGGCGGCCTTGTGGTGATTATAGGATGCTTAATGCACGGACCATCCCAGACCGTTATCCCATTAGGCACATCCACGACTTTGCCCAAAGTATTGCTGGTTCCAAAGTCTTTTCCACAATAGATTTGGTCAAAGCCTATAATCAAATCCCGGTCTACGAGGAAGATATTATGAAGTCTGCCATAACAACACCTTTCGGGCTGTATGAATTCCCATTCATGTCTTTCGGCTTAAGAAATGCTGGCCAAACGTTTCAAAGATTTGTCGACGAGACGACGAGAGGTCTCGATTTTGTGTATTGTTACTTGGATGATTTTTTAGTGTATTCACGCGACGAGTCCCAACACGAAATCCATCTCCAACAACTCTTTACTCGCATGAAGGAATACGGTATACTTGTCAACACTTCCAAATGCGTCTTCGGAGCCAGTGAGGTAACCTTCTTAGGCTATCGCATCTCCGAATCTGGCACTAAGCCTCTCGAATCCAAAGTCGAAGCCATCAAGGAATTCCCAGTCCCAAAGACAGTTAAGCAGCTCAGGCGCTTCTTAGGAATGCTTAACTTTTATAGACGCTTCTTGCCTCAAGCTGCTACAATCCAAGCTCCTTTGAACGCTCTTCTTGCTGGTGGTTCCCTCAAGGGATCACATCCCGTCAACATTGCTGGTGACACTCTTCTTGCTTTCGAGCAATGTAAAGAAAACCTTTCTAATGCTGCGCTACTCTCACACCCAGATTGCAATGCCAAACTTGCACTAGTGACAGATGCATCTGATCTTGCAATGTGTGCAGTTGTGCAGCAATTAAAAGACGATGAATGGCAGCCTCTTGCGTTTTTCTCGCGAAAACTAAGCCCTTGCCAACAAAAATATTCACCTTATGACCGCGAGCTCTTGGCCATTTACGAAAGCATCAAATACTTTCGGCACATGTTGGAGGCCAGGCATTTCGTGGTATACACTGACCATAAGCCGATCACTTTTGCTTTTCATGAAAGGAAAGCCAACTGTTCGCCACGTCAGTACCGTCATCTCGATTATATCTCGCAGTTCACGACCGACATCAGACACATATCTGGCAAAGACAATGTCGTAGCCGATACATTGTCACGTATCGATGAGCTGCAGATACCAATCGACTATGACCTACTTGCACAATCTCAAGCTACTGATCAGGAGCTCCTTCAATTTCTTGGTGGTGAATTCTCACTCCTACTCACGAAGCTTAAGATCCCAAACAGCAACCTTGAGATATATTGTGATGTGAGCACTCCATCACCAAGGCCTTTCGTGACAAAGCCATTGCGAAAACAACTTTTCGACAGTCTTCATAGTCTCAGCCATCCTGGCGCCAAGGCAACTACTAAATTGGTTGCTGAGCGGTTTGTTTGGCCTGGGATGCGCAAAGACTGTCGTGAGTGGTCACGAAAATGCCTGGCCTGTCAACGCGCCAAAGTAAACCGCCATGTGTACTCACCATTGGGCACGTTTGATTTACCCCGCGCTCGTTTCTCTTTCGTCCATGTGGACATTGTTGGCCCACTTCCACCATCTCAAGGCTACCGCTATTGTTTTACGGCAGTAGACAGGTTCACTCGATGGCCCGAAGTCACACCAATGGTCGATATGACAGCCGAAACAGTAGGAAAGGCATTGATATCGTGGATATCCAGATTTGGATGTCCAGCTGATATCGTCACTGATCGTGGTCGACAATTTGAATCCACACTTTTTCAATATCTTGGAAAAATGATTGGATTCAAACACCGTCGAACGACCGCGTATCATCCGGCTTGCAACGGCTTGGTGGAACGCTTTCACCGTCAGCTGAAAGCCGCCATTATGTGCCACGCTGACTGTAATTGGGTAGACACCTTACCCCTCGTGCTTTTGGGCATCAGGTCCTCTTTTAAAGACGATCTACAAGCTTCGTCTGCCGAGTTGGTCTATGGCGAGCCGCTACGTCTTCCTGGAGAATTTTTCCAGGCGACCACTGGTCTCGATTCTACCGACATTTCGGACTTTACCACTCGCCTACGCCACTTCGCGGCGAAGCTTCGTCCGTTACCCGCAGCGCGCCATAATAAAAATAAAATCTTCGTCTATAAAGAATTGAACTCTTCAAGCCATGTTTTCCTAAGGGACGATGCATTACGAGGCTCCTTGCAACCTCCATACACCGGGCCGTACGAAGTACTTGAACGTAGTGATAAGGTATTCAAGTTATTGGTCAAGGGAAAAAGCGTCACGGTATCCATAGACCGCCTTAAGCCGGCCTATCTACTCGTAGACCCATCTCCTACCCCCTTCAACCCTACTCCTACCGTTCCAACTCCTACTTCCTTACCCGATCCTCCTCCAGCACAGCTGGACGCCCCGACTCAGGGAGACGCCAGAAGAACTCGCTCTGGCCGCATAGTTCGATTTCCTGACTACTATCGACCGTAGTGACGGTCTCTGGAGGGGAGTGATGTAGGAACTATACCTTTACCTACCTATTAGTATACCTACATTTATTTATAATTTACATTATATATTTCATCTATTTATTTACAGAGATATTTTATTTACACACATACAGATACACACCATTAAATATATATTATACTTATAATATTGTACCATGTAGATACCTACCTACTTACCTATGTACTTGCGCGTACGATATTTTAACGTCGCGCCTCTGGTCATTTGAGCGCGCTGTGCTATGGAATCCTGTACTACTCGATGCGCGTAGGCAACCGCTGGCCGCCCGCGAGTGCGAACGGGACGTGCCCACCTGAGCCGTCTCACAAGCGCAAGCGAGATACCTGTGCTCGAGTCCGCCCGGCAGTTAGCAACAGACCTCTGACAAGGTTCCCGTGTCGCGCGAATTCGCAAAACTAATACTTCTCATTTCGTTTGTTTTATGTGTCTAATCTTTCTGCTATCATTTCACTCGTTTCGTACTCCTTCTATCTAAATCTATCGGTGTGTTCTTTCTCCTTTAAACTGTGTGCTTGTGAACTATTCTATGCTACCTACTCATTAAACTTTCTGTGATCGTATTCTGGACTGCTTTATTTGCTGCTTGGACCCGCTACAACCACCTACGTAGGTACGCTTATTTAACATACATACTAAGAGGACAGAGACCCAACCATAGATGTTTTCCTTCGCCGTTTCAGAGCTCAATTGCATTGCAAAATTATCAGTTTTTGCCTTTAAAAATGGTGCAAGTTGGAATTTAAACCCACTGAAAGGATCATGATGTTTTCGTCCACCATTTTAAAGCTTAATACAGTTTTCGGGTACAGAAATCAATTGATGCATGACTGAATTTATACCCATGACTTTTAATCGATAATTCTGTCGAGTGGTGTTAAGAAACCTATACTTGACCGACGTATTACTTGGTGACAGGGACGACGATTATTAAATTAGGTAGGTATGACTTTGTTACCTAACAAGTTTTCGTTGTTTCTTTCGTCGTGTTACTAATATTGTCTTGGCCACCCATCCTACACTAGGTGAAGTATGGGGTCCATAAAACAGGTCCTAATGAACCTTTCGTTCAAGTTTAAGTCATTGTAGTTGATAGATGTTAGGACCTACACATGTTGACGACCTCTGTGGCGCAGTGGACGAAGGTCCGCCTGAGACGCAGAAGGTTACGGGTTCGATTCCTGTCACGAGACAAATGTTTGTAAGGTCTGCAAATATTTGTCTCAGGTCTGGGTGTTTTTCTATGTATAAAATGTATGTATTTACAAAAAAAAAGTATATAAGTAGTATATCAGTCATGTAGTTCCCATAATACAAGCTCTGCTTAGTTTGGGGCTAGATGATGCTGTGTGAAAAATGTCCAGCATTATTTATTATTTATTATTATTTATTTATGTTAACATCTCAACTACGAAAATGTTGTACCTACGGAACCATTTTCAAAAATAATAATAAAACTTGGCTGATTTCACAAAGCGACCTCATGGTGTAGACTTTTTGAGATCGGTATCGGATTCTTTGGTACAATATTGAAATAGAGGTCAATAACCTCTTGTTACGTCATACTCAAAAGTTAGCTAAACAGCTGTTTTGTTGATTTTAGGGATGTGTTAAGAGCAGGTAGAATGGAAACTTTGATGGTCATTTCGTAACTGAAAAACATGGAAAACCAAAAAGTCGTAGAACAAACAATGTTCCCCATCACGGTGTCAATGACCTCCACTCGACATTAAATACACATTTCGGAATATCCAACTAATATTATAAACGCGAAAGTTTGTGAGGATGTTTGTTCCTCTTTCACGCAAAAACTACTGAACGGATTTTGATGAACTTTACAGTAGCATAGCTATTCACCGACTAAGTTTCGACTCATTCCGAGAGTCTCCATCAGGGTTAGTGATCGTGACTTCCTCCTTCCGCGTCGCGCCGTGCACTAGGAGGAAGGAGGAAATCGCGTTCACTCACCTTGATGAAGACTCTCGGAATGAGTCGAAACTTAGTCGGCGCCTTCACCGATAGTGAATATTCCCGTTTTTACAATATGAATAGTCAAGTTCACGATAGTTTTTGGAATAAAAAAGTAGCATAGCCTATACATCAGAATAAAACATGGGCAATTTTTTATCCACGCGGATACCACGCGGGCGCAGCCGTGGACAGAAGCTAGTCCTGTATAATCGCGGCCGAAAATTGCTGTTTCGGCTGAGATTTGTACATCATTATTATCTTATGTTGTTATTCTTATTATTATTATTATTAGTGATCAATTGTTAGTTATTGTCTAACTATACCTCTACAAACTCTGTACAAACTTGTAACTTTTAATATGAAAGGAGGGTAATGTTTTAACGGTGTACGTATGTATGTATGTGTATGTATAAATAACATGTAGAATAATAACATGTATGTCCGTGGAGTCTGCCTACCCCTTCAAGAATAGAATGGCCCCACAAGATGGATCAATGACATCTTAAAAGGTGAGGGAATTCGGTGTATGGAGGTGGCTCAAGGTCAACGTCCAGCAGTCGACTTCATCAGGCTATTGATGAGGATGATGATGAATCATAGTTTCGTACCATTTCCAGGGTGAGGTGTGCGACGTGCAACAGCAGTCGATGATGCTCAAAGAGAAATGCGTGCTCGCGGAGAAGCATCAAGACGATCTCAAGTACAGGTAACTCACCGGTCACCCGTCCAATCAGTGATCTCACAGAACGTTGCTCAATCTTAATAAATGGATCAGGGGTTTTATGGAACTCGTGTCCAGAAATCCTCGTTACCGGGAAATTTTCATAAATAACCTTCGGAGGGATTTATGGAATTAGCCTAGTGAAGGACTTACATCAATTAGCCTAGTGAAGGACTTACATCAATTAGCCTAGTGAAGGGCTTACATCAATTAGCCTAGTAAATGGCTTACATCAATTAGCCTAGTGAAGGTCTTACATCAATTAGCCAAGTGAAGGGCTTACATCAATTAGCCTGGTAAATGGCTTACATCAATTAGCCTAGTGAAGGGCTTACATCAATTAGCCTAGTGAAGGGCTTACATCAATTAGCCTAGTGAATGGCTTACATCAATTAGCCTAGTGAAGGGCTTACATTAATTAGCCTAGTGAAGGGCTTACATCAATTAGCCTAGTGAAGGGCTTACATTAATTAGCCTAGTGAAGGGCTTAGTTGTTAAGAACGAATAGACAAACACGCGCACGACTTTAATCTGCATGATGAACATCCTCAGATAGATAGTTACCTATTTCATAGATCTTTAAGGGTAGTGAGAGACACGTCCAAACATAATATTTGGCACATGACCACGCGTTGCGCATTCCACGTGACATATTGCAAGCCCATCGCTTATTCGTAAGTTATGGCACATATCTTAGAATTTTTAGTTCTAATTTGTAATCTTTAAGTAAAATTACCTAGTTTATGTTTAAATGATAGAATAAAGGTGTCTTATTTAACAACTAACGTGGAAAATAAGTAAATTGTCCAGCTGTTGGTAAGCGGTTACCGTAACCGTATGGACGCTTGTAAGACGAGAGATATAACTCGCGCGTCGCCGACCCTGAAACAACGGATGAAAAGTCTCATGTGTCTGTAATTTCACCGGCACCCATACACTTCAAACAAACTGCTTTGCGGCAGAAATAGCTATGGTGTAATTCCCTGGTAGGACGAGCTCTTTTACAGGAAGCTACTTCTCTAGTATTCTATATATAATCCTACTAATATTATAAACGCGAAAGTTTGTGAGGATGGATGTTTGTTACTCTTTCACGCAAAAACTACAGAACGGATTTTGATAAATTTTACAGTAATAATTAGCTTTTGCCAACGGCTTCGCCCGCGTGGTATCCGTATAAAAAGTAGCCTATGTGTTATTCTGATGTATAAGCTATATTACTGTAAAGTTTCATCAAAATCCGTTCATTAGTTTTTGCGTGAAAGTGTAACAAACATCCATCCTCACAAACCATCACTTTTATAATATAGGATACATCAGAATAACACGGAGGCTATTTTTTATCCGGGTACCACGCGGGCGAAGCCGTGAGCTGTGGCTAGTATATATGTATTTACAAAAAATATGTATATGAGTAGTATATCAGTCATGTAGTTCCCATAATACAAGCTCTGCTTATTTTGGGGCTAGATGATGCTGTGTGAAAAATGACCAACAATGGCCTCGATTCTGTGCTACACTAACTGAACTAAATTTAAACTGTCGGTCTCTTTTACTGATAGTGCAAACAAGAAAGAGATAGCTACAATTTTAGTGCTGTCAAATTAGTCAGATTTAAGTTTTCCATACAAATTTAGTCGTGATATCAAAACATGCTGACTGTAAACACGAAGAAAGGCGGCACGTAAACTGATTTGACAGGAGTAAAATTCTTAGCTCTCTTTCTTGCGTACACTATCAGTAGAAGAGAGCGACAGTTTGAATTTAGTTTAGTTAGTGTACTACAGAATCGAGGCCAATATTTATTTATAGATGTTTGCTGTCTTCGCTCGCTCGCTCGATCAATAATATATATTTGTTTGTAGATGTTCGTCGGTGATCCGGTCGTGGGGCTCGAGCGGCGCCTCCCCCGCCGAGCGGCAGCTGCTCGCGGAGCTGGTGGAGACGAGACGGCGAACGGACTCGCTCGCCGACCGCCTGCGAGCCACCAGACAGCTCGCCGCAAGGAGGGACGAGGAGGTACGTGCAATGCGCACTGTGCATGAGCCAACAAACTCAGAGAGAACACATTTAAATCACATTGAAACGACAATTTTATCAAGAAAGAACGGCAAAAAAGAAATAGACTGCATGGTTATTCTTTTTAATTATATTCCCGAACTGATTTTGAATTTAATAAATTCATCCTACTAATATTATAAACGTGAAAGTTTGTGAGGATGTTTGTTACTTTTTCACGCAAAAACTACTGAACGAATTTTAATGAAACTTTACAGTAACATAGCTATCAGAATAACACATAGGCTACTTTTTATCCGGGTACCGAGCGGGCGAAGCCGTGGGCAGAAGCTAGTAGTAAATAAAATAATTTTCGAAAACAAGCTTTTAACCCTGAGTGCAGCAACCATGTCATGGTAAAACTTAAAACCAGTTATCATAATAAAATTAATACATACAATTTTCTGTCTGTTCTGTTGACTGTTGACCGTTGAAGAGCTCCTTTATCTGGAGCTAATCCTGGATGTCGATTCAGGTCATGCTTACCATAAAAATACATAGTCATCGGAACTGAACTAACATGTAAAAATTCAACTCCGTAGGATAAGAGGAAGTGGTTCTGATTCAGTTTGCATGATTTGACCGAAACAAACAAACTAACATACAAACATTGCAAGTTAAATAAAAAAGCTTGTAAAAACAAATACACTCATGACCTCATGCCCCACTAGTTACTGCCCACGGCTTCGTCCGCATCTTACCCGGATGCCGATAGAAAGATGCGTTCGTAAGAAACGTATTCGCTCCACACCGTTTCATCGTAGACTTTCGTTACAAAATTGGTCTTCTCTAAAAGTTATTTTATTTTAACGGGATAATATACAGGCTATGTCCACCATGAAAGTCCGTTCTAAACATTGATGAAAGAACTTTTAAACTCGGATGTGTTGTTTCGGAGTTCACCTCCTACATATAAACTTAGGGTCTCATTACGAAACGTGGTCTAAACTCAAGTTGAACTCAAGTTCTGTCAGATCCACTAAACCAAGGTTTAAATATACCTTATCGAAAAAAGAGTACTATTGCAAAGTTACTAAGGTCTAGAGTTTAAAGATAAAATAAAACCGCGGGATGAGCATTTGATTTAAAAAACACTTCTTAACCAAAATAAAAAAGAAACACATCATTTTGATTGGCTACCAAAAGAAAGTAGGTTCTCAAAAAGAGGTTGAGTTATGATAGAAATAAACTAGGTGACCGCCTGGTTTATCTTTTAGCAGTTATTTGTAGTCAAACCTCATTTTGAAATGTCACATAGATTGTCGGCTATTATACTATAGCATTCAATTTTAAGCCTTGTTTCCTTTGCACAACAATTTGTTTTGAAAATCAGGAATCAAAGGTCTAAAAGATAAACCACCGATTTAAACCACCTTTCGTAATGAGACCCACAAAGCTTACCTCTTCATAACATTAGTAGAGCGCCTTAAAAAAAAGTAGGTGCAAAAACGCACCACGGGACATTGCTCGTAAATGCAGCGTAGGCGTTTACATAAAGATAAAACAGAAAATACACATTCAGAGGAAGATGAAGGCTGTTCCCGTCACAAACACACTCCCCTGTTCTCTCCCTCACGTGCTCAGAACGGTGAAGGAAAACACCAAGAGGGCGTGCCCTGGAACCGAAAATTCGTGTTCTTGTAAGCGATGGCGATGGGCTTGCAACCTGTCATGTGGAATTATAACTGCTATACAATACACGGGCATGTCCCTAATTAAATTATTTGGACGTGGCTCTGGCTACCCCCACTTGGAGGATTTCCATCATGAGGATAACAATCGTGAGCGTGTAATTATCCGTCACGTAAGGAGCCCGAATATGCGTTTGCCGTAAGAGGTTTGTCTGCGAAATGGCTTATCGAATTGCAATTTGGTTGTTTGCAATCGATTTGTATGTCTTGAAGGATGGTTCGCAGATATATTTTATCGCCACAAGTCACTAGAGGGCGCTGATGGAAATACTAATATGTTTTTTTTTAATATTTTATATTTATTTTCCAGCTGAAGAAATGGAAGGAGGATTACAAACGCAAGGACGTGGCGCTCGGCAAGTCCCACAGCGACACCATCGCGTCCATACTGCAGCAACAGTGAGTAGCGCGTGCCGGATGGGTGACCGATAGTGGCCTTGCCAACTAAACGTTTCCGTATTAAACTGATTCTATATTATTTAAAACACAACAAATACTGAGTTGAACGCCATCTTGCGTCGTTGCATCAATATGAGATACCTACCAATGTAGGTATCTCGATACCTACAATAATAGGCAATTGGCCCTCGGTCGTGTGGCTTATTACCGGTAGGGACTCCGAATAAAATGGACAGCCGGTCCCTGGAGATACTTTCAAAATTAATATTATTTTCATTCCTAGAAGGGACTGTCCCCGCCCACTTTTTGTTTTTTTTACAAACTGACTATATTCAGTACAGACGTAAACAAATTTCTTATGGAAAATAAATGACAAAATAAGAGAAGAATATAATTTGCATATAAAATCTTATCAATATCTTGATAATATGACAGACATAATATTTAAAAAGTATTACAAAAACATTTCTGGTGCTGCTTATACTTTGCGATATTTAGTGTTGAAATTTGAACCATCAAAGCAGTAGGCGTGTACAATCCCTACTAGGAATAAAAATAATATTAATTTTGAATGTGTCTCTAGGGACCCGCTGTCCATTTTATTCGGAGTCCCTAACGGTAAAGAACTGTCTTTTCTTTCTTTCTAAAAAAAACAGTGGTCATGTAACTTTTTACAAAATACATCCTCGACTCTCTTTTTTATCCTCTCCGTCAAAAGGTTGTCTGTAAGAGATCGCTGTTAAGCCATAAGACCGCCCATTTTTAGCCATAAGACTGATTTTAGTAAGAATAATTATTGAACTGTGTTCAATAATCTATTTAGAATTGAATGAAATAAGAAATAATATAATAGAATAGCAGATCTATACACGCAGAAGGTTGCGGATTCGATTCCCACCACGGGACAAACGTTTGTATGATCCACAAATGTTTGTCTTGGGTCTGGGTGTTTTCTATGTATAATATGTGTTAAGTGTTTACATAGAAAAATTATAAGTAGTATATCAGTCATGTAGTTCCCATAATACAAGCTCTGCCTAGTTTGGGGATAGAAGATGCTGTGTGAAAATGTCACATTTACATCTTACTAGCCTCTGCCCACAGCTTCGCCCGCGTGGTACCCGGATAAAAAGTAGCCTATGTGCTTACAATCATGCTTACGAATATGTTATTTTAAAATAATTATTAAAGAAGTTGTTAAATGACGTGGTAGACAAAACATTGTAAAACAAAATGGTGATTATGTGTGATTCTGATGTATAAGCTATGAGTAAAGTTTCATCAAAATCCGTTCAGTAGTTTTTGTGTGAAAAAGTAACAAACAAACTTTCGCGTTTATAATAATAGTAAGATTACATAATATAGTTATAATGCAGCGCCAACAATTTACGGTATTTTTGAGATATATATAAATTTAATGACGTGGGGCCTTTATTTTCAGAACGAGTCAAATATCCACGCTCATCGAAGAGACCAAGCTACTGAAAGATCAGCTCAGCATCGTCTGAATTCAACTGCAACGTGCAACATTGTTGAATAATCTGTAACATGCAACATTGTAAAATTCTCCTGCATAATTGATAATTTAACTGCAACATTGTTAATTCTCCTGTATAATTGATAAGTTAACTGCAACATTGTTCATTCTCCTGCAACATGCAATAGTGTTAATTGAACTGCAACATTGTTAATGCTCCTGCAACTTTATTGGCTTAACTGCAACATTGTTGAATCAACTGTAACATGCAACATTGTAAAATTCTTTGCATAATTAATAATTTAACTGCAACATTGTTCATTCTCCTGCAACATGCAACAATGTCAATTGAACTGCAACATTGTTCATTCTCCTGCAACATGCAACAGTGTCAATTGAACTGCAACATTGTTCATTCTCCTGCAACATGCAACAGTGTCAATTGAACTGCAACATTGTTCATTCTCCTGCAACATGCAACAGTGTCAATTGAACTGCAACATTGTTCATTCTCCTGCAACATGCAACAGTGTCAATTGAACTGCAACATTGTTCATTCTCCTGCAACAGGCAACAGTGTCAATTGAACTGCAACATTGTAGTATCAAATGTAACATGCAACATTGTTAACTCTCCTGCAACATTGTTGACTCAACTGCAACATGCAACATTGTTTATTCATTGTAAAAACCATTCGATAGGAATAATGATAGCGAGTGATGAAGCCAAGTGTGTGTTGGACTCACACATTTAGGGTTCCGTACCACCACACAATGTAAACTTAAGTTAGTAATGTAATGTAATGTAATGTAGCTTAAGGTCGTACTTATAAAGATTAACAGTGACTTGATTAAACTGACGACATCTGTGGCGCAGTGGACGAAGGCCCACTTAACACATCATAACATATTGAAAAAAGTCTAGTTAACTTTTTATCAAAGTATTGTACACTAGTTGTTGCCTGCGGCTTCGCCCGCGTGGTAATATCGATTTGCTGAAAATAAATACATTTTGTTTGAATTAAAGTATTGTTTTGTTTGACCTCCTCCTTGTGACGTTTATTCAAAAAAAGTCCACTGGTGGACATAGCCATCCTCCGAAGCGTGTCACGACGAACGTCAAGAACGTTCGGCGGCCAGCTTCATGCACTGACTTCACTAATTCGAACAGCTAATGTTCGTCACTTTTTTTATCTGTAAATCAGAGAAAATGATTCTCAAAGTGGTGGTGGTCTAAATTAGTTGAAGAACCTGTGGATTAAAGGAGGGCTTTATCAGCATTATGAACAACCTGTAGAAGGACACGAGTGGACTATCTATAAAGGCTATTAAATCTCTAGATTAGTTATTTATGTCTGTTTTTTGCAGTAAACAAACGGGTTGATTTTATTTATTTTGAACCCAAGTTTTTTGGCTTAAGTTCGGATAACAATCCTCTTTTTGATTGGTAATAAAAAAACTTAATAACCTAATCTATAAAAAACGGATTTGTCTAGGATTTTTCAAGCCAACATTAACTTAATTTTTGGAACGAATAAATATTTTGTTTTGGTACCTAATGAGGTAATCCACGGGAGATTTTATATGCGTTTAATCAGCCAATAAGTATAGTAGTGTGCTAGTAGTGCATAAGAAAAGAAAGTCTTTTTTTGTAATTGCGGTATACTTAGGAAGTTATAGTCCAGTAGGAAAACATACCACCATATATCAACAAATATGGTGAATCAATAGGTAGGTATGTACCTACACCTACATATTGATTCACCATATTTGTTGAACCTTAGATTCACATGGTTGTGTTTTGTAAACACAAAACTCCGATTTTTTCTCCGTAAAAATGGTCAAGTTGTAACTAAAATATGGGTGCACATCTACTTATGTAGGTTAGGTACATAGAATAACAATATACTCGTTGGTACCTATTGTTTTTTCTGACATTCAACGCCATCCACTATAAAAAAACTAACTCTCACCAACCGCGCATAATCCTGTCCCCATAATAGTAGTGGCGAGTCCTCGGCACGTGTGGCCCCACTTTTGTAGCTACACACTTTCTCGAAATGAGGACTCACTCTTTTCGTTTGGACGAGCTAGCACACCTGCACATCAAAACAGGTGCACAATCGTGCTAGGCGCGAGGCGCGAGCCGAGCCGCGAGGAAAGAACGTGTTGGCTCGCACAATGCGCCTCGCACATAGCACTCCACTATATTACTACACCACACAACACGCACAGTGCACACTGTGTTCCCAAGACTACCACACTCAACTACGTTTAGAATCTGCCTCGCTGCCTCGCCTCAATTGTGGCACCACAGTGTGCACGATTCTCGTTTCCAAACAGTGTGCTACTCATGACTACATAATAGGGATTCCCTGTTTCGTAGAAATATGAAACTTCAAGTAGGTACCATGACCATGGTATCACAACACCCAGACCTGTTTGCATTACCTTGCTTCAGAACCACAGATTATTATTTTATTCTTATGAACTTCGGTGGCTCGGCATGGGTTTTTTTTGCAAGTAACCCTTGACCGAAATATAAGACGTATCACGTCAAAAACCCTCATTCAAAAAAAAATAATACGAGTTTGATTGTCTATTAAATAACTGTGGTTCGGAGTTACTCGTCTGATACGTAGAATCTCTTAAATACATACGTAAAAAAGTAGAGTGTGTTACATACAACTACAACTTAACTACATTACATCTTTTACCTAGTTAGCATTTCACGTGACGACCTACGTCACGTGAAATGCTAACTAGGTACATATAAACTGCTTGGTACCTATCCTAAGAGATCTTCTCACTGAGTATCTGAAGACGTCCATATTGGGGAATGAAGTCGTGTTTGTTTAATATTTTTTAGTTTCGTGCAAATCTGTTGAGTAAGCAATAAAACAACCTCAGTTTCGGATTTTCACTACCTACTATTCTTGGTACCGCTATTCTTTGTAGAATTTCTAACCACTTCTCCGAAGATAATAATCTCTATTCCAAACATATTTGATCTCTCCCGGTAGATGTAAAATCCCAGAAGAGTTCATTCCATAGCTAGTTAGGGATGTTACGGTTTATTCATTTATTCCGGCGCGTTGGTAAAATATACGTAGTCTGTGACTCTACTACATTGTCTGTCGCTAAAATCCACAGACTACGGATGGATGCAAGCACTAGCCGTTCGATGTTGTCATACATTTAATAAGTTGTTTTGGATCGAACGTCAATGAAGTAATTTCCGGTTCTGGTCAAATCATGTTCCGGTTATATTATAATTTGGCTTTATAATCTAAACAAACTGGCTTTACTGACTAGTGACAAATAAATTTAAACTACAAAACACTCACATTAAAAAAGTTATCCAGAACATGTAAAATAGATAAAATATTATTTCTATAAAAAAATGCAAAGTTCATTGCATTCTTGGTTCCAATCATGCCAACCAATCAAATCAAACTTCGTTTTGATCGTCAACATGGGTCTTCTTTCACGCACGCACGTTAGTGTTGTTATTAAAACGGCGATTGCTACACGCACTTATTTAGGTAATACAGTATGCGGCAATCATGCTTTCTCCCTGAAATCCGGAAATTAGTGATGCAAAGATTTTCAAGGAGAAATTTTATTTTCAGAGACGTTTTATTAGAT
This sequence comes from Perizoma flavofasciatum, assembly GCA_958496245.1. Taxonomy (NCBI): domain Eukaryota; kingdom Metazoa; phylum Arthropoda; class Insecta; order Lepidoptera; family Geometridae; genus Perizoma; species Perizoma flavofasciatum. The sequence goes on along the minus strand of OY292440.1, from coordinate 9,457,149 downwards.
TTTCTGGTTAAGTCTTGATTTACGGTAGGGAGGACGCCAAAAATTTAACGAAAGTTGATGAACGGTTGTCTTCGCAGTCGAGCGAGTGAAAGGGTCTCATTACGGAAGGTGGTTTAAATCGCTGGTTTATCTTTTAGACTTTTGATTCCTGATTATCAAGACAAATTGTTGTGCAAAGGAAACAAGGTTTAAAATTGAACCTTGCTATAATATAATAGCCGACACTCTATTTGACATTGCAAAAAGAGGTTTAAATACAAATAACTGCTAAAAGATAAACGAGGCGGTCACCTAGTTTATTTCTATCATAACTCAACCTCTTTTTGAAGACCTACTTTCTTTTGGTATCCAATCAGAATTACGTGTTTCTTTTTTATTTTGGTTTAGAAGTGTTTTTTATATCAAATGCTCATCCCGCTGTTTTATTTTATCTTTATACTGTTGACCTTAGTAACGTTGCAATAGTACTCTTTTTTCGATAAGGTATATTTAAACCTTGGTTTAGTGGATCTGACAGAACCTGAGTTCAACTCGAGTTTAGACCACGTTTCGTAATGAGACCGTTTAAGCTATGCTGAGCCCATGCGACTTTGTTGACGTTTCGTAGTCACTTCACTTGATTCAATTTATTAGCTTATCATTATGCCAGTGTCGGACCTGACATACCTGACAGTAAATAAATATGACAGTCAAGCTATTGAGATGTGGTGCTTATGTCTGTCTAGCGTTAACAGTTTAGATACCAATTTACGTGAGATGTTTTGATTTTTAGCGGGTTGTGGGATCCTGATTGTTTTATCCTAAACCACAGATTAAATATTTTTGATCCTACTCCTAAACTAGCTGTTGCGAGCGGCATAACACGCATGGAGACATGTTTAAAAAAAAAAAAAACGATACTCCCATACAAACTTTCACCCTCCATTCTATAATGTAAGACTTGAACCGCAGCTCAAGAGCTCAAGTTTTTCAAAAAACTCAAATGAGTCTAATGGTTCAAAGCGAGCCACGCAATTAAAGTAGAAAAGCTAAGGTAAATGGCACCAGCTAGCATACTCTGAATAGAGTTTTTACTAACGTGATCTTAATCTTGTTATTTTTATCGGCAGGCAGGCAGATATTGTGGTTAATTATATTTGATCTATAACGTAATATTCAGTATAATATTGTTTCTTTTTACTAAGTTTTCATTTCGAAATTACGGAATGACATCGTAAAGAAATGAAATTGTACGATTTAAGATAAGGCGATTTTACGCTACTTTGCTCAGAAAATCTGGCGATTTGGTTAAGCTCGTGTCTGTTAGCATTGCGTTTGGTCATTTCACAGATTAAAAATGTGTCGCTCTCTCGTTGTGCACACGTAGTAACTATTATTCTAGTCTGTCTTATTGTCTCTATGGTTTGTCTGTGCTCGCTGCTTTATGAACCTTCTGCCTACCTACACTGTTTTTTTTCTATTTCTTTCTACCCGCTTGTACGAAGTTCAAAAACTCTAAAAGCATTGTGCAAAATCAAGATCTACGTGGCTGATTATTGCATAGGTAGACACCCAAATAAAAAGTTGTCGGTCGTTATTAATGGATCGCGTATTTGGTACGTAAGTACGTAGGTACTAAAGTTTGAAACTTGCAAACGTTGCACTTTGCGGCTAGCAGGGGGTGTATGTAATAAATCAAAGTTAGCAGTTAGCATAGCAGCCATGTGCTTTATCATTGCGCGCGAGAGCAGTGATAGTGAAGTGACAATCCACTCTCCCTCACCGATTCCTAGAACATTCCAAATCGTGTTTTCAATGGTTAATCTTGCGACTTCCACCTGAGGTAAATCCGTAGTCTCATTCTTAGGTGAAGGTAAGTTACTTAGCTATGTAACCTTTCGTTTAACCTTCGCTTAGGTGGGAAAACGGCGATACATCGTGGCGTGTGTCGCCATCACCACTGCAAGGGTGCTGAAAGTGGCATCGGTGCGTTTGGAGATCCCAGAGTAGGAGAAAAAAGGTCGGCTATCGTTTCGTTTGACGAGTTTTCGAGTCTTCAAACCTCACATAACCTTGCCACTGCTACAATTCCCCCTCGTCCCTAATAAAAAAGATAGGTAGGTACCTACGTGTCATATGTCCATGTGTGTGGGCAAAACGCAAGGGCTTACTATCTTGCAAATTGTTTCCTTAAAACATGCAAATTTGCATAAGTTGAAGGTTATTTCCAGTAATACAAAGCAGTAGCTCTATTGGGTACCTTTCACAGTTCTAGTTAACTATTTTTTGTTGTTTAAATCAGTTTATTTTTCAGAATGGCAGCATATGGAGGCCTAGAAGTTTTCAGAGGCACGGTGAATACAAGATGATGCTGATTGGATTGCAACCAAGAACCTAGGTTAGTTTAGAAGCCTGATTATCGTAAAAATCTATTATCGATTATTGTAAAAAAAACATTTGCCACTAGCTACAAAAAATACTACCTAAAACTAATGTATCACTACTGTGCCAAATGTAATATTTGGAATCCCCATTGACTACCCTTAACTTATTTTCCTCATGAATCTGACATTTTGGACGACCCTGTGGCGCAGTGGGCAAAGGCTTGCCTGAGACGCAGAAGGTTGTGGGTTCGATTCCCGCTGCGGGACAAATGTTTGTATCTGCAATTATTTGTCTCGGGTCTGGGATTTTTCTATGTATAATATTATGTATGTATTTACAAAAAAAAATTAGGTATATAATTAGTATATCAGTTATTAGAATGTTTGTTTTCTTGTTGGACTTTTTGGGTTCATGTCGGGGAAGAATCTATTCTTTGTCACATTTTTAATTTCTGAATGTTGCGTACCTTTCCTGAAAAGCTTTTGTTGAGGAATTGACAAACTGTTTCAATGTCTTCTGCTAGTCTCAAGGCAATGGTCATAGAAATAGGCGTAAATAAGGGTGTTTTTTTTTTATTACTAATGTACTAATATAACATAAATAATTATGTCACATAAATATGTTACATAGTTCTTCATGTATTATTTGTCCCACTGTGGGTGATAACCAGCTCCTGCAGCTAGCTCGCCGCGCCCGTTGAGATCATTGTTTGGTAGTTAATTTTAATTTTCTTCAGGTTGCCAGCATTTCCTGTTCCAATGGGCTATGACATTAAAACTACTATAATGAAGACATCATATCTTGGCCAGATTTCAACCTCTTTGAATAACAAGGTTAGTTTGTGAGGTCATCTTTCCTAGGCCCTGTCTGAAAATCAGCGCTGCTTCTCACTACCGTGCGGAGCAGCACTAAGCTGAGACAGAACCTGTTTGGCCCACACAGCACAAAACTAATTAGCACAAAAATCTTCTCTTTGTCACTATGTTTTTGTTAAAATCTTATGAATGAATGAATGAATGAATGAATGAAAATACTTTATTGTACACCACAAAATAACAAAATAAACAAAAACTTAATATAACTAAAAGTACAATGGGCGGTCTTATCGCTTAAAAGCGATCTCTTCCAGACAACCTTGGGATGGAGCGGAATGTATGCAATTGTAAGACATATACCTACATACACAGTAATAAACTACACACTATAAAAATATATAGCTATATAAATATAAATATATATTCATAATAAATAATACTAATATACACCTACCATACAGTAAAAAGTAAAAGGATATTATTTCGTAATAAAAAAAAATAATAAAAAAAAAGAACACTGGTTACAAAGTTATTTCAGATAAAAAAAAGTTTTTAACACGAGCTTTAAATATAACTAGCGATTTAAATATAACCTGCCTAATTGACACCGGCAATGCATTCCACAGACGCACTGCTTCAACTGTAAAAGACTTGTCGTAGAATCTAGTGCTGTGAACAGGGGTTTTCAGCAAGAGATTTTCCGAAGATCGAAGGTTACGGGGAGGATGACAACCATGAAGATACTTAAATTGTGTTTTCAAATAGGAGGGGGTCAAGGGATTACCAAGAATATTGTACAAAAGAGAAAGGATCTTAGTTATTTATTGGGTCTATTTATCTATTTTTTAGTGTGTAGGTTCTTCTGTGCTTTGTTGTTGTCAAATAAATAACTTTCTTTCTTTCTATTTTATACTCCCCTAGATACCTAGGTCTCAGCTTTATAATACTAGGCTAGATTGAGCAACATTCAGCTTGGCTGATAACATACTAACAGTTGACCTACCCTATTACATGTCAGTGTGGGGTCCGAATGTTGTTGACCTTGCTGAATGTTGCTCAGCCAGGTGCGGAATAGAATCCGCACCTCTTGCATCTCAGCCGGCTACTCTCCTTCAGCGCCTCCGAGGTTGTCTACCATAAGGTTGTTTGATTGTTTGTTTGTCTTTCACCATTTATCTTTGAGACATTTTATAAATTGATTTCTATATCTTCAATGCGGGTTTCTTAGATGGTGTCATCGGCACAAATCACGAGAAGACGCAGAAAAAAACGGGTTTTTAAATTGTTTTAAAAATTAACTTAACGCTAGTATAAGGCCCGAGTGCACCAACAAAATAACTGGTGGTTAGGTCCTAATCAAAGCTTTTTGACTCATGTTTTCATAGGAATCTGTCATCCTTAATCAATGGCTAGACCGGTGTTTAGATCGTCCGCTTATTTTATTTTATTTTTTAGATAAGTGAATCTTTAGATAATGTGATTGGACAAAATAATACCTTTGCCACTTTTCACATAGGGTGACAAGACAAGAAGAATTTTATTAAGGAGAAACCTAGCCAGAAAGTACAAATTAAAAAAAAAAAATTATATTGCAAATTAATGTTTTAAAAATCAACTAGCATTCACGAGATTTTATTTTACTTTACCGCATCTTAAAAACCACAATAACATTATTTACTTTAATCAATTTAATTATAGTGTGTTTATATTAGTTTGGTCTGGAGCCACAGCTACTGACTATAAATAGTAATGGTAACGTGTTTCAGGGTTTTTGGATTTAAAGGGGAAAGCCGCTGGCAACACCTAGTATCCTACTAATATAAACATGCAAGTTTGTGAGGATGGATGTTTGTTACTCTTTCATGCAAAAACTACTGAACGGATTTTGATGAGACTGTACAGTGTATAGCTTATGCATTAGAATAACACATAGGCTACCTACTTTTTATCCGGGTACCACGCGGGCGAAGCTGTGGGCAGAAGCTAGTTACATATAAAAAATCGGGAGTTTTTTAATGAACTTTTCATAATGAAGTCTCAATCAATTTCTTGTTTCTATTTCAGCTGCAGTACGTGAAGCTGAAACCTGGACCGTGATCATCATCATTTATATCATCAGTTGGAAGAGGTCAATCCACGATGCAGTAGTTCTACGGATGTTGGACTTTGAACCTGCGTCCTTTGAATTAGAAAGTTAGAATCCCTTTATTACCCGCAAAATAAGGAGCCCATACATGCGTTTTCCATTTGAGGTTCTTTAATAATAATAATGCTGGACATTTTTCACACAGCATCATCTATCCCCAAACTAAGCAGAGCTTGTATTATGGGAACTACATGACTGATATACTAATTAGTATACTTTTTTTTGTAAATACATACATTTTATACGTAGAAAACACCCAGACCCGAGGCAAATACTTGCAGAACATACAAACAGTTGTCCCGCGGCGGGAATCGAACCCGCAACCTTATGTGTCACAGGCGGGCCTTCGCCCACTGCGACACAGAAGTCGTCATTGTTTATTAAGCTTTTATTTAACTTACCTTTTGAGTTGGTATGTATGGGTCAATTTTTTTTTTATTATCTATACTAATATTATAAAGAGGAAAGATTTTTTGTTTGTTTGTATCGAATAGGCTCCAAAACTACTGGACCGTTTTAAATATATTAAATGTTTCATTTATTTTTTACCTTGAAATTAGACATGCAAATATTTGAAATTATATTTGTTTGAAGTAAATTGTTCATAAAATTAAATAGTCAAAGTTTTAAATCGTCAACTAAAAAGTCTTTAATATTGTAATAATACTTAATTACTAAAACATAGTCTCACTAAGATTTACTTCGGTATCTTATTATAGACTAGCTGTACCCGCGACTTCGATTGCGATCCCAGCAGACTAATTATTCGCATCTGAACTCCGTTTGTCTCATATAAAGCAACGCTGTAGTCTGCGGTGAAGCACTCATATCAAGAAAGGAGCTTTTCACTTTGTATTTGAAAACTCCCTGAATATCGGAATAAAATCTGTTAACATTGGCGAAAATATCACGTAACATACCTACACACAGAAAACATACAGACAAATTGAGAAACTCCTTTTTTGAAGTCGGTTTCTATTATGCAGATACTATAACAGCATCAGATACTCACGTGCCCACGTTATTTTGCCCACTCGTTCGAAGAAAAAACAAAATAAAAGTCGCCCACAAAAAAATGTTTCGGCTAGTCGTGATTCCATGAGATGATGTTTTTTTTAAGTTTTACGTCCCAATTCCAGTCTCAGTCTCAGTCTCAGTCTCAGTCTCAGTCTCAGTCTCAGTCTCAGTCTCAGTCTCAGTCTCAGTCCCAGTCCCAGTCCCAGTAAAATAGTATAGATTGCAACTAGGCATACAGAATCTGTTGTTATCTCGTCTGTTGTTAACGAACTCTTTCAGTTTTATTATTAGTATATATAGTTATTAGCATTGCCATTCAGCGTGGCAATGCGGCCAGTATTTTAGGAACGCTTCCGTTTGGTAGTGATCTGGATCAGTTCATCTATCTATAGATCGTTTGTAACGGTCTTTAGGTGGCTAGCTTTACCATCTGTATTTTTTGTATACTTGTAAAGTTGTATGAATAAATGTGATTATAAAAAAAAAAGTATTTATAGTAAAGATAACTTTTTTTTTTTCAGGCTGTGAACCCTAAGAATAATTTGCTTCGGTCGTCCTGTCATCGGGACTGCGTCGTCGTGCGTCGTTTTTACAAGTAAGCCCCTCAATCGCTGAATCCCAGGGAGAGAATCATTTTCTTGGAGGTAATAAAAATGTCTTAATGGAAAGCAATTTGTCTTTCTATATCAGTTTTTACCGTGCGGTCGGTGACGCTGACAGCTTTGTTGAATCAATATTGACTTCATGTATCATAAGGCTCGAGATAATCTAAGATATTTTCATGTCGTGTAACGATGTTTTTTTTGTATAATATGTATGTATTTACAAAAAAATGGTAATAAGCAATAACGTTTTTTTTATAAGAAAAAATGTGCAGTGAAGTTTTGTGCAGGAAAGTAAGCACTTTGGTTGGGGCTAGATGATGCTGTGTGAAAATTTCCAGCTTGTTTTATTTATAGGGAATCCTAGAGTACTATATACGTACACATATAAAAAAAAGATTGCGATCGTTTTGGAAATTTGTAATATTTTTTTATTCCTTGATATATAAAAAAAATCCTTTTTTTTTTTAAAGTAAAAAGTTTTTTTTTTTTCAATCTACATTTGTGCTATTTTTATATAAATATTTAAATATCTTAGTGTTATATCAACGTGCCGAAAATTATGTATAGCTTTCAAACTGATTGCAAACTTTTTTGATGTGTATATGAGAACTGATGGTTGTTTCTTTATTATTTACTTAGTTTTAGTATATTTCATTGTAATGTTTTGATAATGAGCTCACTTGTAAAAATACAGGAGAAAAGTAAGATCTTGAACTGGCAATTTTAATTCAATCAGTATTTTCTTATTTTCTTCCGAAAAACAAAACTAAAACAAAAACGCCCACAATTGTATTATCCATGGTGAACATACTCGGCGTGTAGAGCTTTGAGGATACCCAAGTAGGAATACCATTTACATCTTCATAAATACTATATCATTTCTTTCGCCTCAAAATCCTGAAAGGAAATTTATCCGCAAATCAAACTGATACATTTTCACGGAAATATTCCTTCCTACGTACTAAATCATGAATGTTAATATGCTGCTGTGATTAATTCAGAGTTCTTCTCCGCTATTTCAAGGAGTTGGAGGACACCCAATGCGGGACGTCATTGCCGATCCCCTTCTATTCTTGTTTGCGAACTAGGTACCTATCTAAAACGTTAAAAACTGTATGGGAATGTATAGGTCTGGAGGTAAAAAGTTGTGAGTTGACAAAAAACAGAAAAAAACAGTGCTAGTATTGTATATTTTTTCCCGTTTGTGTACACGTACCCATCGCTATTTATCATCTGTCCCTATCCTCAAAGGTTTGCTGGAAGAAAAATCTTGTTAGGGTTAAGCTCGTCTTTGTACATGTGCTATATGTAAGCTTTTTTGTCTGTATTATCTGTGTGTACGATAAAGAATATCACCATCCTAAGTTTATAAGTTTAAAGTTAACAGGTTAGTTCTTGTATTTCGAAAATCCGTGCTAGTTTAGTAGTAAAAAAAAATAAGGTGTTAGCAAATCGATTGCCTGTACGTGAACCGTACATGCTCCCGAGCGAAGAAAGTAAGAGGAGCATTACATAGTCGATGTTAAAATAAAAATATGTAAATACTAGCTTTTCGCCCGCGACTTCTATCGCGATGACGAAAGTAGATAATATGAGTGCATTTCGCCCCTCGAGCCCCGCTCCCCACTCAACCTCATTCACGCACTCGCACTGCCAGTGTTGTCTAATACCTATTTGTACATAATTGATGCAAGCTTTCCCTCTGGCAGAATCTATTAGTGGCATTAATAGATAGACCATAGATATTTAGGTAGGTAAGTACTAAAATTAAAATCACCCCTATTTTACCTTGATTGGTAAAAACGCAACACATTTGATTTCTAACCAAAAGTATAGACATGATGAATTTTTACATCCTTACATGAGAAATGACTGGTTCCCCATACAAACTTTCATCCCATGTTTTACCCTCTTCAAGTTTTGATTTTGCGACAAAAAGTAGCCTATGCTTTTCTCCCCAAGGTCCCATCCATCTCTTTACCAAAACTCATCAAAAATGTGCCGCGATTTAGGCGTGAAAACGTAACTGAGATACTTTTTTTTTGTTTTTTCAATTTACTTTCTCGATGTGCTCCCACTTAGCTTTTACCGTGTTTAAGTTGTCTTCCAGCTCCCATTTCACTTTCAATGATAATTGAGCTGAGTTTATCTTCTCCACGGTACGTTCAAACGGTCTAAAGTTGCAATAATGAAGCCGTCAAAGATCTTGTTGCTTTGTCTCGGTAGTATCGCGAGGAGACATGAAATTTAATAACATCGCAACTAAATTTCATCTCATGTTTACCTTGTTTAGTAGGCGCTGCAGCAGAAGGTACTCCGCCATTCGTTTCAGGATGTCTTGAAACACATCTTCATAAATCTTCTTTGTTTTGTTGAAAACGTCTTCGGTTAATGTATTAAAGGTCGGTCGCTCCCGACTCTTCCAGTCGTTGATTGTTAGAAACAAACTTCTCCCGAAGCTTGTTTAGTCGAGAAATACGTTCTCAGGGGTGTTTTACGCCCCTGGTTTCGCGATCAATTATCTCAGCTGCTACGCGACTTCTTGAACGACTGCTGTACCCTCGCATATTCCAGTCTCCGCCTTTTCTTCGCGGAACGGGGTATATCCGGTACAGATTCATTAAAAATGCGTGTGGTCCCTCTTTTTCTCTTGAACTTAGCACGAGAGTCTGCGTCAGAGGCTTTTCTCGCATCGGCCCTCGCAAGGTCTTCCACGATCAGACCTAGCGACGCATTGTCTTCGTTTGGCACACTGCTCTGTTCAGCAGGGCGTCGTGTCTTTAGTAGACCCCGCTGGCACTTTTGGAGTAACCGATAACTCTACTGAACCGACTTCCTGATCTGTAATAACATGTTTGCACTGCGTTAGCTGTTGTGAGTTCGACTTTGAACTCTCTAACCAGTGCTTTACACTTCTCACTTCGTCTTTGTCCTTTAATCGCTTCGAGTGTTCTACTCAACACAGGGAGTTCTCTAAACAAGCTTATGTTATCACACTTACCATTGGCATGTATATAGCACAGTTGAGCCTCAGTTCGCGCTAACAGGGCCACTTCTTCACTTCGCCACCTCTTCACTTGAGCCGTAGCTGCTTCGATGTTTGTCTCTATTGGGTGAACGCGACGCTTGTGCACGCCCAGACCAATTTTCGGGGCAAACGAACTTCCACAAAAAGGACAGTCAAAACCCAGACTCACCGCACAGCCTTGCGGACACGGCTCCCCGGTTCGAATACTTGGGGGCACGTTGTATCGGATCGCCACTTTCGACTCCGGCAAGCGGGCGGAAGCGCGACCTACATTTTTATTATTTGAGTCTGTAGCGATTGGATACCAGAGGAGGGTTGCTAGCCCAATCCTCCCCTGTTACCTGTGTGACCATTATCGTGCCGCCGCCGAAGCGGGCCACTACAGGACTTGCGCCAAAGAGGCTCTTCGAGAAACTTCCCACGTTCAGCACCGTTAACAGACGTCGGTATAATGCTCTAAACATGTATATAGCACGACTATAAAGACGATCCGTGAGCAACGTATAAAGAGTCATAGTTACTTCCGCCTCAACAGGGTCTTTCCCCGCTGGTTCTCCCAAGCCCGTTCCCTTGGTTGTGGCTTCTTATATTTTTGTTTTTAGGTAATCAATATACCCGCTTACCAGTATCTAATAGGTCTTATTATTTTAAACATGTTTTAAGTCGTCAATATGCCCTCTTACCATGGATCATTTAGGGATTAAGGCCTATTAGATACTTCTAATAGGCCTTCTTACCAGTTAGATCTTCATCATCTTACCAGTTAGAGAGTATATTTTAAATTGGTTTGTGAAAATTCCTTTCTACTAGAGTTTTTTAAGCTCGGTTTACTCTTCTAAGCTATCGACCCAATTTCACTGATCGCGATCGCGGAACAACATTCGGAGTAGGTAGTCAGGTTGCTTTGTTTAGATTCGATATCGATTCGCCACACACATTTGCCCAAAACTCGATGACTCTGCCTTCTGCTGTGGGCCATTTAGGTACTTCTCCGGGGCAGCTCTACAGACCGTCGCCACACCCCTCATGTAGATACACCCCCTTTTTTGCTTCGGGGACCCGGATGCTCTTTCAGTCACGTATGTACGTGCCGTGGTGCAGCACTCTCAGAGCTCGGTACCTGATCCCCATGAATTCGCGGAAACGCGCGCTATCTTACCGAAACACCTGGCCATTCTTTCGCCTATGCACAGAACACACGCCGCTTTCACCTAACCGTGTAAGTAATGAAACAATGGAAGTAGTGGTTTTTCAGCGACGACCGCGAACGATCCCCACTTATGCTACACCTTTCACGTCTCCTTACAATGCTAGAGTCAAGCTCCACAGGGTCTTCTTTCCCCGCTGATTCTCCCAACCCCGTTCCCTTGCCTGTGTTTTCGCTAGATAGTGTCCCTATCTAGGGACAGTGGGAATCTCGTTAATCCATTCATGCGCGTCACTACTGAGATGACGAGGCCTTTGGCTATTGTTATATCCTTCACATGCATCGACTTAGTGTTCAAACGCGATTTCTAATCATCATGGGCTAGAAATAGAGAGAATCCACACTGAGCCCAATCCCCTCTAGACAAAATTGTCGGAAAAATCACCGTTTTAACTTTAGGTATGCGTGTTCTGGTGTTGGTTGAACAGGCGCGATGTTGGAAAGCTTCACAAACACAACTTAACGCACGTGAAGACTCCCCGTGTGTCCGAACACAGCACAATTTTACTGGGCACGGTGGCAGCCGAGAGAGGACCGAAGTCCGAGGTTCGTCATACCCTAAGTATTTATAACGGATAGTCGATTCCTCTACGCCGCAGCATGGTTGTCTGATTAAATCTTGTCCAGTTCATGTGTGAGGTAATCGCGGCCCGTATAATGATCGCATCGCCGTCTGATCCACTTAGTGGATGCAAACACCTTGACAGACTCGCGCAACTTGAGTCTGTCAACGGATTGATGCAGCTTCTCTCGCCAATATAAGCTCACCTTCCTTGGCTCTTCAACAGCTTTCGGGTCTTCGCGTGAGAATATCAAGAACTGCTTTTCGGCTCACTTAACTTTCTTCTGGATCCTTACGGATCTGGCGGCAGCTCTGGCCGCATCCCAACTAGACGAGTCCAGCCGGCCGAATCTTCGTAAAATTAGATCCGTCAAACAAGACCTCAGAGAAGGGAGCGCCAGGCCACCGTCCTTATCGTTGCATGGTAATATCTGATTGGCACGTCCATCGGAAACCACTTTCTCGCAGCCACACGGAACAGCTTTTCGATGTTCGACAACCTCCCATCCGTGATAATTCCTAGCACAAAGCCATGCAAAAATCGCGGGACAAGGTGTCCTCTTAGAACCTCAAGCCGTTGTTGAGGTTTGAGCGGTGCTTTCGTGATGTTCTCGAGAACTTGTTTTACGTCTTGCTCAATCATCATTGTTCCTGTAACTTTGAAATTGATCCCGAGGTAGCGCCACCGTTCCACGCCAGACTTGCTTCAACCATTGTAATGCCGTTTCCTCCAACCTAATGGGAGGGAGGGGGAAGACAAAAAAAATAAGTTTAAGGTTAAAGATTTAAAACATTTATTTATTTCTTCCTGCCGTATAAAGGGGTGAAATTTAAGATGAATTTCTTATTCCGTTTATCCAGATTGTAGAGGAGGAAGTTTACAAACAGATAAATATGATAACTTAAGACTATGTTCTGCCTATGTAAAAGTAAAATGATTTTTCTCCTTTTCAATTGAGCCGGAGTTGCTTCGATGTTTGCCTCTATTGGATGAGCGCGCCCAGACCAATTTTCAAGGCAAACTACCTGCCACAAACAGGACAGTCAAAACCCAGACTCACCGTACTGCCTTGCGGACACGACTCATCGGTTTTGTTTCCCGGTTCAAATACTTGGGAGCATGTTGTATCGGATCACCACTTTCGACACCGGCGAGCGAGCGGAAGCGCGACCCTCATTTTCATTTATTGGATCCAAGCGATTTGATACCAGAGGAGGGTTGCTAACCCAACCCTCCCCTGCCTGTGTGATCATCATCGTGCCCCCGCCGAAGCGGGCTACTATAGGACTTACGCCGAAACTCCAAAGAGGTTATTCGAGAAACTTACTTGGACTATGCCATCCATGAGATGTTAAGGATTGTACACTCCTAAAAGAGGAACAATCACCGGGTCAACCCTCCAACCTCCTATGGTCCTACCAACCTTACGGTTATACGGACCGAAACTGTGAGAGATGCGCCACCGAAGCGGTTCATCTCTCTACAAATTTTATAAGAACTCCGTACCAGCACTCTCCCCCTTCTGGGGCATGCCACAGCACAAAACGGGCTTCATCGCCGGGCCGTCCTTGCCCAGCTCCGTACCGAGTCGTGGTTCCCCCCATCCCAGTTCGTGCGCTCTTCCAAACGTCGTCTTCGATGCCAACTTCGAGCGAACTGTTTCAGTCGCCCGAAGTTGGCCGCGGATCTAACCAAATCTGTATGGAATATAGGACCTCCTCCCCGTCCGGGCGCCTAACCCCTGACAACATCCACTCCCGCTCCGCGTCATATAACGAACACTCCCACAAGATGTGATCCCGCGTCTCCAGCTCCCCGCAGGCGCACTCAGCCGCATCGCTTAAGTTTAATTCTTTCAACCGCTTCCTGAAACATCCGTGCCCCGTCAGTATTTAGGAGGTTGCATGGTCCGGTTCCACCCAGTGCGCCTTCATGCGCCCAGCCATGTCTGGGAAGAACCGGTACAGTTCGCGCCCCTTCTCCTCCCCCTGCCATCGCTCCTGCCAAATTTGGAGTACGTCTACGTCGATACCTCGCCGCAGACGGCCCCACGCCTCCTTTGGTTGGCCATCCGCCTCGGCCTGTCCCCTGCCTGCTCCGGCCTAGGTTAAATCCGCCGGCAGTACCCCTGCCAGGACGCTGCGGACAACGTGTACCGAGGCTCTGTGGTACCATATGCGTGCGGCGTACGTGACAGTCGCCACGTACGTGGTTAACACGTTCAATGTTATAGTCTGGGACTTAGCCGGGCCAAAACTCAGCTTGTTGCGAGTCCCCCACTCCGCCACAAGGCCCAAAACCAGTGCTCCCTTTGTCTCGATCTCCCTGCGTGAGTCCCCCGCTATCAGCATCGTCACATCGTCTGCATAAGCCATAAACTGAACCCCATCCGGCACCGGCAAGTGAAGCAGGTCATCGAGCAGCACGTTCCAGAGGGTGGGCCTATAGTCGTGGAACTATAATGTTTCTTATATTTTTGTTTTAGGTCGTCGATGTACCCTCTTACCAGTATCTACTAGGCCTTGATCCTACAATGTCCTAGATAATTATTTTATTTTGGTTTTCAGGTCGTGATCGACCCTCTTACCATTAAGATTTTAAATTGGTTTGTGAAAATTCCTCTACTCGAGTTTTTAAGTTAGAGATAATCTTAGAAGAGTATAGTATCGCAATCAGTTAAATTTAAGTAATCGCGATCGCGGAAAAATATTCGGAATAGGTAGTGCTTTGTCTAGATTCAATATCAATTAACTAAAAACTTGATAAACTTGATAAAGAGTCATCGAGTGTTGGTCCCACAGCAGAAGGCCTCTGCCTTAAAGGTATCGGTTGGTGGAGTATGGTGGCTTTCCTTAGCTGGTAGAATTGAGAGCTGGAATCAGGGTCTTTCTACTATTCCGTTCTTTGTTTTAACTGAGACTAACCCTAACGTGGCTATCATTTTCATGGATGAGCAAAAAAATCTGATGAATCCATACTGAATAATATAAAAAATGCGAAAGTATATAACTCTTATCTGTATGTCACGACTGTCTGTTACGTTTTCACGCTTAAATTGCTGTACCAATTTTGATGAATTTTGGTATAGATGGAGAAGGTGGTTTGGTATATAGGGACCTTGGAGAAGGACATAGGTTACTTTTAGTCGCGAAAATAAAACTTGAAGGGGTGAAATAGGGGATGAAACTTTGTATGGGGAACCAATCATTTCTTATGTTAGAGATGTAAAAATTCATCATAATCTATTTTGTGGTTTTAGTATGAAACAAATAATGTTTCTGCGTTTATGACCAATCAAGATCAATATTAAGGTTGATTTCATTTTTTAAAGTACTTACTTACTTTTGTATATCTATGTATCTATAGTACACCTATATTAGCCCCTGACAGATTTTGCCAGAGAGAAAGCTTGCATCTTTTTTGTACAAGTAGGAATTAGATAAAACTGGCAGTGCGAGTGCGTGGATGAGGCAAAGCGGGGATCGAGAGCGGATGAAGTCATGGAGGGAAAGCAAGAGAACTATAAATTTTAAAAATAGCAAAGGAGCGCTTTATCTTATTTTAACAACATAAAATCTTACCAGTATCAAAATAATTATCGAAACTGCAGATAAATCTTAAAATGTTGTTACTTCGCGTCTCGTCAATAAACCAATACAATTATAGTCAACAATGGCAAATCAAGTTCAAGATCAAGTATGTTATAAACAATGCGCTTTTAGTAGATTTGTTTACATTGTTAAAACTGAATTTCTTAGTTTCGCAACCACAAGTTATGTACTCGTTTAAATAAGTTTTAATAATTAACCTTCTAAAACTAGATGTTACATTTGGTAGTGCAAGACCACAGACAATTGACGAAGTAGATTACCTATCATGTTAATTTTTCTGTATTATATTGGTACTTTCTATATCCATTAATAAGATTGGTCTAAAAATTATGTACATAGTTTATAGTTTTTTTTTTCAAATATATATTAAGTGGTTGTATTATTGTGTAGTATAAATAAAGTTTAAAGTCAAAAAATATGTTGTTTTTTAAATCCTCATGTCCTATAAATCCTAGAATTTAACGTGTAATGGCCATCCATCACAGATAATTTCAAGCACAGTGTCAGCATTTTCTAAGGCCGTGATTGGTGTTACCGCAGTTGTCTTACTGCGGCCAGCCCAAATTTAAATGATTTGCTTGAATGTTTTCTTTCAAATTACATCACATTATCAAATTTTAATGAACCTCATTCACAGATCTGCTGCACCTGCGTGATGAATGAATTGTGTCGTTACCGCTTATCTGAATATCCTGAGGTAAACCATACAGCTTTACCTATTGTGTTAAATGACGCACTAAGCATAATAACCGGCTGAGTGCGAGTTTGACTCGCGCACTAAGGATTCCGTAATTTTACTCATTGAAAACACGCAAGGTACATTCAACAGGACATTATTTCAGTGTATTCTGTTGGATAAAGCCGGCCGAATGCTACCTTGTAGGGAAATAAAGGCTATTTTTATTTTAAAGTTGACAGCTTCCAAGCGCACTCACACTGCCAGGTGATAGTGACGTCATAACCAATCCTATTCTATCGGAACGAGCCTGACGGAAAATGGGGTTCGCTGTGTATGTAGTTTGAACTCGCTATGTAAGTAGTACTTCCCTCGATTGAACCACATACCTTTTTCCTGCTTCTTGAGCAGTTAATGATTTATCGAATAGATCGGTTAATGATTTATCGAATACTTCGGTTTGCGCAAGTTTGATCACGTTTCCAGCTTCAGATCCCAATTAAAATGGCTCTCTATTCGTTGTCGCCGTGATCTTCACGTTCTGACATTTCTCTTTAATGTTCTTCACAATCCCTTTTCCCCTTCTTACCTCCGTGAGCGCTTCGACTATCTTGTTCCTCGTGAAAAGCCATGCAGGTCAGTTTCGTCACTTCTTCTCAGGACCCCCTCTCACTCTTCCAGCTGTTATGGTGGTTCATTCACCGTACATGCTGTTAAATTATGGAACTCTCTCCCTCATGCAATCCGAGCCAGTCTATCGCTGAACATTTTTAAATCTAAAGTGAAAGAGCATTCTCTCTGTAATATGCTTAGGTTAGGTACTTTATGTATTATATATATTATTTGTATTTATGTATTAATATGATGATATTGTATTTATTTTCGGTGTATGTGTATTCATAGGTAGTTCAAGTAGGTATGTATAATATGTAGTTTATTAAAATATAGTGGTATTTTAAGTATATTTCATGACTTTGTATACCTACCAACTTTATCACTTCTCTATCTCTCCTCAAAGGTTTGCTGGAAGAAAACTCTTTTTAGGGTTAAGCTCGCCTTTGTACATGCCTCACCTAATATCTTGTTTAATATTTCTGTTTTATTTCTGTGTACAATAAAGAATTATAAGAATAGAATAAAGACTGATTTACATCGATTCAGTTTGCACTATTCATGTTAAGTAATAATAATAAAAAATAAGGTTTTTTATTCAGATAACATGATCCAAAAGTAACCCAACTAGCATACATAGCTGCATAAGAGCTTTAGAGCCAATCCGATTATGACTAATGGAGTTGAGTAAAAGTTATATATCCTTTAATACAGACCTTAAGCATCTCCTCTTTCGTTAAAGGGGCGCCTTTTAAGGTCCAGTGGAACAGCTTTGCAGTAATAGGATAGTTCTTATTAGGCTGCATAGCCAGCTATGGCACTATTTGAACGTGTGAATTGTGAACGTCATTTTGTCATTCACTCGTGTTGCCGTCATAGTAGCTGCTGTTGAGTGTATGAAATTATTTTTAAACGACGGGTACCAATAAGTATTGTCTATTCTGATGGTGTATGTATTTATTACAACTATTATTTAAATGGCGGAATTTTATTGTGAGTATGGTTAGGGAGTCGTTGCTGTAATAAAAACAAGTACACAATTATATTTACTGTATAATATGTATGGTGTTTTTAACAAAAAATAAAGTGCCTTTAATTTAATGATTATCTCATGATATTAAAAAATATTTTGCCATTGGAATCCTTTTTTTAATACTTTTTAAACGATTTGAGCTCTAATTAGCTCAAATTAATATTTTCACTCAGTACTGACCTCATAATTATTAAAAATCACTTATGAGGTCAATACCGAGTGCGAATATGTTTAACCAGCAGATATTAAAAAAAGTACTTCATTTTTAGTCTCGAAAATGGCGTCTCCGCTACTGCAACTTTTGGTTCTAATTTTAACCACAGTACCAGAATTATGCAGCTTTAACAAAAAACATCATATGAATTAGGTACAGCTTAGAACCTGCATTGTTGCACAGTATGAAAACGCAACTTAGGGTTCTGTAAAAACATGCTATAAACTAGAACAACCAAGTTACCATACCTACTACAAAACAAAATAAACATTTTTTAAACAAAAATGTGTTATTACTACAACAAACTAAGTACAAAAGTTAAAATAACCTATACCTACTTACTCGTATTTTACATGCCTACATAATTATCATCTTAGTACCTAGGTACCTATACTTACATAGCTAAATGCTACCGCACTATACGAAATGAATAGACATTTACGTTAAAAAAAGTCCTTCGGTTGACTCATTTTTTCCTGCTATTGATGTGTTGAACTTTCCCCGACAGGTACGTTACGTGTTTTGCAACTAACATCTATTATTTCCTATTTTGAAACACCGCAGGCGCTTTAGTATTTCCACAACATGGTATTTTGACGAGCGAAAGTGTTAATTTTATCAATTGTACAACTACTGCATAACAGTATCTGGCTAACTCTTGGTAGCAAATGTAAGAAGTAAATAAGTTATAAATTTCGATTCTCTACAGCTATCAGTAACATAGTATTCCAATTGGAACCCTGATGGAACTTATAGTGGCAAAAAACATATTCTAACTTATGTGCAGTTATCGGTCGCATAAAGTGTCACAAAAAATGCTAAGGTTGTCACGTCGTCTTAAGCGTTAACAGAAGCTTTTATAGAATTCAAGCGTAATCCTAATTCCATTACCTATACCACCACAAAATACCTTAGAGCTTATAAGACAACCTGCAATTTTCACTTGTGTGCTAGTTGGGAAGCTATACCTAACTAAGCTATATAAGATATAACCAAACAAAAATATAAGATATAACCGTCAGAGAACCAAAGTTATCGTCATAGCTCAACGAATTAGCAAGCTGAAGTGGCAGTGGGCCGGTCATATCTCGCGAAGAACCGATAACCGCTGGGGTAAAGGTGTTCTTGAGTGGAGACCGCGACTCGGCAAACGTAGTGTAGGACGCCCTCCGGCCAGGTGGGATGACGAGCTGCGAAAGACTGCAGGCAGATGCTGGATGCGACAAGCTGAAGATAGGGCGCTATGGCGCTCATTAGGGGAGGCCTATGTCCAGCAGTGGACTAATATAGGCTGATGATGATAAGATATAACTAAGACAGATTTCGTCCACTGGGAGAGCTTCCACACCCAGAGGACATGTATAATTGTTTGCTATTTATTTCAGGATGCTGTTGTTGGTCGCGCGCACTCCGCTTAGTAGAGAGGCAGCCCTTTCCGCCAGATGGCGTCAAATGTGTCGCACATGATGCGCGCATCCGCGAACATGCTTGGAGCACTACAGCGCGAGCCGCAACAACGTCCTGGGGCCTAACCATCAAGTCTTATTGCTATTCAATTCAGACAAAAGATGTCAAATCCCGCTTTGCGAATGACAAAGCTTTAACAACGCCAGTCTTTTTTTTTTTAATAAATAATAAATAAATAAACGCTGGACATTTTTCACACAACATAATCTAGCCCTAAACTAAGCAGAGCTTGTATTATGGGAACTACATGACTAATATACTACTTAAATACTTTTTTTTTGTAAATACATACATATTATACATAGGAAAATACCCAGACCCGAGACAAATATTTGCAGATCTTACAGACATTTGTCCCGTGACAGGAATCGAACCCGCAACCTTCTGCGTCTCAGGCGGACCTTCGCCCACTGCGCCACAGAGGTAGTCTTCAATCGCAAAGCGTAAAGTGACATCTTTGTCTGAACTGAATCGCTGTAAGAGCTCATGGTTAGGCCCCTGAATGCGTTATTGAATTGGACTCGCAGATAATCAGAAGCCTTTTGAGTATGCTGAAACCACAGACTCGCGGATTACATGGATACGGAGTACGCCTTAAAAATGGTAATTTAAATAAAACAAGAAGATTATTTAAATGTAATGTATTGAAAATCATCATAAATTGAAACTATTTTTTAATTAAGGTTTATAATAAATCTTATAGATTCCTCTCCATCAAACGGTTGTCTGGAAGAGAACATTTCTAAGCGATAAGACCGGTCATTGTACTTTAAGTTATGTAAAATTTTTGTTATTTTCTTGTGGTGTACAGAAAAATATTTTTAATAATTATTTAAGTCTCCTGAAAATAATAATCAAACTTGCATAACTACTTTGTTCCTATTAGATTAAAATGTCACATTTCAAAAAGTAAGTAATTGGAAAACAATCAACTTTTTTTTTTAAATAACAATCACAATATCTTGACAATTTATCATAATCATATTGGCCTCGATTCTGTAGTACACTGACTAAACTAAATTTAAACTGTCGCTCTCTTTTACTGATAGTGTACGCAAGAAAGAGATAGCTACAATTTATGTGTTGTCAAATTAGTCAGATTTAAGTTTTCCATACAAATTTAGTCGTGATATCAAAACATGCTGACTATAAACACGAAGAAAAGCGGCACGTAAACTGATTTGACAGCAGCACACGGTACTAAAATTGTAGCTATCTCTTTCTTGCGTACACTATCAGTAAAAGAGAGCGATAGTTTAAATTTACTTTAGTCAGTGTACTACAGAATCGAGGTCAATGTCTCCTTTTAAACAATTGAGCACATGTCAAAACTCACTTAAATAAACCATCATCTTAAACCAAAGAAATATCATATTTCAAATGGTAAGTAATTGGAAAAAGTATGTCTCTCAACAATCAACTTTGTTTTTTTTAATTAACTTACAAAATATTAATCACAATATCCTTACAAAGTATAAAGTATTCCTCATAAAAATATTAATATCACGATTAATCACAATATATTTACATAAATTATCGTAATCAACTACGTAGTTCTTCTGTTACCAATTAGTATCACATTCATAATCACATTTTGATATTTTTATAATTAATCAGCTTTCTAAAATATCTAGTAATTTTTAGTTTCAGTCCTTCCTGAAATGCACATTTCTCATGTGTCGGCGTAAATATTCCGCGCAGTTGAACGCACTCTGGCAGACCGCACACCGATACAGCTTCGTCGGAACGTGCACTCTCAACAAATGCGCGTGCAAATACTTCTTCGAAGTGCACATGTAATCGCAAATCTCGCATCTGATGGCTTTTTTATTCGCGTGCAAGCCCACATGCACTTCGAAAACTTTCCTGTTGTGACTTGAAAAGTCGCAGCTGTCGCATTTGTATATTGTGCTTTCGGTTCGGTGAGCGGATCTCATGTGACGTTCGAAGTAGTATTTCACGTCGGTAAGGTAACCGCAAATCGTGCAGTTGAATTTCTGATGTCCGCCGTGCATGCGCTTGTGGCTGCGCAAGTAAGCGCGGCTGCTGAACACATTCTGGCATTCATCGCATTGCCAGGAAACATTCGCTGCTTCAACTTTCTGGACGTTCGTTTCAGGTATTTTCTTGACTCCTTTAGCCTTGCTTTGTGTAGTTTCAGGTATTTCCTTAGCTCCTTTAGCCTTGTTGTGCGTCTGCACATGTCTTTTGTAGTAATATTTGACGCTGGTTTTGTAGCTACAGTGATTGCAGTTGAATTTCTGCGTTCCGCCGTGAATTCGCTTGTGGTTGCGTAGTCTGTCTCTGCTACTCAGAACTTTGCCGCATTCGTTACATTTCCAAAAGTGCTTCGTTTGGACTGCGTTTTGATCTATGTTTTCTGCTTCTTCAGTTATGCCACCATTTGGCATCTCTGTGTTTATCTGATCATCATTTTCAGTGTCATCGTCAGTCGCAACAGGTGTTGGTTCCTGGCTATGATCTTCAATGAGACCGAAGTTTGCTTTTTGACCATTCTTATCAGTGACACCGAGGCTTAGTCCTTGGCCGAGATTTTCAGTGACACCGGTGTTCGGTTCTTGTACATTATTTTGAATTTCACCGAGTTTAGGTTCTTCGCACACGTTGGCATCCAACTGTGGTTTGTGTACATCCAACTTTGGTTTTTCAGTAGCCGTCTGTTTGTCATCGATCTTTTGATTCGTGTCCTCGGCGTCTCCAAAGAAGTCGAGAATCTTCTCGAAAGTGGCTAGATCTTGATCGGGCTTATCTTTATCGAAATACTTATTAAGGTTCATAACTCCCAGCACGTAGCCTTCAACTCTTCTGATCTCCTCCGATGACGACTTGAGGGCTTCGGTCAAGCTGATTGTAGGAGGCTCTTGCGTTTCTGTTGCGCCTGAACTTTGGTTAGGATCTGTAAATGAATAATTCATTGAGATTGAGTTTCTGGAGATCAATTTTAGATAAATCCTTTGTTTTATACATGACTGCACTCAAGTTTTTAAAAAAGTATATTAAGGATATAACAGAAACAACAAATCATTTTTATAATTTTGCCATAATCATTCATGGGATCAATCGGGAAGTAAAATATCAAATATAATACTGTACTGATGTACTGCTTGGCGAAGACACCTTAGCATCAATTAGTTGTTGGTCTATCTATCCCAGTTCCAAACAAAGCTCGGTCGTCTTCTAGCGCATAATGAATATACATTTAACCTACCCTAGGTTTACCGATCACAAATCTATTTATTAACCGACTTCAAAAATAGGAGGAGGTTCTTAATTCGGCTGTATTTTTCTTTTATAGTGTTTTTGTTATCTGATATCTTCTCCAATTATTAACCGATTTTGATAATTCTTTTGTTGTTGTATAGAGAATGAATAAAAGTTTTGTCAGGAACAAAACTTTTTTTGTTCCTGACTTAGGGATTGCTATTTTCCCTGTAAAACTTATAAACTTATATGTTATGGAATCACGACTAGCCGAAACATTTTTTGTGGACGATTTTACTTTTTTTTTTATTCGACAGTGTCATCCCGAGTGAGTAAAATAACGTAAGCACGTGAAGAGCAACTACAGGAAAGAAACCGTAAAATTGAGATTGGTATCGTAAAGGTATAGCGATTTAATTATTATCAACCGACTTCAAAAAAGGAGGTGGCTCTTACTTTCTTCGGTATGTTTTTTAGGGTACCGAACCTCAAAAGGAAAAAACGGAACCCTTACATTTCGTTGTCTGTCTGTCAGTCTTTCAGTGGGGGGTATCAAGTTGAAAGTAATCCTACTAATATTATAAACGCGAAAGTTTGTGAGGATGGATGTTTGTTACTTTTTCACGCAAAAACGACTAAACTGATTTTGATCAAACTTTACAGTAATATAGCTTACACATCAGAATAACACATAGGCTAGTTTTTATCCGGGTACCACGCGAGCGAAGCCGTGGGCATAAGCTAGTATAATGATAATCTAATTTAATATTTTTCTCGTTTTAGTGCCTTTTTGATGTCATATAAGTATATTATATACTTATTTGAAGTCGGTATATTTTTTTTTTTTGTTTTTTTTTTTTCTATTTATACGTAGAATCATGCTTACACATAAGTTTGAGCACGTTCTTGCTGTTGTATTTCCCGAGGTGTATGTTCAGTTTCAACGCGAACTCGGCTCCGTAGAACACCAGCAGCTCTGTGCCGCGCCGGATTATCTTGATGGTCCTGTTCATCACAATTATAATCAATAATAATCCGCAGGGCGCGCTTGTGGCGAGCGTTCGGTGCGTGGCGACACCGCGGAGCCCCATTACTCCCTGGGGTCGACGGAGACCCCTGACCCTCGGCTTGCCCCCCGGCCGAAGGTGGAGGCGCAAGAGCGGAACCTATGCTCCAAGGGTGGAAGTGTAAAAGGCATAAAGCCGGGAGTAGCGTTTAGTGAAACTGCAGCACACCTCTCGACACCCTTTAGCCGTCCACACCAACGTTGCCTCTACGCTGCCTATCGTTGGCGGCACTTATGGGGCCCGTTTAGTGGACGGCAAGTCATCACCTGCCTATGATTCGATATGAATTTGAGTCAGAATTGGCAGGTGCCGTTTCATCCTACATAGCCCAGCAACCATTCCTTAAGCATTTACTCCTGCAATAGTCCAGATTATCACACAATATATCCAATAGTTTCATCATTCACCATCCACGAAAAACCGTTTTTTATATATCGTATTGTACAAAAAGGCCTCTTAGTGTTAGCTTCGGCTCCACTAATGCCTATGAAGGCTCCAGGTATAAGCCTGAGATTAAAAATAAATAAAGAGGAATAATAATAATAATAATAATGCTGGTAATTTTTCACACAGCATCATCTAGCCCCAAACTAAGCTTTTATTGTAAGTGTTTATTTGTGTGTACAATCTATATTAATATTGTAAAGTGGATTTTTTTTCTTTTGTTGTTTGTACCGAATAGGCTCCGAAACTACTGGACCGATTTTAACCACTTTTTCACCAATAGAAAAATAAAATATAGCTTTGTTACTTCCTGATAATTTAGCTTCCTATTGGTAAAAAAATGATTAAAATCGGTCCTGTAGTTTCGGAGCCTATTCGTTACAAACAAACAAACAAATATTTCCTCTTTATAATATTACTAGCTTCTGCTCACGGCTTCGCCCGCGTGGTACCCGGATAAAAAGTAGCCTATGTGTTATTCTGATGTATAAGCTATATTACTGTAAAGTTTCATCAAAATCCGTTCAGTAGTTTTTGCGTGAAAGAGGAACAAACATCCTCACAAACTTTCACGTTTATAATATTAGTATGATAGTATAGAAGATGATCCCGACAAAAAACAACACGCTCATGGCTAGTTCCCATGATGGAAATCCTCATATACATACTCAGTGAATAGACCTTGATCGCATCGTCGCTTATTGGAACACTGTGAGTTGTCGGTTCTAGGATACGCCGATTTCCTCACCTGTTAATGCGCACATAATATTTTCGAGTGCGAAAATCTATTTATGCACGACCTGGTTCAAACCCACGACCTTCGGATCGGAAGTCTGGGTACCGCCCGTAAGGCATTGACGGCTCTAACAGAATGAAACTACTTTATTGTAAAGTATCTGTGCCTAGTTAACAAAATTTCGTTCGACTCCTAATCGTCGTAGAGTGATGTTTAATATAACTTTCTCCAGCATTGGGCTATCAAATGCAAAAATATATTTTTGTGGTATATCTCTCCGCGGTACTGGTACGTACCTGTAGTATATCTCTCCGCGGTACTGGTACGTACCTGTAGTATATCTCTCCGCGGTACTGGTACGTACCTGTAGTATATCTCTCCGCGGTACTGGTACGTACCTGTAGTATATCTCTCCGCGGTACTGGTACGTACCTGTAGTATATCTCTCCGCGGTACTGGTACGTACCTGTAGTATATCTCTCCGCGGTACTGGTACGTACCTGTAGTATATCTCTCCGCGGTACTGGTACGTACCTGTAGTATATCTCTCCGCGGTACTGGTACGTACCTGTAGTATATCTCTCCGCGGTACTGGTACGTACCTGTAGTATATCTCTCCGCGGTACTGGTACGTACCTGTAGTATATCTCTCCGCGGTACTGGTACGTACCTGTAGTATATCTCTCCGCGGTACTGGTACGTACCTGTAGTATATCTCTCCGCGGTACTGGTACGTACCTGTAGTATATCTCTCCGCGGTACTGGTACGTACCTGTAGTATATCTCTCCGCGGTACTGGTACGTACCTGTAGTATATCTCTCCGCGGTACTGGTACGTACCTGTAGTATATCTCTCCGCGGTACTGGTACGTACCTGTAGTATATCTCTCCGCGGTACTGGTACGCGACGAGGTTCTGCTCGGAGCTGTGGCGCGCGCAGTTCACGTACCGCATCCAGTTTGAGCGCTGCGGGTCCGACGCGTCCACCACGTGACTCGCGCGCCCAGACCCGGAGTACATCTGCAAACAAAGAATAGGAAGTCTATGATGAATTCAAATAATTTTGGACATTTCACATAGCACAATTTAGCCCCACAGCACAGATACAAGTACTGATACCTCATCCCATGCAAAAGAAATAGATAGCTCTAAGTCGGGCTATTTTGTTTGCCATTATAAATATGTACTAGATACCGCTAAAGCGGTGGATAGTGAGCGCCATCTAGCTTGTACTGTAGGTGGAATTAAATTCCTAATAAAATGTAAACTAATAGATGGTACTTACCACCCTATAGTAAGCAGGTGTTATGGGAACTCAATCGCTCTTTTCAAAGCCTACTGCCGTTCTTTCTACACGAGTAGCCTGTTTCAAATATACATATTCAAAATGCCCTACGCGTCCAATACAATAATGGATTTAGGATCCTGATGGCGTTACCTCGATTCTGCAATGCATCTATCGTGTTATCATCCGCCTTTATCCGCAAAAAAAACTAGGTACCTCATAACTCAGCAGATTTCGGGGTTGGACCATAGTCCCAACCACTGCCGGTTGAGGCGCTGTTTAATTGTTGATATAATAGCCAGATTGCTACACACTACTAATAAAAATAATTTATTATTTGAATTTTAATTACACATTATTAGAAGTACCTAATTAGGTATTATTGTTATACAGGGTGTTATAAGACCGCGGTCTTATATTGGTAGTGATTACTAAGCCGTTATGTACCCATACTGTTTATCTTAACGTTAGTCACATTGCGGGAAAATAATTGCTGGGAAACGACTTTTAATTGGTGTATGGTGTATGTGTGTGTATGTGTGTTAGTGTATGTGTGTGTATGTGTGTTAGTGTATGTGTGTGTATGTGTGTTAGTGTGTGTGCGTGTGTGTGTGTGTGTGTGTGTGTGTGTGTGTGTGTGTGTGTGTGTGCGTGTGTTTGTGTGGGTGTGCTCCCGTCGATGCACGCACGAGGCAAGGCCGTGCTGTGCGACCAGTTTCATGTTCAAATAAACGCAATTCAACGAAAATTTTGATAATGTTTGTTTTGCACGAAAGTGGAATTTATTTATGAACTCAAAAAATTTATACTTAGACCTTTAATATATCCAGAACCAGTGAAGTTAATTCCCAAGGTGATATTTTTTTTCTAGTAGAAATAAAATATCACCACGTATAGAATATGTGGCTTTCGTTATCGTTAAGTGTTATTACACCCATTATATTACTTTCTATTGTTATTAGTTTTTTAATTCACTTCTGTAAAGTAGGTGCTTATACCTAAACTAGACCTACTCGGCAATATTTGAAGTTACGGTCTACAGGTTGATGATGAGAAATCAAAAATGTCAGCTGGACGCTGAACCTCACCTGCCAAGAGTAGTTGGTGGCTGCCTTCTCGAGCCGCTTTCCACAGTAAGGGCCGAAGCGCACTCCCGTAGGCAGCGTGCGAACCGCGAACACGCCGGCTCCAGCGCCTGCAAATATACCGGGTGTAATAAGACTACTCCCGAAAACTTCGGGGAGTGAAAGTACCCATCAATATGAACAATTTTTACTATGGAACCAACACTGTGAACGCGAAAAAAAATCAGTTGTTCCATACTAAAGTTCAATACCTACTTGGCTGAAATGTATGGAACAGCTGATATTTTTTTCGTGTTCAGTACTACAGTAATACTACAGTATACAGTACAGGGTGTACATATTATTGGTATAATATGTACACCCTGTATACATATTATAGCAATTTGCCAAATAGGTAGGTGATGAAAACTGTTTTTGTACCTAAGTAACTAGGAGGTAAGTAGGTACTTATTAAGAGTTTTATATACTAACCTACAAAATAGTAAAAAAACTCTTTATTTTTCACACAGCATCATCTAGCCCAAACTAAGCAGAGCTTGTACCTACAGAGTGCACAGTAAATAAGTAGGTACCTACCTGTTGTATTAGTATTTCAGTTCAAATAAACGAATTTAGTATTATTATGACTATTTATTATATAATATTTTATTCACTGGAAAGTAAATATTTATTATAACCTTTAACCGCGATGCGAGGAGATGGTATATGAGTTTGGGGCAGGAGGTTGTTTGTTTTTCTGTTACTATTTGTATCCGAAACGGCTTATCTTATTGTAATGTGGTTTTTGCTATTTGAATGACATAAAGGATGGTTCTGAAATAGCATACACCAACATACATTCATACATGGTAGGTACATACAATGCACTGTCTCGCTTGCTCGAGCGCACCGCCTCATGGCAGCCATGCGTTATAAAATCTCTAGTAATCCCTAGTAGAAAAGCCTGTGTGTTAGTCAAAGATTATAGTAGTATAGTGTCAGTCACACGAGAGACTTAAGCGAGAGAGGACGTGTTTCATTTAAATGCGTGTCGAGCCTGTGTTACCTACTCTACACAACAGAAATTAAATAAATAAATAATGCTGGACATATTTCACACAGCATCATTTAGCCCCAAACTAGGCAGAGCTTGTATTATGGGAACTACATGACTGATATACTACTTACATACATTTTTTTTTGTAAATACATACATATTATACATAGAAAACATCCAGACCCGAGACAAACATTTGCTAATCATACAAACATTTGTCCCGCAGCGGGAATCGAACCCGCAACCTTCTGCGTCTCAGGCAGGCGTTCGCCCACTGCGCCACAAAGGTTGTAGGTATCTACATTAATTCATACGCTTCCAAGCGTTTGAATTAATGTTTAGATCCATTGAGCAGCTAACGATACAGGTAAAATAAATGGAATTCTGCTATTTATGAGTACTTATGCAGATAATTAGGGCGCCCAGCTTCGTATAAATGAAACACATTTTTCCATTGCATATATGTCATGTACCATAATATTATTACTAAGTCTGTGAATGTACCAAAATGATAAGATTATCGTCATAGCTATTTTCACAGATTATATAATTATCACCACAGATCCTCGCTAGCATATCACCACATGCCAATGTTCTTTCAAACTTCAAGTATATTGGATTGTCTAACAGAGATCTTGGACTGCGATCCGCCTTGATTATAATTTTGATACTCGTTGTTCCAAAGAGGTTTCAAGCTTTCAAGCGTACACACGTATGGACCTACCTGGTATGGAGGAGGCATCGATGTAGAGGAATGCACGGGGCACGGTCAACACAGCGCGAGGAACATCGCGCGGGCAACGCACCACCTGCAGTTTATAACAAGACTAGCTTCTGCCCTGGTGGGCAGACCCACCAGAGGTGGTGGGCAGAGTGGTGGTGGGTGGTGTTTACTCGCCTGGTGGCGTGTAAAGCAGTGGGCAGAGGTTGCTTTTTATCCGGGTACCAACCCGAATAAAACCCACCGGGAATCGAACCCGCACGTTTCGTCGCAGCCGATTCGCCCACCGCGCCGAATTACTTACAGGTACATGGCTTAACAATAAACTTAAATTACAATTAGCGGCCTTATCGCTGAAAGCGATCTATTGCAGGCAACTTTAAGAATTTGTCAGCAATGTGAGTGTAGGTGTTTTTTTACCAGCGACGTCAAGGGACGTATATGCGTTAGCCATAAGAGGTTATTTGTTCGCCTGTTACAATTTGCTTATATCCTATATTTACCTAGGTATTAATATATGTGGTATCCGAAACGACTTAGCGGATTGAAATGCGGGCTTCAACCGACTTCAAAAAAGGAGGAGCTTCTCAATTTGTCTGTATATTATACATATTTTCAATTGTGAACCGATTTTAATGATTATTTTTTAAGGGATATACTTCAACGGTGAGACTCCATACACATTTTATGAAAATATTCCAACCGGGATAAAATGGGGGATGAAATTTCATATTAGACTTTTAATCAATTTCCCGTTATTTGAAGTCGGTTTTTATTTTTCCTACAAATTCCCTAACAAATAATATTCACGATCTATTATAATGTTTAGATAGGTTTCATCATCACAAATCACTAGAGAGCGCAAAAAAAAATGAGTTGGCAGATTATGTACCTAAGCAGTACTCACTTTATCATCAGGGATCACCAGAAGCTCGCCGTGTATTGAACAATACTCGAAAACAAAATGGCCGCATTTTTCACAAACTGCAATGGATACAGAAGGCGAAAGTTAATCTCTAACAAAACTTGCTTCTGAATACGTTCGTTCTTCTTCGTGTTCGTTTGAGTTTGGATGCCCTCTCGACCCCACTCTATAAATGCTGGATAATGCTGGTCGTTTTATACACAGCATCATTTAGCCCTAAACTTAGCAGAGCTTGTGTTATGGGAATTACATGACTGATATACTATATACATATTTGTAAATACATAAACATTATACATAGAAAACACCCAAACTCGAGACAAATATTTGCAGATCATACAAACATTTGTCCCACGGCGGGAATCTCGCATCTTCTGCGTCTCAGGCGGGCCTTCGTCCACTGCGCCACTTACGCATTTATACATTTTAGTAAGTAATAGCTACCTACCTAAAGCCTGCCTTAATAGGATCGTATCACCTTTCCTTCCATGGTAACCCTTAGTTCAGAACCTAATATTCCGATCGGTAGATAGATCTTAAGAAGCAGTAAACAGCTGCGACTGTAGAGACTGTAAGAGGTGCAAGTTCGATTCACGCCGCGGGACAATATTTGTATGTTCTGTAGATATTTGTTTCGGTACCACGGTAGGTACGCATTTAGTGCGCCTGCATATTCAAAACTTAGATACCTACGGCGCGGCGTTTTAAATTTGCTCGTCTTTGTTGATAAGGCATCGAAAGTAACTAGGTATAACAACTTAACCGTATTGAAACTGATCATGAAGCATCGAGCAAATTAATTAAAACTGACGTAACAATCTTCAGTATTTTGTTCAAGCCATCAAACTTTCACGAAATATTCGTTCTTTTTACTTGTTTATAATCTGTGTGGCGGATTATTACCTAAAAAAAGTCCGCGAGTGAATATATCTAACTATCATAGTTAAGTCACAATAGCAGCTTTTGTGTTCTAAAATTTAATTAGATCGCCGGTAGAAACAAAAGTTGGTTACATTCGTATCGTAGTATCAATTCTTATTCAAATAAATAGTTTCATCATCAAGGGTATTTATGTAGCAGTAAAATAATTTTGTAATTCATTCGAATCGGACATTTAGTTTCCAAGTTATCACGAGTATAAAAATGCAACACGCGAACCGCTGCACAGTGGGTCGAAACTGCTAAAAAGCAAACATTGGATTTTTTTTCAATAATTGAAAGTTTTTTATGCCAATCGGTGGAGCTCAATAACCCTATCAGAAACTATTCTATGACATTGTGTCATATAACTAATACTCACCGAGAAAAAAAATAAAGTTCAAAAAAATTGTATGGAATGACATCTATCAAGGTCGATTTCTACAAAATACTTACCGATACAGCTTTGAAAACACATAGGTGATATAGAATAGGTTATTACCTATCGTATGATTATCACACACAAGTGCATCCACTTGCCGCCTTTTCCCATAAATACCATTGAAAATGAGTCCTTTTTTTTTATTTTGCAACTAAATAAAAGTATTGTAGCACGCCTTTGTTAGGTAAAATACAAACAAAATCCATAAGTTGGTTCCTTAATTTCATTAAAGGCACCAAAATATTTGATCTAAGTTGTAAGATTTTTGATAAAAAATATATAATATATATTAAAAAATATATTATATTTCGATTGTTTCAAAAAAATGAGTAAACTTGTTTGTAACCTATAATGTCATATTACATACACAGGTAATAAAATACATTAATCCTGCCCGACACATTTTAGTTGTTACTATTCTATATCACCTATGTGTTTTCAAAGCTGTATCGGTAAGTATTTCGTAGAAATCGACCTTGATATATGTCATTCCATACAATTTTTTTGAACTTTATTTTTTTTGTCGGTGAGTATTAGTTTTATGACAAAATGTCATATAATAGTTTCTGATAGGGTTATTGAGCTCCACCGATTGGCATAAAAAAAAATCAATTATTGAAAAAAATCCAATGTCCGCTTTTTAGCAGTTTCGATCCACTGTGCGCCGCGACGCGACGTTCCTTCCTGCTCTGCTATAGAACGGGCGTTGCCGAGGAGCGGGAGGGGTTACGACTATGAGTAAGGTACCCGCGCGGCTCAGACGCATTATTAAGTATGTAGGTACATAATATGTTTGTTACTTCTTCACGTAAAAACGAATGAACCGATTGCGATGAAACTTGATAGGTACATAGCTGTTACCTATAGCTATTACTTTTTATCCCGATATTCTCACGGAATCAAAACTTACGCGGGTGAAACCGCGAGGCGCAGCTAGTAGGATACATAAACAGTGATTTTTCGTCTATAGAACAAAAAATGATATGCCAACCTAAATTGTTAAAAAAATTGAGTTGAAGAACTAAGTTCTAATGTATTTTTGTGGAAACATTTTCCTGAACAGAAATAAAACAAAATTGTAAAATATTTGCCTTACAATGAAAGGACTGATTTATTAGTTTCTAAGACAGTGACCATACCCTCCACAAACCAGTATAAATGCTTACATCCACTGAATTAATATTTTTATTTCCATTATATAGATTGTGAAGCAACAAAACTCAAATCAGCAGGATGTTGGTCAGTGGCCTCGATTCTGTAGTACACTGACTAACTAAATTTAAACTATCACTCTCTTTTACTGATAGTGTACGCAAGAAAGAGATAGCTACAATTTTAGTGCTGTGTGCTGCTATCAAATCAGTTTACGTGCCACTTTTCTTCGTGTTTATAGTCAGCATGTTTTGATATCACGACTAAATTTGTATGGAAAAAAATCTCTTTCTTGCTTGCACTATCAGTAAAAGATAGCGATAGTTTAAATTTAGTTTAGTCAGTGTACTACAGAATCGAGGCCATCATTATGGTTGTATTTATATAGCCATTGGCTCTTTCCATGCAGTTGCAGACTTGGCAATGCCATCGGATGTATTTATTGGCTGCACTGTTAGTTGCAGCATCTTGGTCAGGTGTTATCAGCCATAGCTCGAAGGTGTTTCCAAAGTCCTCTGAAAATTGATTTGAAAACATTATAAGTACCTATTTTATCTCTTTTCAGTTATTTCTGGAGATTTTCAAATTAGTGTGAATAAGTGTATATAAAAATGTTGAATAAATGAACTGTTTTTTTTATATCTGACTGTTCATACTTTTGTTGAAAACCGTTAGATACCCTGCGCCTTGAAACCATTTGTCCCGGGGAAGATAATCCATATTGACACGAGTTTCATAAAATACACAGGTAGATCGTTTACTGGAGAGTGTAGGTGTATCTTTAGGTAGGTGTATCACTAATGAGATACCTAATAACTAATGAGAAAATATTATGTACTGAAATTGTCACTTACATTCTGATTCAGTAATTTGGGTCAGATATTTACTGACTGTAGTCTGGGCAATGGCCAAACCATGCTCTGGTTTGGCCATTGCCAAACCTGTACTTCTTTAGTAACTACCATCTCCATTAGGCGTAGGTATGGATGCAAGGACCTATAGCAGAAAAACAAATGTAGGTTACGTAGTAAGTAGGTAGTGTCATTTAGCTTATGTAGGTATTGTATATGTAATATTGTAGTATTGTATATGTGTATGTTGTATATGTAAGTAAGTTATGGCTAAGTAATAACCTTTGTACCTACGTACCGGCAATCCATCCCGAGGATTTCGAGGCTGCAAGGCATCGTTCAGCTCCGCGCACAAATATAACGCCATGACTCTACTGAGGCGAAATAGGCGGTGAAATTCATCATCCGGACACTCAAGTGCATTACTGGCATCTCATAAAGACCGGTGTATTTTTCTTTTTGTAGTTTAAATCTTCAATGTTTCGCAACACAATGTATTTGTAAAACGCTCGCGACATTTTGTTTTTATGAGGATAAACTTTTATAACCACCTCCAACACAGATGATAGTTATTCCATTTCTTACGTCGATCGGATAGTATTTCCTCGTTTCTCCGAGTCCGTGCTAAATCACGGGAATAGCGGGACATAATGTATTAAGTCTACGATAAACGTCAAGTGGAAACATTTTCTTTCCCCTGTCGCTGTGCTTTGACAGGTGAAGATAATTCTACTGACAAGTACCTATAAAAACGGTGGAGAAAGACAATTTGTCCACGGCCCGTGCTAGGCCCTGTGACTATCATACTTACTCAGTTGGAATTTTCACAATAAGTGTTTTGTTGTAACAAACTTGGCGGTTAAATAAAAACGATTGAACTCACATTCGTATGCGTCATTTGGTATCTCTTCGTGTTCACAGTAGCTGATTGGTCTTCTAGTTCGCAGATTTCTCATTTTAATTCTGTAAATAAAAAACTTTTTTTGTATTTTTAGTTAAAATACTGTTTTTCAATGCCGCGCTTCAGGTTAACAACCTATCAATACAAAATAATTACAAAGTACGCGAAACCAATTTTACCGCCAAACAAAAAACAATTGTGCCATAGATTTTTTTTATTTTACCCATTTAGGGTAGGCTATAGTCGTATGACCAACTACCTCGTCTTCCGTAAATTTCTTTTCATTCGTGTGTGGCATAGATACATAAGTTGATTTTTTATTCAGCCAAATACCAGAACCAATTAAGTAAAGTAAGATTGAGCTCGATTTTTGCACGGATCGTGTCAATTCAAAAACTCAAGCTTCCTAAGAGCGAGCTAAAATTGAAATTAGAACATACTCTCAGTCCTGTTTAAAATATTTTGGTTCACTGATCTTTTTGTGAATACTAGTCTGTTGCTTTGCAAGCGTGTTGTCGTGTATTAAAAAAACCGATACTTCCATATAAACTTTGGGAGACCATATTATATGTCCATGGAATACAGCACAATTCAGATAATTCAAACTTAAGTACACGGAATACTGGATGTGCTTTCCATGGTCGTGCAATACGCGCCGTACAAACTAGACACATGACAGCATTGCCCACGCCTGGAATGCGAGTGCAATGCATCATACTCATTAGTAGATGCGAAGGAGTCACATGACGAGGCCGAGCCCCGTTTGCACAAAGCATTTTTTAATATATTCAACAAAACGATAAAAGTTAATGTTGTCCTAAAAAATCAGATCAGTTTTTTTAATGACCAACCAGAAAGGGTTGCTTGCTATTCAAACTTTACACAACAAACTTGGGTTCAAAACACATGAAACCAAATGTTTATTTCTTAGTTTGGCTTAGTGAAAGCCAAGAAAACAAACTAATCTAGTGGCATTTTATATTCACATAAAATATTATAGCAACATAGCACTACCTCCTAGATGAAAACAGAGCATCGATCGTTTTGACAGTGGCTTTGTTTTCCAGGAGTGTACAATACGGGCCGTTAACCACGTGTAGGGAATGCACGGCCAGTAATAGCTTTTTGCGTAGTTTTCTTGCAAAATAACAATCTTAACTTACGTATAGGTACCTAAAACAAGCGGATGGAATTTGCTTCAAATATGACAATAGGTTTAGTGTGTTGTTTCAATATCTTGTTGTTTCTTCCTTGGGTCGCCTTTCACGCTAGTTTTGAGACGGCATTTATTTGCATTTTACGGCAATTAATTTAAGTACATAATACGGCATATGGCACATTTTTTATTAAACTGCCGTTCGCGGCAATCAGGTTTTCTCTATGTTGATATGACTGTTCCTCACTCTTAAAGACACTATTTTGAAGAAAACATATTTTTGTTTTTGTAAAGACAATGCACTAGCATGATAATTTAGCATGCTAGTGCATTGTCTTGACTAGCATACAAAAATGACATATTTTTGATAATTTATATTTTTATAAATACGACAACTCCGATTTTACTGATAACAACGCTTCGGACTAAGAGAGCAGTTCTGTGCCATAGAGGAGCTTTTTTTTTTGTTTGTTTAACGGCTTGGATTGTCATCCTTTTGGCCATCTTGTTCAATCAATTTTTATTATGACACTAGGCTTCCGCCCACGGCTTCGCCCGTGTAGTACCCGGTAAAAAGTAGTTAATCTGTTATTCTGATGTATATGATATATTACTGTGAAGTTTCATCAAAATCCGTTCAGTAGTTTTTGCGTGAAAGAGTAACAAACATCCATCCATCTATCCTCACAAACTTTCGCATTTATAATAGTAGGATATACTTAGTAGGTAATATAACTGTCGCACTTAAGGAACCTTTTTATTTATTTTTTATTGTTTTGGCTTGGATTCAAGTCCTTGCGCCATGTCCTTTTTTATTTTTTCCTTTTGTTCTGTCTCTTTTTGATACTAGAGGAACTAATCAATCAGTGGTGCCAGATTAGGCAATTTATGGCCATTTGGTCATAAATTGCCTAATCTGGCAAATCGCAGATAAACAAATATTTTGTACGAGCATGGCGTTTAAAACACGTTATACCTATAGCTTTTTACAATTTTATACCCTTCGTAGCATTTTACATTTTGTCTGAGAGAAAAAAGACAATGCAATGACCTTTTCAAAAATTGGAACTATAGTCCAAGATCATTGCTTGCTCATTGAGCTGTTGTCGGTAAGTTACTATTTGTATGTTTTTTCAGAACTATCGTGATCCCAATCTAGTGAT
Source organism: Perizoma flavofasciatum (assembly GCA_958496245.1). Classification (NCBI taxonomy): domain Eukaryota; kingdom Metazoa; phylum Arthropoda; class Insecta; order Lepidoptera; family Geometridae; genus Perizoma; species Perizoma flavofasciatum. Next base: position 9,420,687 of record OY292440.1, on the reverse strand, counting down.
GTTATAGGCAGGAATATAGATGTAAGGTCGGTTTAAAACCAATTAAACCAATCCGTTTAAAACGAAAAAAACCGTTCACAAACGAAATAAACCATTTTTTTCGATTTAAAACGGTTGGTGTTGATGACTATGTTTTTCTTAATTATTACTATATTTTCTTGATTTTACCAAGGTAGGGATATAACGGAGTACCTATTAACTGTGTAAAGATTTTTTAAATGTGTAATATACTGATATTGATATACTTAGCGGTATACTTAACGATATAAATAATCAATTTGATTCTGTTTAAAACCAAACTCACACTCATACATAGCCAGCCTTGAAGACATAGCATTGTCTGTTTCATGCGCAAGGAAAACGGACGGCATTGTGTTAATGATGTCTTCTAATCTAGTGTGTGTAATATAATAAATAAATAATAAATAATGCTGGACATTTTCACACAGCATCATCTAGCCCCAAACTAAGCAGAGCTTGTATTATGGGAACTACATGACTGATATACTACTTATATACTTTTTTTTTGTAAATACATACATAATATACATAGAAAACACCCAGACCTGAGACAAATATTTGCAGATACAAACATTTGTCCCGTGGTGGGAATTGAACTTCTTATATATAATATAATATAATATAATAAATAAGTATAGGTAGGTAGTATAGGTAGGTATATACATACATACCTACATACATATAAGACTGGTTGAACAGCCAGTTACCATGGCCAGTGGGCCATGGACTCCGGTACAATGATAAAAAGTGCGAGTTGATGCTATTCAAATCAGGGAGTAAAACATATTGTCACGTACCACCTGTGACGATTAACGGTAATTCTTTGAACATCACTTCACGATTTAAATATCTGGGTCATTGGGTCACCGACAACCTGAGGGATGATCTTAACCTGGAAAGAGAACGTAGGGCATTGTGTGTTCGCGTTAATATGCTGGCCCGGAGGTTTGCAATGTGTACTAAGCAAGTAAAGGTAACGCTGTTTAGAGCATATTGTCAGTCCTTTTACACTTGTAGCCTTTGGACCAGTTATACACAGAAAGCATATAATGCCTTATGGGTTCAGTATAATAATGCGTTCAGGGTGCTGATGGGACTGCCTCGTTTTTGCAGTGCCTCTGTTATGTTTGCGGAAGAAAGAGTGGATGGCTTTCATGCCATAATACGCAAACGATGTGCATCGTTGCGCAAGCGACTGCATGGCATCCCTAACAGCACCCTGTTATCAGACAGGTGGGATTGCCCAACAAGGTGCCGTTGGATGAACCTACATACTCATCAAATAAATTTCTAGTGTAGGTATTCTTATAAATTGCTATTTTATGTGTATCACTAACATTAATTTTAAGTCTTTAGCTTTACCACATACTAACAAAAACTATGGATGAATTATCTGCAATAAAATTTTATTATTATATTATTATGTTACTCTGTGAGGCCGGGTGTCTCAACTGGTACACAGATGGTTCCAAAATGGGGTTGAATGTAGGCTGTGGAGTCTATGGAGAGCGACCCAAGTTCAAAAGTAGCACAAACTTGGGAAATCACGCCTCTATCTTCCAAGCAGAGGTGTACGCCATCCTAGAATGTGCGGAAGCCAATCTGCAAAAGCGCTACATCAACCATACTATTTACATCAACTGTGACAGTCAGGCGGCCCTTCTGGCTCTGTATTCGAAGGTTATCACGTCCAGGTTAGTTGAAGACTATCTGTCTCGTCTGAATACTCTGGAACAGAGTTGTGTTAAGATGGGTTCCGGGACACGCAGGGATCGTAGGTAACGAGTGTGCTGACGAACTTGCGCATGCAGGGGCTAACGGAGCACAAATAGGACCAGTTGGTCGCGCGCGAGGAACTGTCGTAAATTCACTTTAACATTTTAAATTCACGTATAGTTTTTAAGTTGACATTTCTATATGATCCTTGTGATTTCAATGAATAAAGACTTTGACTTTGAGCCGTTTTGTGGCATACCCAAAAGCCTAACACAAAAAAAACCCTTCTGAACTCATGCTTTGAAGAATCAACCAATCTTTGGAGAAACTCTCCGGGCATGAACGATTCCAAATTACTGATCAAAGCCTTTGACAAACGGTACACCAACCAAATCTTAGCGCTACACAGAAACAACCTTCGCACTATGGTAAGAGCCTTAACTGGACACTGTCGCCTTAACAAACACATGTTCAAATTAAGGCTGTGTGACACACAAACCTGCAGATTCTGCAATGAGGCGGACGAATCGACCCTTCATCTGTTAGGAGAGTGTGGACCAATGATACATAAGCGTAGCCTTCATCTGGGAAAACACATTCTTAGCCCTGATGAACTAAGACTCATCACACCCAAAAAGATCCTGCAGTTTCTAACAGCTGCAGGCCTGAGCCGTGAACTTTGAACGCCCCCTAAGGGGAAAAGTAAAGAAAGTGGCGATCACAATAGGCCTGTGACGGCCACAGTGATACCAAAGCCACTAAAAGCAAATAAAATAATAATAATACATACATAAGTTTTCGTGTAGTAGGTAATGTAGGAAGGTACTTTCTATTGATTTTCTATAAACTAATTAAAACGAAACACGACGTCAGGTGACCAAAAATTGCCCATAACGAAGTGTAAAACACAGTTCTTTTATTTGTGTAGGAGAGTTTTCAACCGTTTAAAACGATTTATTTGGGGTTTAAAACGGCAACATTTTATTTAAAATATTTTTTAATCGGTTGTTTTACATCTATGTATAGGCAGGAAGGTAGATATTGTGCTTTAGTTATTAGCTATATGTATATTTATGATGTATAACTTTATATACAGCATGTTGTTTCTTTTTTCTAAACATATCTTCCAAAATAATTATAACAGTAAAGGAAAGAAATATTCACGAATGAAAATAAAGTTACGGAAGACGAGGCAGTATGGTCATACGACTATAGCCTACCCTAGACGGGTAAAAAAAAAAAAAAAAAAGGAAAGAAACATTTCACGAACTAAAATTTTAGGGTAATATTTTATCGATTTTAGGCTTTATTACACGCGAAATCCGGCGATTTGGTTGAAATAATGTACTAATAGGTACCTACTTATTACGTTTGGTCAATTCGGTAGATAATCTGTCTGCGATCCACAGATGAAATATTGTTCGGTTTCTTACAGTTTCACTGCAATCACAGTAGATTTACTGTAATTTTGACTTTTCCACTATAAACTGTAATGATAAAACACAGTGTAGAAATTTACTGTATTTTACATAGCAATAAAAATAATCAAATCTAAATGCATAAACGAAACGGACCTAAATCAACTTACTTTACTTCTTGGGTGAGAAATACTAGATGAATCAGTACTCACAATAAGCGGAACTAAAAAAAACACTGTAATTTTATTTTCCCAATCCGGAAGCACTGGTTTCTCGTTACATTTATTTTTTGAGTCCCTGTATTGTACGTCCATGGAATACACAACATGGAAAGTACGCCCCTGGAAACAACAGCCAGTATTACAAACCATTGGTTTAAATACTTGGTTTGTAATATTGGGCCTAGATTCCTGGGCGTGCATTCTCTACACGTGTTGACCTTGTACGGCCAGTTTTGTACAGCCCTGGAAAGCACAGCCGTGGAATACGAATCAATTTCATGCTTTGTTTTCATGTGCGAGTGCTATCATGGGGCAAGTGTTGCCATGTTATTTTACGCTATTAGTAAATTAATTTAAGTAGATTACTTATTTATGTCGGTTATTTGCAGATAAAATAACCAGAGTCGGTTCTATTTATTTTGAACCCAAGTTTGCTAAAGTTCGGATAGCAATCCTCCTTTTCTGAGTGGTAATAAAAAAACCTAATAATCTCACCTATCCAAGACGGATTTGCCTAGGTAGGATTTTTCAGGTTAACATTAACTTATTCTTTGCATTACTTATCAATGGCAACTCTTGGTTGAACATATTAGAACTTGCCCAGTGCAAACGAGGCTCATCCTCGCTATGCGACTACTTTGCATCGACCAATGAGAGCTCAAGGATATGACGAACTCTCGACCAATGAGTGTCGAGAATATTGGTTCGTAATCCGGGGTGTGCAATACCGTCATTAATTATGTTTAGTTTGTATGGAGCATACGGTTTGTAATACTGGCTGTCTTTCCAGGGGTGTGCTTTCCATGGCAGGGCTTTCCATGGACGTGACGTACAATACTGTCCCTATTTTTTAGTATCTACCTACCTTACCTTCATAGACCGCTCTTTCTATTTCTTTCTACCCACTTTTATGAAGTTAAAAACTGTAAAAGCTCACTTTGTGCACAATCAAGATCTACGTGACTGCACGTGTTTGGACGTGGGCACGTATTAAAAAGCAAGCCTTGCACTTTTGCAGCTAGCAGCGGGACCAATCCAGCGTGTGCTTAATTGATGCTTAATTGAAGCTTGCAGTTAGCAGCCAACTGCTATATCATTGAGCGCGAGAGCAATGATGATGACGTGACAATCCACTCGCCCTCACAGATTCCAAGAACATTCCAAATCGTGTTTTCAATGGTTGATCCTGGTGACTTCCACCTGAGGTAAGTTCCGTAGTCTCGATTTTAGGTGAAGGTACGTTATCTAGATATGTAGTGCTAGTAATGTAGCCTTTCATTTAGATAAAGATAAAAATATTTTATTTTGTGTCACATATAGGTACACGTACGAGTTATTAAGAAAATAAGATTGACAACAAAAACGGCCGCCACTCAGCACTATGTTATAGAAGTACTAAAACGCTGGTCTTCCGTGATGCCGGTGTGTGTGCGGGGCAGCAACTGTGATACGCAGCATCTATTTAAACACTATATAAATACAAAATTGTTCACAAACTGTTGAATAATAGAAGAGCTGGATTCTATACATGATAATTATGCAGATTATGTAAGTGATTACATTTACTTTTTTAAAACTATATAAAATACATCAATAATAAAAACTTAAGTAACTAAAAATGAGTACCTAGAGTCTCAGAACGACCACTTATGGTGGGGGATTTTTTTGTGAAGCTAACAAAAGTTTTTTCAAAGAATGTTTAAAAGACCAAATTGATTTCATATATCTTAAAGGTGGAGGTAGGTTATCCCAACATTTCATGGCAGCATACCTAAAGCTGCCACGAAAAGCAGTTGTTCTGTGTCAAGGACAAATTAAACAAATAGCAAATCACATTAGGCGAAAAGTGAAATGTTTTAAACAAATATCTTGGCTGCTGATATTTGATCTGATGATTTTGTCTCTGAAATGAACTTTGTTCATTTGAGAGACTTAACTTTATTTACTGTAGATATTAATAACTAGTTTGTTTACGCAAAACCTCGGCCAGCCTACCTATCTGTTGCTATACCCTTAGACAGGGTTCATGTGAGATACCTACCTATAAACACCATCTATGTACCTACCATGTGAAAGCAATAAATGTATTGAGTATTGAGTATTGAGTATTGATAACACCGAAAAGCAATGTAGCAAAATGAACAAATCGGCATGACGTCATGTTCACCAGACCATTGCTATTAATGTATGGCGAAACGTTGGCATGTGGAATCAATTTACCCTTCGAATGGTTAGGATGGCGGTACACCGTAGCGTGGGCCGCTGTTGGCACCTTGTGGGTGCTGGTATGGGCACCTCTGGAGTTCCCGGAGTCAGAGGGGAAAGGTCAGCTACGGGGGGAAGAGGGATTTAGTAAGTTCTCCAGTCTTCAAACCTTGTCACCTCGTAATATTGTTTTCTGAGAACATGCACATTTGTTGAAATTATTGGTTATTTCCAGTTAAGCAATGAGTAGGTAGGTAGGTAGGTACTCTTATTACTATTGTGTACTACTTTGTTATTTAAATCAATTTATTTTTCAGAATGGCAGCATCTGGAGTCCATGAAGTTTTGAGAGGCACGGTGAAGACAAGATTATACTGATCGGATTGCAACACGGAACCTAGGTTAGTTTGGAAACCTAATTTTCATTAAATTTTGCATGATCTAACATTTTGGTAGGGTGACTGTTTAAAGTTTAAAAAAATATGTCCATGCTCAAATTGTTGCTTAACACTTTGTTTTGATGCTTAAGTTAATCTTTCCTTCATTTACCTTAGGTTATTACCATCTTAAGAAACTAATACCTAAGTTCCAGCGGTTCAAATCACCAATTTCACCGAGCACCAGGTTTGACTATTCTGTGTTTAGACAGTTGTTCTAGCATGGATTTTATTTCTCTATACTAGTTTCACTATCGGTTATAGAATGCACTGAAAAGTACAGCAACTGGAGAAACCAATCATTCAAATGCTGGACAAATAATACTGTACATTTTCACACAGCATCATCTAGCCCCAAACTAAGCAGAGCTTGTATTAAGGGAACTACATGACTGATATATTACTTATATACTTTTTTTTTGTACATAGAAAACACCCAGACCTGCGACAAATATTTGCAGATCATACAAACATTTGTCACGCGGCGGGAATCGAACCCGCAACCTTCTGCGTCTCAAGCGGGCCTTCGCTCACTGCGCTACAGAGGTCGTGTGTAATTGTTGAGAAAGTTTGCGATGGGCATACCACTTGCCACATGAAATGCTAACTATATACCATATAAAACGTGAGCATGTGCCAAATATAGTCTGGAATTCCATTTGACTAACCCCCAAGTTATTATCCTCATGGATCTGAGGTCTAAAAAGTCTAAAATTAGGGTGATCAAAAAATATTAGGTAACATAAATCTTCATGTAAAATGTGTCCCGCTGCGAGAATAGAACTAACACCTCTTGCTTGTTTCCATTTCAGCTGCAGTACGTCAAGCTGATGCTGAAACCTGGACCGTGATCATCATCATCAATATCATCAGTCGAGAGAGGTCAATCCACGAGCATGCAGTAGTGCTACAGATGTTGGACTTATTCGAACCTGCATACTTTGAATTAGAAAGTAAGACATCCCCCTTCAGTACCCGCGAAGTAAGGGACCCGTATATGCGTTTGCCATATTAAGAATTCGTTTGTTTGTCTGTCTGTGAACAGTTATCCCAGAACCGTGTTATCAGATTGCAATGCGGTTTTCTGCAATCGATTTGTATGTCTTTTATGATGGTGAAATACACGTCGGATCGTGATTCCGTAAGATGATGATGTTTTTTTGAGTTTTACGGGAGAAGTATTAATCCATATTATAATACCAGTACAGATATCTCATCCCATACAAAAGTAATGGATAGCTCCAAGTCGGGTTATTTTGTTTGCCATAAATATATACTAGATGTCGCTAGCGGCGGTGGGTAGCGAGCGCCATCTAGCTCGTACTGTAGGTGGATTTAACTTTCTAATAAAGTGTAAACCAATAGATGGCGATAAAACCTAATGAGGGCTTTGATTCAAATAGGTGCTTGTGAACTGTGTTCCAAGTACTCTATTTACATTCGTTTTAGAGGCTACGGCAAAAGGCTGCCGCCCCGTCGCTGCAACATTAGATAATAGTTTATACGTGAACGCGGCGCTCGACAAAATTAAACCGTCTGGGTTTGGTCAGTCGGTGCACAGACTAGTTTGGGACATGTGTCGTTTGAAACACGTCATTCTTTATTTATGCTCAGTAGCTGTTATTAAAATTTTGATAATAATTTTAAATACAAAGTCAGTCAGGAAAAGTTTATATGTATAAATGCAAAAGTTTGTGAGGATGGATGTTTGTTACTCTATCACGCACAAACTACTGAACGGATTTTTATGAAATTTTACAGTAATATAGCTTATACATCAGAATAACGCATAGGCTACTTTTTATCCGGGTACCACGCGAGTGAAGCCGCGGCCAGAAGCTAGTGATTTTATAACATAGAGAGATTTCTTACGTTAGACAAATTTATAACTACCTAGGTGGTTACAAAACAAAACGCAAAAGTTTGCAAATAGCGCTATGCAATACAAACTGAAAAAAAATCAAATCTTGCCAACCTCAAAAAATAAATGATTTCCGCCTGAAGAATGACGACAACATCGTATTTTGTGAAAATAAGAAAATGTTTATGAGCTCATTATTTCGTTCTAATGCAAAAGAGTTTTTTTTTTATTATGAACATACCATTTATTTTACGTTTTGGGACATCAGTTTTTTTTGTTATTTTCTGAGTTATTCACAAACTTCAATATCAAAGCGATACATATAACACCATCTGTTGAGATTTATTTGAACTAATCTTTTTTTCTTAGAGATGAGTCTCGTGCCCTCAGGAATAAAACTTTTATGTGACCTCTTCGAGATCATTCTCTATACAACAAAAGAATCATCAAAATCGGTTACTGAATCTCCTCCTTTTTTTGAAGTCTGAAAAAATTCACTCTTCAGCTTATTGAGATTGGAATGGATGGAATATTTTGGGGGAGACATTTGCCCAGCCGTGGGATGATACAGATTACCTTTAAAAAAACTAGTTACCGTGACACTACCGGTATTGTCAAACGGTAGTTTCACGGGGAATCACCACTATGAATTTCCAACCAATTTCTTGTTTCTATTTCAGCTGCAGTACGTGAAGCTGAAACCAGGACCGTGATCATCATCATTTATATCATCAGTTGGAAGAGGTTAATCCACGTGTATATGCAGTAGTTCTACGGATGTTGGATTTTGAACCTGCGTCCTTTGAATGAGACGGTAAGAGATTGGCGTCGATTCTCTTGTGTATTCACCATAAAAAATAAAATGCTGGACATTTTTCACGCATCATCATCTAGCCCCAAAGTAAGCAAAGCTTGTGTTATGGGAACTGCATGACTGATATACTACTTATATACTTTTTTTGTAAATACATACATTATTATACATAGAAAACACCCAGACCCGAGACAAATACTTGTAGATTTTACGAGTATTTGTCCCGCGGCGAGAATCGAACCCGCAACCTTCTGCATCTCAGGCGGGCCTACGCCCACTGCGCCACAGGTCGTCATAACCAACTAAACTTAGTAACAGTAACAAAAGAAATAGATATGAACAATAAGTGCCATCAAATTAGTCAGATTTAAGTTTTCCTTACAAGTAAGTATAGTTGTAATAAAGTCTGTGTGTGTGTGTGTGTGTGTGTGTGTGTGTGTGTGTGTGTGTGTGTGTGTGTGTGTCTGTGTGTGTGTCTCTGTGTCTCTGTGTCTGTGTGTGTCTGTGTCTGTGTCTGTGTCGGTGTCGGTGTGTGTCTGTGTGTGTCTGTGTGTGTGTCTGTGTGTGTCTGTGTGTGTGTGTGTCTGTGTGTGTGTGTGTGTCTGTGTGTGTGTGTGTTTGTGTGTGTGTGTGTTTGTGTGTGTTTGTGTTTGTGTGTGTGTGTGTGGGGGGGGGGGGGTGTGGGTGTGGGTGTGGGGGTGGGTGTGGGTGTGGGTGTGGGTGTGGGTGGGTGTGTGTGTTTGTGTGGGTGTGTGTGTGTGTGTGGGTGTGGGTGTGGGTGTGGGTGTGGGTGTGGGTGGGTGGGTGTGTGGGTGTGGGTGTGGGTGTGTGTGTGTGTGTGTGTGTGTGTGTGTATGTTTGTGAGTGAGTGAGTGCGCGTGTGTGTGCGTATGTGTGCGTATGTGTGCGTGTGTGAATGTTTGTTACCACGTATCTCCGTAACTCCTACACCGGTTTTGATGAAATTTGGAATGTAGATAGTTTAGGTTAGAAAATCAACCCCTAAGGGGGTTAAGCAGGGTGGTAAAGTTTCTATGGAAAAAATATTCCTTGGTTTTATTCACTCAAAACTCGGTACACATAAACTTTAATATAGGGGGGGTGTAAACTTTGTATACCTAGTTGTTTTGCTTTTTAAAAAAGTAGGAACTTTAAAATTTGATTTTTTTCTGCTTTTCATAAATAAACTAGCTGCACCCCGCGGTTTCAATCGCGTAAGTTTCGTGGGAATATCGGGAAAAAAAGTAACAGCTATAGGTAACAGCTATCAAGTTTCATCGCAATCGGTTCATTAGTTTTTGCGTGTTACTGTGCGTCTGAGCCGCGCGGGTGGGTTCCTTACTCATAGACGTAACCCCTCCCGCGCCTCGGCAACGCCCGCTCTATAAAGCAGGAAACGTCGCGGCGGTTCGCGTGTACATTTTTATACTTGTGATAACTTTGAAATTAAATATCCGATTCGAATGAAAAAGTATGTATTTTACTGCTACTAAAATACACTGATGATAAAACTATTTATTTGAATAAAAATTAATACCGATACGAATGTAACCAACTTTTGTTTCTACCGGCGATCTAATTAAATTTTAGAACACAAAAGCTGCTATTGTGACTTAACTATGATAGTTAGATATATTCACTCGCGGACTTTTTTGTAGGTAACAATGAGTACTTTAATCATAATTTTTATGTATCATCAATGGTTTTCTCAGCGCACGCCAAATAATGAATTTTATAGGCAAAATTTCACTACTTTGGGTTACATTATTGCAATTTTCTTTAGGATTTCTATTGTTTTTTTAATAAATTATAGCCTATATTACTTCCTGATAATTTAGCTTTCTATTGGTGAAAAAGTTGTTTAAATCGGTCCATTAGTTTCGGAGCCTATTCGTTACAAACAAACACACAAACCAAAAAAATATTTCCTCTTTATAATATTATTATTAGTATATAGTTTATTAGTATAAGTATATTAGTATAGATAGATAATTGGACATCCAACGTTCCGTCCATCGATCCATCCATCAATCGATCCATTAATACCACAATTATAGTGAATCCAGATTCTCAATTGTAATGATATTAATGGACAGCGGGAAAAATCTTCCCGTTGTCTAAAACCCTTTTTTTATTTGGGGATCCTTATTGTAGAAATCAGGTCCATTTTGAAATCAAAGATGGCGCATAGCATTTTATTTTCTGGTATGCGCCATCTTTGAAAATAAAATGGTATGCGCCATCTTTGATTTCAAAATGGACCTCATTTTCATAATCAGCATCCCCCAATTACTCAAAAACGATACCCATATCAAAATTTTGAAAATAAAATGGTAAGCGTCATCTTTGTTTTCAAAATGGACCTCATTTTCATAATCAGCATCCCCGAATCACTCAAAAACGATACCCATATCAACATTTTGAAAAACAACATAAATTCAATATGATATTAGTATGTATCAACATTAATTTAAAAGTAGGAAGTACAGGAAGTCTGAGACGGCTGTTATTTCGATTAGCAAGGTACCTACCGACCGACATAGTTCTAACTAGTCTGTGCACCGATTGATCAAACCCTGACTTGGTTTAATTTTGCTCGTTGTTATGCCAGTCGGGCGCCGCGGTTACATAGTAACTATTATCTAATCCGTAGCATAAGCTACAAAATAAAAACTATTTTTTTTTAAATAGAAAACGGTGCACTTGGAACACAATTCACAAGCATCATGGGTAGGCGCCGCGGTTACGTACTAACTATCATCCAATCTGTGACCGCGGCGGTGGCCTTCTCTTTGCCGGCAGCATAAAACAAATGTAAGTATATAGGTACTTAGAACACAAGCATCATAGGTAGCTACATATTTTGAATCAAACCCCTCATTAGGTTTTATCGCCATCTATTAGTTTACATTTTATTAGGAAGTTAAACCGACCTACAGTACAAGCTAGATGGCGCTCGCTACCCACCGCTCGCTAGCGGCATCTAGTACATATCTATGGCAAACAAAATAGCCCGCAAAATTGCCCGACTTAGAGCAATCCATTTCTTTTGTATGGGATGAGGTATCTGTACTTGTATTTATTATATCTGTGCTTTAAGGATAGGTCTTAGATAGGTGGTATACACGTTAGGGGGTTTAAAATGTAATACAAAACAACTTGTTTGTAAGAATTTATAATATCCCAAAAATTCTACCTCGGCGAGACTTGTTTTCGCAACGTGGTGGCTTGATAGATAGATAGATAAAACATTTATTCGTTGCTACAGACACACCAATATACATTTTATTGACAGTAAGTTTGTGTTTGTGTGTGTTGCAGTACAACAAAAAGGCCATGGCTCAGTGAAAATTTTTTGCTTAAAAGCAAAAACACTGATTTTCAGCCAAAAACCTGTTGAGAGCAAGCAGAACGAGTTGCAAGTGTACCTAGCTACGAATGATTGTAGTTGTGTTGCGAGTAGCGTTCATACATTTAAAAGAGAAGAATCAAACTAAATAAATAAACAACTGACGACAGCTTTATTTTAGGCTTGATTGGTATAGCTCCCGCGTACTGAGCGGAAGGTCGCAGGGTCAAGTCCCGCGGAGGTAGAGTTTTTTGATTTTATATATTTTGTTATTTCGCTTGACGGTTGGTTAACACTTTAAAAACGAATAATAGTACATTATTCAATGATACGGGTCAGGCAATTGTCGTTTCCGCCGAGGCATTTATGGTTTTTGTTAAAAAAATGTAAGGAAATATAAAATATTTCTTATCTAAGATACATTTTTTTCTTTTGACTTCGTTTGAAGCAGGTTTTCCATCACTAATTTGGCTTCCGACTTTAGATCTGGTGAAGTGCAGCCAATACCCATTTCATTTTTCTAATTTTGAATTTTTCTAATTTGTAGAGGAACGTAAAGGCATCTGCATAAAGCCACTTAAACGCAACATATTTATACCAAGCTCGATTAAAGAGATCCAAATTAAGTGAACAAACAAAGAAAAAGTTTAGTCGTAGCACAGACCAGTTAAAGTAAATAGACTGACAATGGCCTACAAAATATCGTGCTCCGATATCCGTTTTACCTGCTAGGACGCGAGATGTCGCTACGTGTTGCGATTAAATGATTAATTTAAACGTCACTCATTTTATTTGTACCTCTAGCTTGCTGTCACTCTTAGTAGTACGAAAAAAATCTTTAGATGACGCTATTTCCGAATTCGCGTGCGACAAGAGTCGCGGCCGTGGGCGCGGCGTTGTCAGCTTGTACTTTGTGATGCTTGCTGTGCGATGTTGCCGCTCCGTCATGTATTACAAGACGGTGCCGAAGTCATATTTTAGTTTTGCTTTTTTTGCCAGTATTGCCAGGTCGTGAAGGTTTCCGTCAAAATAATATTTTTTAGGAAAGCCAAAGCCTTGAATGCACCAATAGATTTATACTATTGTCATTATCCTATGATCGTACTAATAATACTTACTTATAATAAATGCGCATATACTTATTTATTAGGGAAATAGTCCTACGTCCGGCAGTGAGATGAAACAGCTGTACATGATGATGATTGTGAAGTAAATAGTATCTCGATAGCTTCGCGGATCTTGCGAGGTCACCGATCCATAGTGCGTTACGTGAAAATTCCCGTTATACAATATGAAAATCATATAGGTAGGTAAATATATTTTTAAAGTAGGTAGGCAGGGAGAGGTGGGCACATTTCAGTTCATACTTTGTTGTATTTTGTCTAGCTAGATAGATCTTAGACCATTTAAAAAAGTTTTTTTCTAGTCTAGGCTCATCTGAACGACCAACAACCAGTGTCAAGGATTGCCTGAAACTTTGCTTAGGTAAATTGTGTAGAAATAAATAAATAATGCTGGACAATCCACACAGCATCATCTAGCCCGTCGGTCGTATTGTACCTGGTTACCTATCCTCAAGCTACTTAACTATTGTTCTAAGCACCCCGCCTAGTTTAAAAGCAAGGTATTACTTTGCATACTAACTTTCATTCATTCACTACGACATCTGTCAATAGGTACATATAGTTATTTTATTCATCAAACATAAGGTATAAATCATTATTTACAATCACATTTTCACACCTAAAAATAAAATAAAATTTTTGTGTGCACTAACACAGAAATAATCTAGATTTCTTGGCTTTTAGTGCTGATAGGATAATTTTACGGCTATGTGGCAGCGCCATCTGGGAATAGACTGGAATTTTAGCCTTTTCCGAGTCACGTTTTGTAGGGGATTGTCAGTCTTCTTGTTTGAACTGGTCTGTGGTCGTAGTCATTATTTCTATTTCAAATTTGACAAAACATTATTAACTGATTTATGTTTGATTTTCAGGCTGAGAAATTCAACTCCAAGAAGAACTTCCTTCGGCCGGTCATCGAACTGCCTCGGCGGCCCTGCAGCAGATTGAAGACCATTGTAGGGGAGAGGAGTCAACTCTCCAGCTCGGCTCAAGAATTACGGTTGGTGAATAACAAATAAGCTATAAATAACGAACAAATAAATAGCGAGCCGCCCCGACTGCGCACGGGTGCATGAACATTTCCTTATTTTCCGGTAGATTATACAAACACGCTCACGGCTATTGGATACGTTCATGATGGACGGCTACGGCTATTGGATACGTCCTGGGGCCTAACCATCAAGTCTTTGCGAATGACAAAGCTTTAACAACGCCATAGCGTCCTCAATTGCAAAGCTGAAGTGATATCTTTGCCTGAACTGAATCGCTATACGAATTCATGGTTAGGCCCCAGGTCGGAGAACACTAAGATCTTGAAGTTTGCTTTAATAATTACAAAACAAAAATAGACACGCTCACTACTGTGTTCTCTATGATACATACTCAGTGCGTAGATCTTTTAGGGTACCAAGTTTTCTTTCAATCTTCATAACTATTTTCTTACGCCACAAAGTCCTGAGTGGATATTTATCTGCAAATCTACATAGGTATCGATTCTCTTGTACACCAACTAAACTTTATTTTATCTTTTTTAATCCAAAAACTATTGTGAACTTGACTATCCATATTGTAAAAACGGGAATTTTCACGTACTGTTTCGACTCATTCCGAGAGTCGACATCAGGGTGAGTGGTCGCGACTTTCTCCTTCCGCGTCGCGTCGTGCACTACGCGCTGCCATTTTTTTTTTCTGAATGGACTTTAATGCTGCAGGGCCGCAGATGGCCTTGGTCAGCGTCACCGGACTACGGCGAGCGCAGAAGGCGCTCAGCCTGTAAAAAGTTAGGATGGGGCAACTAGCACAAGGGCACCACTTAGGTACGGACCTCGGCTTGGGCCGTTGCCAGAGGGGGTGGAATAGGAGAGAAACGCCCCGGTACATATCTGTACCGTGAGTAGGCGGAAGTGGGGACACGTCGAGCCCGCCGGCGGGCTCGGTGTATCTGTGGAGTGTTTGCTCTGTCGGGACTTGATGACGTCACCACCGCGTTAGCGGTGCTGATGGGGTCATCGGGGTCACCAAGAACGTGTCTTGGTCTACGGAGGGTTTTCAACTCGGGTGACTCGATCGAGTAGTCGGGGATAGTGGAGATTAAGGGGTTCGGGTGGGATGAGGCCAGTTCATAATACCGCTGAGAAGCGGTTTTTATGAATTTGGCTATGGAGTACGCGCTGCCGCACGTTGTGCGCGGTTATAAAGGCGCGCGAGGGGAGAGGGCGATTGTGTTCTTAGCGTTGTTGTAACTACTGGTGGTAGAGATTATTTTATCTATCACTTTCTTATTTACTGTACATAAATAACAGTACCTAACAAAAGGAAGAGATAACAACAATGTTAGTCTATAGGTTTCCATGCAAGTCGACAGTTCAAAACATGCCGACTTTAAAGCTAGCGATTATGCAATCGTTAAGTTTTGCGTCGATCTTATGTCCAATATGGTCGTATGGTTAACTTTTACTAAAGTTCAACTTAAGAGTTTTTTTACTCTCATTTGGGTATTCTTACTTGATCCACTCAGATGTCCCAGCATTTTCTTAAACAATGTTCGTGTTATGTTGACCCTAAACCAGTCATTAGTCATGCGTTGTAGACTTCATTCATGAGCAATTATTATTGTGATATCGTACATTTTGACCGGCATTGTAAACTCTTCTGTCTCTAAAACACTGGGAAAATGAATGCTTCTCCAGATGCTCTTATACGAAACTATTATGAAACGATTCATCCCAGCTTGACTTTCTCTTTCTCGCCTAGCTCGCTCATTCAACAATAGAGATAAATTCAAAAAGCTTTGTAAATTTTTTCTCATTGAATTTGCATTATAAACATAATTGTGTCCAATGAAAATAAATATAAATTTTAATAGGTTACCATTTATGACCTATTTATGGTGAACTAAGGCGTCTATACAAATACCACTTTCTTTTAGCGTTAACGCCTACAGAAGGATTTTATTATTATTACTATTAACTCTTTATTGCACATTTTATAAAAAGTGAACAATAGGCGGACTTAATACTAAAGCATTTTCCACCAAATTTTAATTTAATTGTAAATTTAATTTTTCATCAAATTTAATTGTATGGTAATGACATTAGCTCTTGAAATATCACGTGTGTAATTTTATGCAATAGATCACTGTTTCTCAAAGTGGGCGATAACGCCCCCTTGTGGGCGCTGGAGGCCTCAAGGGGGGCGGTAAAAGGCTCTAGAAGATATTGGGGGTGCTAATGCGGTCTAAAAGGGAAAGCATACGTTGTTATGTTTAAACTTTGGAAAGCGCTAGGATTTTTTTTATTCTCAAAGTGGGCGGTGGGAAAAATAAGTTTGAGAACCTGTGCAATAGATAGTAAGGAAAGGCCAGCTTGAACAGAGTAAATATATTAGAGGTTCTTGATACAGTCGTGATCGACGCGGAAAAGAGACCAGGGCCTCTACTCCGTAAAACGATATCGACATTATCGTTACGATACGACAGTGCTCCGAAATATTCGGCCGTACCCTACTCTTAAAAATGTTCGCAATCTTTGTCGTCTGTCGAAAGCATAGACAATATGTATCGAATCTTCGGAACGAATGATAGGAAAATCTAAAGGCTTGGATGATAGACGTTTAGCTTAAATCCTTTTGCTTGACTGTTTATGTCACTTTTTTTGGTAAAGTGATAACAATTCTAAATGAAAGTAAAAGAAGTGACCACGTCAAACGTCAAATCAACAAACCCGCCTGTTATTTGAAAATTTTACAAGCAAAAAATTCTTGTGACAACTAGCCACAGAAGCCATAATTAAGAAGTTGAAGATGAAGCAAAATTTTTGCTTTAACGTCGGGGTGAATATTCAAATTCGTTTATTAAAAAGATACTAGTACACACAGCATTAAAGTTTAAAGCACTATTTTAACAACAATTTTATTTTTTTATTATTAAAAGAGAATTAAAAATCATGAAGTCAAAAAAAATAAGACAAGTTTACCTTCAAACAAACTTTTACTAAGTTTATAATTTCCGATTAAATTATAATCAGGAATTTTGTTCAGATCCAACTGATCCCTCGTCACTTTAAATTTTACAAGCAAAAAATTCTTGTGACAACTAGCCACAGAAGCCATAATTAAGAAGTTGAAGATGAAGCAAAATTTTTGCTTTAACGTCGGGGTGAATATTCAAATTCGTTTATTAAAAAGATACTAGTACACACAGCATTAAAGTTTAAAGCACTATTTTAACAACAATTTTATTTTTTTATTATTAAAAGAGAATTAAAAATCATGAAGTCAAAAAAAATAAGACAAGTTTACCTTCAAACAAACTTTTACTAAGTTTATAATTTCCGATTAAATTATAATCAGGAATTTTGTTCAGATCCAACTGATCCCTCGTCACTTTAAAATGTCGTTTTTGTAAAGCCTTTTCCTCGCGGATGGCTTCCATGGCAAGCATAAATCTCGCCATTATTCCAAAACAAGAGGCAAATCAAGAGTCTGTAGTGCAGCAGACCGAGGTCGAATGAAAAGAATGCAGAGAGTCCAGTAGGCAGCAGGGCTCGAAGGCATAAAAGATTCGGAGTCCGGTAAACGAATCAGAGATGATTTCATCAGAAAACACAACAATATAACCCGAAACGATCACGCGCACGATAGCATCAAGGGCACCGTTGATAAGTTCGTCAATTGACATTTGTTTCGTTGTCAAATTCAAATTATCGTATCGTTTTTAGTGATGCCGGAGTAGGGTTACGACATCGATTGTCAAAAGTAATGTCGGTCGTTTCTTCGTTCAAATGATAGTCGAAACGATGTAACGTAGAGTAGGTTTAGCACGATAATTGAAGCGATATATCGTTTATCGGTTTTTAGAGTAGACCCCCTGGGTTGATGGCACTTTTGCTTTTATAGTATCGAGCAGCGCCAATGTCGGCAGTGGAGGGAACTATGGTGTGCTAATGATCGAATCTATGATAAATTAACGTAATTAGGTTTATTGTAATGGACACGTTTACCTTGCTGTGTAATTCGGCAGTTGAGCCATAGATAGCACTGTGGTTAACACGTGACTACTGACAAGTTTTTCCTTGACAAAATTACATTACTGCAAGCTTAAGATCTACGTTGAACAAATCTGACATTGGATAAATCCTGGCCGATGCTAGGATATAAACTTAGTGTAACTGCGGGCCTTAAGATGTTATCTACAAATACAAAGCAGCGGGGTCGATGAGTTTCGCCTGCGTTCTAACGATGGGCTCTGCTCTAAGTTTAAAAAGCTTGCGGGCTTTTCAGATGAACCTGGATTATTCAAATTCACTGAGGGCTTTGGAAAGGCAAAGCGATGGCAGCCATTCGTGGATATAGGCTCCTCGTGTTCTAACGTAATTTTACTTCTCAGATGAACGGCACTGAAGCGACAAAGGCAATATCCATTTCAGAGACTTCTAGATGGGAATATTGTTGCTAGGAGCCAAACATTTAGCATAAATGTTTGGCTCCTTGAACAATTCGTGCACTTTGGCGCATATAATGTATGGTATAAATGAATGTGATTTAAGTATTTATTAACATTAATAAGGGTTAATCTAATTTTAAAAATATACAACAAATTAAATATAACGCAATCTGGACGGATCTGCAAGAAAGTGCCACCCAATTAAATATGTACCTGGTTATGGGAATCTTAATAAAGAGACGTGAACTATCAGTTCTTGGGTAAACGCAATACGATGCACTAAATGGAACAACCAAATGAAGAGATGTTGTAGCTTCAGCTACTTTCAAGTGACCCGAAAGCAAAAGAGGCTTTTACTCCAAAATTTGGATGGCACTTTTATAAGCAACATGGTTAGTGACAGAATAAATGAAGATCTGAAGCAGCGATCCGATACAACGTACCTACAGGTTTTCAATCATACAATTTGATTCTTCATAGGTCAACACTTTTCCACTAATCGATGACCATGACTGTACTTTTCGGGCAGCACAGGGTAATAAAATGTCCTGCAGAAATCTGACTAACGACCAAAGTGAAACAAGATGTCGAGACGTTTATGTCTATGTAAAATGTAAACAAAGCCAACTTTAATGTGTGTGAGGGAAGATTTCATTTCATCATTCAGTGATTTTGAAACAATACGATCTCAAAAATCTTGCCATATGTGACTGCTATCGTTAACAGCGATGCATTTAAAAATTACCTCGAACTATAGTGGTCTGAGATGCCTTGGAAGGACTAAGGTCTGTCAGATACTGGTAAGAGTGGTACTTTGATAAATAAGTTGAATGACCAAATGTACCAGAACAAAGATTATTCACTACTTTTTAATGAAGTGCGACAATACCACTACCCTACTACTGTACCTACACCCACACCACTGCCTCTACTGACATCTAAGTACATTGAAAATGGATATTCGGTACACGCGTTAACGACGTCCACGACTATTCAGCTATCCATGCAGATCTGTTTTGGGTTTCTTGAATATAATGAGTTCTATGAGATACTGGTAAGAGCGGTACTTTGAGAAATTTGCCGAATGCCCCAATGTAGCAGAACATGTTCCTTGCTTGATCACTTTAACTGTGATGACTCAAAAGAACACAAAAGTGTTCTGTCTTATTACACAAAACGGCAAAACGGATCGAAAGACGGCATTAACTGACGGCTAAGTGCTATCGAATATCGTACTCCACGCAATATAGCCGTCATTCCTAAGAGGATTCGGCTACCCCATCCGATTACTATTATTAAACAACAGTCAAGATAAACATGAAGATCTGCCTTGAACAGACTAAGGCCTGTCAGATAGTGGTAAGAGCGATACTTTGAGAACTTAACAGAATGACCAAATGACCTAGACAGAGCAGATTCCTGGCTTGATCACTTTCTTCTTCTAACTTAGGAAGTGCAGACCACAGCCATAGTCTTAATATTTTGTACTACAGATAACCCACAAAAGTCTTTTACTGACGGTACACTCGAGAATTAGGCTGTACTGGACATTGTATTGGGGGACTGCAGGCTGAAGTTAAAGGAGTGCCATAGACATCTCCAAAGCGTTTGATAAGATATCTCATGATTCTCTTATCACACTGCTGCGGAAGAGGGCTTCTGTGACTACATCGCTCGTCTGTACGAAACGGAACATACACTACTCTAGCTGTTCATGGTAAGACGAGTGAGCCTGTCAAAGTCGGTCGAGGTGTTCGCCAAGGAGACTCTTTATCGCCGTTCGTATTTAACGTGGTAATGGATCTAGTACTGGCAAACTTACCAAAGGACGTCGTTTATAGGATGGAAGGAGATAGAATCTCGGCACTGGCCTATGCTGATGACCTTGTGCTGCTTGCAGACTCGAAGGTGGGTTTACAGTGTTCTATTAACGCTGATGTAATGATGGTGGGTCCAAATCAATCAGTCGAAAAGCTCTGTCCTTTCGATGGTGCCGGACGGAAAATGCAAGAAGGTGCATTACCTAGCTGAATGACCTTTTAAAATCGGGAGGCGATGTTTGAAGCAAGTCTCTTGTGGGTCCTCAAAGCTGCAGGAACGGTGATGATCGAACAAGACGTAAAACGAGCTCTCGAGAACACCACGAAAGCACCGCTCAAACCTCAACAACGGCTTGAGGTTTTGAGAGGCCACTTTGTCCCGCGATTTTTACATGGCTTGGTGCTAGGCAATATCACGGATGGGCGGTTGTCGAACATCAACAAGCTGTTTCGTGGGGCTGCGAGAGAGTAGTTGAGGCTTCCGATGGACATGCCAATCGGATATTACCATGCGACGATTAAGGACGGCGGCTTGGCGATCCTTTCTCTGAGGATTTGTGTGCCAGATCTCATTTTACGGTGATTCGGCCGCTTGGGCTCGTCTAGTTGGGATGCGGCCAGAGCTGCCGCCAGATCTGTAAGGATCCAGAAGAAAGTTAAGTGGGGCGAAAAACAGTTCTTAAAATTCTCACGCGAAGACCCGAAAGCTGTTGAAAGGCCAAGGAAGGTGAGCTTATATTGGCGAGAGAAGGTGCATCAATCCGTTGACGGACTCGAGTTGCGCGAATCTGTCAAGGTGTCAGCATTTACTAAGTGGATCAGACAGCGGTGCGAGCAGTATACGGGCCGCGATTACGTGCAGTTCGTTCAAACGCACATTAATGCGTTACCCTTGCGTATACGCAATTCAAGGGGACGTAGGATCGACGGTGTGACGGAGTTGAACTGCCATGCAGGTTGCATGGTCAAGGAGACGACGGCACACTGCATTCAACAGTGCTTCAGAACGCACGGTGGACGTATTGAACGTCATAATAAGGTTGCAAGGTACTTGGCGAAGGATATGGCTCAGAAGAGTGCAGTTCCTCACTGAGGGGACCCAAAAGTCGGCAACCGTTTGTTACCTTACAAAGTGTAGATCGCCATCCGTCGTTTGAGCAGGTGATAGAGGTCTTGTGGGAACTTAACTTCTCGACTGACTCTAGGTGGTAGTGGGGAAGGGAATAGGACCGGTGCCCATTAAGACACAGGGCCGGTCCTGGCTTTCTACCCCAGGGAGGAGGGTAAAGCCAATACCTCGGAACTAACAGACTGAACTGAAGAGGAGCTTGGACCCGCGGGCTTTTTCGGTCCAGATAGAGGGTCCGCAATGTGGGTAACGCTGGCGTGCTGGTCCACACTGCCTCTGTAGCGGCTGCCGAGCGCCTCAAGAAGGCTGTCCCGGCCTCGCTTAGGTTCGTTGTGCCCAAGCGGCGGGAGCCCCTCGTCACTTTCAGAAACGTCGACGGGGACCCCTCTTTTGACGCCTTTGTGGACGAGCTGTGGGAGCTTAACTTCCCTAGTGATCCGGTTTGGACCCTTAAAAAGGTAAAAGTGGATATGAGGGGGCCTTCAACCGGTCACCTAGGGAAAGCCCCTACAAGGAGACCGCACTGGTATGCGAGTGCAGCGCTCGGCTGCGCGAGGCACTGGTAACCAGATGAACAGTGTTTATTGAATGGCAACAGGTGGAGGTCTCCGAGGATCGTAGGATGACCTGCTGCAATAAATGCTAGGTGTACGGACACCCGGAGAAGTTTTGTAGAGCCAAGGAGGATACCTGCGGCCGCTGCGGGTAGACTGGGCATCGTGGGGAGAAGTGCAGTGCCTCCAGCCTGTGCTGCGGGACGTGCGTTTCAAGGGCGACAGCACAACGGAACGGCGTCGCGCGGCTGCCCTGCTCGCATCCACGCGGAGGAACAGTTGATCCAGTCGATCCAATATAGATAGTACGGCGTCGGTCAACATGGGTCAGATAAACCTGGTTGGTGCAGCCGCCGCCGCCAAAAGCGAGCTCCCTGCAATTGCAAACTCGCTAGGCCTGGATATTGTTCTGGTATGAGAACAATATGGCACGGCTGGGCTGACGGTTCAACGCGGGGAATGCTCCAAAGTGGGCATTTACTTGCATACTTGTGCACCACCTATCCACAGATCACTTTCTGTGCTACCACCTGGAGGAGTTGGACCTCTACGTAATCTCTGCATACTTTCAATACAGCGACGACATCAACCCCATCTGTGACAGAGAGGGCGCTGGATCTCCTGAATGGTAAGGCTGTTCTGGTTGGGGTGATCTGAACACCCACTCCCCGCTATGGCACTCGGAACGTTATGCACGTTTATGACACAATGACGGATGTGGATCATGAAGCATAAGGGGATTGATGCAAATGATGGACGGCATGAGGCACGCGGAGGACGCACTGATTGACGCGAGAACCGCGGTACTCATGCATGGGGGCGGGCGTTGTGAATTAGTGTGTGTTTATTTGTGATGTGTGTGTATGCGTGTGAAAGTAGACCCGTGAAAAAAAAGGTCCGAGGAGGAGGCTAGGGAGGCGATCCATAGAGCCAGGGCCGACTATCGGTCAGCCATTGCCTCTGCGAAAATGGAAGAGTTTAGGAAGCTGGCGGAGACCGAGAATCAGGACCGTGGGGACTGGCATGCGGGCGAGCTCGACCACGGGCGAATGTCGTGAACGGGGTCAAATTCCTAGGGTCTGACACAAGCGACGTTGGCGAATCCATGACAGCGCTGATGTGGCGTCTCTTTGTCCGGATGATGACCCCATAACCGATACCGACTATCATCAGCAGGTCAGAGTCGCGGCCTCACTTTCGGCTCTGGGGCGAATTAGGCTCCTATCAACTTGTAATCCTTGGAGCGCATCATCATGTCGATCCCCAACACATCTTCGGGGATGGACGGGATTGAGGGGAAAATGCTGAAGCATGTGTGTAAGGCCGCGAGGACAGAGTTTGCGCAAGTCATTAACAAATGTGTTAGCGAAGGCACTTTTCCCTCAGCCTGAAAGGATGGGCGGCTTCTAATCCTGCCCAAAAGCAACGGTAGGCCGCCGATGGAACCTAAGGCATATCGGCCGATCTCGTTGCTACCCGTGCTTGGCAAAGTCTTGGAGAGAGTGCTGCTTTGGAGTCTTCCAGAGCTCACTCGCGGCATCTCCGCCAGTCGCCAGATGGGGCCCACCCTTAGGAATATATTGCTTGATGACCTGCTCCGCCTACCAGTGCCGGATGGGGTGCCTTCTAACCAAGTCATACAGATCATGTTGCTACATACATGCAGCTCTACCAGTACTAGCAGGGGTTCTGCCGGCCGACTTGGCCTTGGTCAGGGCGGGCAGGGGACAGGCCGGGCTAGATGGCCAGCCGAATGTGTGGGGCCGATTGCGGCGAAAAATCGACGCGGAGGTACTCCAAACATGGCAGGAGTGATGAGGAGAAGAGGCGCGAGCTGTACCGGTTCATCCCAGACATGGGCGAACGCATAAAGGCGCACTGGGTTGAACTGGACCATGTAACCTCAGGTTGAATAGCCTCTTTGGCGCTTCGGTGCAATGTCCTGTAATGACCCGCTTCGGTGGAGGCATGATGATAAACACAGAGGCACCGTCCCCTCGTTTCGTCCTCGGGCTTCCGCCCGCTTGCCGGAGTCGGATGTGGCGATCCGATACAACGTGCCCCTGGTACAGCACCCTCAGAGCCTGGTATTGAACCCTCCACGAATTTGCGGACACTGGCCATTTTTTCGAAGGATTTATCGGCTCTCTCACCTATAGAAGCCGCGTGCGGCGCAAACGAGAGGGGAGCGTCCACAACCACGCCCAACACCATGGCCTCAGCCACCGAGCGGGTCATGGTGCCCGACCCGCTGGTCCTCAGCAGTTGCGGCCTCTGCAGTGTTAAAGTCTGGGACTTGGCCGGGGCAAAACTCAGCCTATTGCGAGTCCCCCACTCCGCCATAAGTCCCAGAACCAGTGCTCCCTTGTGCTGCACAGAATCGCCAAAAATAGAAGGAGTGCTGAAATTAATTACTAGCCTTACGTCTTAGTGTGATTACGTGAACAAACCGTGGTTGTGTCAATTATCCTTGGGTCCTGAGAAGTTATCGGTTGGTGGAGTCTGCTAACTCTCCTTAACTGGTAGAATTGATAGTTGAAGCAGGGTCGTTATATTATTCCATTCTACCTTAATGTAGCTATCATTTTCCTGGATGAGCACAAAAGCAGATTCACTAACTAAAATTTAAAAAGAGTATCATAATAAATAACGAAGCTGTAGTACGAGTAGATAAATCTTTAAAATCTGTTCATACGATAAATTTTAACAAAAAACAATTAAAGTAAATAATTGTAAATCAAGTTCAAGGTCTTCCTAGTATGTAATAATCAATACGCTTAAGTAGATTTGTTTACATTGTTAATTTCATAGTTACGAAACCACAAGTTGATTTTTTTAAAATTAATAACCTTCTGAAACTTGATTTAGATGTTTACACTTAGTACTTAGTGCAAGACTACAGCAGACTGTAGGACACATTGTTGAAAGATTACAAAGTAGATTACCTATAATGTATTTTTTTCTGTATTTGATTGCTATTTTCAGTGGGTCTGAAAATATCAATAAATCGAATAAATTAATAAATCTGGTCTTTAAATTATGTACTTTAATAGTTTTTTCTATTGTAAGTTGTATTATTGTGTTGTATAAATAAATGTTTAAGTCTAAAAATGTGTTCTATAATTTATTTTTAATCCTATGATAATCCTAATTTAACGCAATAGCAACCACGTGTGATGTCATTCATCATAGGTACTTAATTTCATGCTCAGTGTCAGCATGATCTATCGTAAAAATGGCTATTATTGGTGTTGCCACAGTTGTCTTTGGTTACTATCTGGATCTAATAAAAGCACTCATCCCATCACTGGTCAGAGTTCTGATTGCATTTATTAGCTCTAGAATTACTACAGTTATCCAAGTAACTGAGTAAGATCTAAGGAACCAAAACTGATATATTGATGCATTCGAGGTATCGCCTTAATACGGCTTGCACTGAGACATGCATATAACTACTGGCAGGATCAACCAGGGAGCTAACTCGGTACAGTCGAACATTCACTCACCTGTGACTCGGGTGTCTGAAGCCGAGCCGCGCGGTGGGTTGCCTTTCTTCTGAGTGAGCAGTGTTGTTTGTTTTATGTCTAGGCTTTTAATGTACAGCCTTACATTGAAATTTCCGTCAAGTCGTGTCCATTATTAATTTAAAATCATATTCCGTGTGCGTCACAGTCGATAGTCGATCACGCCCGGATTGCGGAGAAACCGAAACTCCTGGCTGCTTGTTCGCGCGAGAGTTGTTAGGCAGACCACCGCCACAACACATAATGATGATACGATCACATGCATGAGAGATGTATTATACAAAAGAATCGAATAAATTCAATAAGAATGACATATCCACACGTTCCAAGGCTCAAGACCGAAACGTATGGATTGTAAAACTGATGTATATGCGAGCCGTTCGCGCAGTCACCTTCAGTAATAACCTAGTGTTCTACGCAATCGGTCGTTTCATTACTTCCCATATATATCACTGGCGAAAGAAGTTGAACTAACTACGCAAGAAAAAAAAATGAAAGCTTATTTGGGAAATTTGCTTATTTTTGACCATAAAACAAGTGAATGGTTGATTCACAAAGGAAAAATAACGCAATTCCTGAAGATTAAAAAAAAGAGTGGAATCCTCTTGAATCAACTCATAGAGGAAACGTACCGTTTGGTACCTTATCTTGCGTTTCCTAAAGAGTTGGTGGAGCTAAAATACGAAGACCTAGTTAAATTACTCGATGGCCATTTCAAGCCAAAAAGTGCTCGTTTGTGGGCAAGGCGAAATTTTTTGGTGCTAGCAGGAAATCAGGCGAAACGTTAGTGGAATGGGCGGCGCGACTGAGAGGTTTGGCAACCTATTGCGACTTTGGCACCGCTCTGGAAACAAACTTGAGGGATCGTTTCGTCCTCGGTCTGGGAGCTGGTCCAGAACGCGACAAGCTGTTCGAACAGGGTCCGTCATCGCTTACGTTGACACGGGCTACTGAATTGGCAGAGTAGGCGGCGTGTGCCAAGGAGGCAAAGACCATGCAAGGCACCACTAGTGAGATCGTTTCTGACAAGGAGGAACCGGTTTATCGTGCGAGATTTCAGCGTGTCTGGCCGCGGAAATAGTATTGGCGGCGGCGGCGCTGGTGGCTCGGATTCATCAGCGCGCCGCGATTTCAATCGCTGTGCTGTTTGTGGAATGAAGAATCATAGTGCTGATAAGTGTCGGTACAAAGGTTACAAGTGTCAAAAGTGCGGTGAAAAAGGAGGACACTTAAAGAAAGTGTGCTGAAATTCTAAAAGTTCGCGCGTTTACCATGAAAACACCAATGATGCTAACCAGGACGTCGTTTGTGAGGAGTGCCAGAACTTTAATATAAGGTAGGAACTTTATTATGTGGCTGACAAGCCTATTATAATAATTGACTTAGTATTAGGAAATCAAAATATTACGATGGAACTTGATTCAGGGTCAGGCAGCAGTGTCATTTCAGATCAATTGTACCATGATAAGTTTTCACATTTCCATTTATAAAGATGCAATGTAAAAATGTGTTTGTACAACGAACATAAAATCTCCCCACTGGAGTTTTTCTCCAATGAAGCTAATTTTAATAAAATAAAAAAAGTATTAAAGTTTTTGTGGTAAAAATTAAGGTCCCCCATTGTTAGGCAGGGATTTCATGTCCGCCTTTAATTTAATTAACACAACTGATTTAAAGTCTTTATTATGTAGTGATACAGATGTAGCCTTTCACGGACTGTACCCTTTGGTCTAAAAGATAAAGTCGAAAACGAGCTAGAGCGATTAGTAAGTTTAGGTATTTTGGTTTCTATAAATAATTCACAGTATGCCACTCCTATAGTGCATGTATTAAAAGAAAACGGCAAGGTTAGAATCGCAGGTGATTTCTCAGTGACACTAAATAAAGATCTCATAATTGAGAAATATCCTTTACCTAGGATAGAGGAGGTTTTTGCTAAGATTGGAGGAGGGGAATTATATAGCAAAATTGATTTGAAAATGCTTATAATTAATTTGTATTTGATGATTCGTTTCGGGAGCTCACGGCGATTACGAGTACGAGCCGCGCCGCCGCGAGACACCCCACCCGCCCCTGGCCCGCTGCTGCCAGTGGTAGATTCTCGTGGTGGTAGATTCTTTAAGTAAATGGATGGAATGTCTACACTGCATTATGGAACGTCTACTAAGGCGCTGATATAGAAATTTAAATTAATATTAATATTTAAAAATGTTTTATATGGATTTGTTATAATCTGAAATAAATGAATTAATAATAATAATAACTTTTGCTATACCAAACGTGCTAGTTTCAGACAATGATGTCAAGATTAATTCGAACGAACTTAAAACATTTTGTTCCAGTGATGGTATAAATTATATAACAAGTCCTATATACCACCCAATCAGTAGAAAATTCGGTCAGAACGTGTAAAAAGATGTTAAAATGTATTTTAAAAGATAATTCACCTTTGTACCAAATTAATGAACTATTATTAGGATATTTATAAAATTAATTATAGGAATACCGTGCATTGTACCACTGGTGAGACGCCCGCTAAGTTAATGTTTGGTATGAATTTATGATCTCATCACGAGGAATCGTAGAAAATAAAGTAGAAAATATATTTTTTATGAAGGATTTGATGTATTTAGTATTTAACTATACGGGTAATAATCAGCCCTCAATTACTGATTCAAATAGGAATAAGAGTCCGAATCACCAGCTTCCCCTCAGCTGCTGGTACTTTTAATGATACTTCCACATTACTGGATTACCGCCAGACAATTCAGTGTTACCAGTACCAATAAATAGACTGTTGAAACAAACATTGTAACTGAACATATTGTAAAAACGGGAATTTTCACGTACTGCACTATCGGTGAAGGCACCGACTAAGTTTCGACTCATTCCGAGAGTCTTCATCAGGGTGAGTGGTTGCGACTTTCTCCTTCCGCGTCGCGCCGTGCACTACTAGTAGTGCACGTCCCCCGTTAAATTCCCGTTTTTACAATATGAATAGTCAAGTTCACGATAGTTTTTGGAATAAAATTGTAACTGAAGCTGATATTGCACCATTGGTAAGTGAGGAGGAATGTGATATGGAAGAGTGGGGTGATTGTGAGGGCGAAGGGAGTGAGAGAGGGACCCCACTGAGTATGCGACGGAGCAGGCGCAGCACGGAGCGCTCGTGCTTGAGAGTGATCTAGCTCGAATTACTACTGCGTGCAGTATTGAAGTGCCACCAGCACCAGCACCGTCACCCACTCTCTCTCACGCCAGAGACGTGTCAAAACAAAAGTAGATTATAAGAAATTGTATTATAGTGTTAATGATTATTTAGATGACTCAATGATGTATGACATATATATTTTAATTTAATCACGTAGGTTTATTTTGATTTCTTTTGTTTACTTGAATAATGACTAGATTTAAGACTATATTTGCAAGTTGGTGATACTTTATTATAAATTTAACATCTGACATACCCATATTCGCAATAAAATATTTTGATTTGAAGAAACTAGCTGCGCCTCACGGTTTCACCCGCGTAAGTTTCGATTTTATACTCGTGATAACTTCGAAATTAAATGTCTGATTTGGATGAATTAAAATGTATTTTACTGCTACATAAATAACCAACCCCTTGATGATAAAACTATTTATTTGAATAAGAATTAATACTACGATACGAATGTAACCACCAAATTTTGTTTCTACCGGCGATCTAATTGTACAGAAAAGCACAAAAGCTGCTATTGTGACTTAACTGTGTGATAGTTAGATATACATATACCCTCCAGGACTTTTTTGTAGGAAATAATGAGCACTTTAATCATGTAGTACATAATTTTTATGTATTTGTTAAGTAGGTAGCGCGACTAACCACGACAATAGGTAAGCGTAAAACCTACTTACCTATAATAATTAGTTTCAATAGATATTTCGCTGTTTGTAACAAAGTACCTAAGTTGTCTCGTCCGCGCACGCCGTCGGTATTGACCAATAGGAGCTAGCTATGTGGTCGGAGCAATCGGACGCGTGAACAGAAGATATTTTTTAAAATCTTGATAGTTGCCGATTTGCGCTTGACTTGGCAAGTCGTGTATTTTTGTTGTTTTAGTCCCTAAGTTTTTGAATTATACCAACGTATTTTGCTTAAAAGTGGATTTTACTTCCAACAAGAGAAACCCTGCACCTACTAGGCTACAGTATTCATCAATAGTTTTCTCAGCGCACGCCAAATAATGAATTTTATAGGCAAAATTTTGCTACTTTGGGTTACATTATTGTAATTTTCTTAAAGATCTCTAATTTTTTGAAAATAAACTATAGCTTATGTTACTTCCTTATAATTTAGCTTTCTATTAGTGAAAAAATGGTTAAAATCGGTCCAGTAATTTCGGAGCCTATTCGATACAAACAAAAAAATATTTCCCCTTTATAATATTAGTATAGATATTGTTAAGTTCTATATTACTATTTTATTGTAGGAATGTATTTTTAAAATACAGCACTATAATATGAATGAATATAACATACAAAACATATTATATTAAAAATAAGAGAGTAACAACAGTGCCGGCCCGAGGCCAGATTTAGGTTGGAGTGAAATCAAATTTTGGCGCCCCCTACACCGTTACCTAAATTAAAAAACCACGTTCTGCAAGTTTGGAACTTTTATTTATCACAAGAATTACTTATTAGATCGATAATTTTACTCTGACTGTTAATGAAACTAGTCATTCATTTTGAGATCAATAATTATCATTAATGTCGGTTTTAAAAAATATCTTTGGATCCGTTGGCGCGTCATCTTCACTTTCTAAAGAAAACATTTTTTTATTTTTTAAAATGCCGCATGCCGGCTTAATATCAGCTTCT
This sequence comes from Perizoma flavofasciatum, assembly GCA_958496245.1. NCBI lineage: Eukaryota > Metazoa > Arthropoda > Insecta > Lepidoptera > Geometridae > Perizoma > Perizoma flavofasciatum. Next base: position 9,390,188 of record OY292440.1, on the reverse strand, counting down.
TTAGCTGTAATAAAGCCTGTGGCAGGCCGTTGTCTCTATACTTAAAAAAAAAAACATTTGTGCATCAAATTTGTAGCTTCTGACAGGTCTACGCTTTCTGATTGCATAGATTTGCTAACCAGATTAATCCTACCAATATTATAAACGCGAAAGTTTGTGAGGATGTTTGTTACTCTTTCACGCAAAAACTACTGAACGTATTTTGATGAAACTTTACAGTAATATAGCTTACCTATAACCTTCCGCCACGGGGATGGCGAAAGGGGGTATGTGGGACTCTAATCCACTAAAACCCCCCCGGTTAACAGTCCCCCGCCGTAGTGGGGCAAGATGGGGTCGCGTTAGCATTCACCATCTTACCCCGACGGGTGGACCAGAAACCATCCGGGCCCCGGCCATATGTGGGGCCATGCAAGCCGGCAGAGTCCCCCGATCTCCGCCAGTAACCCCACACCCGCGCCCTGAAAAGGGCGCCCCCTTCAACTTACGCTGTCCCTCACTCCAAGCCTGATATTTCTCAAGAATGAAACGCAAACTAATATCGTCAAATTAAAATGTTCAGTCAATAGTAACATTATAAATTTATATAAAAGTAATTTATATTCCATAAATTTTATTGAAATGTGACGTTTCGTAAATGGTTAAAGTAGACTCATCAACTAAAATGGCGAGAACCCTGGACATTTCAAAGCGGGGGGCGCTACTAGCGCTAATAGCGATTTGGTTTTTACAGTTATTTTTCTATATTATTCAGGCGCCGTAATAAGATAATATCTTATTTTACCACACATTATGAGACTTAAAATAAGCTATCGAAAGGACAAAGATATATTTCAGATATATTTTCTGTTTGTTTTATTTACCACTAAGACAATACATTTGTAAAAAAAAAGAAGGCGTCCACCGCTTCCGGCGCCTCTGTTTTTAAAGGAAAATAAAATATCAAAAGATGTATTTAGCGGTTAAATTCTTTTATTATAGAAACAATTTTATTAAATTCTTAAAGTAACAGAATGAACATGTCTTAGAGTGCGCCTAGGCGTCCCAGATCGGCGCCGCCGATACTCTTTATGACTCAGGTACAGCAATTCAGTGGTAAAGAAAAAAAATATCGAAAGGAGGAATGACTTTTAGGTATAGTTATTTTTCTCTATTAAATAAGAAAGCGATAGTATCCAGGGGTGGGGGGGGCTTCAAGTAGGTAAGCTGAAGTGAACCCGAAGCCGAGGCGTCTTTGGCGCTAAGGGCGCCGCGAGCACCTTCGCTAAGAGTCCGGGGGCGCCTACGGCGCCCCCTGACCCTTGGCGTCAGTCAGTTCGCCCTAGCGACGGGCCGGCCCTGAGTAACAAAATAACACATGAACGGACCGCGGACGTATACTGACATTTTGTATAACAACACAAAAAACACATCTCTTTATTTTCTTTGCGCGCGCTTCTCACTGTGATTACGTGCGCGTGACGCAAGCCGCAAGCAGCATAGCACGATGCTGATGTGTGTGAATCGTTATAACACAAGTGTAGTAACGTGTCGCTTCTTTTGTTGTTGATGATTCGGCCGCAGTTGAACGGCAGTGAAAGACAAAATAATGTATTAATGAAGGCTATGGTAGAGCAAGTGAAAATACCAAGTTGTCGTTTCTATATTTAAAAGCTCTAGAAAATGTAGTCTCTTCCGGCGGCAGAACAGAGAGCACGACTCGTTATAATACAGGCGTAGTAAAGTGTCGCAAGCGATACTTATTCCCCGGTATACTTATACTTATTGCCCGGTATTCCTACAGCAACTTGGAGTTCCTGCACATGGTGCTCCTCTACGCTGCAGCTGGTGATGATTTGAGTGAAGCAAAATCTTGGCCCGCCAGGAGTCCGGACTTAACTTTTTTTTGTGGTCGGAAGTGAAACGTTTATACGGAGGAAGCACGTACTCGTAAAAAAAACAAAATTTAACAAGCTTTTGAGGACTGAAAAGTGATAGAGACACGTTATCTAAAATCAGTTGTGCATTGAAAGAGGTGGTCCTCATTTTGAACAAGTATTAAAGTACAGGTGAACTAGAATGTGCACAGGGACGCAATCTGTAAGTAAAATAATAATCATGTTGATTTTAATTATTGTAAATAGCTTTTGATTTTTAAATCTAACAAAAATAGCATAGGTAGGTAAGTACTTTCTGATGGTAAGTATGAAGGAAAAATTGCATTCACTGATTTCGAAAAATAGGTAGACTAGGTAGAAACTAGGTAGCAGGATAAATTACCAATCGCAGCCGCGCTCCGCGCTCAGCTGTTTGGTCAAGAGGTCACTGTCCTTCCGCGAGTAGCGCTTCGCGCCGCGCCCGCTCCGCCCTGGCGCCGCGCCGTCAGTCTACAAGGTCGTTGCGCTCTGTGGCCCTACCAAGTGGCTCACTTTTGATAATTATTTTCGATATTCAGATTCGTATGAAATACTAATTAAATTCGAAAACTAAACCAACGATACAAACACGTTTAAGTAATAAACACCATCTATGTACCTACCATGTGAAAGCAATAAATGTATTGAGTATAAAAAACGTGGGCGCCCGCTTTAAACTGACCAAAAAATATCGGTGTATAATCGATACTGAAGCCAAAAATGTATTTTTTTTTCATTTTTGTCTGCTGTGTTTCTGTCTGTGTGAATCTGGACAGCACATAGCGCCGAAACTACTAAATAAATTCAAATGAAACTTGGCATGATTTGATTTCATACTACGGGGTAGGACCTAGGGTACTCCCGAAATTCAGCATGGTTCCCTCAGGAGAGGGGATGAAAGTTAAAATGTGTACTTGGTTGTAATTCATTAACGCGTAGTCCATTTCATTCATTCTTTTTTTGTTAGAAAGGTAGTACCTTAAAGATTGTTCCGTGAAAATTTCAAGGTCATCGGCTTTGTAGATCAGGGGGTCTACTCCGTAAAACGATATCGACATTATCGTTACGATACGACAGTGCTCCGAATTATTCGGCCGTACCCTACTCTCAAAAATGTTCGCAATCTTTGTCGTCTGTCGAAAGCATAGACAATATGTATCGAATCTTCGGAACGAATGATAGGAAAATCTAAAGGCTTGGATAATAGACATTTAGCCTAAATCTTTTTGCTTGACTGTTTATGTCACTTTTTAGGCAATATGATAACAATTATCTATGAAAGTAAATGAAGTGACAACGTCAAATGTCAAATCAACAAACCCGCCTGTGAGTTGAAAACTTTACAAGTAAAATTCTTGTGACAACTAGCCACAGAAGCCATAATTAAGAAGTTGAAGTTGAAGCAAAAATTCGTCGGGGTGAATATTCAAATTCGTTTATTAAAAAGATACTAGTACACACAGCATTACAGTTTAAAGCACTATTTTAACAACAATTTTATTTTTAATTATTAAAAAAAACATGAAGTTAAAAAAAAAACAAGTTTACCATCAAACAAACTTTTACTATGTTTATAATTCCCGATGAATTATTTTATGAATTAGGTCGGGAATTTTGTTCAAATCCAACTGGTCCCTCGTCACTTTAAAATGTCGTTTTTGTAAAGCCTTTTCCTCGTGGATGGCTTCCATGGCAAGCATAAATCTCGCCATTATTCCAAAACAAGAGGCAAATCAAGAGTCCGTAGTGCAGCAGGCCGAGGTCGAATGAAAAGAATGCAGAGAGTCCAGTAGGCAACAGGGCTCGAAGGTATAAAAGATTCGGAGTTCGGTAAACGAAATGGAGATGATTTTATCAGAAAACACAACAATATAACCCGAAACGATAATGCGCACGATAGCATCAAGGGCATCGTTGATAAGTTCGTCGATTGACATTTGTTTCGTTGTCAAATTCAAATTATCGTATTGTTTTTAGTGATGCCGGAGTAGGGTTACGACATCGATTGTCAAAAGTAATGTCGGTCGTTTCTTCGTTCAAATGATAGTCGAAACGATGTAACATAGAGTAGGTTTAGCACGATAATTGAAGCGATATATCGTTTATCGGTTTGTAGAGTAGACCCCCAGAAATTACAGACATCACAAGCCTCAGCATAAGATCCAAATAACTTGAAACCCGGAATGTACTGGAACCTTTGAAAGTACGGCTCATCTTAAGCTGGCATTTGCACTTTATCGTATAGGCTTAATGGATAAGGCATATTTTCAAAGTCAGACTACTCCAAAGGAGTCAGATATAGCCAAATGATCATTGTTCGGGATCGGGATCGGGACCGGGACAGCGCACGCTGTGTGTAGCTACTTAAATCGTGAAAGTTTTTTATATATGTAAAAATTACAAAATATCAGTGCCATCATTTTTCTAGATTTTAACCGACTTCAAAAAAAGGAGGAAGTTCTCAATTCAAATGATTGATTATTTCTATCGTCTGTGTACCACAACACTGATATCTTCGCCAAAAAAAAAATGGTTAGGTTGCGCGAACCGCAACGTCGCGGCGGTTCGCGTGTTGCATTTTATACTCGTGATAATTTTGAAATTAAATATCTGATTCGAATGAATTAAAAAGTATTTGACTGCTACATAAATACCCTTGATGATAAAACAGCTGAGCGCGGAGCGCGGCTGCGATTGGTAATTTATCCTGCTACCTAGTTTCTACCTAGTCTACCTATTTTTCGAAATCAGTGAATGCAATTTTTCCTTCATACTTACCATCAGAAAGTACTTACCTACCTATGCTATTTTTGTTAGATTTAAAAATCAAAAGCTATTTACAATAATTAAAATCAACATGATTATTATTTTACTTACAGATTGCGTCCCTGTGCACATTCTAGTTCACCTGTACTTTAATACTTGTTCAAAATGAGGACCACCTCTTTCAATGCACAACTGATTTTAGATAACGTGTCTCTATCACTTTTCAGTCCTCAAAAGCTTGTTAAATTTTGTTTTTTTTACGAGTACGTGCTTCCTCCGTATAAACGTTTCACTTCCGACCACAAAAAAAAGTTAAGTCCGGACTCCTGGCGGGCCAAGATTTTGCTTCACTCAAATCATCACCAGCTGCAGCGTAGAGGAGCACCATGTGCAGGAACTCCAAGTTGCTGTAGGAATACCGGGCAATAAGTATAAGTATACCGGGGAATAAGTATCGCTTGCGACACTTTACTACGCCTGTATTATAACGAGTCGTGCTCTCTGTTCTGCCGCCGGAAGAGACTACATTTTCTAGAGCTTTTAAATATAGAAACGACAACTTGGTATTTTCACTTGCTCTACCATAGCCTTCGTTAATACATTATTTTGTCTTTCACTGCCGTTCAAATGCGGCCGAATCATCAACAACAAAAGAAGCGACACGTTACTACGCTTGTGTTATAACGATTCACACACATCAGCATCGTGCTATGCTGCTTGCGGCTTGCGTCACGCGCACGTACACACAGTGAGAAGCGCGCGCAAAGAAAATAAAGAGATGTGTTGTTTGTGTTGTTATACAAAATGTCAGTATACGTCCGCGGCCCGTTCATGTGTTATTTTGTTACTCAGGGCCGGCCCGTCGCTAGGGCGAACTGAGCGGGCGAACTGACGCCAAGGTCCGGGGGCGCCTACGGCGCCCCCGGACCTTTAGCGAAGGTGCTCGCGGCGCCCTTAGCGCCAAAGGCGCCTCGGCTTCGGGTTCGCTTCAGCTTACCTACTTGAAGCCCCCCCCCCCACCCCTGGATACCATCGCTTTCTTATCACATCAATTGGTACGTGCGCGCGCCCACGTGTGTCATCAATGTAGCCACTCGCAGTTCGGACTTTATATCGTTCAATAAAATGAATTGTTTCACTAAACGAACGTACGATGATCAATTCTTGCCTTCCTCCAGCTCAAACTCAGGTAATTTGCCAAGGGGCATGATTAAATCCCATTAATCGGCGCCAATGTAATATTTGTGACGCTGAATAAAACACCATTCAAACGAGACTGTTATTTATTGGTAATTGACGGTATACCTCGGAAAACATATTTGCGATTACCCACATCTTATTTATTAAATACACTACAGGGATCACCTTGCTCAAGACAACCGGACGGTGGGACAGTGCTTGTCGCTTCAAGAAGCCCTGCACCCCCGCGACGCGCCCCGCGACGCGCCCCGCGACGGCGCCGACCAGCCCCATGGGAGCGATGCCGCCCCCGCCGCCACCACAAAGACAGAACACGGAGAAGCCCCTGTCACCGAAATCGGAGTTAGACAGGAACTACACTCGTGAGCAAAAAAATCGACTCAGGCGACAAACCTCGCAAGTCACTGCCAAAAAAACTTAACCCGAAAATATTTTTTTCTTAGTAAAATCTTAAAGCTGCTTGTATTAGAAGACGCGGTTCCGGAAGAAAAAGGTGCACATCGGAGAGAGATGACCGATTCATTGTCAGCACATCGCTGAGAAATCGGGCCTTCGCTGGCGTTCAAGTCCAACAAGAGTCATAGAAACGCGAGGAGTGGCTGTGAGTGGCTGGACAACCCTCCAACCTCCCATGGTCCTACCAACCTTACGGTTATACGGACCGAAACTTTGAGAGATGCGCCACCGAAGCGGCTCAACTCTCTACAAATTTTGATATACTCTCCGTCCCAGCACTCTCCCCCTTCTGGGGCATGCCACAGCACAAAACGGACTTCATCGCCGGGCCGTCCTTGCCCAGCTCCATACCGAGTCGTGTCTCCCCCCATCCCAGTTCGTGCGCTCCTCCAAACGACGTCTTCGATGCCAACTTCGAGCGAACTGTTTCAGACGCCCGAAGTTGGCTGCGGTACTTACTAAATCTACGTGGAATATCGGTCCCTCCTCCCCGCCCGGGCGCCTTATCCCTACCAACAACTTCTCCCGCTCCGCGTCATACAATGAACACTCCCATAATACGTGATCACGCGTCTCAGGCTCTCCGCAGGCGCACTCAGCCGCATCGCTTAAATTAAGTTCCTTTAACCGCTTCCTAAAACAACCGTGCCCCGTCAGTATTTGGGAGGTGGCGTGATCCGGTTCCACCCTGTGCGCCCTCATGCGCTCGCTCACGTCTGGGAAGAACCGGTACAATTCACGCCCCTTCTCCTCCCCCTCCCATCGCTCCTGCCAGATTCGGAGCACGTCCATGCCGATACTTCGTCGCAAACGGCCCCACACCTCCCTTGGCTGGCCCTCCACCTCGGCCTGTCCTCTGCCCGCTCTGACCAATGCTAAATCCGCCGGCAGAACCCCTGCCAGAACTGGCAGAGCCGCGGTGCTGCACGATCTATAAGCCTTGGTCAGCAGAACCAGTGATGATCTCTGGATGCGCAGAAGAACGCTGCGGACGACGTGTACCGAGGCTCTGTGGTACCAGACCCGTGCGGCGTATGTGACAGTCGCCACATATGTGCCCTGGTACAGCACCCTCAGGGCCCGGTACCGAACCCCCCACGAGTTTGCGGACACTCTGGCCATCTTGCCAAAGGACTTTGCGGCTCTTTCGCCTATGGATGCCGCGTGTGGCGCAAACGAGAGGGGGGCGTCCACAATCACGCCCAATACCGTGGCCTTAGCAACCGAGCGGATCGCGACGCTCGACTCGTCGGCCCTCAGCACTGGCGGTCTCTGAAGTCTTCCCTTTAGTGTCATGGTTTGGGACTTGGCCGGGGCAAAGCTCAGCCTGTTTTGCCTCCCCCACTCCGCCACAAGTCCCAAAACCAGAGCCCCCATAGACTCTATCTCCCTGCGCTATTAAAATCGTCACGTCGTCCGCGTAGGCCATAAACTTGACCCTATCCGGCACCGGCAGGCGAAGCAGGTCATCGAGCTGTACGTTGGGCAATAGGGTGGGTCCCAACACCGAGCCCTGAGGGCACCCCATAGTGGACTCCTTCCATACCGCCCGATCACCCGCTATCATGGCCACCTTGCGCTTGTTGAAATATGATGCCAGAAGTCTATACACGTTTGGTGGGCACACCCCACGCTTCGATTTGAGAAGAATCATGGGCCACCAAGCGTTATCGAAGGCACCCGATATGTCTAAGAAGACAGCCTGCAGGTACTTTCTGTTGCATTCCTTCACGGCGTCCAAGAGGGACCCCAAGGCCGTCGCGATCGACCAACCCGGCATGAACCCGTGCTGGCTGGAGGAGATGCCGCGAGTGAGCCCCGGCAAACTCCAGAGCAAAACTCTCTCCAGGACTTTGCCAAGCACGGGCAGCAACGTGATTGGCCGATACGCCTTAGGGTCCGTCGGCGACAATGCCATTACTCTTGGGCAGGATTAAAAGGCGCCCATCCTTCCAGACTGACGGAAAGATGCCTTCAATAACGCATTTATTGATGACCCGCGCGAACTCTGTGCCCGCGGCCCTGAAAACGTGCTTCAGCATTCTCCCCTCAATGCCGTCCATACCCGGGGATGTGTTGTTGAGCGACATGATGATTCGCCGCAGGGAGTCTAAATCAATGGGAGCCGAGTTAGCCCCCGAAGGTACGAGGGAGGCCGCGACTCTGACCTGACGATGGTATTCAGTGTCGGTCGTGGGGTCGTCGTCCGGACAAAGCGACGCCATAAGAGCCTTCATGGACTCGCCAGCGTCGCCCGTGTCAGATCCCAAGTATCTGATCCCGTTTACAACATTCACCGGCGGTCGAACCCACTAAAAACCCCCCTGGCAGTCCTCCGCCATAGTGGAACGAGATGGGGTCGCTTTCGCATTCACCATCTCCCGGCGGGCGGCCCGGGAACCGGTCCGGGCCTCGGCCTCAGGGAGGGGTAACCTTCTCACCCAAGGTTACCGCTCAGCGGCCTCCTTCTGCGTCATAACCTCCTCGCAGAAGGAGACCATCGCCTGCCACTCCCTCTCGCCGCCGAGCATGGCACTAACCACGCTCGGCAGAGAGAGGTCCCGGCCCAGGATCACTGAAAGTATGTGTCGCATGGGACCCCACGCGGCACACACCTCCAGCGTGTGGCGCGCCGTATCCTTTGGCGCTCCACATTCGTGGCAGGCCGGGGTCGCCTCCCGCCTCGCGATCTGGTGCAGATACTTTCCGAAGCATCCATACCCGGAAAGCACCTGCACCAATCGGAAGGTCAGCGACCCGAACCGCCGCCGCACCCACCTCCGGAGGACCGGTCTAATGGCCTCCACCGTCCACTGACCAGGGACCGGTGGAGCCAGATCCTCCGCCCACCGCCGCAACAAGGCGGCCCGCGCCAGTCGCCGCACAAGCGCGACCTCCTCTCACACTGGGACTCCCCGTCGGATCTCCTCGCCGCTATGAAGTGATACACTTCGGCGAGGATCTCCGCTTGGAGAGCCCAGGGGGGATCACCGGCCAGCACGCACGCTGCCGTCCAGGACACCGTCCGGTATCCGCGGATCGCCCTCGTCGCAATGACCCGCTGCGGACGTCGCAGCAGGGTCATGTTCAGCAGCCTCCCTAATGCGGCCGCGGCAGTCGTAGCCTATGTTCCACAGGAGCGGCCCCAGCACCGACCCCTGTGGAACCCCGCGGACGACGCGACGGTGTCTCAAGCCGTCGCGTCCTTCCACTAGGACCTCGCGGTCCTGGAGGTAGTCCGCCAACAGCCTCCGCAGATACAGAGGCCGCTCTATACGGATGCAACCATGGGTCCCTGTCGAGGCCCTCCAGAGCCTCATCCCAGGCCCTCGTTTTGGCCCGACCGATGGCCAGCTGCAGCTCCTCCTTTGCGTCACGGTAGGAGCTGTACAGCCGGCACTCAGCTGTCAGCTCTTCTGCTGACAGCTCCTCATCGGTCCGGCCGTGACGCCGCCTCCTGCAACGGGCGTAGGGCCGCCGTGCCGCCGAGCAGGCAGCTTGGAGATCAGCGATCTCCGAGCTCCACCAATACACCTCCCGGCGGCCTGGGAGGCGCCGGGACCTGGGCATGGCGGCGTTCCCGCTCACCGCTTCCCGCTTCCGCGTTCACCGCTTCCCGGAAGTGGCACGCCGCGACGTCTCGAACCGTATATATTTATGGTCCGAGAGAGTCTCCACCTCCTCCGACATCACCATCCACGCCCGGGCACGTGCCGCGACAGCGGGGGTGGCGAACGTAACGTCCACCACGGACCCCCCTCGCTGTCGCACGCACGTGTGGACCGACCCTCTATTCAAAAGGGTCAGCCCTGCGGCAACCGCCCACTCCCTGACTATCTCCCCTCGAGAGTCAGTAGTGGGGTTGCCCCAGTCCCGGGCCTTGGCGTTCAGGTCCCCCATAACGAGGACCTGACGTGGCGCCAGCCTACGCACCGCCGCGGCCAGGAAGTCCATAAAGACCTCGAAGGGGAGAAGTATACGCCGACAACCGCATACTCCCCCCACTTGGCCACCACGTACCCCGAACCCCCGTCACCAACACATCCTCGGACCCAGCGTCCGATTCCGCCTTCTCCCGCGAGGAGGGGCCCTGAGAAGGGCCTTTTAAAAACCTCCCCGCCACGTCACGCAAAGGCCCCGGCATGCCGAAACCCTCCGTGACCCCACAACAAACAGCTAACTCCCACAACACAAAAACACCCTCCAAACAATCGACACCCTACAAACACAGTAAACGCAAAACTCGGTAACGGTATGGCCTCTCCCAACATAATGTCGGGGTTCCGAGTGCCATAGCGGGGAATTGGTATTCAGGTCACCCCTGACCAGAACTGCCTTGCCGTTCAAGACATCCAGCGCCCTCTCCAACTGTCTCAGATGGGAGTTGATGTTGTCGCTGTACTGGAAGTAGGCGGAGATCACGTACAGGTCCAGGTCCTCCAGGTGGCAGCACAGAAAGTGGTACGTAGGTAGGTGGTGCAGAACCGCACACGGCTTGGAGCGGTTGTGCAAGTAAATGCCCGCCTTGGAGCATTCCCCGCGCTGGACAGTTAGCCCAGCCATGGCGTATTGTTCCTGAATCAGAACAATATCCAGGCCTAGCGAGTCCGCTATGGCAGGGAGCTCCTTCGTGGCGGCGGCTGCACCACCTAGGTTTATATGACCCATTCTAATTGAGGCTGTGTTATCCATACTGGATCGTCTGGATTAACTGTTCCTCTGCATAGATACGAGCAGGGCAGCCACGCGACGCCGTTCTGTGTGTGCTGTCGCGCTTGAAACGCTTGCACGTCGCGCAGCACAGGCTGGAGGCGCTGCAGTTCTCCCCACGATGCCCAGTCTCCCCGCAGCGGCCACAGGTGTCCTCCTTTGCCCTACAGAACTTCTCCGGGTGCCCATACGCTTGGCATTTGTTGCAGCAGGTTACCCTTACGAAGTCAGAGACCTCCACCTGCTGCCATCCTATGAACACCGTTCCCCTTGTGACGAGTTCCTCGCGCAGCCGGGCGCTGCACTCGCAGACTAGTGTGGTCTCCTTGTGGGGGCTTCCCCTACGTGACCGCTTGAAGGCGCCCCTAATATCCACCTTCACCTTTTCAAGGGTCCAGACCGAGTCGGTGGGGAAATTAAGCTCCCACAATTCCTCCACAAAGGCGTCAAAAGAGGGGTCCCCGTCGACATTCCTGAAAGCGACGAGGGGCTGCCGTCGCTTGGGCTCAACAACCCTAAGTGATGCCGGGGCAGCCTTCTTGAGGCGCTCGGCAGCCGCTACTGAGGCAGTGTGCACGCCAGCATTACCCACACTACGGACCCTTTCTATCTAAACCGACAACGCCCTCGGGTCCACACTTCTCTTCAACTCTGCCTTTGTCAGCTCCGAGGTATTGGTGAGGTAGTGGCTGGACAACCCTCCAACCTCCCATGGTCCTACCAACCTTACGGTTATACGGACCGAAACTTTGAGAGATGCGCCACCGAAGCGACTCAACTCTCTACAAATTATATACTCTCTCCGTCCCAGCACTCTCCCCCTTCTGGGGCATGCCACAGCACAAAAACGGACTTCATCGCCGGGCCGTCCTTGCCCAGCTCCGTACCGAGTTGTGTCTCCCCCCCATCCCAGTTCGTGCGCTCCTCCTCCAAACGACGTCTTCGATGCCAACTTCGAGCGAACTGTTTCAGACGCCCGAAGTTGGCCGCGGTACTTACTAAATCTACGTGGAATATCGGTCCCTCCTCCCCGCCCGGGCGCCTAATCCCTACCAACAACTTCTCCCGCTCCGCGTCATACAATGAACACTCCCATAAAACGTGATCACGCGTCTCCGGCTCCCCGCAGGCGCACTCAGCCGCATCGCTTAAATTAAGTTCCTTTAACCGCTTCCTAAAACAACCGTGCCCCGTCAGTATTTGGGAGGTGGCGTGATCCGGTTCCACCCAGTGCGCCCTCATGCGCTCGCTCACGTCTGGGAAGAACCGGTACAAATTAACCCCAGCCCACTAAGCAGCCCGCCTACGATTTGCCAGAGGACACGTTGATTGGACTGACGAACAATGGAGCTCCGTTCTCTTCTCAGACGAAAGCAGAGTGTGCTTGCATGGTAGCGATAGAAGAGGACGAGTCTACAGAAGACCTGGAGAAAGATTCACGCAGTGCTGCATCAAAGAAAATGTGGCTTTAGGAAGAGGTTCCTGGATGGTGTGGGCGGGCATTTCAATGGAGGCAAAAACCGATTTGGTTTTTATTGAAACTGGCGGTTGAGTGGGAGGATTGACGGCGAACCGATACATCGAAAACATTTAAGGGGATCACGTCCTTCTTTATGCCGGTTTCATCGGCAAAAACTTCATCATAATGCACGACAATACCCGTCCACATACTGCAGGTTCCGTCCGGCAGTATTTACAGGAGGTCGAAATTGCCGCTATCGACTGGCCAGCGCGTAGCCCGGACTTAAATCCTATCGAGCATTTGTGGGATGAACTTAAAAGAAAAGTTCGGGCTAGAAATCCTGCACCAGCCACGAAATCGGACCTCAAAGCGGCGCTCATTGAAGAATGGGATAGGTATTGAACAAGATCGAGTAAAGAAACTTATTCGATCCATGAAGAAGCGATTGGAAGTTATTAAGGCCAGAGGGGGCAACACTAAATATTGATAAGTTAATTTCAATTAAATTAATATTTTGACGAATTTAAGCTGGTATTTTCTTTAATGTTAATTATCACCTTTTTTCATAGATAGATAAAGATAGATAGATAAAACATTTATTCGTTGCTATAGACACACACCAAATATAAATTTTATTGTCAGTAAGTTTATGTTTGTGTGTGGCAGTACAACAAAAAGGCCATGGCTCAGTGAAAATTTTTTGCTTAAAAGCAAAAACACTGATTTTCAGCCAAAAACCTTACATTCAATATTTATTATTTACCAAAAAAAATAACAACGTAGACCACTCATTTTAAAGCTAAAACTTACAGCTTTGAGATGTTAAAATCAGAAATAGAATGTAAGCTTCAGAATTTTTGCTAGAGTATTTTTAACCGCGAGCGTGCGCCCTAAGTCGATATTTTTGTTCACGAGTGTATATCATCCTCCAGCGACTCATCGAGGCACGATGGCTGCCAAAAAAGAACCTTGGTGTACTTAAGAATGCCCTCGAAGAGGATGAGAGACTCCTGTCTAACCCCGCGACCCTAACCTCGGAAGAAACGACATATGTGGAGGGGTTCAAAACTATGCAGATTCCGGATGCCCCACTCGCAGGTACGCGCAGAAAGCGAGAGACCGCCGACGAGCCCAAAACAGAAAAGTGCAAAACGCCTCTGCGCCGAGACTCCGCACCCCGCTCCGCTACCGCAACGCGAGCCGAAACCCGCCCGCCCCCCGGTGCCCATGGACACACAGCGAATTGCCACCTCTGCTAAAAAGGCTGCGACCGTCACCTACGCGGCCGCCATTGCTGCCGCACGCCCAGGATCACCGCCGCCGCCGCCGACTCCATCTACGTCCGCGCCGCTCCAAACGACGCCGACGCCGGCTGCGACGGCCGAACCAAGGAAAACGGCACCCATGGTAAGTGCCAAAAATAGATATCCTCCTATGGTAGTGGAAGTTTTCCCAAATTGGGCGAAGCATTTTAGGGAACTGAAAGGACGCCTGGGACACTCCCCAAACGCTCGCCCATTTGGGAAAGGCGTCCGATTTTCGCCCGAATCCGACACAGAATACCGCACCATCCAAGAGTACCTCACCAACCTAGAAAAATCTGAGAAGGTGATGTGGTTCTCATACTCACTACCAGAGGAGCGTAGCCTCAAGGTGGCGATCAGTGGACTACCAGCCGACACCCCCTCCCGCAGATATCGAGGAAGACCTTCGCCGGCACGGATTCGAACCTGAGACCGTCCGCAGCATCCGTGCCTCGAAGGGCCGCCCGGATGCATTTTCTTTGTTATGCTTAAACGCACAACAACCACCGCAGACATCTACAGCATAACGGAGCTTCTATGCATGCCCGGTGTGGTCGTCGAGAGCTGAAGGGGGAAGAAGAGCCCAGCTCAGTGCCATCGTTGCCAGGCCTTCCGACACAGCAGCCACAACTGCCATCGCCCCCTAGCCTGCGTCCGTTGTGGTGGACCACACTTAGCAGGAGATTGCCCCCGCCCTCTGGAGATGCCCCTAACGTGTGCGAACTGCGAGGGAGCACACACGGCCAACAACAAGAGCTGTCCCGTCTTCAAAAGAGAGGCGAGGAATAAACGGGCCGGTACTACTGCCACCACCACAACCACCGCCGCACCCCTGGCCCCACCTCGGCGAGATGAGTCGTGCCCCGGCGCCCCAAACCCGCCGCCACCCCCAACCCCACTTACACAAAAACAGGACCCCACAACAATAGCACAGATTGCCTCAGAGGTCGGGAGTCAAACCCTTATGGCCCCTGCGAACCTACCCAAAGACAGGACTCAGCAGATCAAAAAAACTAAAAAGAAAAAGGTCTTTAGTGATGTCCAATTAGAAAGGTCAAAGTACGTGTTTCTTTTTAAGATGGAAAATCTAAAGTGAGGCCATTAGGTGTGATGAAGGCAAAGATTAATTTTAACGGTCACGAGAAGTTTTTAGAGTTATATGTTCTAGACAAAGCCGTGACGACACTAATAGGTAGACAGTGGCTTGCAGAACTAGGGATACAGACACCTATTTTACAATGTTCCAACGTCAGTAATAATTTTAAGATCGAGCCAGTTAATGATGTGCTCCGGGGTATGCTCGACCGTATAAAAATGTATGGAATGGCGGTCTGGGCCGGTATACTGGAGGGTGCGCTGCGCTGCGGGTGCGCGAGGGCGCTGCGCCGGGCGAGGCCGGTACCTACCC
This sequence comes from Perizoma flavofasciatum, assembly GCA_958496245.1. NCBI lineage: Eukaryota > Metazoa > Arthropoda > Insecta > Lepidoptera > Geometridae > Perizoma > Perizoma flavofasciatum. Next base: position 9,374,987 of record OY292440.1, on the reverse strand, counting down.
TACGCTTTGCGCGAGCGCGTCGATGCCGAACTTGATGCGATGCTGCGCGACGGAATCATCGAGCCCGTCGACTGTTCGGACTGGGCGACGCCGCTTGTGTTGGTCAATAAGAGTGACGGTGGTGGGTGGGGTGGTTTTTTTTTTTAACTTCATGTTTTTTTTTTAATAGTTAAAAATAAAATTGTTGTTAAAATACTGCTTTAAACTTTAATGCTGTGTGTACTAGTATCTTTTTAATAAACGAATTTGAATATTCACCACGACGAATTTTTGCTTCAACTTAAACTTCTTAATTATGGCTTCTGTGGCTAGTTGTCACAAGAATTTTACTTGTAAAGTTTTCAAATCACAGGCGGGTTTGTTGATTTGACATTTGACGTTGTCACTTCATTTACTTTCATAGATAATTGTTATCATTTTGCCTAAAAAGTGACATAAATAGTCAAGCAAAAAGATTTAGGCTAAATGTCTATTATCCAAGCCTTTAGATTTTCCTATCATTCGTTCCGAAGATTCGATACATATTGTCTATGCTTTCGACAGACGACAAAGATTGCGAACATTTTTGAGAGTAGGGTACGGCCGAATAATTCGGAGCACTGTCGTATCGTAACGATAATGTCAATATCGTTTTACGGAGTAGACCCCCTGATTTAGAATACACTGAAAATAAAATTATTTCCGCATTATACAGCACGTCTATTTTAATGACGATATAAATAAATTAAAGGCCGGTGAAAATTGTTCACCTGTCGCCATCATCATGAAAAAAAGTTCGCTCTGGTGCCGCGACGTGTGAAGACTTATCCAATCTTCTATCCCGTAAATTTACCTGGATTTAGTCATATTTCCTGGACGTTGACCTATATATTGCAATATTCATAAAAGGTGCTAATAATCATTAACATTAGACGGTAAAACAAAGTGCAATCGGTGTATCGTGACTGCGCTGGCTCAGCCGCGTGGTCAATCCGATCCCTGGACACCAGCGTCTATCGTGGAGATCACCTGCAAGGACCCTCTGCGCGTCGCTGGGATATAAGCAAGGTAGGACGTTGCCTAAAGATTTCCAAAAAAGATTTCCTAAAGATTTTCACCTTCCTATATTCACAATTGTTCCTGTATATGCCGTGACCTAATTGCCAATATTTTCAATATATTCAGTCAACAAGTCCCGCTGATTCTCATAGTTTAGCTTTGAATCACCGCTCCAGAAGTCTTTTAGAAGTCTGGACGAGACGCCTAGCAGCAGCTCTATACCACATTGGTTATTCCCACCACAAATGTTAGTAGCTAGGTATTTTTATTAAAAGTCCCGGCGCTAACACCGATGATATTGATGAAACGAATAAAATAAACGATCAGGATCAGGAGAACCCATTAACAACGCCCATAAACTTGGAATGCACCTGCTCAGTAAAAATTAAGAGAATTCGTTATTTAGAATACAAGAAACGAAGATAATTGTTGGAAGTAATCATAGATTTAAGAAAAGAAAATACACGATTAAGTTAAACCTTAATAAGCAAAAAAATAACGAAATAAGAAAAAAACAAAAATGTAACTTAAGAAAAAAAATCAAAACAAATAATACCAAAATGTCACTAGACAAAAGGACCGCTAAATTAATAAAATAGTTTTATATTGATTATGCAAAAAGTACAATATGTCCCGGAAAGAAACAGTAACATGAAATAGGAGAAAAATATCAAATTTTGAAAACAATAATCAGACATTAAGCACAAGTAGTTGTCAATTAACATAAAAATTGTGATAATTAAAGTAAGAAAGAAACGTTCTGATTATGAAAAAAAAAATAATCAGAAAGTGAGTAATTACAATTAGTTAGTAAAGTTACCTCTATGATTACCAAAAAAGCTGACCAAATTTCGATTAACATAAAATTGTGATGATTAAAGTAAGAGAAAAATGTCGAAGACTGTTATTATAATTAAGAGTATTGATTAAATCACCATAACACAACAGTCGTCATCACCTGACTCACTGTTTTTTTATATTTGAATGCTTAATATAAATATCTTTAATCTAAGCTTAAAATTGTTGTCTAAAAACAATAAATGAACATTACAGGTTACCCTACAATGATCAAATATAGTAGTTTTACTATTGCCATTCAGCGTGGCAATGCAGCCAGTATTTTGGGAACGCTTCCGTCTGGTAGTGATCTGTTCAGTTGAGCTATCTATAGATCGTTAGCAACGGTCTTTGGTTAGCTAGCTGTTTAATCTGTATTTTTTGTATATACAGATTAAACAGCTACCTACTTATAAATAGTTGTATGAATTGTTTTACATGTGAAAAAAAAAGTTTTACTAGCATATAAAACAAAATAAATATATATTAATTTAATTGAAATTAACTTATCAATATTTAGTGTTTACACAACAAAAATTTCTTCGAACATTAAATTTCAAAAATTTAAAGCGCTTAGTTTTAATTTTTTTTTAAAATTTAAAAAATTTAAAACGCTTAGTTTTAATTTTTTTTAATAATGTAGTGAGTGGTCTACGTTGTTATTTTTTTTTTATAAAGCAAAAAATGAATGAGGTGAAAAAAAGTTGATAATAATTAACAGTAAAGAAAAATATTAATTTAATTGAAATTAACTTATCAATATTTAGTGTTTACACAACAAAAATTTCTTCGAACATTAAATTTCAAAAATTTAAAACGCTTAGTTTTATGAACGCTATGTTAATAATAGCGTAGCAATTAAATTAATATTTTTCTTTACTGTTAATTATCATCTTTTTTTCACCTCATTCATTATTAGCTTTATAGAAAAAAAAATAACAACGAAAACAACTCATTTTAAAGCTTAAACTAACAGCTTTGAGATGTTAAAATCAGAAATAGAATGAAAGCTTAAAATTTTTTGCTAGAGTTTTTTAACCGTGCGTCCTGAATCGATTTTTTTGCTCACGAGTGTATATGTTTGTTACTTCTTCACGCCGCAAAAAGTAGCGTACGTAAAAAAATAAAATAAAAAAAAGTATATTCTAAATATTTGTAAAAGAAGAATTTACATACAAATAAACAACTTACAAACTTATCTCTTTATAATATATATTAAAAAAATAAGCATTTGTTGTAGCATAAACGTATTTTATCGTTAAAGTGTGTATTATCCTAACATTATCGTATTAGTATACATCACTAGCTTCTGCCCACTCGGGTGTTATTCTGATGTATAAGCTATAATTACTGTATAAAGTGTAATTAAAATACGTTTAGTAGTTTTTTCGTGAAAGAGTAACAAACATCCATATCCTCAGAAACTTTCGCGTTTATAAATAATATTAGTAGGATAAGATACATTCGTATTCTAATTGTAGGGTGTGTACCCCTACAATCCTTTAAGGTTCGTTGTATACTTGTTGTCGTTGTAACTTTATATTTTTACTAATGTTGGTAGTAAAAATATAAAGTTAAAAACCACATCATAGCGTAAAATGATAAAATGACTCGCGAGAACATTTAGGTATTGTGCGGTTTGCATAAACCGTACATGCTCCCGCGACCGGAATGAGATGAAAGTACAAGATGATGATAAAAACATGGTTCAAAAAATGAACTTAATATAACTTATTAATTTCATTCATTCACACTGTCACTTGCACGAAATAGTTTTTTGATAATAGACGATGTCGACCTACTTATAAAAAAAAACCAGACGTTCGAATCTATTGTTTGAACGGTTGGCTGACCGACGAGCGGCGGACGGCGGGCACTCATTCGCAAGCCACTTTGGGGGACGTACGTGCAACATTTTTTGCGCGTCGTTACACGTTCCTTCCAAAGAATAATACAAAATAATGTATACTTTTGCAAGTATATAATCCAATGTTCTTTCTTAAATTCAGTACGGAATCACGTAAATCGGTAAGCGTTAAACAACTCATTTCACATTATTGCTGCATAGGTATTATTGAGAAGCTCTTGTTTGCTTCAAAAACTCACATTTGTAAATCTCTATGTTTTTGTATGCATTATAGAAAATAGGTGCAAACCTCTCCTTTATTTCTAAATTCTCAAACCAAAATACTGTGATTTTTTACTTAGAACACTGAATCTTTTTATTCTTACAATGTAGGTGGTAATTTCATTACCCCTTTTTATCTTATTTCACTTTTCCTCTCTTTTGTACACTCTTTCTCTTCGTCTGACATTATTCATGCACCACTAATGTACATCTATCTATCTCCTCTCCTCACACATACATCATCATCATCATCATCATTGCCTCAATTTCGCTAAGTTACGGACTACCAGCTTCGGTGGTCACAACGACTTTTCTCCACTTCCCACCATCACTCCACTTGCCGCCCTCGTGGCGAAAGTTACTTTTATTAAGTTTTCTGATTTCAATCTCTTTCAGTCATCACTGACAAGTTTTTTTGGACAAGTTGCCATTCGTTTTATTTCATCTGTCTCAGTTTCTCCTAGTAGTTAAAGTAGGCTCACTACTGGATAAGAATCTTTGAAAAGTTTCAGCTTTGCAACAATAGCTCGTAGTAGTTTTAAGCCCGCACCGACAGCGCAGCGCACAAATGAAACTACGAGAGCTTTTTAATCGCAACAATTCTAGTATACGCTATCGGAGCTGGAATTACCGCGGCTACTACTAGCACCAGACTTACCCACCAATTGTACCGCATTAAAATATTTAAAGTGTACTCATACCGATTGCGGGGGGCCTCGTAAGAGTCCCCGCGTATCGGAATTTTTCGTCACTACCTCTCCTCGTGCCGGGAGTAGGTAATTAGCGCATGCTGCCTTTCCTAGGATGTGGTCGCCGTTTCTCAGGCTCCCTCCTTCTCCGGAATCGAACCCTGATTCCCCCCGTTATCAACCCCTCATGGTAGTCGCAGAAACTAACATCGAAAGTTGATAAGGCAGACATATGAGTCTGCCGGTACTGGACCATGCGAGCGGCTAAAGTTATCCAGATTCATCAAAATTAACGACTTCGGACGCGAGGCCCTCCCGTCGATTGGTTTTGATCTAATAAAAGCACTCATTCCCATATCACTGGTCAGAGTTCCGATTGCATGTATTAGCTCTAGAATTATCACAGTTATCCAAAGCATCTAAGTAAGATCTAGGAAAAAAAACTTATATATTGAGCACATTCGCGGTATCGCCTTAAATACGGCTTGCACTGAGACATGCATGGCTTAATCTTTAAGACAAGCGTATACTAGCAGGATCAACCAGGGAGCTAACTCGTTACAGTCGAACATGCACCCATCTATTGACTGTCTTTCTTCCGAGTGAGCAGGCGTTGGCTGTTTTTGTTAAATCTAGGCTTTTAATGTACAGCCATTACATTGAAATTTCCGTCAAGTCGTATCCAGTATTAATTTAAAACCATATTCCATGTGCGTCCACAGGCGATGACGCCCGGAATGCGGAGAGACCGAAACTCCTGGCCTGCTTCTGTTTGCGCGCAAAGGGGGGGCTTGTTGTGTGTTTTTATATTAAGCATACCACCACCGCTACCACACACATAATAATGATTATATACCATCACCACCCACCACCTTTCCTTGCCCCTCCCCTTTTCTCTTCACTGCGTTGACAACTAAACAGAGTCAGTAAACTGTAATCTCTCTTCTCTCTCTCAATGTTATGAGAGATGAATGTACAAAAGAATCGATTAATATTCAATATGAATAATATATATCCAAACGTTCCAAGGCTTCAAGACCGAAACGTATGGATTTTTTATGTAAAACACAGCATTATTATATAAAACATAAATTAATGTAATAATCACTTTTTGTGGTCCGTTTCTCGACTTGCTCTAACCATCGCCTTCGTTGATACATTATATAGTTCGCCGTATAACTGTTCAACTGCGACCATTTCTCTAGAGTTTTTTGTTTAAAAATAGAGCTAGATAGACCATCTATACCTATGTTATAAGAATGTAACAGGTCAAATTCAGTACTTTGAAGTTATTTTGAATATTTTTTTTTGGATTGCACTCTATAATCGGTACTGAAGAAAAAAAGGTTTTTTTTTCATTTTCTGTCTGTGAATTTGGACCGTGCATAGCGCCGAAACTACAGAATGAATTCAAATGAAACTTGGCATGATTTGAGTTCATAGTACGGGGTAGGAATTTTATCCCGAAATTCAGTATGGTCCGATTTCATTCATTATTTTTTTTGTTAGAAAGGAAGTACCTTAAAGATTGTTCCGTGAATATTTCAAGGTCATCGGTTTTGTAGATCAGAAATTACAGACATTACAGGCCTCAGTACACGATCCAAATAACTTGAAACACGGAATGTACAGGAACCTTTGAACGTACGGCTCCTCGATTTATAGCGCACTTTGTAGTGTACGCTGAGTAGGTAGCTGGGACTGGGACTGGGGCTACTGGGACTACCGGGACTACCGGGACTACTGGGACTATAGGGACCACTAAGACTACCGGGACTATCGGGTCTACTGAGACTACTGGGACTACTGGGACTACTGAGATTACTGGGACTACTGGGACCGCGACCGCGACCGAGGCTGCGACCGCGACTGCGACTGCTCATCTCATGGAATCACAACTAGCCGAAACATGTTTTTGTGAGTGACTTTTATTTTGTTTTTTTTCTTCGAAAGAGTAGGCAAAATAACGTGCCACGTGAGGATCTGATGTTATTAGAGTACCTGCAGGATAGAAACAAATCAAATTTGTAAAATTCTGTACATTGAAGCTAATTTGAAAAAAAAATTGGTTGCCACTCTACCTCTATAATCGATACTGAAGCAAAAATTTATATATTTTTTTTTCATTTTTGCCGGGACATCACAAGCCTCAGCATTAGATCCAAATAACTTGAACCCCGGAATGTACTGGAAGCTGGCATTATCAGCACTTTATCGTATAGGCCATATTGTCAAAGTCAGACCACTCCAAAGGAGTCAGATAATATAGCCAAACGATCATTGTACCACGGGGTCTCATCTCTAAGTAAAAAATATTAGTTCGTAAAAATCTCAATTGATGGTGTTATAGGTATAGCTTTGTTATTGAAGTTTAAGAATAACTCGAAATTAGGTCCTAAAATATAAAATAAATGGTATGTTCATATTTAAAAAAATCTCTTTTGTATTAGAAAATGAAATAACGAGCTCATAAATCACATTTTCTTATTTTCTCAAAATTCGATATTGTAGTCATTCTTCTATCGGAAATCATTTATACTACTTTGAGTTTGGCAAGAATTGTTTTGTTTAGTTTGTGCTGCATAGTGATAGATGACACTTTTTCAAACGTTTGCATGTTGTTTTGTATGGAATATAGGTAACGAAATATAGGTAGGTAACTACCTATATTTCACACAATCTAACGTAGGAAATCTATCTTTACTTATAAAATCGTATATATCCTGACTGACTGCCTGACTATCAATGCTCAGCCAAAGTATAGAAAGCTGAAATTTAGAATATAAGTTTATTATAATGACGTAGGTATGTGGTAAGAAAGAATTTATTGATATTTCCACTTTACGGGGCGGAATGAGGGAGTGGGGGTGTAAACTTTGTATACCTAGTAATTTTGGTTTTTTTAAAAAGTAGGAACCTTAAAATTTGAATTTTATCTGCTTTTTATAAATAAACTAGCTGCATTCCGCGGTTTCAACAGCTATGTACCTACCTATCAAGTTTCATCGCAATCGGTTCATTAGTTTTTGCGTGAAGAAGTAAATAAATAAATAATGCTGGACATTTTCACCTAGCTTTTTATTTGTAAATACATTATTATGCATAGAAAACATCCAGACCCGAGACAAATGAATGCAGATCATACAAACATTTGTCCCGCAGCGGGAATCGAACCCGCAATATTCTGCGTCTCTGGTAGACCTTCGCCCACTGCTCCACAGAGGTTGTCAACAAACATATTCTGTACCTACATACATACTTACATACTTACTGTGCGTCTGAGCCGCGCGGGTACCTTACTCATAGTCGTAACCCCTCCCGCGCCTCCGCAACGCCCGCTCTATAAAGCAGGAAATGTCGCGGCGGGTTTACCATCGGCGCGCGGCACGATTTTGCTTGTTATTGTAAGATACTCGTACCTATTTATATTACTGTTTTTTTTTCAATGAGTCACCTACCTAATTCAATACAATCCTAGGTTCTAATATTATAAACGCGAAAGTTTGTGAAGATGGATGTTTGGTCCTCTTTCACGCAAAAACTACTGAACGGATTTTGATGAAACTTTACAGTAATATTGCTCATACATCAGAATAACACAGGCTACTTTTATCCGAATACCACGCGGGCGAAACCGTGTGCAGAAGCTAGTTAATAATAAACACACCAATACAGTAGGTATTACAAAATCTGTGCCAATATCAAAACATATTATCAACATACACACCCAACCACACCAAACATAGGTACGTATGTTTTGGTACCTACCCCAACATCAATAGGTATACCTACCTACGTATTTGGTACTTTCGTTAGGTAGGTTTCCTTACAGTTCAAGCTACCTACTTATACCTACGTATTTACAGACTTCACTTTTCAAGCAATTATATTGAAAAAATATATTTATTATTTGGCTTAAATACCTACTGTGTTTTATTTCAATTCATTTTCTTTTTCTACTTGTATAATTAGGTATATTATATTACTGCAAGTAGAAAACCGTCTTTTCCTAGTTGAATATTATGTAGGTAGGTACCTACCTAGATAGATTAATTGTTTTTTTGGTACCTAGGTAGGTTCCGAGTTGTAACATTCTCTTGTAGGGGAAAAATAAGTACCTAATCGTGTATTTCTTACAAATCCACTCTTTAGGTCTAGAGGGAAGCCTATGTCCATCAGTGGACTTCTTCACGTTGATGATAGTGATGACAATCAAGGAATAAAGTAATGCAGCATCAGTCGGGTCTGGTAGTATTACGGCGGGCGGCCGTAGCATAACAACACTAAATGTAAGTAGGTAGATAAGTACGTATAACACAGTTCACAAGCATCATAGGTACCTATTATGAATAGGTACCTACCCCTCATTAGGTTTTATCGCCATCTATTTGTTTATATTTTATTAGGAAGTTAAATTCACCTACAGTACAAGCTAGATGGCGCTCGCTACCCACCGCCCGCTGGCGGCATCTAGTACATATTTATGGCAAACAAAATAGCCCGAGTTAGAGCGATCCATTTTTTTGTATGCGATGAGGTATCTATACTTGTATTATATTATCTGTGATTGTACACAGAATGATCGGGATCGGGATCGGTATAGCGTACGCTGATTAGCTAGCCCTATTGTTAAAGTTAGTATTGCCACCCCGAACGTAAATCGTAAACGCTTTTTATATGTTAAAATGACAAAACATCAGTGCCATCATTTTAACCGACTTCAAAAAAAGGAGGAGGTTCTCAATTGAAATGTTTTTTTTTTTCGTGTATGTTTGTTTGTTATACCACACACTGATATCTGCGCCAATTGTTGACCGATTTTGATGATTATTTTGTTGTTGTATAGAGAATGATCACGAGGTGGTCCCATAAAAGTTTTATTTCTGAGGCATTGTTATTTTTCCCGTAAAACTTTAAAAAACATCATTATCTCATCAAGTGATTGCAGTCGCGAACGAAGTCGCGGGTACAGCTAGTAGAATAATATAAAAAAGAAAAAGAAAGAATCAAAAAAATCTATGAAAAAAAAGTGACGAAAAACCGACAACATATTTGCACCTTCCCCGGTGAAGGGTTAAAGGACGTGTGGGTGGTGGTGGAGGCCGCGCGCGCATGCAAAAAATAATACAATTACATTACGTTACAATGCAATAAATTGGAATTAGGGTCAATGCTATTAACGCGTCAACAGAGACAATTGTAGCGTTGCAAGAATGCATTTCTGGATCAACATGTTTACTACTTTGGGTCGTTGGCAGTACAAGCGTCAGTAGCCTTTGTTCGATGTGCAATAACATGTCCTATAAAACCTGGATTTGGGTTCCAGCAAAAGCCTTCCGAGGAAACAAGACCTAGTCTTTTCTATAATAGTAATACCTAGTTTTTTTACGTAAACCCAAACTTGATAAGTCTATTGTGATCACTAATCTATAAATTTGTACCTACTCTCTGTATTTAATGTAATATTCTATGTATTTTTCCTTTCTTAAAAGCTACCTGCTATTAATCTCACGCAGCTGTCTTTCTTCTGCTTGTACACGCGTTATGCTGATGTGAGTCACCTCTTGATCCCATCAGGGTGTGGCGTTCTCTTTGCATTAGCATATTTTAGTACCTACTTACTACAAGCTACTGTAATAAGCATCATCGCTGTTTGATCATACCTACTTACTTTATATTACCTATTAGCTATATGGTTGCTCAGTAACCCTCAGGGTTTGTGCACGATGTACCTAGGGAAACTACTGGTTTCCTGTTCTACCTGTATTATTATCTAAGCTTATGACTGACCCACCTACCTACCTACTTGTTCATAACAATCTTTGTAAACCGCTACGGTGCTGTGATGTTTCGGGTCTGCCGCGTGTCACTCTGCCTGTTTCCTACCACGTGGCACAGGACGGCTCCATCCACTCTTCCTCAGCTCATGGCACCAAGGCTCAGAAGTACTACTGTGTCTCTGTCCCTCTCTTGACGCTTCCAGGGTTTATTACTCCGGGTTTCATCTACATGAACCCACGCTGCTGCCAGACCTACTGATGTCTGAGTCGTACCTACCTGGTGGTGCCTAACACGAGCTCCTGGTCCCGCTAGCAAGCCCATCCTGCTGAGTCCGGTTGCTGCATGAAGGCAGACATCCTACCTACGCCTGCCACGCTGCCCGTGGTCTCCAGCACCGGAGAATGGCCACATGAGAGTACACATGTACGGCCGGATCACTATTCCACCGCGTATCTAAAAGCTGCACGCTTCTATTTGAGTATACCTACCTAATTAAGAGAGTGATAGATAGTCATTTAGTTACAAATGAAGACAATATATAAAACCAAAACCAAAAACTGAAAAAAAACAATACCAAAGTTTTTTAAAACCAAAGAAAAATCGCCTACAAAAAAGTTTCGGCTACTCGAGATTCCATAAGATGTTGATGATGATGTTGTTTATTAAGTTAATTTACTGGAGAAATAACTTACTTTTATGGGAGACCACGGGATACATTTCATTATCTATATAATAGAACAACTAGCCGATACCCGCGGTTTTACTCGCGTAGGACAGACTAGCTGTACCCGCGACTTCGTTCGCGATTGCGATCCCTGCAGACTAATTATTCGCATATCGCCATCTTCAACCTGAAGACGGTCAACCGCCTCTCCGGACTACGTATTGAGGCCCCACATCGTAACGGTTCCCCTAGCCATAGATGTCAACCCAATGGGCACTCAGCTAAAAATTGTTACGCCCGCCCGCGATGCGATAAGTGCCTGGGTGACCACGGCCCCGCTGATTGCACCCGCACACGCGACACCCCCGAGCCACCGAGTTGTGTGCTTTGCTGTGCTCAGGGACACACCGCGAACTATCGCGGCTGTCCCATGGCACCCAAAGCCAACAAAAAGGTGTAAAAACTATACTAGCCGTGCCCCTCAGGCAAAGGCACCTCTCCCCCCCCCCCTCTGCCCCTGCCCTGGCTCCAGCAGTCGCTTCTCGCTCCAAAATGGTTAGCCATTCGGACCTAGTCCCCGAATTAGCTTCCCCCGAGTCCAAGGTTATTGACTTTACCAAGGCCTCTTGGATGATGGTTCTGTGTAAACTCAAACAAGCCAAATCAGGCCTTGAACGAATGATGATCCTTGCAGATCATATGGACATCGTCAATTACGTTGAAAACTTTGACTTTTAGTATGTCTATACAAAAGGAAAGGTTAAAACCCCGCTCCGTCAAAATAGCGTTTTTTAACGCTAACGGACTTGCCCATCAACGTCCTCTTGCCCAAGACTTTCTAGTCAAACACCAAGTCGATATCATGCTAGTGCAGTAGACCTTGAAACCCGAAACCCGCAATCCTAGGATTGCGAACTACCAAATGGTCCGGAATGATAGACCAAGCGCCTTAGGCGGTATTGTCATTTATTTCAAGAGGTCCCTGCACTGCATCCCTCTTGACCCCCCTCTGCTTACTCACTTAGAAGCCTCTATGTGTCAACTCGGGATGACCGATCATTATAGCATCCTGCTATCTTTCTCCTACCGAACCGAGAGTCTTGCTCAAAAGCGATCTCGAAGCCCTCCTCAACCTAGGAAGCGCCGTCATCCTGGCTGGCGACTTTAACAGCAGAAACACCCTTTGGAATTGTACGCAAAACAATCGAAACGGTGTCATTCTCTATAACCTTGTCAAATCTCTCAACTTCGACCTTATCGCTCCGTGTGCCCGACCCGCTACCCCGCAATCGCGGGCCAGTCACCCCAAGTCCTCGACATAGCACTTCTAAAGAATGTAGCCCTACGGTTATCTTCAATAGAAGTTCACCACGAGCTTATTTCCGATCACCGCCCTGTAATATTACAGCTAGGCCCCCCCACCGATCTTCCCCCTCTAACTAAGACTATGGTAGAATGGCATAAACTTGGGAAAGCTCTCAAGTCTATACATTCACCCGACTTAGATAAAATCCCCGACGATATTAGGACCTCTAGTGATATCTCGATCGCGGTTGACTCTCTGACCAGTCACATCACAAACGCTATTAGCGAATCATCGAAGCAGGTCCCGGTGGTGGCTCACCCCCGCCTGTTCCTGCCAGATGATGTGAGGCGCCTGATCACGGAGTCAAACGCAGCGACCCGCTATTACAGCCGCTGGCCCACCGAATTTAATAGAGTCAAAATGCGCTCTCTACACCGCGAGGTGCGGAGGCGCATTAAAGATATCTGCCAACTTCAATGGGACAGTCTGCTTTCAGGGATCGAACCCAGTCACCTGGCTTACTGGGAACTGGCTCGGTCTATAAAATCAGACATGATCTCGACGATGCCGCCCCTCAACCGACCCAATCAGCCTCCCGCATTCGATGACAAGGATAAGCCAACTGCTTGGCTGAAAGCCTAGAAGCCCAATGCACCCCTAGCCACTACCCCGTTGACCCTGCTCACCTCGATACGGTGAACAGTGAAGTCACGCGCCTTATCTCCCTACCCCCCTCTGCTCCAGCTCTGCCCCCTGTCAAAGCTTCAGAGGTAATGACGATATTCAAGGATCTCCGCCCTAAGAAATCCCCTGGTGCAGATGGCATCAGCAACAGAGTAGGTACTCAAGCAGTTCTCAGTTCCCCTCATCTATCTCTCTTATTTATGCAAAAACACAAACTCAAGCAAGCTACTTGTTCGAACAAGTTTAAATTACTTGCAAGCTTTTGAATTTCTACATTTACAATCATTTAAGTTTACAAATGGTTTTAGAAGGTAAACAATGTCAAAATAACAACTTTTCACACTGTAATTTGACAATCTAAGTGATGATTTGTTAAATAACTCGTGGTTCTGCGCCGATGGCTCATTGTAGAAGCATAATAATGCCCTTGCGCCGACAGGTTTAATTCTCAGTTCGAAAAAAATGTAAAAATATTATGAAAACCTCAATCAACTAAAAAACACAAGTGTAAAAAAACTCCTCAATTTTTGTAGAGGTGCTTTTTTTTTGTAAAAATGCTTATTTATTACATACCGCCATAGTGAGCAAAATAACGTAACACATACATAAACTTGGGGCCCCATTAGTTATATTTTTTCTACTAATAAGCGGGGACAGTTGTTTTAGGTATTGCGCAAAAGGTACTTTTTACGACCTATTAACCGACTTCAAAAAAGTAGGAGTGAATGAATAAGTACCTTCAACTTTTTCGTCTGTGTCCATATACACTAAAGGGATCCAAGTAGTTTGGTAGGTACATACATCGGCCCCGTCAGGCAGGGCAGAGGTATACAAAACAAATGCCAATAATCATACAAAATGTTAAAAAAATATAATATTTGTTAATATTAAAATACGAATGTATCTTATCCTACTAATATTAGAAACGCGCAAGTTTGTGAGGATATGGATGTTTCTTACTTTCACGCAAAAACTACTGAACGGATTTTGATTAAATTTTACAGTAATATAGCTTATAGGTACATCAGAATAACACCCGAGTACCACGCTACCATGCGGGCGAAGACGTGGGCAGAAGCTAGTAATGTATAATACGATAATGTTAGGATAGTACACACTTTAACGATAAAATACGTTTATGCTACAACAAAAATTACCGCTCGATATTATCAAGACATGAATGTCTACTATGCTTATTGTTTTAATATACAGGGAGTAAAAAGACGACTACCGAAAACGAAAGAGGGTGCACCCCAAAACCCAACCAAAAAAAACAGTTGTCCGAAAAAAAAAATAGCCGTAGAAAATAATGTTTCAAGATTTTTATTTATTTCGGCAGCCAGCAATGTACGCTCGATCAATGACCGCGGGAGTGCCGCGAGATCAGAAATTCCGACTAAGAAATTTTGATGAAAAGTAGCCTGTGTTATTAACTTTGGGTTGTAATAAATAAAGATTTTTCATAGTTGAAAAGTTTAATAGACAAAAATAAGTTAAAATATACTTGCAAGTATAAATGTACTGTAGCTACCGCTTGCCTACCTGCCTAACCAAGCGGCTACCTACCTACCTACGTGCCGTTTTGCCCTGATTTTATTCCTACCTACCTACTGTAGTAGAATTGAATAAAACCAGGTAACAACGATTACAGTGTTTTATTATTAAAATGCCACGAACTAGCTTAGTGGTAGGCACACAAATTTGTAGGACGTGGGTGTACGGCCTAATCTGTTTCCAACTTCATACGCAGCGAAGTACTCCCCTGAATGAAGGCCGAACTGAAGATGGTGGGTGGCTCCAGGTGAAAGGAGGGGATGACAGCAGCCAGGTAGTGTCTTCCTCAGCACTAGGGCGCGCCAGCAGGAAGCGTTGGTATCCACGACCGAATCCGAACCGTGGTCCCCGGCGACTGTGTTTGTAGATACTGTCGCGTATAATACGTATCTTGTTCTCTACTGTATATGTTGTTCCTGGAAGCGATAAACCAAATGATTAGCATTTGGCTATCTAGCTTCCGATCTGGAGACCCACCAACGGCATCACGAAGAAAGGAAGTACTTACTCGTAGTGTAGTTTTGCCGTGGTGGTGCAACCAGAACGGAGTTCACAAGGAAAAGATAAAATATATAAAGCAGAAGGCTTACAAATAAATGGAAGACAAAAAAGGGCTTGAAAAAAAATAGCTTGAAAAATTAAAATAAATATGCTTTCTTTGAAAAAAAAATTAAAGTCTAGGGTAGATAAAAAAAAATGATGCAACAAGTACAACGAGAATTTTGATGGGTACAAGCTTGCATTTACAGATTAATACAATATAGGAAAGCTGAAATGAATAATAAGTAACACGATTTATAATAACATAGAAATAAGAAAAGCAAAATGAAGAAGTCGTGATTACTTGGGTTTAATGTGCCATTTAAAACTTACCCTATAACGGGAAAACACTTTTACTGAGTTTACTTTAACTTTATGGTAAAATGACAACTAGAGTGTTGCATAAAATATTTCATATATATTGCAGAGTAGAGCTGCGGAAAAGTAGCGTGGACTCGCCTTAAGTTCAGCCTAGATGCGACTGGCGTCGTGTCAAGCGCAATCCCCGTTCTCCGCTGCTCGATGCGTCACCCCGCCCGGTTTGTACTGGTTTTGAACTGATGCGCTGACCCGCATCAGTTCAAAACCAGTTTGATAGAGCGTTTAGGTATTTTGATGTTTATGTTTTATGTAAAAAAAAAGAATAGAATGAGGTTTCTGTTGTTGGTTTTAATTGTACCTATTAAATAAGTAACGCTATGTTACAGTCGCTACATACTTACGTCATTACCTTTTATCATACCTCCGTCCAGAAGACGTACCAGTTAACCAG
Organism: Perizoma flavofasciatum; assembly: GCA_958496245.1. Taxonomy (NCBI): domain Eukaryota; kingdom Metazoa; phylum Arthropoda; class Insecta; order Lepidoptera; family Geometridae; genus Perizoma; species Perizoma flavofasciatum. The sequence goes on along the minus strand of OY292440.1, from coordinate 9,358,994 downwards.
TTACCTTGTGAAGAACCATTACCAAGATTACCAGTTACCAGGATTAATTAAAACAAGCCAAGCAGTTAATCACTTTATTAGCAAGCAAGGATTAAAAGGAAACACATACCCAGCAAGCAAACCTTTGTTCACCACCACCGTTCAATGATACATGCCAAAAGAAACAGGAGACGTTCAGTGTCAAGAAACATCGCCGCAATAAACAGAAACAAGATGTGATCGGCAGCGCCCTGAGAAGGACGACGCAATCGTGCACCACCACCAAGCAAGCCACTCGTCACTGCACTGCGAGCACCAACACTTCCACCAAACAGAACCGGACTCTTCTGGAAAGTTCCAGAGACGCACACACGGAGCGCAGACGAACGTCATCGCCTCACGCCGGCCGCCGAGCAAAAGAGCGATCGTCACGCTCGGCCCAATATTTATACATTCACAGCGCGCGCGACCTCTGACCCCCCCCCGCGCGGGCTATGACGTCACCCACCGTGCCACAGCCGCGGGCTATTCTGATTGGCTGATTAATTTTTAAGCTTGTTTCTTTTATGTTATCCTAGTTGTAAGATTTCGTATATATATATATATAGGCTAAGTTTTATAATAAAGATTCTTATTATTCTTCTTCCCACATTCGTAACGTGCAGTTATTATTTACACAAATCTCCACATAGGCAGGATCCCCTAAAGTACCTTACTATTTTTTTTAATATACTTGCGGCGCAGAGGGCGAAGGCCTATTACTGATGGGAAGATTCTGATGGCAGATAAATCCTTCATAACTGCCTGTTCTTCCGCAGTATCAAGCATTTTTATAAATTCCATAGAATGCCATGCAAGAGCCTGCGCTACTCTGTCACATATACGGGAGGTAGTTGCGCGGGACAGCCTGTGGTGGTCGCCGGCATCATCTTGAACCTAAAACATAAGTTAAACATGTAGATACCTATATACTTATCTGTGGCAAGTAAATACCTACCTATTAGACAGAAACATTTCATTAATCTTGGAAAGACTTACCTCGCGTCGCCCCCAATATCTTATAAGGACATTAAGTAAGGACTTGGAGCTCTGGTGATGTTCCGGCTCCCCTTCGGTCCTTCACCAAGTCTAAACGCACCAGGTTTATTATTGAACTTGCCATTTCTTTTGAGAAACGGAAGCGCCTGCGAAAATCTTCTCTGAATAAAAATGGGTCCGGCCTTTGTTTGTATACTTTCCTGTTGCGTGGTGGTCGGTTTTCTAATGCCTCAATTGCTTCGATAGTTTGAATCGCTTCCTTTTCTGCTCATACACAACATACAAGTTCTAAAACATATTAGGTAATAACAGATGACAACCATAGACGCCATTTTTGTGACTAATATCATGCTAATGCACTGTTATGGTATGATTATAGTAGGGTCCTGCCTACTCTAACTTAGTATCAAGATAATGTCTTGATAATGTACACTTTAACGATAAAATACGTTTATGAAACAACAAAAATGACCTATAGACATTATGTCTACTCTAAGTTTTTATGAAACAGACCGTTAGTTTTGATACTTAAAATGCAAAATAACTGAATACATATCAGAATATTTAAATAAAGCCCTTAAGTGTGCAAGGCATGCAATTATTTTTGATACACCTATCAACACTATAATAAGAATGTAACAGGTCAAATTCTGTACATTGAAGTTATTTTGAAGAAAAAAATTGGATGGCTCGCTATAATCGATACTAAGCCAAAAAGGTTATTTTTTTTATTTTTGTCTGTCTGTCTGAACCTTAATCACGCATGGCGCCGAAACTACTGAATGAATGTGGGATTGGTCAATGAAACGAGGGGGCTTTTGGCAACGAAATTACTCGGATATATTGTCTTTTACAGGGTTTTATACTTTTATTCGCGCACGCACACCCATTAGATTTCACAGCTCTCTCCAGAAAAAACCAATCACTCACTCACTCTTCCATTAATCCCTTTCTTTACAATAATTCCTTGCACACATTCCGTTCAAAAACAATAAAGTTAGTAAATACAATGCTTTTTTTTATCCTACAAACCATTCTGTAAAGACTGGTCTCCAGACTTGAAAAGTTGTAACAATGTAGGTAGGTACTTACATAACTTATTCTAAAATTAAACATTTTCTACTAACACATTTGTAAATTGAGGTCTGCAATAAACTCTACAAAACAATCAAAATCGTTTTCTATTTTTACCCAGTGGTCTTGAATTATTCTAAGTGATAACTTAACTTAAACTATAGAGATACTGTGCCATTTAAAGAGAAATTAAGTAACTGTCTTTTCTCAGCTTTCTCTACTTTGTAGCGGTCTCTACCCATTGACTTCACAACTTTGTAGGGCCCCAAGTATTTAGGCTTTAACTTCATTTTGGTGCCGAACTGTGTATGCTTAATGGCCACCAGATCTCCTACTGCATATTGTTTACTTTCCTTCCTTTTTTTGTTGTAGCTTCTTCTATTTTCCTCTTGTATTTTTAGAATTTGAAATTTAGCTCCTGCTCTCATAGACTCTCTATTCTGTGAAAAATGTTCTCTACTTTCCTCTTGCAACAAAGTGATTAATTCTATATCATCTTTTTGCTTTAATTTTGTTCCTATTAACATCTCAAAAGGACTTGTTCCAATGCTCCTTTGGTAAGTGCTATTTATGCATCTTTGCACCCTGCTGACATGCTTATACCACTGCTTTTCATCTTCAATACACAGCTTTGTGAGAACTGAAATCAAAGTACGGTGAATCCTTTCTACTTGACCATTCCCCCTCGGAATGCCTGTGGTTATAGTAGAGTGACTTATGTTTTCAGTCATGCAGTAGTCAATAAAGTCATTGCTCGTAAAAGCAGCCCCTCGATCAGTTATAATCCGGCTTGGATTTCCAAATATCTGTTGATGTATTTTTAATTTATCAATTGTCTCCTTAGCTGTTGTGGATTTGGTTGGAAAGAGCCACACAAATTTTGTAAAAGCATCCACCACAGTCAAGATATAGTTATACTGCTTTCTGGTCTCTGAAAGTGGTCCAATGTGATCACAATGAATAGTACTTAACGGAGTTTCTTCTTTTTCAATGCTATTTAAAAATCCTTCGTGTTTTCCTTCTTTTCTCATGGCCAATATACAAGGTATACAGGAGACAATTACTTCCTCAATTTTCTTCGACATGTTTTTTATGTAATAATCTTTATTCAACAACTCAACCATCTTTTTCCATCGAAAATGTCCATTCTCATGTACTTTTCTTATAATTTCAAAGTCCATCCCTTTTGGCACAACAATTCTTCCTTCTTCACCTCGATACAGCAAACCATTCTGTTGATAATAGTCTAAGTAGGGTTTCTCTTTTATGATTTCCATTATAGCTTGCAATTCTTCATCACTTTGCTGAGCTTTCTTTATTTGCTCATGGATGCTTCTAGTAACTACACTGATGTAAGGGTTTCGGCTGAGTGCATCCACATGTCTCATCTTGCTACCTGATCTGTGTTCAACTGTGTAATCATATTCTTGAAGTAATAGTACCCATCTTGCAACCCTGGGTATTAAATCTCTTTTCTTAAGTGTCATCTCAAATGCTAGGCAGTCTGTCACAATTTTAAATGGTATGCCCAACAAATATCTTCTGAATTTTTTAACACCATCCACCACAGCCAAAGCTTCTAGTTCATAACTTGAATATTTCTTCTCAGCATCTGTAGTCTTTTTACTCATGTAGTAAAAGCAGGTCATTTGGGTCTTTCTGCATTAAAATAGCTGCAAAAGCTTGCTGTGAAGCATCAGTATGCAGTTCTGTGCTTAATCCTGGACTAAAAATTCTTAAAACTGGTTGCTCTGATAATTTTTTCTTCAACAACTCAAAAGCTAATCTTTATTCATCTTCAAATTTAAACTGGCTATCTTTTTTCAATAAATCTGTCAACGGTCTTGCTATATATGAATAGCCTTCAATGAATTTACGGAAGTATGAAGTTAATCCAATAAAACTTTGCACCTGTTTCACCGTCTGTAGCGGAGGATATTTCATCACAGCTTCCACTTTGTCTGTTGCTGGTCTCACAGTTCCCTTCTTAACAATATGACCAAGATATTCTACCCTTGTAGTCAGTAAGTTGCTTTACTCCCAATTTATTAGCATGCCATATTGTGATGCTACGCTCACAACCTCTTTCAGTCTAACAAGTGCCTCTTCATATGTCTCTGCAGGTATGATCAGATCATCGATGAATATCAGCAAGTATTCTTTTGCAATCTTCTCTCTGAAAATGATATTGATAAAGTGAGTGAAATAATTTGGACATATTGACATTCCAAATGGGGCACGAAGGAACTCGTACTGTGCAGTTGGTGTAACAAATGATGATCACTGATTTTTAAATGAAAAAATGCATCCTTCAAATCAAGTTTACTAAAAATCTTGGCCCCTGACAACTAATCAATGTGGTCATCTATAACAGGTAATGGAAATTGATCCTTCACCATTTTTGCATTGATTTTCTGGTAATCCACACATACTCGGGTGGAACCATTCTTTTTTTTTACTTAAACCAAAGGGCTTGCATATTCAGAAAAACTTGGCTTCACTATACCTTTTTGCAACCACTCTTCTACTTGATCGTCCGCAATATTTTGTTCATTTAAAGACAGTCGTCTCGGTCGCTGGGCAATTGGGATATCATCCTTCAGAATAATCTTCATCTCAATGGGTGCCTCCATCACTTGCAATGGTTTATAAGACTTTACCAACTTTTGGATCTCATCACGGATATCCTCATTGGGTACATAGCACAACAGCTGAGGGTCTACATCTGTAATCAAACACTGTAACAATTTACCATCGCTGTGAGCCATGATGGTGACTGAACCTTTGTCGAAAACTACTGTGACATTTTCTAAAAATGGTAGACCTAATATCACCTTAAATGGCATAGTATCCCTAGGCACAATATAAAATAGAGTTTCCAAGCTAAGTCCATCAATGTCCACCTTACCATAAAATTTTCCTAACGCATTCACTTTCGCCGAACCTAAACCGGTTAACTGTAACTCAGCTTTCGTAAAATGTCCCTCACTGAACTCGAAAAACAAATCTTCCGACACTAGATTTAAATCGCTCCCCGTATCAATCAAACTTTCTACTTTAACACCACTAATTTCGATTGTTTTCATTGATTTTTGTAAGTTCGATCTATTGTTTACGTTCAACACCGCATGACGTTCCCTGCAATCGCCGCTGTCAGATGACGTTTGTTCCTCAATGCTGCCAACATTGCGCGCCGGCTCTCGTTCTCGATCCAATCTCGCGCACATCGCTCGTCGTTCATTCCCGTTCCCGGCCGAGAACGGTTTGTTGCCGCTCCCGCCATGTCCGGTTCGCTCTGTTATGTTGGTGGTACTTGTGCACGCCGGTGCTGTATGCCCAAACGCGCCACATTTGAAACACTTGATTCCTTTGGAGCACGAAGATGATAAATGGCCCCGGTCTCCACACTTGTAACAGCGCCGTTCATCACCTCGATTTTGTGCCGATGATAGTGTAGGTGTTGGCCGTCTTTTTATAGTACTTTTTTCATAGTCTCGTAGATGGTCAACTTTTCTTTATAGATCTTTGTAAGTCTTGACCCCATAGAGTCAAACAAACTCAAAAAAGGAGTTTCCCAATTTGTCTGTATTTTTTTGTGTGTAGTGTATAGGTATATTACGTGATATCTTCGCCAATGTTAACCGATTTTATTCCGATATTCTTTTTTTAAATCTCGATTCTTCTGAGAAATACAATCTGGGAGTTTTCAAGTAAAACGCTCCTTTCTTGATATGAGTGCTTCACCGCAGACTACAGCGTTGCTTTATATGAGACAAAGTGAGGTTAGCCAGATGCGAATAATTAGTCTGCAGGGATCGCAATTGCGAACGAAGTCGCGGGTACAGCTAGTTGTTCTATTATATAGATAATGAAATGTATCCCGTGGTCTCCCATAAAAGTAAGTTATTTCTCCAGTAAATTAACTTAATAAACAACATCATCATATGGAATCTCGAGTTGTGCGTGCGTGCGTGCGTGCGTGCGTGCGTGTGCGTGTGTGTGTGTGTGTGTGTGTGTGTGTGTGTATGCGTGTGTGTGTGTGTGTGTATGCATGGGTGTGTGTGTGTGTGTGTGTGTGTGTGTGTGTGTGTGTGTGCGTGTGTGCGTGTGCGTGTGTGTGTGCGTGTGTGTGTGTGTGTGTGTGTGTGTGTGCGTGTGTGTGTGCGTGTGCGTGTGCGTGTGCGTGTGCGTGTGCGTGTGCGTGTGTGGGGTGGAAAGGAGATGGACGAATGGGGGCGGCGCGCGAACGTGACGATAGGAGGCTCTGCCTCCCAAGAGTGAGAGGGGTCGCCAGTCGGGTCGCGGAAGGAATATTGTTCCCGTGGCTCGGCTACTACGGCGAGACAGGAACACCGGAGGGGTTTTAGTGGGTATTCTGCCCTTTTCAGGGCAGCGAGTCCCACATAACTCTGGTCTCCCCGGACCGGATGTATTAGTCAATGAATTTCCACTCTGAAAACAAAAAAAAGGGTAGGTAGGTGAGGCCTACCTACAGGTTAGGTTAGAGATTGTCCTGCTTAATAGATATAGGTATAGAGAAACAAAAGAAAGTTCAATACATATAATTTCTTATTAATGCTAACAGATGTAAATTAATGCTAAACAGAACAGTCTATAGAATATTAGGAAGAACTAGAAAGAACCAGTCGGCTAAGGGCCCACCCCTTAGCCGACTGGTTCTTTCTAGTGTGACTATCTGTCACTCTCTTAATTAGGTAGGTATACTCAAATAGAAGCGTGCAGCTTTTAGATACGCGGTGGAATAGTGATCCGGCCGTACATGTGTACTCTCATGTGGCCATTCTCCGGTGCTGGAGACCACGGGCAGCGTGGCAGGCGTAGGTAGGATGTCTGCCTTCATGCAGCAACCGGACTCAGCAGGATGGGCTTGCTAGCGGGACCAGGAGCTCGTGTTAGGCACCACCAGGTAGGTACGACTCAGACATCAGTAGGTCTGGCAGCAGCGTGGGTTCATGTAGATGAAACCCGGAGTAATAAACCCTGGAAGCGTCAAGAGAGGGACAGAGACACAGTAGTACTTCTGAGCCTTGGTGCCATGAGCTGAGGAAGAGTGGATGGAGCCGTCCTGTGCCACGTGGTAGGAAACAGGCAGAGTGACACGCGGCAGACCCGAAACATCACAGCACCGTAGCGGTTTACAAAGATTGTTATGAACAAGTAGGTAGGTAGGTGGGTCAGTCATAAGCTTAGATAATAATACAGGTAGAACAGGAAACCAGTAGTTTCCCTAGGTACATCGTGCACAAACCCTGAGGGTTACTGAGCAACCATATAGCTAATAGGTAATATAAAGTAAGTAGGTATGATCAAACAGCGAGGATGCTTTACAGTAGCTTGTAGTAAGTAGGTACTAAAATATGCTAATGCAAAGAGAACACCACACCCTGATGGGATCAAGAGGTGACTCACATCAGCATAACGCGTGTACAAGCAGAAGAAAGACAGCTGCGTGAGATTAATAGCAGGTAGCTTTTAAGAAAGGAGAAATACATAGAATATTACATTAAATACAGAGAGTAGGTACAAATTTATAGATTAGTGATCACAATAGACTTATCAAGTTTGGGTTTACGTAAAAAAACTAGGTATTACTATTATAAAAAAGACTAGGTCTTGTTTCCTCGGAAGGCTTTTGCTGGAACCCAAATCCAGGTTTTATAGGACATGTTATTGCACATCGAACAAAGGCTACTGACGCTTGTACTGCCAACGACCCAAAGTAGTAAACATGTTGATCCAGAAATGCATTCTTGCAACGCTACAATTGTCTCTGTTGACGCGTTAATAGCATTGACCCTAATTCCAATTTATTGCATTGTAACGTAATGTAATTGTATTATTTTTTGCATGCGCGCGCGGCCTCCACCACCACCCACACGTCCTTTAACCCTTCACCGGGGAAGGTGCAAATATGTTGTCGGTTTTTCGTCACTTTTTTTTCATAGATTTTTTTGATTCTTTCTTTTTCTTTTTTATATTATTCTACTAGCTGTACCCGCGACTTCGTTCGCGACTGCAATCACTTGATGAGATAATGATGTTTTTTAAAGTTTTACGGGAAAAATAACAATGCCTCAGAAATAAAACTTTTATGGGACCACCTCGTGATCATTCTCTATACAACAACAAAATAATCATCAAAATCGGTCAACAATTGGCGCAGATATCAGTGTGTGGTATAACAAACAAACATACACGATAAAAAAAAAACATTTGAATTGAGAACCTCCTCCTTTTTTTGAAGTCGGTTAAAATCTATAAAAATGATGGCACTGATGTTTTGTAATTTTAACATATAAAAAGCGTTTACGATTTACGTTCGGGGTGGCAATACTAACTTTAACAATAGGGCTAGCTAATCAGCGTACGCTATACCGATCCCGATCCCGATCATTCTGTGTACAATCACAGATAATATAATACAAGTATAGATACCTCATCGCATACAAAAAAATGGATCGCTCTAACTCGGGCTATTTTGTTTGCCATAAATATGTACTAGATGCCGCCAGCGGGCGGTGGGTAGCGAGCGCCATCTAGCTTGTACTGTAGGTGAATTTAACTTCCTAATAAAATATAAACAAATAGATGGCGATAAAACCTAATGAGGGTTTTGATTCATAATAGGTACCTATGATGCTTGTGAACTGTGTTATACGTACTTATCTACCTACTTACATTTAGTGTTGTTATGCTACGGCCGCCCGCCGTAATACTACCAGACCCGACTGATGCTGCATTACTTTATTCCTTGATTGTCATCACTATCATCAACGTGAAGAAGTCCACTGATGGACATAGGCCTCCCTCTAGACCTAAAGAGTGGATTTGTAAGAAATACACGATTAGGTACTTATTTTTCCCCTACAAGAGAATGTTACAACTCGGAACCTACCTAGGTACCAAAAAAACAATTAATCTATCTAGGTAGGTACCTACCTACATAATATTCAACTAGGAAAAGACGGTTTTCTACTTGCAGTAATATAATATACCTAATTATACAAGTAGAAAAAGAAAATGAATTGAAATAAAACACAGTAGGTATTTAAGCCAAATAATAAATATATTTTTTCAATATAATTGCTTGAAAAGTGAAGTCTGTAAATACGTAGGTATAAGTAGGTAGCTTGAACTGTAAGGAAACCTACCTAACGAAAGTACCAAATAAGTAGGTAGGTATACCTATTGATGTTGGGGTAGGTACCAAAACATACGTACCTATGTTTGGTGTGGTTGGGTGTGTATGTTGATAATATGTTTTGATATTGGCACAGATTTTGTAATACCTACTGTATTGGTGTGTTTATTATTAACTAGCTTCTGCACACGGTTTCGCCCGCGTGGTATTCGGATAAAAAGTAGCCTGTGTTATTCTGATGTATGAGCAATATTACTGTAAAGTTTCATCAAAATCCGTTCAGTAGTTTTTGCGTGAAAGAGGACCAAACATCCATCTTCACAAACTTTCGCGTTTATAATATTAGAACCTAGGATTGTATTGAATTAGGTAGGTATGTTTGACTCATTGAAAAAAAAACAGTAATATAAATAGGTACGAGTATCTTACAATAACAAGCAAAATCGTGCCGCGCGCCGATGGTAAACCCGCCGCGACATTTCCTGCTTTATAGAGCGGGCGTTGCGGAGGCGCGGGAGGGGTTACGACTATGAGTAAGGTACCCGCGCGGCTCAGACGCACAGTAAGTATGTAAGTATGTATGTAGGTACAGAATATGTTTGTTGACAACCTCTGTGGAGCAGTGGGCGAAGGTCTACCAGAGACGCAGAATATTGCGGGTTCGATTCCCGCTGCGGGACAAATGTTTGTATGATCTGCATTCATTTGTCTCGGGTCTGGATGTTTTCTATGCATAATAATGTATTTACAAATAAAAAGCTAGGTGAAAATGTCCAGCATTATTTATTTATTTACTTCTTCACGCAAAAACTAATGAACCGATTGCGATGAAACTTGATAGGTAGGTACATAGCTGTTGAAACCGCGGAATGCAGCTAGTTTATTTATAAAAAGCAGATAAAATTCAAATTTTAAGGTTCCTACTTTTTAAAAAAACCAAAATTACTAGGTATACAAAGTTTACACCCCCACTCCCTCATTCCGCCCCGTAAAGTGGAAATATCAATAAATTCTTTCTTACCACATACCTACGTCATTATAATAAACTTATATTCTAAATTTCAGCTTTCTATACTTTGGCTGAGCATTGATAGTCAGGCAGTCAGTCAGGATATATACGATTTTATAAGTAAAGATAGATTTCTTACGTTAGATTGTGTGAAATATAGGTAGTTACCTACCTATATTTCGTTACCTATATTCCATACAAAACAATATGCAAACGTTTGAAAAAGTGTCATCTATCACTATGCAGCACAAACTAAACAAAACAATTCTTGCCAAACTCAAAGTAGTATAAATGATTTCCGATAGAAGAATGACTACAATATCGAATTTTGAGAAAATAAGAAAATGTGATTTATGAGCTCGTTATTTCATTTTCTAATACAAAAGAGATTTTTTTAAATATGAACATACCATTTATTTTATATTTTAGGACCTAATTTCGAGTTATTCTTAAACTTCAATAACAAAGCTATACCTATAACACCATCAATTGAGATTTTTACGAACTAATATTTTTTACTTAGAGATGAGACCCCGTGGTACAATGATCGTTTGGCTATATTATCTGACTCCTTTGGAGTGGTCTGACTTTGACAATATGGCCTATACGATAAAGTGCTGATAATGCCAGCTTCCAGTACATTCCGGGGTTCAAGTTATTTGGATCTAATGCTGAGGCTTGTGATGTCCCGGCAAAAATGAAAAAAAAAATATAAATTTTTGCTTCAGTATCGATTATAGAGGTAGAGTGGCAACCAATTTTTTTTTCAAATTAGCTTCAATGTACAGAATTTTACAAATTTGATTTGTTTCTATCCTGCAGGTACTCTAATAACATCAGATCCTCACGTGGCACGTTATTTTGCCTACTCTTTCGAAGAAAAAAAACAAAATAAAAGTCACTCACAAAAACATGTTTCGGCTAGTTGTGATTCCATGAGATGAGCAGTCGCAGTCGCGGTCGCAGCCTCGGTCGCGGTCGCGGTCCCAGTAGTCCCAGTAATCTCAGTAGTCCCAGTAGTCCCAGTAGTCTCAGTAGACCCGATAGTCCCGGTAGTCTTAGTGGTCCCTATAGTCCCAGTAGTCCCGGTAGTCCCGGTAGTCCCAGTAGCCCCAGTCCCAGTCCCAGCTACCTACTCAGCGTACACTACAAAGTGCGCTATAAATCGAGGAGCCGTACGTTCAAAGGTTCCTGTACATTCCGTGTTTCAAGTTATTTGGATCGTGTACTGAGGCCTGTAATGTCTGTAATTTCTGATCTACAAAACCGATGACCTTGAAATATTCACGGAACAATCTTTAAGGTACTTCCTTTCTAACAAAAAAATAATGAATGAAATCGGACCATACTGAATTTCGGGATAAAATTCCTACCCCGTACTATGAACTCAAATCATGCCAAGTTTCATTTGAATTCATTCTGTAGTTTCGGCGCTATGCACGGTCCAAATTCACAGACAGAAAATGAAAAAAAAACCTTTTTTTCTTCAGTACCGATTATAGAGTGCAATCCAAAAAAAATTATTCAAAATAACTTCAAAGTACTGAATTTGACCTGTTACATTCTTATAACATAGGTATAGATGGTCTATCTAGCTCTATTTTTAAACAAAAAACTCTAGAGAAATGGTCGCAGTTGAACAGTTATACGGCGAACTATATAATGTATCAACGAAGGCGATGGTTAGAGCAAGTCGAGAAACGGACCACAAAAAGTGATTATTACATTAATTTATGTTTTATATAATAGTGCTGTGTTTTACATAAAAAATCCATACGTTTCGGTCTTGAAGCCTTGGAACGTTTGGATATATATTATTCATATTGAATATTAATCGATTCTTTTGTACATTCATCTCTCATAACATTGAGAGAGAGAAGAGAGATTACAGTTTACTGACTCTGTTTAGTTGTCAACGCAGTGAAGAGAAAAGGGGAGGGGCAAGGAAAGGTGGTTGGGTGGTGATGGTATATAATCATTATTATGTGTGTGGTAGCGGTGGTGGTATGCTTAATATAAAAACACACAACAAGCCCCCCCCTTGCGCGCAAACAGAAGCAGGCCAGGAGTTTCGGTCTCTCCGCATTCCGAGCGTCATCGACTGTGGACGCACATGGAATATGGTTTTAAATTAATACTGGATACGACTTGACGGAAATTTCAATGTAATGGCTGTACATTAAAAGCCTAGATTTAACAAAAACAGCCAACGCCTGCTCACTCGGAAGAAAGACAGTCAATAGATGGGTGCATGTTCGACTGTAACGAGTTAGCTCCCTGGTTGATCCTGCTAGTATACGCTTGTCTTAAAGATTAAGCCATGCATGTCTCAGTGCAAGCCGTATTTAAGGCGATACCGCGAATGTGCTCAATATATAAGTTTTTTTTCCTAGATCTTACTTAGATGCTTTGGATAACTGTGATAATTCTAGAGCTAATACATGCAATCGGAACTCTGACCAGTGATGGGAATGAGTGCTTTTATTAGATCAAAACCAATCGACGGGAGGGCCTCGCGTCCGAAGTCGTTAATTTTGATGAATCTGGATAACTTTAGCCGCTCGCATGGTCCAGTACCGGCGACTCATATGTCTGCTTTATCAACTTTCGATGTTAGTTTCTGCGACTACCATGAGGGGTTGATAACGGGGGGAATCAGGGTTCGATTCCGGAGAAGGAGGGAGCCTGAGAAACGGCGACCACATCTCCTAGGAAAGGCAGCATGCGCTAATTACCTACTCCCGGCACGAGGAGAGGTAGTGACGAAAAATTCCGATACGCGGGGACTCTTACGAGGCCCCCCGCAATCGGTATGAGTACACTTTAAATATTTTAATGCGGTACAATTGGTGGGTAAGTCTGGTGCTAGTAGTAGCCGCGGTAATTCCAGCTCCGATAGCGTATACTAGAATTGTTGCGATTAAAAAGCTCTCGTAGTTTCATTTGTGCGCTGCGCTGTCGGTGCGGGCTTAAAACTACTACGAGCTATTGTTGCAAAGCTGAAACTTTTCAAAGATTCTTATCCAGTAGTGAGCCTACTTTAACTACTAGGAGAAACTGAGACAGATGAAATAAAACGAATGGCAACTTGTCCAAAAAAACTTGTCAGTGATGATTGAAATCAGAATACTTAATAAAAGTAACTTTCGCCACGAGGGCAAGTGGAGTGGTGGTGGGAAGTGGAGAAAAGTCGTTGTGACCACCGAAGCCGGTAGTCCGTAACTTAGCGAAATTGAGGCAATGATGATGATGATGATGTATGTGTGAGGAGAGGAGATAGATAGATGTACATTAGTAGTGGTGCATGAATAATGTCAGACGAAGAGAAAGAGTTGTACAAAAGAGAGGAAAAGTGAAATAAGATAAAAAGGGGTAATGAAATTACCACCTACATTGTAATAAGAATAAAAAGATTCAGTGTTCTAAGTAAAAAATCACAGTATTTTGGTTTGAGAATTTAGAAATAAAGGAGAGGTTTGCAACCTATTTTCTATAATGCATACAAAAACATAGAGATTTACAAATGTGGGTTTTTGAAGCAAACAAGAGCTCTCAATAATACCTATGCAGCAATAATGTGAAATGAGTTGTTTAACGCTTACCGATTTACGTGATTCCGTACTGAATTTAAAAGAAAGAACATTGGATTATATACTTGCAAAAGTATACATTATTTTGTATTATTCTTTGGAAGGAACGTGTAACGACGCGCAAAAAATGTTGCACGTACGTCTCCCAAAGTGGCTTGCGAATGAGTGCCCGCCGTCCGCCGCTCGTCGGTCAGCCAACCGTTCGAACAATAGATTCGAACGTCTGGTTTTTTTTTATAAGTAGGTCGAAATCACTATAAACGCGTGAACAAAGCGACATCGTCTATTATCAAAAAACTATTTAGTGCAAGTGACAGTGTGAATGAATGAAATTAATAAGTTATATTAAGTTCATTTTTTGAACCTTGTTTTTATCATCATCTTGTGTACTTTCATCTCATTCCGGTCGCGGGAGCATGTACGGTTTATGCAAACCGCACAATACCTAAATGTTCTCGCGAGTCATTTTATCATTTTACGCTATGATGTGGTTTTTAACTTTTTATTTTTACTACCAACATTAGTAAAAATATAAAGTTACAACGACACCAAGTATACAACGAACCTTAAAGGATTGTAGGGGTACACACCCTACAATTAGAATACGAATGTATCTTATCCTACTAATATTATTTATAAACGCGAAAGTTTCTGAGGATATGGATGTTTGTTACTCTTTCACGAAAAAACTACTAAACGTATTTTAATTACACTTTATACAGTAATTATAGCTTATACATCAGAATAACACCCGAGTGGGCAGAAGCTAGTGATGTATACTAATACGATAATGTTAGGATAATACACACTTTAACGATAAAATACGTTTATGCTACAACAAATGCTTATTTTTTTAATATATATTATAAAGAGATAAGTTTGTAAGCTGTTTATTTGTATGTAAATTCTTCTTTTACAAATATTTAGAATATACTTTTTTTTATTTTATTTTTTTACGTACGCTACTTTTTGCGGCGTGAAGAAGTAACAAACATATACACTCGTGAGCAAAAAAATCGATTCAGGACGCACGGTTAAAAAACTCTAGCAAAAAATTTTAAGCTTTCATTCTATTTCTGATTTTAACATCTCAAAGCTGTTAGTTTAAGCTTTAAAATGAGTGGTCTTCGTTGTTATTTTTTTTTTCTATAAAGCTAAAAATGAATGAGGTGAAAAAAAGGTGATAATTAACGGTAAAGAAAAATATTAATTTAATTGCTACGCTATTATTAACATAGCGTTCATAAAACTAAGCGTTTTAATTTTTTGAAATTTAATGTACGAAGAAATTTTTGTTGTGTAAACACTAAATATTGATAAGTTAATTTCAATTAAATTAATATTTTTCTTTACTGTTAATTATTATCACCTTTTTTTCACCTCATTCATTTTTTGCTTTATAAAAAAAAAATAACAACGTAGACCACTCACTACATTATTTAAAAAAATTAAAACTAAGCGTTTTAAATTTTTTAAATTTAATGTTCGAAGAAATTTTTGTTGTGTAAACACTAAATATTGATAAGTTAATTTCAATTAAATTAATATATATTTATTTTGTTTTATATGCTAGTAAAACTTTTTTTTTCACATTTAAAACAATTCATACAACATCGTATTCACTGGACTCATGCCTATCTTGTACGGGATAGGGTATACCCTATCCCGTACAGGAAAGGTAGTATACATACTTATACTTATACTTATACACACAAATATAACATATATATTAGCTGGTTTCCACACTGTGCCTTTTAACTCTAACATTTAAATTAGAACCTCAAGCTACATTCCAATAGATGCATTTACTTCAATGACAAGTTATGACTCGTTCAACTCGACTCAGAAATAATGTTCCATCTGCAAACAGATTGATAACTGGAGAACTGGAATCTACACTATTCTTATTATTATACCTACCTACCTCTACCTCTATCTATTTATAATTAATCACACATGAGTAACGTCGTTGGACTTACCATGCATCATACCTACCTCCCCATAAAGTATAAAGGGTATTAAACTCTGTGATAAGGAAACTCACATGCCTACCTAGACACTAACACTCCTTTCATAGTCATACGTAGGTACCTACCCGCTGGTGGTGTGTGTATCGCACTACAACAAGATTGGAGGCATGATTATACTTGCGTATACTAATCCATTTATCATTATACATAACCTATTTGCACCAACTTTGTTTAACTAACTTCCATTTTTTTTTTTTTTAAATATAATAATAAATTCAAAGTCAATAGGTTTTTTAGTCATTGAAATCATAAGGATCATATAGAAACGTCAACTTAAAAACTACGTGAACCTAAATTTGAACGTGAATTTGAGCCGATTCCTCGCGCGCGACCAATTAATATTAATTATGTACCTACTACGCAATGTCCATAGTCATGAACCTAAGTTATTAATTATAGTGTAAGTGAATGCTCGGAAACTCATGAGTTTTCGATAGGTAAATGATAATAGATAAGTGTAAGGTAGGTAGATACCTACCTACCTTACATTTTTTATTAGGTACATTTAAATTTAAAATATTTTTCTTTTATTTTTTTTTTTATTTTTTTTTGGATACCTACCTCATTCTGTCTTGTCATCCTGTTCTTCTCAGATAGGTAGGATCCTTACTACTAATTCCTACTTATTTAAATTGCTTGTAAGACAATTCTGTTAAATTAGGTTTAGCTTTGGGGGATGTTGCACGGAATAGCTACCAGTATATTATAACATAATTGTCCTCTAAACTTACCTTAGTTCCTTAGAATCCTACTTCTAAGTACATCACCAAACAATATTGTAATCTCCTAATCTGGTGGCAATGTACCTACATAATTACTTACTTAATTGTAGCTCACTATTACCTCAACAACCCACTACATCATTTATAAAATTGGGGTAATCTGTTATTGGCCTTATGCTTGATACAAATGTTTTTGTCTAGATTATAAGTAAACGCTGTTGATTACCAATAAACAATAAACAATAAACAAACAACTATTTATAAGTAGGTAGGTATATACAAAAAATACAGATTAAACAGCTAGCTATCCAAAGACCGTTGCTAACGATCTATAGATAGCTCAACTGATCCAGATCACTACCAGACGGAAGCGTTCCCAAAATACTGGCTGCATTGCCACGCTGAATGGCAATAGTAAAACTACTATATTCGATCATTGTAGGGTAACCTGTAATGTTCATTTATTGTTTTTAGACAACAATTTTAAGCTTAGATCTAAAGATATTTATATTAAGCATTCAAATATAAAAAACAGTGAGTCAGGTGATGACGACTGTTGTGGTATGGTGATTTAATCAATACTCTTAATTATAATAACAGTCTTAGACATTTTTCTCTTACTTTAATCATCACAATTTTATGTTAATCGAAATTTGGTCAGCTTTTTTGGTAATCATAGAGGTAACTTTACTAACTAATTGTAATTACTCACTTTCTGCTTATTTTTTTTTTCATAATCAGAACGTTTCTCTCTTACTTTAATTATCACAATTTTTATGTTAATTGACAACTACTTGTGCTTAATGTCTGATTATTGTTTTCAAAATTTGATATTTTTCTCCTATTTCATGTTCCTGTTTCTTTCCGGGACATATTGTACTTTTTGCATAATCAATATAAAACTATTTTATTAATTTAGCGGTCCTTTTGTCTAGTGACATTTTGGTAGTCTTTGTTTTGATTTTTTTTCTTAAGTTACATTTTTTTTTTCATTGCGTCTCGTCCAGACTTCTAAAAGACTTCTGGAGCGGTGATTCAAAGCTAAACTATGAGAATCAGCGGGACTTGTTGACTGAATATATTGAAAATATTGGTAATTAGGCCACGGCATATACAGGAACAATTGTGAATATAGGAAGGTGAAAATCTTTAGGAAATCTTTTTTGGAAATCTTTAGGCAACGTCCTACCTTGCTTATATCCCAGCGACGCGCAGAGGGTCCTTGCAGGTGATCTCCACGATAGACGCTGGTGTCCAGGGGGTCTACTCTACAAACCGATAAACGATATATCGCTTCAATTATCGTGCTAAACCTACTCTACGTTACATCGTTTCGACTATCATTTGAACGAAGAAACGACCGACATTACTTTTGACAATCGATGTCGTAACCCTACTCCGGCATCACTAAAAACGATACGATAATTTGAATTTGACAACGAAACAAATGTCAATTGACGAACTTATCAACGATGCTCTTGATGCTATCGTGCGCATTATCGTTTCGGGTTATATCTCCATTTCGTTTACCGGACTCCGAATCTTTTATACCTTCGAGCCCTGCTGCCTACTGGACTCTCTGCATTCTTTTCATTCGACCTCGGCCTGCTGCACTACGGACTCTTGATTTGCCTCTTGTTTTGGAATAATGGCGAGATTTATGCTTGCCATGGAAGCCATCCACGAGGAAAGGCTTTACAAAAACGACATTTTAAAGTGACGAGGGACCAGTTGGATTTGAACAAAATTCTCGACTATATTTTCATCGGGAATTATAAAAATAGTAAAAGTTTGTTTGAAGGTAAACTAGTACTTATTTTTAACTTCATGATTTTATTTTTTAATAATTAAAAATAAAATAGTTGTTAAAATAGTGCTTTAAACTTTAATGCTGTGTGTATGTACTAGTATCTTTTTAATAAACGAATTTGAATATTCACCCCGACGAATATTTGCTTCAACTTCAAAATTCTTAAATTCTTCTTAATTATGGCCTCTGTGGCTAGTTGTCACAAGAATTTTACTTGTAAAGTTTTCAAATCACAGGCGGGTTTGTTGATTTGACATTTGACGTTGTCACTTCATTTACTTTCATAGATAATTGTTATCATTTTGCCTAAAAAGTGACATAAACAGTCAAGCAAAAAGATTTAGGCTAAATGTCTATTATCCAAGCCTTTAGATTTTCCTATCATTCGTTCCGAAGATTCGATACATATTGTCTATGCTTTCGACAGACGACAAAGATTGCGAACATTTTTGAGAGTAGGGTACGGCCGAATAATTCGGAGCACTGTCGTATCGTAACGATAATGTCGATATCGTTTTACGGAGTAGACCCCCAGGGATCGGATTGACCACGCGGCTGAGCCAGCGCAGTCACGATACACCGATTGCACTTTGTTTTACCGTCTAATGTTAATGATTATTAGCACCTTTTATGAATATTGCAATATATAGGTCAACGTCCAGGAAATATGACTAAATCCAGGTAAATTTGCGGGATAGAAGATTGGATAAGTCTTCACACGTCGCGGCACCAGAGCGAACTTTTTTTCATGATGATGGCGACAGGTGAACAATTTTCACCGGCCTTTAATTTATTTATATCGTCATTAAAATAGACGTGCTGTATAATGCGGAAATAATTTTATTTTCAGCGTATTCTAAATCAGGGGGTCTACTCCGTAAAACGATATTGACATTATCGTTACGATACGACAGTGCTCCAAATTATTCGGCCGTACCCTACTCTCAAAAATGTTCGCAATCTTTGTCGTCTGTCGAAAGCATAGACAATATGTATCGAATCTTCGGAACGAATGATAGGAAAATCTAAAGGCTTGGATAATAGACATTTAGCCTAAATCTTTTTGCTTGACTATTTATGTCACTTTTTAGGCAAAATGATAACAATTATCTATGAAAGTAAATGAAGTGACAACGTCAAATGTCAAATCAACAAACCCGCCTGTGATTTGAAAACTTTACAAGTAAAATTCTTGTGACAACTAGCCACAGAAGCCATAATTAAGAAGTTTAAGTTGAAGCAAAAATTCGTCGTGGTGAATATTCAAATTCGTTTATTAAAAAGATACTAGTACACACAGCATTAAGTTTAAAGCAGTATTTTAACAACAATTTTATTTTTAACTATTAAAAAAAAAACATGAAGTTAAAAAAAAAATACAAGTTTACCTTCATACAAACTTTTACTATGTTTATAATTCCCGATGAAATTATAGTCGGGAATTTTGTTCAAATCCAACTGGTCCCTCGTCACTTTAAAATGTCGTTTTTGTAAAGCCTTTTCCTCGATGGCTTTCTTGGCAAGCATAAATCTAGCCATTATTCCAAAACAAGAGGCAAATCAAGAGTCCGTAGTCCAGCAGGCCGAGGTCGAATGAAAAGAATGCAGAGAGTCCAGTAGGCAGCAGGGCTCGAAGGTATAAAAGATTCGGAGTCCGGTAAACGAAATGGAGATGATTTTATCAGAAAACACAACAATATAACCCGAAACGATAATGCGCACGATAGCATCAAGGGCATCGTTGATAAGTTCGTCGATTGACATTTGTTTCGTTGTCAAATTCAAATTATCGTATCATTTTTAGTGATGCCGGAGTAGGGTTACGACATCGATTGTCAAATGTCGGTCGTTTCTTCGTTCAAATGATAGTCGAAACGATGTAACGTAGAGTAGGTTTAGCACGATAATTGAAGCGATATATCGTTTATCGATTTGTAGAGTAAGACCAGAGTTACTCAAGTAAGTTCTGCGCGGTAATATTCTGGAAAAGCGGTACACATAAACCATTATGCGTTGTAACTTCGACCAAGAAGAAATGCGTTGAGCGAGCTCATAGACAGATGAGCTTGTTGCGTTTATAGTCACAGCATGTGTAAGTGGCATTAGTTCCGGCATTTCACTGACTTCTTCGCAATCAAATTCCGATATAGGCCACTCTGACGAATGCCTAGATGCCCATGAGGGCCCTGTGAACCACAGAGGGTGATTTTTAAGCAGCGCGGGCGATAAGCCATGCGAGAGGCAATCAGCGGGGTTTTCAACACCTGCTACATGATGGAAACAGCTGACAGGAACGTTGTCCACAACTTTCACAACGTGATTTGCCACGAAAGTTTGCCAGCGGTGCGGGGAGGAATTGAGCCAACAAAGTACAACCTTTGAGTCAGAAAATGCCAAGACATTCGAAATCTTATACCTCGGTTCGAAATTGTCAAGAACTTTACGCATAAGCTTAGACAATAGAACCGCAGCACACAACTCTAAACGCGCAATCGATATAGTTATAAGCGGCGAGACCTTCGACTTTGAACACACCAGCCTAACGGTCGTATTGGCGTGACTGCTGACCTGTAGGTAGATTACTCCACCGTAAGCACGCTCACTTGCATCAGTGAACCCAAGGAGGTTAGCTACACAACCCTGCACTATCCCGAGATGCCGCGGAATATGGATCTCGTTTAGTGTGGGAAGTTCGCTACAGAACTGTTTCCACAGGTTTGTAATGCGTTGCGGGGGCGCCTCGTCCCAGTCACACTTTAATAACCATAATTACTGGATAAGGAGCTTGGCATAAAGTACTACAGGAGGTACTAGGCCTAAATTGTCCCATAAGCGAGCGATGACAGACAGGATACTACATTTAGTACAGCCTGCGTCAGGTTCAGCGACCTTGAACTTAAAAACGTCATCAGACCTATCCCAATGCGTACCTAGAATTTTATGAGGCACGTCCTTATCAATTTCCAGATCCGACGAGGCTCGATGCGAAGCGGGAATAGCGCGGAGAACAGTATCCGAACTACTCGTCCATTTTACGAGGTCAAATTGACCACACTTGAACAATTTTATAAGTTCGGTACAAGCGGCGATCGCGACCGACTCGTCATTTCGCGAAGAATCGTCTGCCATGATACTGAATCAAACATCGTGTCCATGTACGTCGCGGTAGACGCTATGGCAGCTGCCATCAGAGATCCGATAAATATTATAGTTACGCCGACGATATGGTGCTGTTGAGCCCATCGATCAGTGCCCTCAGAAAGCTTCTGAGAATCTGTGAGTGTTATGCAGAAGCCCATGGGCCCAGATACAATGCCAGTAAAAGTGAGATGATGGTATTCAAGACAGGCTCTCAAACGTATAGTGATGTTCCTCCAGTCTCACTTGTGGGCAGCCAACTGAAAAGGGTGACGAAATTTAAGTATCTGGGCCACTGGGTCACCGAAACGCTCTCAGATGATGTAGAAGTGGAAAAGGATGCCCTGCCGGGCCAGCATATTTATGCTGGCCCGTAGATTTGCGCGTTGCAGTACTGCCGTGAAAACAAGTCTGTTCAGGGCGTACTACCAATCGTTATATACGTGCAGTCTATATAGGTCAGCTATACAAAGCGATACTGGAGCGCCTTGAGCGTCCTGTATAATAATGGCTTCAGGGTGCTGAAGGGGCTGCCACGCTTCTGTAGTGCATCTGGTATGTTTGCGGATGCACGCGTAGATGACTTCTACGCGATCATCCGCAATAGAACAGCATCCCTGATGCGGCGGATGCGGGGCAGCACCAACAGCTACCTGGAACTAATAGTGGACAGGCTGGATGTAGACACAGTCTTCATGAGGCACTGGACAGAAGTGCACACTGCACAGTGTGCGCCTTGGTCAGGTGCTTCATGAGGAGTGCTTACTTTTAAGCCTTATTAGTATTTAAGTAACTGTATTTATTATTTTTGTCAAATGTTAAATTATGGCTGCAGTTGAATGCTGAAATAAAAAGTTTTGAATTTGAAGGGATTGATGAGAGAAGTGTGCATGCACCTGAGATGCGAATGTTGAAATGGATGGAATTACTAGAATGGACAAAATAAGGAATGAGTATATCAGGGGAAGTTTGAAAGTAGCACCCGTGACGGAAAAGTTGAGGAGTAATAGGTTAGGATGGTATGGGCATGTCATGAGGAGGGAAGAATGTCACATTACGAGAAGAGTGTTAAATATGAATGTGGATGGAAATAAAAGCAGAGGTAGGCAAAAGAAAAGATGGATGGGTTGTGTGAAGGATAATATAAAATTCTGATTTTATATTATCCTTCATTTGGTGTTCAATACGAACTTTTAATGTGTCTCGTTTTACGTTTAAGATGAAAACAAATTCGGGCGAGGACAATGACGCATATTTTGTGACACGTTTTTGATTAAACCTATAATCGATTTTCAGTTAAATAATTAAAACGGTTTTTCGGCATTCGACTTGGAATGTATTAGGTTTAGGGAGCACAACAAACACAGTGATTCAGGAGTAGACAGAATGTTTATTTCACCTTGACGGTACTTATATCGAGGCACACAAAACTACCCACATTGGAGAAGATAAAACATTGTATAGGATCAAACACCACAATCCTCCACCGTAAAATAACAATATAACGATATTCTATGTATATTAACTACTCACATGGCACCGTAGGTACGATAATTGATGCTTCCAAGAAATTACATTAGGGCTTAAGGATATCTATGCGTATCCTCAAACCTTGCAACAACTGAGCCGGGCTCTCCCCTGTTGCACAATGCGGAGTATTGTGATAAATTCATAGATACTTCTGGATTGCAAGTTCGGGATCTGTTCCACCCTGACGAGCCTTTTGTGTCATAAACATTTTTAATAATCTTAACTGCGTTTTCTGCTGCTCCGTTCGAGGCCGGATGGTACGGGGCTGAAAATTGTTGGCGAATTCTGTTACCTTCCAGGAAGGTTCTAAATTGACTACTCGTAAAAGGAGGACCGTTGTCAGATACTACCGGAATTCCCCAACGCGACCAGGACTTCCGCAATTTCTTTATCGTCGCGTCAGCAGTCGTGCGCGTCATTTTAAATACCTCGATCCATTTAGACCTCGTATCGATCGACACCAAGTAGGTATGACCATCGATAGGACCAAGAAAGTCCAAATGGATCCTCTCATATGGTGAGTAGGGCCACCGCCATGGGGCAGGGGGCGCGCCCGGTGGCGCAGGCGCAACCGCAGCGCATGTGATGCATGCGCGACATACCGCCTCCACCGCCTCGTCCAGGCCAGGCCACCAAACATAGCTACGCGCTTACGCTTTCGTCTTTACAATTCCCATGTGAAACTCGTGTAATTCCCGGAGTATAGACTGCCTGCATGCCTCAGGGATTACTAGTCGGCGCCCCCACATTACACAGCCTAATTCTATGTACAACTCATTTCGCCTAGCTAGGTACGGATCAAGCTGTGTTATCTCTACTGCTTTTGGACTGCTTTGCCATTTTCAATATACCCACACACGCGGCTCAATACTGGGTCCCGCGCAGTTTTCCGCCTGATCGTTTCGTTGTCAAGAAGCATCGCGTCAGTAGCGAAGTGTAGGTACGTTTGTTCCGGCGGCTCCACCGCACATCTCTCGATTACCGACAAGCTTTTGGGGACCAAATATGCTTACGAGTGGTTTATGGTCAGTCTTTAATTTAAATTGCCTACCAAAACGGTACTTATGAAACTTTCTGACACAATACGCAATCGCTAGGGCTTCCCGATGTATCTGCGCGTAGGTAGCCTTGTTCCGCCTTAGAGAGCTTTCTCGATACGTATGCGACTGCGCACTCCCGCCCGTCGCGCTCGCACCCGGCTTGCGAGCTGGTACTGACGCGTCGCACGTCAGTACCAGCTCGCAAGCCGGGTCGTAGTGCGCCAATACACGGCTGCTCATTAGCAGCTGCTTAACGTGATCGAAAACCTGCTGATGCCGGTCACCCCATTGCCACCGTGCGCCTTTACGCAGTAATTCATGCAGTGGGTGAAGTATGCCGCTAAGTTTGGGAACGAATTTAGCGTAAAAGTTGACCATACCTTGAAAGGATCTAAGCTCGGAGACCTCCGTAGGGGATCGGCATCTCTTTGATAGCCCGCAGCTTTTCCGGGTCTGGCCTGATACAGTGCCTATCTACGATATACCCTAAGTATTTAACCTCTTTTGATAAAAACTAACACTTTTCCAACTTTATTTTCATCCCTACCGATTCTAGAGAGATTCTAATGATCTTAAATGGGATGCTCGTCTTTGTGTGTTAAGATTATGTCATCCGCAAAACACTAAACATTGGGTATGTTTTGTACCAGATCGCTAACGATCCGTTGAAATATCCCACTGCTGGATGACAGTCCGTATACCAGACGATTGTATTTAAACAGGCACCGATGAATATTGATGACGCAGTACTTTTTAGCGTCTTCCGAGAGGCAGATCTGATTGTACGCTTGTGATAAATCGATTTTCGTGAATTCCTCCCCACCGGCTAAATTTGCGAGTAAATCATCTATTCTTGGCAGCGGATACCTATCGACCGAGAGAACGGGATTAAGAGTTACCTTAAAATCGGCACATAAACGGAGTCCACCGTCACTCTTATTGACCAACACAAGCGGCGTCGCCCAGTCCGAACAGTCGACGGGCTCGATGATTCCGTCGCGCAGCATCGCATCAAGTTCGGCATCGACGCGCTCGCGCAAAGCGTAGGGTAGGTACCGGCCTCGCCCGGCGCAGCGCCCTCGCGCACCCGCAGCGCAGCGCACCCTCCAGTATACCGGCCCAGACCGCTACTCCATACATTTTTATATCTGTCGAGCATACCCCGGAGCACATCATTAACTGGCTCGATCTTAAAATTATTACTGACGTTGGAACATTGTAAAATACATAGGTATCTGTATCCCTAGTTCTGCAAGCCACTGTCTACCTATTAGTGTCGTCACGGCTTTGTCTAGAACAAATAACTCTAAAAACTTCTCGTGACCGTTAAAATTAATCTTTGCCTTCATCACACCTAATGGCCTCACTTTAGATTTTCCATCTTAAAAAGAAACACGTACTTTGACCTTTCTAATTGGACATCACTAAAGACCTTTTTCTTTTTAGTTTTTTTGATCTGCTGAGTCCTGTCTTTGGGTAGGTTCGCAGGGGCCATAAGGGTTTGACTCCCGACCTCTGAGGCAATCTGTGCTGTTGTTGGGGGGTCCTGTTTTTGTGTAAGTGGGGTTGGGGGTGGGGGCGGGTTTGGGGCGCTGGGGCACGACCCATCTCGCCGAGGTGGGGCCAGGGGTGCGGCGGTGGTTGTGGTGGTGGCAGTAGTACCGGCCCGTTTATTTCTCGCCTCTCTTTTGAAGACGGGACAGCTCTTGTTGTTGGCCGTGTGTGCTCCCTCGCAGTTCGCACACGTTAGGGGCATCTCCAGGGGGCGGGGGCAATCTCCTGCTAAGTGTGGTCCACCACAACGGACACAGGCTAGGGGGCGATGGCAGTTGTGGCTGCTGTGTCGGAAGGCCTGGCAACGATGGCACAAGAAGAGCCCAGCTCTCTTCTTCCCGCTCCAGCTCTCGACGACCACACCGGGCATGCATAGAAGCTCCGTTATGCTGTAGATGTCTGCGGTGGTTGTTGTGCGTTTAAGCATAACAAAGAAAATCCATCCGGGCGGCCCTTCGAGGCACGGATGCTGCGGACGGTCTCAGGTTCGAATCCGTGCCGGCGAAGGTCTTCCTCGATATCTGCGGGAGGGGGTGTCGGCTGGTAGTCCACTGATCGCCACCTTGAGGCTACGCTCCTCTGGTAGTGAGTATGAGAACCACATCACCTTCTCAGATTTTTCTAGGTTGGTGAGGTACTCTTGGATGGTGCGGTATTCTGTGTCGGATACCTTTCCCAAATGGGCGAGCGTTTGGGGAGTGTCCCAAGCGTCCTTTCAGTTCCCTAAAATGCTTCGCCCAATTTGGGAAAACTTCCACTACCACTAACTTCCATTGAGGATATCTATTTTTGGCACTTACCATGGGTGCCATTTTGCATGGTTCGGCCGTCGCGGCCGGCGTCGGCGTCGTTTGGAGCGTCGCGGACGTAGATGGAGTCGGCGGCGGCGGCGGTGATCCTGGGCGTGCGGCAGCAATGGCGGCCGCGTAGGTGACGTTCGCAGCCTCTTTAGCAGAGGTGGCAATTCGCTGTGTGTCCATGGGCACCGAGGGGCGGGCGGGTTTCGGCTCGCGTTGCGGTAGCGGTGCGGGGGACGGAGTCTCGGCGCAGAGGCGTTTTGCCCTTTTCTGTTTTGGGCTCGTCGGCGGTCTCTCGCTTTCTGCGCGTACCTGCGAGTGGGGCATCCGGGATCGGCATAGTTTTGAACCCCTCCACATATGCCGTTTCTTCCGAGGTTAGGGTCGCGGGGTTAGACAGGAGTCTCTCATCTTCTTCGAGGGCATTCTTAAGTACACCAAGGTTCTTTTTTGGCAGCCATCGTGCCTCGATGAGTCGCTGGAGGATGATATACACTCGTGAACAAAAATATCGACTCAGGGCGCACGCTCGCGGTTAAAAAAACTCTAGCAAAAATTCTGAAGCTTACATTCTATTTCTGATTTTAACATCTCAAAGAAAGAAAGAAAGAAAGTTTTAGCTTTAAAATGAGTGGTCTACGTTGTTATTTTTTTTTGGTAAATAATAAATATTGAATGTAAGGTTTTTGGCTGAAAATCAGTGTTTTTGCTTTTAAGCAAAAAATTTTCACTGAGCCATGGCCTTTTTGTTGTACTGCAACACACACAAACATAAACTTACTGACAATAAAATGTATATTTGGTGTGTGTCTGTAGCAACGAATACATGTTTTATCTATCTATCTTTATCTATCTATGAAAAAAGGTGATAATTAACAGTAAAGAAAATACCAGATTAAATTCGTCAAAATATTAATTTAATTGAAATTAACTTAAATATTTGTTCCGGGTGTTCTGGGTATTTTCTATGTATAATAAAAAAATATCTATCTATGTAATGTATTGTATTAAGTATATCAGTCATCTAGTACCCATAACACAAGCTCTGCTTAGCTTGGGGCTAGATGATGCTGTGTGGATTGTCCAGCATTATTTATTATTATTATTATATTTATTTATTTAGTGTTGCCCCCCCTGGCCTTAATAACTTCCAATCGCTTCTTCATGGATCGAATAAGTTTCTTTACTCGATCTTGTTCAATACCTATCCCATTCTTCAATGAGCGCCGCTTTGAGGTCCGATTTCGTGGCTGGTGCAGGATTTCTAGCCCGAACTTTTCTTTCAAGTTCATCCCACAAATGCTCGATAGGATTTAAGTCCGGGCTACGCGCTGCCCAGTCGAAAGCGGCAATTTCGACCTCCTGTAAATACTGCCGGACGGAACCTGCAGTATGTGGACGGGTATTGTCGTGCATTATGATGAAGTTTTTGCCGATGAAACCGGCATAAGGAACGACGTGATCCCCTTAAATGTCTTCGATGTATCGGTTCGCCGTCAATCCTCCCACTCAACCGCCAGTTTCAATAAAAACCAAATCGGTTTTTGCCTCCATTGAAATGCCCGCCCACACCATCCAGGAACCTCCTCCTAAAGCCATATTTTTTTTGATGCAGCAGTGCGTGAATCTTTCTTCAGGTCTTCTGTAGACTCGTCCTCTTCTATCGCTACCATGCAAGCACACTCTGCTTTCGTCTGAGGAGAGAACGGAGCTCCATTTTTCGTCAGTCCAATCAACGTGTCCTCTGGCGTCTCCGTAGTGTGGGTAATGCTGGCGTGCTAGTGCACACTGCCTCAGTAGCGGCTGCCGAGCGCCTCAAGAAGGCTGCCCCGGCATCACTTAGGGTTGTTGAGCCCAAGCGACGGCAGCCCCTCGTCGCTTTCAGGAATGTCGACGGGGACCCCTCTTTTGACGCCTTTGTGGAGGAATTGTGGGAGCTTAACTTCCCCACCGACCCGGTCTGGACCCTTGAAAAGGTGAAGGTGGATATTAGGGGCGCCTTCAAGCGGTCACGTAGGGGAAGCCCCCACAAGGAGACCACACTAGTCTGCGAGTGCAGCGCCCGGCTGCGCGAGGAACTCGTCACAAGGGGAACGGTGTTCATAGGATGGCAGCAGATGGAGGTCTCTGACTTCGTAAGGGTAACCTGCTGCAACAAATGCCAAGCACCCGGAGAAGTTCTGTAGGGCAAGGAGGACACCTGTGGCCGCTGCGGGGAGACTGGGCATCGTGGGGAGAACTGCAGCGCCTCCAGCCTGTGCTGCGTGACGTGCAACACAGAACGGCGTCGCGTGGCTGCCCTGCTCGTATCTATGCAGAGGAACAGTTAATCCAGACGATCCAGTATGGATAACACGGCCTCAATTAGAATGGGTCAGATAAACCTAGGTGGTGTAGCCGCCGCCACGAAGGAGCTCCCTGCCATAGCGGACTCGCTAGGCCTGGATATTGTTCTGATTCAAGAACAATACGCCATGGCTGGGCTGACTGTCCAGCGCGGGGAATGTTCCAAGGCGGGCATTTACTTGCACAACCGCTCCAAGCCGTGTGCGGTTCTGCACCACCTACCTACGTACCACTTTCTGTGCTGTCACCTGGAGGACCTGGACTTGTACGTGATCTCCGCCTACTTCCAGTACAGCGACAACATCAACTCCCATCTGAGACAGTTGGAGAGGGCGCTGGATGTCTTGTGGAACGGCTAAGCGGTTCTGGTCGGGGGTGACCTGAATACCCACTCCCCGCTATGGCACTCGGAACCCCGACATTATGTTAGGACAGGCCATACCGTTACCGACCGCCGCTCTAAGGTTGAGGAACTCATCCATAGCCGCGGTTTGATAGTGCACAACACCAGTGGTCAACTGTACACCTTCAGCACAGCGAATGGTGAGTAGAATATTGATGTCACCCTCAGCACACGTGGAGTTCGCATTCGGGACTGGAGGGTGCACGATGTATCATCAAGCGACCACCGCCTGATCTCATTTTCGGTTGGCCACCCCGCTGTTAGTACAGCGGTGCGGAGCACGGTGCCCATTAACCCCTCGCATTGCGCGATCCTGTGGAACAGGAATTGGAACGCTTACAGCGCGAACAAGTGATTTTCAAGGTAGATCGCAGTGATTACGGCACACCTATTGTTCCCGTTATCAAACGCGATGGGTCAATTAGATTGTGCGGAGATTATAAAATTACTCTAAACAAGGTTTTAAAAGATTTTCACTATCCACTTCCGCGAATTGAGCAGTTGTTCGCAGCTTTAAGTAGAGGGGAGCAATATAGCAAAATAGACCTAAAACATGCGTATTTACAATGTATTTTAGAGGAAAGCTCGCAACCCCTTACAGCCATAACTCCACATATAGGTACCTTTGTTTATAGACGAGCGCCTTTTGGGATAAAATGCCTGCCAGAAATGTTTCAAAAATTAATAGAAGAAACACATAGCGGTCTTAATTGTGTGGCTTTCCAAGACGATATTTGTGTAACTGGTACTACTAAAGAAATTCACTTGGCAAATTTAAGGGCAGTGTTGTCTCGTCTTCAGGAGGCAGGACTAAGAGTTAAATTTGAAAAGTGTGAATTCTTCAAAGAAGTTTGTTATCTTGGCTATAGGATTAATAAACAAGGTTTGCTTACCGATAGTAGTAAGGTTGATGCGATCGCGAAGGCACCGAATCCACAAGATGTTTCTCAACTAAGAGCAGCTTTAGGGCTTATTAATTACTACGCTCGGTTTATCCCCAGCATGAGTACATTACTCATGCTGGTGCCATCACCAGTACGTCTATGGGCGACGTTTTATTCTAAAGACTGACCATATGGCGCTCAGCTACATTTTTGGGCCCAAAAAAGGAATACCGCAGACAGCTGCAAGCAGACTACAAAGGTATGCCGTAAAGTTGGCCGCTTACGACTTTGACATCAAGTTCGTGCCAACGGAACGAAACGGCAACGCAGACGCATTATCGCGTCTACCGCTGCATCAGCAGCACAAGAGTAAATCGGAGCAGGATGATGCTGCATATTTGCATTTCGTGGAAGATAGTTTCCCGATCAGTCACAGAGACGTGGCTAAAGAGACTAAAAATGATTTAGTCCTACGAAAGATTTTTGGCTACTTAATGAGCGGTTGGCTACTTAATGAGAAGCCGTGTTTTCACAGAAAGGACAGCTTACATATCGATCATGATTGCATAGTCTGGGGCTAAAGAGTCGTAGTTCCGGCATCATTGCGCGCGCAAATTCGTGACGAGATACATGGGGGGCACCCGGGCGTGGTGCGCATGAAGCAGGTCGCGCGGAACTACGTGTGGTGGCCGCTCCTCGACGCCGACATCGAGGCGCGCGCGCGTGCCTGCAGCGCCTGCGCCGCCGTGCGCGACGCCCGTGCCCTACGCGCCGCCGAAGGAGCCATGGTCGAGACTATATGCTGATTTTCTACATTTTAAAGGTAAGACATATTTCTTAGTGATTGACTCGCACACAAAGTGGATAGAGGTATTCAATATGCCCATCGGTACTACGGCAGTGAAGGTGGTGGGTGTACTTCGAGGGTGTTTCGCCAGATTTGGTCTCCCCAAACAGCTGGTCACAGACGGCGGACCGCCATTCACTTCGCAAGATTTTGAGAAGTTTCTCCAATGCAACGGTGTTAAGCATGTTTTGACAGCGCCGTATCACCCGGCCAGCAAAGGAGCTGCAGTAAACGCAGTAAAGACTGTCAAAAAGGCAATTAAAAAGGCTTCGCTGGAAGGAGAGAACGTTGACTGTGCACTGAATAAGTTTCTCTTTCAGTACCGGAACACGGAACACGCCAGCACTAAGCGGTCGCCGGCTGTAGCCATGTTTGGTCGCAGACTGCGTTCACGACTGGACATGTTGTGGCCGCACACCGCTGACTTTGTGGAGCTGCACAGCAGGCACAGGTCGGCAATGCAGGTGGCGTATACCGTGAAGTAAATGAAGGTGATGAGGTATTAGTAAAAGAGCTTCGTCCGAATAATACCATTTAATGGTACCTTATATGTAACGCACCGGTGCCGTTACATACGAGTATAAGGTACGAACTGAGAATGTGACGAACACCAAACACATAGATCAGATGATGCCTGTACGCAAAAGCAGTAGACTTTCATTAGCTAGGGCTATGAACGTTCACGGAAGTGAGATCGTCGGTGAATCTGAACAGCTTGTAGATCCAGAGCCTGCTGAGGCGGCATTCCACGACGCGGAGGCCTCTCCACGTCCCACATCTAAGCCTCCACTGCCATCTACTTCCCCTCCCCGACAGACTAATGATGATGATGGCGCACTCACAGATGGAGTGTCAGCTGGTTATCTTCTTCCTCGTACCAACAGACCTAATTATAAACTGTAATCGCTTTCGTATAACTACCTACCAACCTAGGTACTTACGTAAAAAAGCTTACCATACGTATGGTAAGCTTTACTTCCGGCAGACTTTCGGTATGCAAAACACTGTTAACTATTTATACCTACAATCTAAGTATAGAAACCGGTAATTTCTATTACTATCACTACTGTATTGGGTATATCTTTAAGTTATTTTTTTTTGTTGTGTGGGAGGACATGTAGCCTTTAAGATAAAGATGTTACCTATTCAGGATACTTACCTATTATTGTACCTAATCGATATGGTGTATGTAGCTTAGATATAGATTAGTTTTAAGTAATATAAGCTCTTACAACACCCGATGTGTTTCTTCTTCGCAGAAAACGCAGCCGAGATCGCAGCCGAGTCGGGTTAAAAAGTCCGTACGCGAAAAACTGTTAGCTGAGCAATCGAAGCCAGTCTGATAAGGGTGGGTCAGGTAGATAACCTGTCATATGGGTCAGTAACCCTTAATTAGCACTATTGTAAACAAGCGTAAAAAAGGTGGTTACTGATCACGACATATTGTTGCGTTGTGTGTGAGTAAGAAACGTCACAATATTTTATATTATTTTAAAGCTAATACTAGCAGCTTTAAGATTTTATTAGGAAAAAATATTTTCGCGTTCAGTTTTTTTGCCAGTGACTTGCGACTGCAGGTGTGTCACGAGTGTATTATGTGCATACTTACTGTGCGTCTGAGCCGCGCGGTACCTTACTCATAGACGTAGCCCCTCCCGCTCCTCGGCAACGCCCGCTCTATAGAGCAGGGAACGTCGCGGCGGTTCGCGTGTTGCATTTTATACTCGTGATAATTTTGAAAGTAAATATCCGATCCGAACGCCTAAGCTGCTATTGTGACTTAACTATTAAAGTTAGGTATATGCCCTTGCGGACTTTTTTGTAAGTAATAACGAGTACTTTAATCATTTAGTACATATTTTTTATGTATCATCAATAGTTTTCTCAGCGCACGCCAAATAATTAATTTTATAGGCAAAATTTTGCTTCTTTGGGTTACATTATTGTAATTTTCTTAAAGGTCTCTATTTTTTTTAAATAAATTAAAGCCTATGTTACTTCCTGATAATTTATCTTTCTATTAGTGAAAAAATGGTTAAAATCGGTCCAGTAGTTTCGGAGCCTATTCGATACAAACAAACAAACCAAAAAAATCTTTCCTCTTTATAATATTCGTATAATAGATGATCACGAGGCTTCTCTATACAACAATATCGGTTAACAATTGGCGAAGATATCAGTGTTGTGGTACACAGACGATAGAAATAATCAATCATTTGAATTGAGAACCTCCTCCTTTTTTTGAAGTCGGTTAAAATCTAGAAAAATGATGGCACTGATATTTTGTAATTTTTACATATAAAAAACGTTCACGATTTAAGTAGCTACACACAGCGTGCGCTGTCCCAGTCCCGATCCCGATCCCGAACAATGATCGTTTGGCTATATCTGACTCCTTTGGAGTGGACTGACTTTGAAAATATGCCTTCTTATCCATTAAGCCTATACGATAAAGTGCAAATGCCAGCTTAAGATGAGCCGTACTTTCAAAGGTTCCAGTACATTCCGGGTTTCAAGTTATTTGGATCTAATGCTGAGGCTTGTGATGTCTGTAATTTCTGATCTACAAAGCCGATGACCTTGAAATTTTCACGGAACAATCTTTAAGGTACTACCTTTCTAACAAAAAAAGAATGAATGAAATGGACTACGCGTTAATGAATTACAACCAAGTACACATTTTAACTTTCATCCCCTCTCCTGAGGGAACCATGCTGAATTTCGGGAGTACCCTAGGTCCTACCCCGTAGTATGAAATCAAATCATGCCAAGTTTCATTTGAATTTATTTAGTAGTTTCGGCGCTATGTGCTGTCCAGATTCACACAGACAGAAAGACCGGACTTTTAGCGAAGGTGCTCGCGGCGCCCTTAGCGCCAAAGGCGCCTCGGCTTCGGGTTCACTTCAGCTTACCTACTTGAAGCAAAAAACAGAGGCGCGTTCATACTGTTTCTTTAATAAAAAAATTTAACCGCTAAATACATCTTTTGATATTTTATTTTCCTTTAAAAACAGAGGCGCCAGAAGCGGTAAACGCCTTCTTTTTTAACAAATGTATTGTCTCAGTGGTAAATAAAACAAACAGAAAATATATCTGAAATATATCTTTGTCCTTTCGATAGCTTATTTTAAGTCTCATAATATGTGGTAAAATAAGATATTATCTTATTACGGCGCCTGAATAATATGAGGTAGAAAAATAACGGTAAAAACCAAATCGCTATTAGCGCTAGTAGCGCCCCCCGCTTTGAAATGTCCAGGGTTGTCGCCATTTTAGTTGATGAGTCTACTTTAACCATTTACGAAACGTCACATTTCAATAAAATTTATGGAATATAACTTATTTTTATATAAATTTATAATGTTACTATTGACTGAACATTTTAATTTGGCGATATTAGTTTGTGTTTCATTCTTGAGAAATATCAGGCTTGGAGTGAGAGACAGCGTAAGTTGAAGGGGGCGCCCTTTTCAGGGCGCGGGTGTGGGGTTACTGGCGGAGATCGGGGGACTCTGCCGGCTTGCATGGCCCCACATATGGCCGGGGCCCGGATGGTTCCTGGGCCACCCGTCGGGGTAAGATGGTGAATGCTAACGCGACCCCATCTTGCCCCACTACGGCGGGGGACTGTTAACCGGGGGGGTTTTAGTGGGTTAGAGTCCCACATACCCCCTTTCGCCATCCCCGTGGCGGAAGGTACCCCCTTAAAAAATAAAAGGTACGGTTAACACTCGAAACCATTTTGAAGTACCAAGATCTTAGACACATTTTTTATCGATATGCCAAATTCATTTAGTACCAAACTTGGTGTGGATATTTTAATAGTTGATATCTTTAATTTGAAGTTTCATTGGTTTCGATAAGTAATAAAAAATGGAGGATTTATGCATTTGTAATTTAATCCTTGCAAATTCAAAAATCGAATAAGAATTGACGTGTGACGTTGCTAAGTTATATTCTTCATAATACTTAGATGGCGGATCTCGTTTTCGTGTTTTCTCCTTACCCTTTGCCTTATGCATACACACTTGCAGCAAGTTCAGAAACTAAAACTCTTGCAGCCAATTTGAAGAAGTTTGAGTTTAAGATGTCGTTAGTCATTTTTTTCGACGATTTATTCCATACTAGCTTCGCCCGCGTAGTACCCGGAAAAGTAAAAAGTAGCCTTTTATTCTGATATACCTATAGGTAAGCTATATTACTGTAAAGTTTCATCAAAATACGTTCAGTAGTTTTTGCGTGAAAGCGTAACAAAGATCCTCACAAACTTTCGCGTTTATAATATTGGTAGGATTAATCTGGTTAGCAAATCTATGCAATCAGAAAGCGTAGACCTGTCAGAAGCTAGAAATTTGATGCATAAATGTTTTTTTTTTTTAAGTATAGAGACAACGGCCTGCCACAGGCTTTATTACAGCTAAAGAAGCTGATATTAAGCCGGCATGCGGCATTTAAAAAAATAAAAAAATGTTTTATTTAGAAAGTGAAGATGACGCGCCAACGGATCCAAAGATATTTTTTAAAACCGACATTAATGATAATTATTGATCTCAAAATGAATGACTAGTTTCATTAACAGTCAGAGTAAAATTATCGATCTAATAAGTAATTCTTGTGATAAATAAAAGTTTCAAACTTGCAGAACGTGGTTTTTTAATTTAGGTGACGGTGTAGGGGGCGCCAAAATTTGATTTCGCTCCAACCTAAATCTGGCCTCGGGCCGACACTGTTGTTACTCTCTTATTTCGCATATACATCATTCCTCCACACTTAGATTTTGAAACCTGGTAACAAAATACATAACTTTAGCTATCAATTTTAAAAATACATTCCTACAATAAAAATAGTAATATAGAACTTAACAATATCTATACTAATATTATAAAGGGGAAATATTTTTTTGTTTGTATCGAATAGGCTCCGAAACTACTGGACCGATTTTAACCATTTTTTCACTAATAGAAAGCTAAATTATCAGGAACTAACATAAGCTATAGTTTATTTTCAAAAAATTAGAGATCTTTAAGAAAATTATAATAATGTAACCCAAAGTAGCAAAATTTTGCCTATAAAATTCAATATTTGGCGAGCGCTGAGAAAACTATTGATGAATACCGTAGCCTAGTAGGTGCAGGGTTTCTCTTGTTGGAAGTAAAATCCACTTTTAAGCAAAATACGTTGGTATAATTCAAAAACTTAGGGACTAAAACAACAAAAATACACGACTTGCCAAGTCAAGCGCAAATCGGCAACTATCAAGATTTTTAAAAATATCTTCTGTTCACGCGTCGCACCCGCGCTACTGCCGATTGCTCCGCCCACATAGCTAGCTCCTATTGCTCAATACCGACGGCGTGCGCGGACGAGACGCGACAACTTAGGTACTTTGTTACAAACAGCGAAATATCTATTGAAACTAATTATTATAGGTAAGTAGGTTTTACGCTTACCTATTGTCGTGGTTAGTCGCGCTACCTACTTAACAAATACATAAAAATTATGTACTATATGATTAAAGTGCTCATTATTTCCTACAAAAAAGTCCTGTTTATCTAACTATCACACAGTTAAGTCACAATAGCAGCTTTCTGTTCTAAAATACAATTAGATCGCCGGTAGAAACAAAATTTGGTGGTTACATGCGTATCGTAGTATTAATTCTTATTCAAATAAATAGTTTTATCATCAAGGGGTTGGTTATTTATGTAGCAGTAAAATACATTTTAATTCATCCAAATCAGACATTTAATTTCGAAGTTATCACGAGTATAAAATCGAAACTTACGCGGGTGAAAACGTGGGGCGCTGCTAGTTTCTTCAAATCAAATCAAAATATTTTATTGCGAATATGGGTATGTCAGATGTTAAATTTATAATAAAGTATCACCAACTTGCAAATATAGTCTTAAATCTAGTCATTAGTCAAGTAAACAAAAAAATAAAAATAGACCTACGTAATTAAATTAAAATATCTATGTCATACATCATTGAGTCATCTAAATAATCATTAACACTATAATACAATTTCTTATAATCTACTTTTGTTTTGACACGTCTCTGGCGTGAGAGAGAGTGGGTGACGGTGCTGGTGCTGGTGGCACTTCAATACTGCACGCAGTAGTAATTCGAGGTGGCCCACTCTCACGAGTGGGCTCGGTGGTACCGCGCACGGGAAGATTCTTGGCAGCTAGGAATCGTAGAAGATAAAGTAGAAAATATTTTTTTATGAAGGATTTGATGTATTTAGTATTTAACTATACGGGTAATAATCAGCCCTCAATTACTGATTCAAATAGGAATAAGAATCCGAATCACCAGCTTCCCCTCGCCTGCTGGTACTTTTAAAGATACTTCCACATTACTGGATTACCGCCAGACAATTCAGTGTTACCAGTACCAATAAATAGACTGTTGAAACAAACATTGTAACTGAAGCTGATAATGCACCATTGGTAAGTGAGGAGGAATGTGATATGGAAGAGTGGGGTGATTGTGAGGGCGAAGGGAGTGAGAGAGGGATCCCACTGAGTATGCGACGGAGCAGGCGCAGCACGGAGCGCTCGTGCTCGTAATCGCCGTGAGCTCTCGAGACGAATCATCAAATACAAATTAATTATAAGCATTTTCAAATCAATTTTGCTATATAATTCCCCTCCTCCAATCTTAGCAAAAACCTCCTCTATCCTAGGTAAAGGATATTTCTCAATTATGAGATGTTTATTTAGTGTCACTGAAAAATCACCTGCGATTCCAACCTTGCCGTTTTCTTCTAATACTGGTACTATAGGAGTGGCATACTGCGAATTATTTATAGAAACCAAAATACCTAAACTTTTTAATCGCTTCCATTGAGTAAAACCCCAGCGGGGAGATTTTATGTCAGTTGTACAAACACATTTTTACATTGCATCTTTATAAATGGAAATGTGCAAAACTTATCATGGTACAATTGATCTGAAATGACACTGCTGCCTGACCCTGAATCAAGTTCCATCGTATTTTTTTGATTTCCTAATACTAAGTCTAATTATAAAATAAATACTAATTATAATAGGCTTGTCAGCCACATACCTTATATTAAAGTTCTGGCACTCCTCACAAACGACGTCCTGGTTAGCATCTTTGGTGTTTTCGTGGTAAACGCACGAACTTTTAGAATTACAGCACACTTTCTTAAAGTGTCCTTTTTCCCAAAGTTTGTATGAAAGTATCGGTTTTTTTAGTACACGACACCACGCGTGCAAAGCAACAAGCTAGTATAAAAAAATTTAATCTGTGGCTAGTATTCATAAAAGGATGAGTGAAACAAAATATTTTAAACAGGACTGAGAGTGCGTTCTAATTTCAAATTTAGCTCGCTCTTAGGAAGCTTGAGTTTTTGAACTGACACGATCCGTGCAAAAATCGAGCTCAATCTTACTTTATTTATTTGGCTCAGGTATTTGGCTGAATAAAATCAACGTATCTACGCCGCATTTATTTTAATTTGGCGGTAAAATTGGTTTCGCTATCTTTGTAATTATTTTGTATTGATGGGTTGTTGACCTGAAGCGCGGCATTTAAAAACAGTATTTTAACCAAAAATACAATAAAAGTTGTTTATTTACAGAATTAAAAATGAGAAATCTGCGAACTAGAAGACCAATCAGCTACTATGAACACGAAGAGATATCAAATGACGCATACGAATGTGAGTTCAATCGTTTTTATTTAACCGCCAAGTTTGTTACAACATAACACTTATTATATATTTATGATAATTCCAACTGAGTATGATGTAGTCAGGTCTGCCTTAGATGCTTCGTGATCAGTTTCAATACGATTAAGTTGTTATACTTAGTTACTTTCGATGCCTTATCAACAAAGACGAGCAAAGTTAAGCGCCGCAGATATCATCATAGTTTTGAATATGCAGGCGCACTAAATGCGTACCTACCGTGGTACCGAAACCAATTTCTACAGAACATACAAATATTTGTCCCGCAGCGTGAATCGAACCTGCACCTCTTGAGTCGCAGCTGTTTAATGCTACTTAAGTTCTATCTACCGATCGGAATATTAGGTTTTGAACTAAGGGTTACCATGGAAGGAAAGGTGATACGATCCTATTAAGGCAGGCCTTAGGTAGGTAGCTATTACTCACTAAAATGTATAAATGCAAAAGTATCTACCAACGAGTACATACCTACTTCGTTTGTCCGTGTCGACAATCTCCGCAGCTGCAGAATCGATTGGGATGAAATTTTGTAGCCATAGATCCTACTAATCTATACCTACTATAATATGCACAGGTAAAGTTTGTATGGAAAGTTGGTAATCTTCGAAACTAATAATCCGATTTCAAAAATTATTTTACCAATACTTGGAATGGACTTTTAGGGTGGCTTTCAGGGTGTATTATCCCGTTAAAATAAAAGGGCTACTCGTGGAGACCAATTTTGCAACGTAAGTTGACGAAAAAACGGTCGAGGGAATTCGTATAGGAGCTACTTACTTACTTTTTATCGGCTTCTTTTCCCGGGAACCATCCGGCGAAACCGTGGGCAGTATTATATAGTTTTAATGTTTGTCGCTCTATTAATCTCCGTAACGGCTGGACCGATTTGGATGAAATTAGGAACAGGTTTAGTTCGTGGCCTAGAATAAAACATACACTTTTGACCTATTACCACGCGGGCGAAGCCGTGGGCTACGGTTAGTTAACCATGTAATCAGTGCCGGCCCGAGGCCAGATTTAGGTTGGAGCGAGATCAAATTTTGGCGCCACCTACACTGTCACCTAAATTTAAAAAAAAACACGTACTGTACTCTTGTATGCGTATCTATAGGAACAGTTGGTAGAAAATTAAATAAGTCAAATACATTTAGGTACATAATTAGGAACTTTTATTTATCACAAGAATTACTTATTGAAGAGGAGATCAATCATTTTACTCTGACTGTCTGACTACATTCATCAATAATTATCATTAATTTCGGTTTTAAATAATATCTCTTTGTTAAAGTTGGAGTTCTATTGTTAAAGTTAGTAATGCCACTCCGAACGTAAATCGTGGACGTTTTTTATATGTAAAAATTACAAAATATCAGTCCCATCATTTTTCTAGATTTTAAACGACTTAAAAAAAGGAGGTTATCGTGTGTTTGTTATACCACACACTGATATCTTCGCCAATTGTTAACCGATTTTGATGATTATTTTGTTGTTGTATAAAGAACTAGCTGCGCCCCGCGGTTTCACCTGCGTATGTTTCGATTCCGTGTGAATATCGGGATAAAATGTAAGAGCTATGTACCTATCAAGTTTCATCGCAATCGGTTCATTCGTTTTTGCTTGAAGAAGTAACAAACATATTATGTATCGTACATACAATTACATACTTACTGATGCGTCTGAGCCGCGCGGGCACCTTACTCATAGACTCCCGCTCCTCGGCAACGCCCGCTCTACAGAGCAGGGAACGTCGCGGCGGTTCGCGTGTTGCATTTTATACTCGTGATAATTTTGAAATTAAATATCCGATTCGAATGAATTAAAAAATATTTGACTGCTACATAAATACCCTTGATGATAAAATAATTTATTTGAATAAGAATTAATACTACGATACGAATGTAACCAACTTTTGTTTCTACCGGCGATCTAATTAAGTTTTAGAACGCCTAAGCTGCTATTGTGACTTAACTATTAAAGTTAGGTACGAGTATATGCCCTCGCGGACTTTTTTGTAGGTAATAATGAGTACTTTAATCATGTAGTAAATAATTTTTATGTATCATCAATAGTTTTTTTCAGCGCACGCCAAATAGTGTCCGATCGAAGTTACGGTTTCGGTTTCGGCCGATTTCGTCCTAAAAATCATGTTTCGGCCAAAGGTTCGGTTTCGGCCAAAAAACAGCCGAACCATTCGGCCGCGCCGAAACTTACAACATCGTACTTTCGGGTCACGTTCGGCTAACGTCGGGTGCGCTCGGTACGGCTAGCAATATAACGTCGCTTGCCGGACTCCATCGGCCGCTGAATTACTTTGCTCAGTGAAATGACGCTTGTGTCTGTTCCCCGAATAACGGGAAGTAATTAATAAAAATTGTGCTGGACCACCGGCCTAGTAACAAGTGACTGGCGCAAGGCTGTCATCGTACCGCTTTACAAAGGAAAAGGCTTAAAGCAAGCAAGTAAAAACTACAGAGGCATAAGCCTGCTCAGCATCGTCGGCAAATTATATGCGAAAGTTTTGATTGAAAGAATTGTGAAAGAAACCTATGAGAAAATATGGGACGCACAAGCGGAATTTCGAAAGGGTATGGGATGTACGGATCAGGTCTTTTCCTTGCGATGCATAGCCAAAAAGTTTTTGGCCAAGGGTCAAAAGGTTTATTGTGCGCTCGTAAAATGGAAAAGGCCTATGACAAAGTGATGATTGACAGTACCGACCATAGTTCATTCACTATGGTCGGTACTGTCAATGTATGGAGTAGACAAGACAGCAACCTTATTCGAGCTCTGAAATCTATCTATGAAGATTCCAGTGCTTGCGTAAGGACAAACGGGTCATACACTGAATGGTTTAGTATCCAAAAGGGTGTTAGACAGGGATGTGTAGCGTCACTGTGGCTGTTTAATCTATTCATGGATATATCTATTCATGGATATATTCATATTTCATGGACAGTTGCATGAAAGATTTAAAAGAAAGTGAATGTGGATTAAGAATTAATGAGTTACTCGTCAAATGTCTTCACTACGCCGATGATCAGGTTATACTTGCGTCATCGGTGGATGAGTTACAAGAGATGATAACAATTATGCATAAAGCGTTTGAAAGAAAAGGGATGAAAGTTAATGTGAGTAAGACGAAAGTAATGGTTTTTGATAAAGATTAATGTATGAATAAATGTGATATTGTGATCGACGGAGAGAGAGTGGAACAAGTTAAAGAGACTGTATATTTGGGGACTTTGTTTACTAGGGATGGGAAGCATGAGGAAGATATTGAAAGGAGAGTGAATGCTGGAAATCAAGTGAATGGGGCACTTCACTCCTTAATGAGCAGCAGGAAATTGTCTTAGACGGCACGACTATCCGTGCATAGAGGAGTGTTAGTGCCAACACTAATGTATGGAAGTGAAAGTTGGGTATGGCAGAAGAAACATCAAAGTCGAGTAAATACAATGGAGATGAGAGCTGTGAGAAGTATGTTTGGTTTAACTTTGAGTGATAGAGTGAGGAACAGCGTGTTAAGAGAGCAGTGTGGAGTGAATGAAGATGTAGTCACGAGAGTTGAGAAAGGTATATTGAGATGGTTTGGGCATATAGAAATGATGAACGAAAGAAGATAAACAAAACAAATATACTAGGCGAGCGTGAATGGGATAGTTGGAAGAGGAAAGCCTCGGCGAACATACTCTAACCAAATCGGAGACATTCTAGAGAAAGGTCAGGTCAGAAGTACACTAAAACGCCGAGCCTGTATGAACAATTTGATGAGGATGAATGAAGCGAAAGAGGTACGCCAGGATCGTAGCAAGTGGAAATCCTTGGTCTCTACCTACCTCTCCGGGAAACAGGCGTGACTATATGTATGTATGTATGTAATTGATAAAAGTGAAACGTAGAACCCTGTAATATTAGGCCAGCGAGATGTTTCATTATTCATATATCTGGAAAGAACGGCCCACTGACATTTTATTCAACGTTTTAATCACGTTTATAAAAGGTTCGGTTTCGGTTTCGGCTGAAACTATAATCAAAACCGAACCTTCTGTTTCGCGGGTACAGCTAGTCTATACTAATCTATACTAATATTATGAAGAAGAAATATTTTTTTTGTTTGTTGGTTTGTTTGTACCGAATAGGCTCTGCAACTACTGGACCGATTTTAACCATTTTTCACCAAATGAAAGCTAAATTATCAAGAAGTAACATAGGCTGTAATTTATTTTCAAAAAACATAGAGATCCTTAAGAAAATTGCAATAATGTAACCCAAAGTAGCAAAATTTTCGCTATAAAAATAATTATAGTGTCCGACCGAAACATGTTTTTTTGCCGAAACCGAAACCGAAACAGAAGGTTCGGTTTTGATTATAGTTTCGGCCGAAACCGAAACCGACTTTTTTTTTCTTTTAGCTTTTGTATTCTAAAATTTTATTAGATCGCCGGTAGAAACCAAAGTTGGTTACATTCGTATCGTAGTATTAATTCTTTTCAAATAAATAATTTTATCATCAATGTATTTATGTAGCAGTCAAACACTTTTTAATTCATTTGAATCGGACATTTAGTTTCAATGTTATCACGAGTATAAACTTACGCGGGTGAAACCGCGTGGCGCAGCTAGTCCTTAATATGCTTTTTTAAAACTTAGTGCCATCATGTATTTATCTAAAATTGATCTCCAGAAACTAAATCTCAATGTTTTTTTTCCAGATCCTAACCAAAGTTCAGGCGCAACAGAAACGCAAGCGCCTCCTACAATCAGCTTGGGCGAAGCCCTAAAGTCGTCCTCAGAGGAGTTCAGAAGAGTTAAAGGCTACGTGCTGGGAGTTATGAACCTTAATAGGTATTTCGATAAAGATAAGCCCGGTCAAGATCTAGCCACTTTCGAGAAGATTCTCGACTTCTTTGGAGACGCCGAGGCCACGTATAAAAAGATCGATGACAAACAGACGTCTACTAAAAAACCAAAGTTGGATGTATACAAACCACAGTTGGATGCCAACGTGTGTGAAGAACTTAAACTCGGTGTAATTGAAAATAATGAACGAGAACCGAACCCCGGTGTCACTGAAAATCATGGCCAAGGACTAAGCCTCGGTGTCACTAATAATAATATTCAAAAAGCCAACTTCGGGCTCACTGAAGATCATAGCCAGGAACCAACACCTGTTGCAACTGACAATGACACTGAAAATGATGATCAGATAGACGCAGAGACTGCAAATGGTGACATAACTGAAGATGCAGAAAACATAGATCAAAACGCAGTCCAAACGAAGCACCTTTGGAAATGCAAAGAATGCGGCAAAGTTCCGAGTAGCCGAGACAGACTACGCAACCACAAGCGAATTCACGGCGGAACGCAGAAATTCAACTGCAATCACTGTAGTTACAAAACCAACGTCAAATATTACTACAAAAGACATGCGCAGACGCACAGCAAGGCTAAAGGAGTCAAGAAAATACCTGAAACGAACGTCCAGAAAGTTGATGCTTCCTGGCAATG
The DNA here is from genome assembly GCA_958496245.1 of Perizoma flavofasciatum. Taxonomy (NCBI): domain Eukaryota; kingdom Metazoa; phylum Arthropoda; class Insecta; order Lepidoptera; family Geometridae; genus Perizoma; species Perizoma flavofasciatum. The sequence continues at coordinate 9,314,816 of OY292440.1, read as the reverse complement.
CGATGAATGCCAGAATATGTTCTGCAGCCGCGCTTTCTTGCGCAGCCACAAGCGCATGCACGGCGGACATAAGAAATTCAACTGCACGATTTGCGGTTACCTTACCGACGTGAAATACTACTTCGAACGTCACATGAGATCCGCTCACCGAACCGAAAGCTTAACGTACAAATGCGACAGCTGTGACTTCTCAAGTCACAACAGGAAAGTTTTCGAAGTGCATGTGGGCTTGCACGCGAATAAAAAAGCCATCAGATGCGAGATGTGCGACTACATGTGCACTTCGAAGAAGTATTTGCACGCGCATTTGTTGAGAGTGCACGTTCCAACAAAGCGGTATCGGTGTGCGGCCTGCCAGAGTGCGTTCAACTGCGCGGAATATTTACGCAGACACATGAGAAATGTGCATTTCAGGAAGGACTGAAACTAAAAATTACTAGATAATTTGGAAAGCTGATTAATATAAAAATATCAAAATGTGATTATGAATGTGATACTAATTGGTAACAGAAGAATTACGTAGTTGATTACGATAATTTATGTAAATATATTGTGATTAATCGTGATATTAATATTTTTATGAGGAATTGAATACTTTAGTTTAAGATTATGATTATGATAAATTGTAGGTATTGTGATTGTTATTTTAAAAAAAAGTTGATTGTTGATATTTTTTTCCAATTACTTACATTTTGAAATGTGACATTTTAATCTAATAGGAACAAAGTAGTTATGCAAGTTTGCTAAAGTAGTTTGATTATTATTTCCAAGAGACTTTTAATGAATTATTGAAAATATTTTACTGTAGGTACACCACAAGAAAATAACAAAAACTTTACATAACTTAAAGTACAATGGAAGGATTTTCGCTTAGAAGCGTTCTCTTCCAGACAACCTTTTGGTGGAGAGGAATCTATAAGATTTATTAGAAATGTTAAGTATTTAAGTGGGTACCTAGGTAAATTAAAAAATAGTTTAAATTTATAATGGTTTTGAATACATTACATTTAATTAATCTTCTTGTTTTATTTAAATTACCCTTATTAAGGCGTACTCCGTATCCATGTAATCCGCGAGTCTGTGGTTTCAGCATACTCAAAAGGCTTCTGCGGGTCCAATTTAATAACGCATTTAGGTGCCTAACCATGAGCTCTTACAGCGATTCAGTTCAGACAAAGATATCACTTTACGCTTTGCGATTGAAGACTCTATGGCGTTGTTAAAGGTTTGTCATTCGCAAAGCGGGATTTGACATCTTTGCCTGAATTGAATCGCAATAAGACTTGATGGTTAGGCCCCAGGACGTTGTTGCGGCTCGCGCTGTAGTGCTCCAAGCATGTTTGCGGATGCGCGCATCATGTGCGACACATTTGACGCCATCTGGCGGAAAAGGACTGCCTCTCTCTAGTGCGCGCGACCAACAACAGCATCCTGAAATAAATAGCAAACAATTATACATGTCCTCTGGGTGTGGAAGCTCTCCCAGTCGACGAAATCTGTCTTAGTTATATCTTATATAGCTTAGTTATAGCTTACTTTTGGACTTAACACTTTTGGATCATTTTATCTGAATAAAAAAGGAACCTTATTTATTATTATTATTATTTAACGTGAATAGTGCAAACTGAATCGATGTAAATCAGTTGTTCGGGTTGTGGACTGTATTTCCTGATTTCTGTGGGGGTGTAGCGCCGAAGGAGACCAAGAAAATACCAGTTACAGTAAAAGTTCGCTGGCGGATCAGAGCTGGGAGGCAAGGCGGCATCAAAGTACGCGTTTCTTCGTTCAGATTTCGAACTTGGCACTGGCGTAGGCGGACCCGGTATGCCAAAGGTACTAAAATACATTAATCCTGCCCGACAAATATCAAATAAAATTTAAATGTTTATTTTTTACAAAGGTTTAAAGCTTTTTATCAATTAAAAGCTGTTAACGTGTTAATAATTTGTAATCCAAATAAATTCCAATCGATATCTTGTAAGATAAACCAAAATGAAAAGCTAAATATTTGCAATAATCCCAGTCAGCACGCAGTGACAATGGCGGATGGCAAGTGAACAGTTTTAACTTTAATTTAATGCTAAGGTCTGTACGAGTGTTCACCTGTGACTTTTAATTCAGCTAAGAGTAAAATAGTAAAGCCTTTGTGAAAAACAAATCAGCCATGGATCGATGTGAAGAGTAATAATGGTTCACATTTGCGCCAGTTAATCAGATCAACGCCTTCATGGATCCAAGCTTTTAGTGTTCTGCTAAAACCAGTTTGTTCCCTTTTTAAGGAACAGGAGGTGGTTTCTTTTAGGTGTGGTAAGTAAGAAAGAAAGAAAGAAAGAAAATATTTATTTAGCACGGCATAAAAATATATATATACAACAAATTTTGGAAGTTAGGATGGTGGGATAATTTATGAGAATACCTAATAATAATAATTTATAATTTTGAACAGCCTACTTATAAGTACCTATAACTGAAACAGAAATGCCCCACGCACCTTACTGCCTAATCTATCTATCTAGACAGTTAAATGTCGCACCAAAACGGTATCAGCTCGGCATAATGCCAGGTAGGTGGCTACCTACTTATTCTGCTGACCCTGCGCAGTGACGTCACAAACGCCAGAAGCAAACACTACGCTCAAGAGATTATTGTATGTGAATTACATGTATATTTTTTTTTAAACTGTATTTACTGTATATTATTTACAATGTTCTAACTGTTATACCTAAATAAAAATGAGAAAAAATAAAACAATGGTATAAGTTTATTTCCTGTTTTCTTTCTTGCTAGTTCTTTGTACACCTGACATCCTTTATAGCTAGCAGGATGACTTCCTGAGCAGAGTGTGCATATTGCTGGAGTATTTTCATTTTTGGAATAACATGATTGTCAGTTAGTTTTGGGATTAATCTTATTCCTTTGTATCCCGGATTTTCTTTGTGCAACATTTCTATGTGCTGCCACATAGCGATTTGCACCAGCTGGTTCACTCCATCAGTTTTGTACATAAGGTTTTTCGTAAGCAAATTATTTCTTATGCATTTTATCAAATGAGGGTCATAATAGAGGTATAATATCTTGATCATTAACCATATATATGTTATTATGTTTTGTTTCCCGTCCAGTCCTCAGAAACGTGCCTCTTGTTGCCTGTGTCAAGAGCTTGATTGCGCTCCTATTATTTGTACCTTGATCACACACAGTTGCAACCACAATAAGTCCAGCTTCTTGCAGCTCTCTGATGACTTGCTTTATCTGCTTGGCCAGTTCAGGACCCTTTGTGGCTGCTGCTGAGAATGTGTAAGCCACAGGCTACTTATAGTTCCTCATTAGCCCTCTCACCATGAAGACCTGTGCGTGATCTGCATATTCAGGCTTTGTGTCTTTTCCATCCGTCACAAATCCAATCACACGGTCTTTTCTTTCATTGTATGTTAGGTTTGCCGTTAATGCCATATCGTCAAACAAAAGTATGCACAGCCGATCTTGTACTTTTGAGTTTTCAGTTGACTTTTTTATTTTAGCAAACAATTTTTTGTTTATCCCAGACTGGAGTTTTGTCAGGGTTTGAGGAGCTGGCAATATCAACATTTTTCTAAAGAATCTATAACATTTTGGACTTTGCTTTAATATTGATAGTGCAATAATCTTTTCTTCTAAGGTAAACCGACGACCCTTTTCTTCTTTCTTTATTTCTCGGAACTGCAGCATGGTTGATATCCTTGCAGTGCTAGGTAGCTTCTGAATGGCTAAATGCAGGATTTGACGTCAATTTCTTTGCCATCTTAATGTTGGCACAGTTTTTTTATCTTGCTATGATACTTGCTAAGTTTGGCTTTCACTTGAATAAGTTGTCTGTATACTTTATGCTCCAAAGATTTTCCTTTTTTAGCAACAATAGACCTTGAAGCTGTAGTGCATCCTGAAAAGTAAAAAAAAAATAGAACAGCATAAAATCATAGGTTGGTAGAGGCGCTTAGCACTCCCGACAGGGCCGGGACCCCTTGACCTGTCAAGTGCTGACGCAGTGTCGAACAGTTCTTTTGGTGAAGAATGGTTCAACGATGCTAAGGTGAAGAATGAAGTATTGATGGGTTTCTAGTCGGTATGCCGCTGACTGCTAATACTTTGCTAGCAGTTTACTATGCAGATTGTTGGATGTCACATGTATTTTTGGTGATATAATAATATATGTTCACAAGGTATTTACTGTTATTAGCTGCATTTAGTACCGGAGCAGATTGAGTAGCATAAGTTGTCTTCTCTTCTGGGATGACAGTGGGGATGACAGTAAGAGTTTGTGTCACAATACTCAGCACCTCAGGGACTTCAAGTGCAGACTCAAATACACTCGGAACCCTACTAACAGGATCTATAACAACATACAAATTACAATATAAAGATTTGGTAATCTTGGTAATTGAATACCTACTGAACTGACAAACATAAAGTTTCCCTTCATTAGTGAGGATTACGCTTTCAATATCAAAGGTCCTAAGGTAGGATGAATGGTAGGTAAGGTATAACTTTTGAAACTATCATGGTTGTGAACATAATTTTTACTAAAAAACAACATATTTACCATGATTTGTGAGTTTGAATGTTTCCTAATATTTCGGCACAGTTGCAAGTTGCAAATCTGCCACTAACATTCAAAACCCGCAAACTTCAGTTCCTCCCGTGATCATGGTACATGCAACTGTGCCGAAATATCAGGAAACATTAAAACTCACAAATCATGACCTCTGTGGCGCAGTGGCCGAAGGCCCGCCTGAGATGCAGAAGGTTGCGGGTTCGATTCCCGCTGCGAGACAAATGTTTGTATGATTTGCAAAAGTTTGTCTCAGGTCTGGGTGTTTCTATGTAAAATATGTATGAATTTACAAAAAAAAAAGTATGTAAGTAGTATATCAGTCCTGTAGTTCCCATAATACAAGCTCTGCTTAGTTTGGTGCTAGATGATGCTGTGTGCAAAAATGTCCAGCATTTTCCAGCAGGGTAAATATCCCGTTTTTTAGTTAAAATTATGGTAGGTAAGGTAGGTACTGTTAAATAGTTACCTCTTGAGGTTGATGGATGATGGCAGATGCATTGTCATGTTCAGATTTTGCATTTCCTGGAGTGACCTTCTTTCAGCAAATGTGAATTTAGGAAGTGGCAGTGGCCCTAAAACATGAAAATAAATAGGTTTTATATTAAATTAATAACTGATGCCCGCAGCTCTGCCCGCGTGGTAGTGGCACAGAATAAACATTACTAATGTAAGTACCGGTATAAAAAGTAGTCAATGGGTTCTAGATCCTAAGCTATATCCAAGCTACATTTCAGCCAAAACAGTTCAGTAGTTTTGATGTAAAGGTTAGACAAACATCTACCCATTCATACTTCCAAACTTTCACATTTTTTTATAAAATGAGTGTAATTAATAATTATTTTGTACAGCTTGCATTGCCAAAAATGCATAATATTTATTGACACAAATACAGGAAAGCTAACATATAAACACATTTAGTTGCTAATAACTAGTGATTGTAATTACTTAATAACTGTATTAAATAATATAATATTATATTATTTAATAACTATCCTGTCCTGGCTTTGGAGGACAATCAGACTTTGGAAAAGTAATAACAAAGTAAGAAAATAAGTCACTGACCTGGCAAGTTTAATGTTGGCACAGCAATATTGCTCAGTTTATTGAAACGGCAACAATATTTAACTTCAAAATGTGTGACTACCGGTTTGGCGGGAATTGAAAATTGGAAAATGGGAAATGGGAAAGAAAATTTCAATTTTATAAATTTAAATTGGTGTTGAAGTGCTTGAGGATGGAGGCTGAAAGCGATGGAGAGTATGGAGATGCTTTTACGACGGTAAAAAAACTCAAGGCAGGTAAAAAAAGGAGAATTCTTGAGGATGATGAGACCAAGAGCGGCGGCGATGGTGATGGCGTCCTTACGGATAAGTATGATACCTTTATAAAACCAGGCTGCAAGCGAAATTACCCCGATAATAGTGCTAATACAGAGTTTCCACTCTTCGTGGAGGGTATACAAAGAGAGGATCGTCTTGGAAACAAAAATCCACTGATAATTTCCAAGATGTTTAAAGCAGTGAAAGGGATACATGAACAACGTAGAATAAATACGAACAAAATAATGTTGGTGTTTAAACAATCGGCAGCTGCAAATGACTTCCTAAATAATAAATGTTTAGAGGAAAATGCAATCCAAGCGAATATCCCGGCATCGTCAGTTGAACCTATAGGTGTAGTTAGGTTTATACCTAAAGAGTCTAGCAATGAGGATCTGTACAATAAACTTCCTGCAAAGCAAGAGATATTGGCGATCAGACGCTTCAAAAAAAAAGTAGGTGATGATGTTGTAGTTCTAAACACTATAAGTGTTACATTTGTAGGCACTATGCTGCCGCAATTCATTTATCTAGACAACTGGCTTAAAATAAAATGTATCCCCATTCGAAAAGTACGCAAAAAGATAAGTAGGGTTCCAGCTCCATGGTGGAGCGAGGAGTGTACTGTGGCTGTTCAGAAATCGAAAGAAGCGTTAGCCAAATACAGAGCCGAGTTTAATTTGGAATCATTCATGGAATATAAAAAAATAGATGCCCTTAAAAAACGAATTCTAAGTGAATGAAGGAAAAATAGTTGGAAAAATCTCTGCAGTACTTTAAATAGGTAATATGGAATTACATTCATAAATTTAAGCGTCTTCCTATTAAAATTAAATTACAGAATGACGAATTTATCCCAGGATTTTTGAAAAAATTGTCACAATCATCTACATCAAATTTGGATTTAGAAGGTATCTTTGAGTTATAATTGAGAATAATAATACAGAAGTTGCATATTTCTGTATGAAACCATTCAAATGGAATGAACTTTGTCATTCACTGGACACAATGGAAAGACACTACCCCAGGATTAGATGATTTGCCTTATTTAGTTATAAAAAGATTACATATTTCTGCTAAAAAGATATTATTGAAAATCCTAAATCAGTTATGGACACAACAACTTATACCAGAGTCATGGAAAATGCAATGTGCAATTCCAATACTGAATCCTGATAAACCTGTAGATAATCCTAACTCATACAGACCTCATACTCATAGTTTTTGGAATAAAATCATACAGACCTATTTCTTTAACTTCATGCATTGGTAAAATTTTAGAACAAATGATTAAAGTTAGGTTAGATTATTATGTAGAGAAGAATAACATCTTACCTCCATTTCAATTTGGATTTTGTAAGGGTAAAAGTGCTTCTGAAAGTTTTGTATAGTTAATAGCTGATTTGAAGAAGGGCCAGTTGTCCCATATAACTTCTGCTTATGTATTTCTTGATGTCCAGGGAGCATATGATAGTGTGGATCTTCATCAACTTGCATTGGTTTTGTCAGAGTTGGAATTTCCTGGAAAATTTATAAAATGGATATTCAATTTTTCATATGAACGTAAATTGTTTGTAAGGCATAATAACATTCTACATGGCCCAGAATCAGTAAGTAAGGGATTGATGCAGGGTGCATCACTTTTACCAATCCTTTACAATTTGTACACTTGTAACAGATGTTAAAATACATAAATTCTGATGTAAATATTTTACAATTTGCAGATTATATTTTGTTGTATTATAGTAATAGAAATGTTAATTTAATAAATCAAAAATTTAATGATTCTCTAAACTAATTGCACAATTACTATAGTAATGTCTTAAAGCTCAATATTAATAGTGAAAAGAGTTCTTGTTTAATAATTGGAAACAATAAAACACAAGTAGAAGTCTCCTATAATAATGAAATTATACCAAGAGTAAATGAGAAGAAATTTCTAGGACTAATTTTAGATGAAAAGTTAAAGTTCCATAGTCATATTATGAACATATGTAAAATGCTTTAAAAGGAATAAATGTTTTAAGATCCCTTACAGGATTTTTTTAAGGGCTCAGACCCAAAAATATTAAGTATGTTGTATAAAAGCATTGTAAGAAGTCATTTTGATTATAGTTGTTTAGCTTATATTAATGCACTGAAAAAATTTGATGTCATTAAAAATCTGGCATTGCGAATAATCACTGGTGCAATGCGATCTACACCAATTAATGCAATGGAAGTTGAAGCTTGTATAGAACCTCTAGTTATAAGAAGGATTGGAGCAGCTAAAAAAAACTGTATTAAAGTATTAGCTAATAGTAATTCAATAGTTTTGAAGAAATTGTATTTACCAGATGAATTAAGTCAGGGCTTGCCAGAATTAGAGATTACTCCAGCCAATGTAGTTTCCGGGAGACTACCTGAAATGTGTACAATAATGGATCATGTTAAAAAGTCATTTGTAAATATGTATCATAGTCAAAACAGGCCAATGTATTGTTGTTCTTATGATGTACTTTTATTAGAACCTATAAATTGGATTCAAGAAAATAAATATGAATTTCAAGAGCAAATGGCTGGTATTCAATCTTATAGGATTTACACTGATGGATCAAAGTCAAATAATGGGGTCCATGCAGCTATGTATGATCCACAAAAATGTTCTTCAAGGTGTTTTAAAATTCATGATGAATGTAGTATTTTCACAGCTGAAGGTTTTGCTATTTATTTATCTCTTTTGTACATTCAAAATATTTCACACCATAATAAAATTAGTTTATGATTGTATCAGACTCTTTAAGTGTTATGCTTGCCCTACAAAGAAAGAACTAACTTATTCTACAAAAAAACTATGTAATATTTATGATAAGAAATATGCTACTTAAATTATACTCACAGAATATAGATATAGAGTTAAAATGGGTTCCATCCCACCAGGGAATCACTGGTAATGAAGAAGCAGATAAAGCAGCATATGGAATATGGGATGAAGACAACAGAGAGATACTGCTAGTTCCTTTCACTGATCTGTTCAACCTCCTGAAAGAAAAGAAAAGAGAGATCTGAAAAAAATACTGGTTGCATATAAACACTAATAAAGGTCAATGGTATGCCAGAATCCAGAAGAAACTTCATACCAAGCCTTGGTATCGTAGTGAATTGCATCGGGATGATTATGAGAGAAGGTTTACTTCAATAATTAATAGAATGCGGTTTGGACATTGCCTTACGCCGGCTCACCTGCATAAACTAAAGATAGTAAGAACAAAAGCCTGCTCTCATTGTGATAGTGAAGATGCAAATCTAAAACACATAATCCAGGAATGTCCGGCATTCTCTATTCAGACTGGCTATGATAGCGGATATAATGGAAGTTGAAGCAGAAGTACCCCGCCTGCTACATGATATATTAGCAAATCCAAAATTATTTCGTCCTCTGTTCAAATTCATTATGAACAAGGTTGAGAAAATATGAAAAATTATTGGATAAAGACCTCTGTTTTAGAAGTTGTAAAATAAACTACAAACAAACAGTGACAGTGAGTGAGTGAAGTATAGGTTGACTAATGCCAGACGACAGTGACATAAAATCAAGATTGGCCAAAGAGGAACGTAATCAAGGCCGTTAAAAAAAACGAAACTTAAGAATAGGGCTACAAACATCATTAGAAAACATCCATATTGTTTGATGTATCGATATTTGAAAAAAAAAACATTGATGTTAAAAAACATCGGCCCTGAAAACATCGAAGCATTCAAACATATTTTTTTTTAACTTTTTATAATGTAATAGGTCATTAAAAATAAGTTAGCACGTTCATAAGCAAAATACGTACTAGACTTCAATATTTTTTGCAGTAAAATTTTTATTGTTTAACTTATAATTTTATTCAATAAATTATTGTGACATTATTAATTTATAAACAGAACTTCGAGAGCCAGAAGGAGTCCCTGTATTGTACGTCCATGGAATGCACAAGCATGTAAAGTACACCCCTGGAATGTACAGCCAGTATTACAAACCATTGGTTTCAAATACTTTGTTTGTAATACTGGGCGTCCATTCCTAGGCGTGCATTCCCTACACGTGTTGACCTTGTACGGCCAGTTTTGTACAACCCTGGAATGTACAGCCATGGAATACGAACCAATTTCATGCTCTGTTTTCATGTGCGAGTGCTATCAAGGGGCAAGTGCTGGGTTGCCATAGTATTTTACGCTATTAGTAAATATGTAGATGTAGTAAAAAGATTAGTTATTTATGTCGGTTTTTTGCAGATAAACTAATCGGTTAGTTTTATTTATTTGAACCCAAGTTTGTTGGATAAAGTTCGGATAGTAATCCTCCTTTTCTGAGTGGTAATAAAAAAAAACCTAATAACCTAACCAATCCAAGACGGATTTGCTTAGGAAGGATTTCTCAGGCCAACATTAACTTATTGTTTACAATATTTATCAATGGCAACTCTTGGTTGAACATATTAGAACTTGCTCAGTGCAAACGAGGCTCGTTCTCGTCATGCGACTTATTCGCATCGACCAAAGAGAGCTCACAGATATGACGAACTCTCGACCAATGACCATCGAGAATATTGGTTTGTAATCCGGGGTGTACATTCCAGGGGTGTGCAATACCGTCATGTGTTTAGTTTGTACAGAGCGTATTGTACGACCATGGAAAGCACACCCAGATAATTCAAACCGAATGGTTTGTAATACTGGCTGTACTTTCCAGGGGTGTGCATTCCATGGTTGTGCTTTGCACGGACGTACAATACAGTCTCCCGCCAGAAGTAAACAAATCTTCTTTCATATGCATTAATAATATTAACCTGTAATATATTATATTCATAAACTCCGCTGATCCTTATCCTAATCCTTTTAATATCCGTATCGTTTAAATTTATAAATATTTGTAATGTTTCCCTAATTTTTATTAAAAAAAAAATGTTAAGTTTTAATTAAGTTACCTAAACCGCACCATCGCTAGAAAATGGCAAATGCCGAAAGTAGCAACGCCAAGAGTTGGGGAAAAAAAAAAAAAAAAAAAAAAAAAAAACCATGAAGTTGTTAAATGAGCTGAGTTAAATGAGTTGTATGTTCATTCATTTCGTTCGAACAGTGAGCTGTTTGTAATCGGTTTTACTACCAGTTGTCAAAATTTCGTAACAGCCTTGAAAACTTGTTTATTGAACATTGCAAATCTATATTATTTAGTTCGTAAAATTGGAAATTTAAAATAGGTGGCATTATGAATCGAAAACATCGATGATAAAAAAATATCGATGTTTCATAAACATCTCTGTATCGTTTGTATTGTATCCTTCCTTACTTAAGAAACAATAACTAATTTTAAAAATGTTTGCCAGCCGGTGTTTCCCAGTTTGGTGTTCGTTTTGAGTTTTTGGTGATTTTATGTGCTTTTACACCATCTAGGTCTGTTGAGTCGAGTTTTTTCTTTTCTTCTCCTCCAGGCTTAGTTCCAATTGTTTTGTTTGAGGCAGAGACTCGTAAATATTTATAGATTTAGTGAGAGAGAAAAAGGACTCGACCAAAATGTCATTAACCAGAAAAAAGAGTTGTGTTCCCGGATGTATGGATTCTGAAAGTAAGCACCCTGCCGTTATTACTATAACCCTTCACCTAACTACTTTATGAACTCCAAAAATTCATAGGTTAGGTACCTTTGTTGAGTGTAAAAAGGTACCTACCTGCTTAGCTTACAACTCTAAACGCATCTACTAACGGTACCTCACTTAGTAGTGCTATATCTTCGCTACGATATGCTACCGTATCTTGAAAACATAAACATTCTTAGGTAGCCGGGGTCTCAATATACTTATCTTAACTTAGTTTTGGAGCTATATAGCTAATATAAGGCTAAACTACAGCTGGCTAGAAATCTCAAACAAAAGATCATTGTTTGCACTCGGCTACAGCACAGCATTGAACCCAATGATGTGTCCATCATCTCATTGGGTTGTTGATTGTTTATCAAAATTCACTTGTTTCTTGTGTTTCCTTTACAGGTATGCAAATGCCGCTGCATTTATTTCCCAATCCAGCTAAAGATAAACATTGCTTCAATACATGGGTTTCGTCTATTGGAGGTGATATTATTGGTTTGTAATTTTTTTATTTTTTTTTAACGGCCTGGATACTCATCCTTTTGGCCAATCTTTATTTTTAAAGACACTGTCGTCTGGCATTAGTCACTTCTTATTATTGACTCACTCACTGTCACTGTTTGTTTGTAGTTTATTTTACAACTTCTAAAACAGAGGTCTTTATCCAATAATTTTTCATAGTTTCTCAACTGTGTTCATAATGAATTTGAACAGAGGACGAATATTGGATTTTCTAATATATCATGTAGCAGGCGGGGTACTTCTTCAACTTCCATTATATCCGCTATCATAGCCAGTCTCTGAATAGAGAATGCTGGACATTCCTAGATTATGTGTTTTAGATTTGCATCTTCACTATCACAATGAGAGCAGGCTTTTGTTCTTACTATCTTTAGTTTATGCAGATGAGCCGGCGTAAGGCAATGTCCAAACCGCATTCTATTAATTATTGAAGTAAACTTTCTCTCATAATCATCCCGATGCAATTCACTATGATACCAAGGCTTGGTATGAAGTTTCTTCTGGATTCTGGCATACAATTGACCTTTACTAGTGTTTATATGCAACCAGTATTTTTTCCAGATCTCTCTTTTCTTTTCTTTCAGGAGGGTGAATAGATCAGTGAAAGGAACTAGCAGTATCTCTATGTGGTCTTCATCCCATATTCCACATGCTGCTTTATCTGCTTCTTCATTACCAGTGATTCCCTGGTGGGATGGAACCCACTTAAACTCTATATCTATATTCTGTGAGTATAATTTAAGTAGCATATTTCTTATCATAAATAGTACATAGTTTTGTTTGTAGGATAAGTTAGTTCTATGTAGAGCAAGCATAACACTTAAAGAGTCAGATACAATCATAAACTGATTATGGTGTGAAATATTTTGAATGTACAAAAGAGATATAAAAAAAAGAGATATAGATAAATAGCATAAGCTTCAGCTGTGAAAATACTACATTCATTATGAATTTTAAAACACCTTGAAGAACATTTTTGTGGATCATACATAGCTGTATGAACCCCATTATTTGCCTTAGATCCATCAGTGTAAATCCTATAAGATTGAATACCAGCCATTTGCTCTTGAAATTCATATTTATTTTCTATTTTTCGAGAATCCAATTTGATAGGTTCTAATAAAAGTACATCATAAGAACAAAGATACATTGGCCAGTTTTGACTTTGATACATATTTACAAATGACTTTTTAACATGAGCCATTATTGTACACATTTCAGGTAGTCTCCCGGAAACTACATTGGCTGGAGTAATCTCTAATTCTGGCAAGCCCTGACTTAATTCATCTGGTAAATACAATTTCTTCAACACTATTGAATTACTATTAGCTAATACATTAATACAGTTTTTTTAGCTGCTCCAATCCTTCTTATAACTAGAGGTTCTATACAAGCTTCAACTTCCATTGCATTAATTGGTGTAGATCGCATTGCACCAGTGATTATTGGCAATGCCAGATTTTGAATAACATCTAATTTTTTCAGTGCATTAATATAAGCTAAACAACTATAATCAAAATGACTTCTTACAATGCTTTTATACAACATACTTAATATTTTTGGGTCTGAGCCCTTAAAAATTCCCGTAAGGGATCTTAAAACATTTATTCCTTTTAAAGCATTTTACATATGTACATAATATGACTATGGAACTTACTCCTAAAATTACTTCATCTAAAATTACTCCTAGAAATTTCTTCTCATTTACTCTTGGTATAATTTCATTATTATAGGAGACTTCTACTTGTGTTTTATTGTTTCCAATTATTAAACAAGAACTCTTTTCACTATTAATATTGAGCTTTAAGACATAACTATAGTAAGTGTGCAATTAGTTTAGAGAATCATTAAATTAACATTTCTATTACTATAATACAACAAAATATAATCTGCAAATTGTAAAATATTTACATCAGAATTTATGTATTTTAACATCTGTTACAAGTGTACAAATTGTAAAGGATTGGTAAAAGTGAGGCACCCTGCATCAATCCCTTACTGATTCTGGGCCATGTAGAATGTTATTATGCCTTATAAACAATTTACGTTCATATGAAAAATTGAATATCCATCTTATTAATATTCCAGGAAATTCCAACTCTGACAAAACCAATGCAAGTTGATGAAGATCCACACTATCATATGCTCCCTAGACATCAAGAAATACACAAGCAGAAGTTATATGGGACAACTGGCCCTTCTTCAAATCAGCTATTAACGATACAAAACTTTCAGAAGCACTTTTACCCTTACAAAATCCAAATTGAAATGGAGGTAAGATGTTATTCTTCTCTACATAATAATCTAACCTAACTTTAATCATTTGTTCTAAAAGTTTACCAATGCATGATGTTACAGAAATAGGTCTGTATGAGTTAGGATTATCTACAGGTTTATCAGGATTCAGTATTGGAATTGCACATTGCATTTTCCATGACTCTGGTATAAGTTGTTGTGTCCATAACTGATTTAGGATTTTCAATAATATCTTTTTAGCAGAAATATGTATTCTTTTTATAACTAAATAAGACAAATCATCTTATCCTGGGGTAGTGTCTTTCCTTGTGTCCAGTGAATAACAAAGTTATTAAAACATTTGAATGGTTTCATAAAGAAATTTGCAACTTCTGTATTATTATTTAACTCAAAGATACCTTCTAAATCCAAATTTGATGTAGATGATTGTGACAATTTTTTCAAAAATCCTGGGATAAATTCGTCATTCTGTAATTTAGTTTTAATAGGAAGACGCTTAAATTTATGAATGTAATTCCATATTACCTATTTAAAGTACTGCAGAGATTTTTCCAACTATTTTTCCTACATTCACTTAGAATTCGTTTTTTAAGGGCATCTATTTTTTTATATTCCATGAATGATTCCAAATTAAACTCGGCTCTGTATTTGGCTAACGCTTCTTTCGATTTCTGAACAGCCTCAGTACACTCCTCGCTCCACCATGGAGCTGGAACCCTATTTATCTTTTTGCCTACTTTACAAATGGGGATACATTTTATTTTAAGCTCATTTATTAATTCACAAAAACTATCATATGAACATAATGGATCAGTAAACTCAAAATTATAATTTTTTAATACATCCTCAGACTCCAAGCAGTATTTTGCCCAATCAGCCTTATCATACATAAATTTCTGTATATTATTATAGTGATCACTACCCAATGGGTCATTTCCAACTCTCCATTCGCAAAGCGGCGCAATAAGTGGACTAACACATGTAACATCTATAGCTGAAACATTACGATGAGGACTTTGCACTGTAGGACTCCCATCATTCAAAATTAATTAATTAAATTCATCAAAAAGGTCATACAAATCCTTACCCCTAGCCTTTGTTGTTTGACAACCAAATGCAATATGATGTGCATTAAAATCGCCTGAAACCAAACATGGTCTTGGCAAGTCTCTTATAATTCTATATAATTTGTTTATTCCAAATCGGTTTTCTCTATTTTGATTTGCAGGTGGGCAGTAAACACAAAGAATAGTCAACGGACCTACATCTGTTTCTACCAATACAGCTATATTTTGGATGTCTTGATAAAATCTAGTGTCAATGGTTTGAAATTTAATTGTATCTCTCAGTAAATTACCAACCCCACCATGTTCATTGTCAGCATTTTTTCCCACATACTGATATCCTGGAATTTTTAAACATGGAGAAAGTATCCTTGAGCCAAGTCTCATTTAGTAAACAAATGTAAATATTATTTTGAAATAAAAAGGTTTCTAAAAGTGGTTTCTTATTGTTTATGCTTTTAATATTATGTAGTGCAATACGAAGATTACACATTATGTTTTGCAATTCATTAAAAAAGTCTCTCTAATGTGAGAGACTGTTGTTACAGTGTTGGTTTTTACGATTATGTCTATAAATTTTTCGTCGTTAATTAGTTCTCCAATCTTTGATGGTTTATTCACAGCTGAAGTTGATTTTGTAACAGGTGTATTTGCCCTGGGCGGGCTGTTTTGAATTTTAGCTGGTGTAACTACTGGCTGGGCCTCGGGGGCTTCCGGCAAAGCTACCGGAGCCGCCGACGGACTCCGAGCCAGAGCAGGGAAGCTTTTTTTGTCAAAATTGATGATACTTGCGTACGTCTTCTTGTTACCATCTATTTTCATTTGTTTAAAGGGACATTCTCTTGAGATCGCCAAATGGGCGCCTCCACAATTTATGCACTTCAGTAATTCAACTGTGCAATCTTTGTAATTATGCTCACCTGCGCAGCGCGAACACACCTGTTCATTCCTACAAATTGCTGCTGCATGATTAAATTTCATGCAGCGAAAGCATTGCATGACTGGAGGCACATATTGGTACACTCTGTACCTCCAGTTGTCTAGATAAATGAATTGCGGCAGCATAGTGCCTACAAATGTAACACTTATAGTGTTTAGAACTACAACATCATCACCTACTTTTTTTTTGAAGCGTCTGATCGCCAATATCTCTTGCTCTGCAGGAAGTTTATTGTACAGATCCTCATTGCTAGACTCTTTAGGTATAAACCTAACTACACCTATAGGTTCAACTGACGATGCCGGGATATTCGCTTTGATTGCATTTTCCTCTAAACATTTATTATTTAGGAAGCCATTTGCAGCTGCCGATTGTTTAAACACAAACATTATTTTGTTCGCATTTATTCTATGTTGTTCATGTATCCCTTTCACTGCTTTAAACATCTTGGAAATTATCAGTGGATTTTTGTTTCCAAGACGATCCTCTCTTTTTATACCCTCCACGAAGACTGGAAACTCGTATTTGCACTATTATCGGGGTAATTTCGCTTGTAGCCTGGTTTTATAAAGGTATCATACTTATCCGTAAGGACGCCATCACCATCGCCGCTCTTGGTCTCATCATCCTCAAGAATTCTCCTTTTTTTGAGTTTTTTACCGTCGTAAAAGCATCTCCATACTCTCCATCGCTTTCAGCCTCCATCCTCAAGCACTTCAACACCAATTTAAATTGAAATTTTCTATTCGTAAAAACGCGCCTTCGCAATTCCCGCCTAACCGGAAGTCCTTGAGTTTCGGTTAAACTTATACTTGCCATGCCAAGAAAGTCCAAGTTGCCAGCGACTTAATACATTTACATCACATTAATATAGATAATTTTTTTAAATATATTTTATTTTATTGGAATCAGAAAATAAAACTAATATCAAAACAATTATAGTTTTAGTTTGTGAATTTAAGTATGCTAGTAGCGTCATCTGTATTGCTTTTACGTAGGTAGTACGTACTGTAATGCTGAAAAATTAAATAGCACCAACACTCGTATTTCGATTATGACTATCAAGACTTCTCAATTTAGTATCCATAAAACTCACTATTTCCCATCAAAATGTAATAAGATTGATAAGATCCCTGATTAATTTGCTGAATATGGTTTGGGAGATTCACTAACATAATTTAAACATTTAACTAGTTAGTCTAGTCAGTTTGTAAATAGCAGAATCGACACCAATATCTGTTACTGTGATACATGTTAAACCAAAATAGTCGATACTTTCTCGGTAGGAATATAATGCTCTGAGATTTGGGTAGGTATTAACAGACGGTTTGTTTTTTGTCAAAGGTATATGACCAATTTTTCATATATTGAAAAAGAAAAAAAAGAGGATCCATACAATAATTTACGAGTAACGACATTGGTTTATTACACACAGAACAAAAATGGCCAAAATAAAAAACTATTTATTTAAAATGCACCAAACCGCCATCTGTTATTGGTTTGTGCAAATACATTGTGCCACGTGCCGCGCGTCCATCAACAGAATGCAAGACTTGAACCATCGTGATTAAGCAATAGTAACTTCGTAATAATCTGTCGTAAAAACGACGCAATTTTCTTGCGATTCACTATAACTACCAGTTATAACAGATCTCACATTTTACAAATAAGATTAAATCGTGATCGATCGTTTTCTTAAGTTTTCGAAGAATTTTAATGGTTAAATTTAATTTCCCACGCACGTAAAGATGAAATTTATGCGAGGGTATCTATTGGTGGCTCTGAGGAACTAACGCATGGAGTAACCAACAACTGTGTCCTTCAATCGCGCGCTAAATTACACTAGATGGCGCTCGATCGCTTTCTAAGTAAACTGGATAACATTGTGTGATTTCCATCCCATGAAATCAAAGGCACTCATTACGTCGACTTATATACAAGCTTCACTTATAAGTGTAACGAACTAAACATCAAACAATGTAATAAAATCTTTGAAGTTAATTTTAACCTACCTACTTCTAATTAATTGTCGTATCGAAATTACCCCTACCACTTACTCATAAATTATACATACGTACACACCCCTACCACGGGGTCTCATTTCTAAGTAAAAAAGATTAGTTCGAAAAAATCTCAACAGATAGTGTTATAGGTATCGCTTTGTCATTGAAGTTGGACAATAACTCAAAATTAGGTCCTAAAAAAAAAATAAATGGTATGTTCATATTTAAAAAAAATCTCGTTTGTATTAGAATATGAAATAATGAGCTCATAAGTCACATTTTCTTATTTTCTCAAAATTCGATGTTGTCGTCATTCTTCAAGCGGAAATAATTTATACTACTTTGAGTTTGGCAAGATTTGTTTTTTTTGTTGTGCTGCATAGTGATAGATGAGACTATTTGCAAACGTTTGCGTGTTGTTTTGTATGGAATGTAGGTAACGAAATATAGGTAACTACCTATATTTCACACAATCTAACGTAGGAAATATATATTTACTTATAAAATCATATATCCTGACTGACTGACTGACTGACTGACTATCAATGCTCAGCCAAAGTCTAGAAAGCTGAAATTTAGAATAGAAGTTTATTATAATGACGTGGGTATGTGTTAAGAAAGGATATATTGATATTTCTACTTTACGGGGCGGAATGAGGGAGTGGGGGTGTAAACTTTGTATACTAGGCATAGTATAGTTTTGGTTTTTTAAAAAGTAGGAACCTTAAAATTTGAATTTTATCTGCTTTTCATAAATAAACTAGCTGCACTCCGCGGTTTCAACCGCGTAAGTTTCGATTCCGTGGGAATATCGGGATAAGCCCCAAAGTAAACAGACCTTGTGTTATGTAACTACATGATTGATATACTAATTGTAAATACTTTCATATTATACATAGAAAACACCCAGACCCGAGACAAATGATTGCAGATCATACAAACATTTGTCCCGCAGCGGGAATCGAACCCGCAACCTTCTGCGTCTCAGGCGGACCTTTGCCCACTGCGCCACAGAGGTTGTCAACAAACATATTATGTACCTACATACATACTTACTGTGCGTCTGAGCCGCGCGGGTACCTTACTCATAGTCGTAACCCCTCCCGCGCCTCCGCAACGCCCGCTCTATAAAGCAGGAAATGTCGCGGCGGGTTTACCATCGGCGGCACGATTTTGCTTGTTTTTGTAAGATACCTAGGTATTAAATTGTATGAAAATTGGCAAACGGATTCTGAACATTCAGTTATTACTGTTTTTTTTTTCAATGAGTCAAACATACCTACCTAATTCAATACAATCCTAGGTTCTAATATTATAAACGCGAAAGTTTGTGAAGATGGATGTTTGGTCCTCTTTCACGCAAAAACTACTGAACGGATTTTGATGAAACTTTACAGTAATATTGCTCATACATCAGAATAACACAGGCTACTTTTTATCCGAATACCACGCGGGCGAAACCGTGTGCAGAAGCTAGTTAATAATAAACACACCAATACAGTAGGTATTACAAAATCTGTGCCAATATCAAAACATATTATCAACATACACACCCAACCACACCAAACATAGGTACGTATGTTTTGGTACCTACCCCAACATCAATAGCTATACCTACCTACTTATTTGGTACTTTCGTTAGGTAGGTTTCCTTACAGTTCAAGCTACCTACTTATACCTACGTATTTACAGACTTCACTTTTCAAGCAATTATATTGAAAAAATATATTTATTATTTGGCTTAAATACCTACCTACTGTGTTTTATTTCAATTTATTTTCTTTTTCTACTTGTATAATTAGGTATATTCTATTACTGCAAGTAGAAAACCGTCTTCTTTTCCTAGTTGAATATTATGTAGGTAGATACCTACCTAGATAGATTAATTGTTGTTTTTTCTCGTTTTAAAGTAGGTACCTAGGTAGGTTCCGAGTTGTAACATTCTCTTGTAGGGGAAAAATAAGTACCCTAATCTTTATTTCTTACAAATCCACTCTTTAGGGAGGCCTATGTCCAGCAGTGGACTTCTTCACGTTGATGATAAATATAGTAATGACGATCAAGGAATAAAGGAATGCAGCATCAGTCGGATCTGGTAGTATTATAAACTGTACTATCATCTAACCTGTGGCCGCGCCGACCGGCGCGCGGCGGCCGTTCATAAAAACACTAATGTATGTAGGTAGATAAGTACGTATAACACAGTTCACAAGCATCATAGTATTAGGTACCTACCTGTTTTGAATCAAAACCCTCATTAGGTTTTATCGCCATCTATTTGTTTATATTTTATTAGGAAGTTAAATCCACCTACAGTACAAGCTAGATGGCGCTCGCTACCCACCGCTCGCTGGCGGCATCTAGTACATATTTATGACAAACAAAATAGCCCGAGTTAGAGCGATCCAGTTTTTTGTATGGGATGATCTGTACTTGTATTATATTATCTGTGCCCCTATACACATATACACATAGACACATCTATATCTACATAAGTACCATTACCAGGTTAATAGGTATATAGTTTAGCACGTCCAACCAGATACATTGGGATGGGAGCGTTCTCTGAGATAAAGTTCTATGACTAGTTCGGGGGACGGTGAATATCCACACCGCTCAACTTCGCTGTGTCGGTGGAAAAGTTAGGTATAGTTTAGGTTTAGTTAGATTTAGTTTTTTTTAGTAGCAATAATGCAAAATTGTCTGGAAGAGATCGCTGTCAGCGATAAGACCGCCATTTGTAGGGCGTGCTTACATTGTGTTCCTCACTAAAGTAATTTTTCACTTCATTTCATACTTTGTATGCAGATATACCTACGTAGTTCGGATGACAGTACTATAATTTGGTATCTTGGAGCTGATCTGGGGTCTAGACAATACCTCACGCTTCCTTTTCCTTTCACGCTAACGCAAATTTGTCAAGGAAAAACTTGGCAGCTGTCACGTGACATTTCCGCAGCTAATGTAATTTTCATACAATTTAAGAAATAAACTGCCGCGCGGCTATTAATGGAAATTGACAACGAAACAGTATTCTTTGTTGTGTCTATACACAACTAGATGTCGCTAGTAAAAAGTGCCAAATCCTAGAACGCCCTATCGAAGTGTTTTGGGAAAATAAAGACTCAAATTATAGATTTAATTATACAGGCTTGCCTAAATAATTATTTTTTATAAATAGATTTTTGTATAAAAGGCCTCGTTTTAGGCCTTTTTCAAGTTTGACATTCACAATTTTAGTCCTCTATTCATGTTATTATGTGCTGAGTGACATACTTTATTAAATGTGAAAGGTGCTGAGCAGAATATACTTTTACGCATTAAGGTTGTTTTGGAGTTGCGAGTAACAACTCTATGTTTGTCACGTCTATTGCAAACCACGGCATCAGAGAGTTGTGCAAACAAATCTGGGTTATTTTTAACAAACATAACCGTTTCAAATATATATAGCGCAGGAATCGTCAAAATATTATGCTGAGAGAAAAATGGTTTACACGAGTCCGTTACTTTCAGACTAAACATGGCCCTTAAACATCGCTTTTGATATTTGATTTTTTTTTTCAATATCAGTAGAGTTTCCCCAAAAAAGTATACTGTAGTATATTTCTACATCTAACTTTCTTTATAGGAATGATTTCTTGTAAATACCCACGTAGGATGGAAGATACTGCTCCAAAGTATTACTCATTCATAATTTCCAGCCCTCCTTTGAGCTCTAATCGACGGAAAATCCATGTTTCGGCGTATTTCACCTCAAAAACATTATTACATGAGACGAAAGAGCAGAATTTTCTGATCTAAACTATGTGAAAACAGCTAAGTGTGTCGTAGTTGTTCTGTGGGAGTTATTTAGTCTGTGGTGGATGATTGCTAGTTTTTTAGTCTACGACGTTGGTTTTATGGTATTGTTTACACAAGGTCATGGCGATATGATTATCCTCTGTTTTTCCAATAAATATATATACGCTAACGCATTTCGCTGAATTGGATTCTTGAACCTTTTATTGACATAATTAAACCCTTTTATTACCCTCCGGCTTTCCAACAAGTCAGAAGTGAGATTCGGTAAGTAACAAAATCATTTTACTTACTTCTACGCCTACAAGAAGTTGGCCAGGTGAACCAATGGTAAAATGATGTGTGGAAACCTATTTTGGTCATAATTATCATGATCTAATTCATTAATTTGTGCCGTAATTTCGCATAGTTACCAAAGTGAACAGACTAAGTGAAGTAGTATTGCAATATTGACTGATAAGTATTGGGTCAGTCATCTCATAGTTTGGGGTGCCTGAAAGCTTCCAATTGAACATACGTGGCTACTTACCTACTTTTATATGCGAAGTACGGAAGCGCTCAGTTGTAAATACTAATAATGGTATAACTATGTAGGAAAACTTGGTAAATCGACAGATTTACAAAGTTTTTTTTTGTGAGAAGCAATGATACAGGTTAGTACATTACGCCTGTGATTGTTCTATAAAATGTACATTAAAAGGTAGGAATGAATGTTTCAACCGTTTTTTCTCTGTCTTTGATTTATTTTGGTGTTCCGTTAATCTGGTCGGATGATGTTTGGTTGCCAGGTCATGGAAGATGAGGATGGCAGAGAGCCTCCTTCAAACCGCCGCTCGCGCAGCAGAGTGAGAGTGTCCCAAAGCAAGATTAATGTCAGAGCCCGGTCCCACGACACAGATGAGGAGCAACCATGCAGCTACAGTAGCCGCCAAAGGGAAATAAATCGTGCAAGTGAGCGACCACACAGCCGCAGCACTCGCATAACTCGGGACCGTACCAGTAATCAACCACGAGGCAACAGCAGTTGCTGGGATCGAGCCAACAAGAGATCGCGCAGTCGCAGCAGTCACCAGGTACGTGACCACAGAAGCAGATCAATATGTCGATACTCCATCCGTAGAACAAGAGAACAATCTAACTACAGGAAAAACCGTGAACGAACAAGCCGGCCATTAAGTAGAGATTATGACCGCCGATCACGCAGCTATAGTCGTCATGGGCTTCGAAGTCGTCCGAGCCGTTTACCCCGCAGCCGTTCTAGGCGTACTTCATGTGACAAGACCATGAGCAGAGAGCGTAGCCATTATACGAAGAGATCGGTTAGTGGACGGATCGTAACCAGGCAGGTGACTACACCAAATAGATCAAATGAACAGAGGAATGTTCTAAACAATGTTACTATGATTCAGCTAGTGCAGGCCTTGAAGAGTTTAGGTCATTCAAACAGCAGTAGGCTTCATACTCAAAATGTTATTCCAGAATTTGATCCCTCTCGAAATGAACAAACAGTTGATACGTGGTTGCACAAAGTTAATGAATGTGCCATAATATATAATTGGAATGATAGGGAGACAATACACTATTCTCTTCCGAAATTAAAAGGTTTGGCACAAAAATGGTACGAAGGGTTAAGTACTTTACTATTTTCATGGAAAGAGTGGCAAGACAAGTTGAAATCGGCTTTCCCAAGTGACGATAACTATGGACAACTACTATCCACAATGCTAGCTAGGCGCGCTAAATTTAATGACCCGTTGGAAGAATATTTTTATGAAAAAGTTAGTCTTTTAAATCGATGCGCTATAAAAGGAAAGAAAGCAGTCGACTGCATTGTTTACGGCTTGGATGATCGTGGGGTCAGGTTAGGTGCAGAAGCATCTAGGTTCGAGACACCAGAGCAGTTGCTCCCATACCTCAAAAATGTTAAAAGTTTAAATAATAACAAATTTAATGTGGGTAGCAATGTAGATAGGAGGGGAAATAATATTAAAATAGACAGGGAGAATTTAAAACGAACTAGGGATGTAAAAACATGTTTTAATTGCAACCAAGAGGGTCATTACAAAAATCAATGCACAAAGCCAGTGACCCAATGCAATAAATGTCTTTATTTTGGACATACTGCGGATAAATGCAATGGTAAAAATTTTAAAATATATAACAATGAAAATAAAAAAACATCAAATCCAGTAATGCTAGTTGACGGAGCAGAGCCGGACTCTATCAAATATTATAAAGAAAGTATGGTAAATGGTAGTCCATTGAAATGTTTTTATAGATTTTGGTAGTGCGGTAACGTTAATAAGGATTTCGGACCTTTCACGTCTTGAAATTGAATGGAAATCTAATGAGTCATTACCACCACTGGTAGGTTTTGGTAATTCAATTGTTCAACCGTTAGGTAAGTGTTCAGCTACCGTTCAAGTAGATGATGCAAAAGCGATTGTGGAACTGCTGATTGTTCCTGACAGTTTCCTTCAGGAACCACTGCTGATAGGTAGGTCATTTACCGAACAATCTCATATTTTAGTAGAAAAAAATAATGTCTCACTGAAAATTAGTTCGACAAAAGATAATGAAAAATCAAAACTTAAGTTGTACTCTTCAACAGATATAACTATTGATGGACTTACCCTGGTTCCATTCAATACTGATCCGTCGTTTACAGGTGACGTCTATATTGAGGGCAGTAATAGATTCGAGTTGGGTCGAGAATATTTTTTGATTCAAGGGTTATTTTCTATTGTGAATGGACAAGGTGTTGCTCTAATAAAAGGAATTTCATCCAAATCATTCCCGATGCAAAAAGGCAGCCTGTTAGCTAGGTGTAAAGTGGCTAACCCAATCAGTACAGTAAACACAAATGAGGTACTTAAAGTTGACACATCGAACGTGAAACGTAGAATTATAGCAGAGGATATTCTTTCGGATGGCACGTTAAGAGAGGATACGAGAGACACTTTAGTAAATTTACTCAATAAATACCGACACTGTTTTGCATTTAACTTGCAAGAATTGGGCAAAACGAATTCAATTGAAATGTCAATAAAATTAAAAGACGATGAACCTGTGGTTTATAGACCCTATAGGCTGCCAATCAGTGAAAGAGATAAAGTAAGAGATATGGTACAGGAACTTATGGATGTTGATATTGTAAGACCATCTGCATCACCATACGCAAGCCCAGTGGTTGTTGTAAAAAAGAAAACTGGAGATGTCAGGCTGTGCGTCGATTACAGAGCTCTGAATAGAAAGACACACCGAGAAAATTACCCTCTGCCAAGGATCGATGACCAATTAGACACACTAGCTGGTTATGAATTTTATACTGTTCTTGATCTAGCATCGGGATACTTTCAAATAGCGATTAATGAAGAAGATCGTCATAAAACCTCGTTTGTAACGCCGGAGGGGCAGTTCGAGTTTAATAGAATGCCTTTTGGGCTAGCTAATGCTCCGTCAAATTTTATGCGAATGATTAATCTGGTACTCAGTGATGCTCGAGGTCTAGCATCTGCTTATATGGATGACATAATCGTACCATCGAACTCGATCGAAGAAGGTTTAGAAAAACTAGAGAAGGTTTTGCAGCTGTTAGAAAATGCAGGATTGACCCTTAAACTATCGAAGTGCTACTTTTTCTGTAAAACAGTTGACTATCTGGGGTTTGAACTCAGTAAGGAAGGTATTAACCAGGGTCCAGAAAAATAGAGGCTGTTCGAGACTTTCCCGAACCAAAAAACCTACACAGCGTTCGACAGTTCATCGGGTTGTGTAGTTTTTTCAGACGCTTTGTAAAGCACTTTTCTATTATAGCCAAACCGTTAACAAGCTTATTAAAAAAAGACTCGAAGTGGGCGTGGGAGTCCGAACAAATCAAAGCTTTCAATACTCTTAAAGCCGAATTGCTACGTAAACCAACACTGATGTTGTACGACCCAAAAGCAATTACGGAACTGCATACGGACGCCAGTAAGGTAGGAATAGCTGGCATCCTGATGCAACGTGATAAAGATGGAATACTTAGGCCCGTTGCGTATTACAGTCGCCAAACAAGTATGGATGAACAGCATATGTCGTCTTACGAACTTGAAACACTCGCGGTAATAGCTTCATTACAGCGGTTTAGAGTTTACCTTATAGGTATCGAGTTCAAAGTAGTAACGGATTGCAATTCATTGAGAGCAACATTTTTGAAGAAGGACTTGATACCGCGAGTTACTAGATGGTGGATAGCAATGCAGGAATTCAATTTTAGTATCGAATACTGCCCTGGAAAATCAATGTCCTATGTCGATGCACTCAGCAGAAATCCACCAGAGAAGGTCGAAGAAAGATCTAGGGTAATGATAGTCACTGAAGGTGATTGGCTGAGTACAGTACAACAAGCTGATTCCGAAATTCAACGTAAAATATCAATATTAAGAGACACAGGTACTCCTATTGTTATGGATGTTAGTAAAAACTATATTATAAAGAATAATAAACTATTTCGGATCACTGAGTCAGGCGAAAAATGGGTTGTGCCAAAAGGAGTTCGTTGGCAAATACTCAAACAGTGCCATGATGACATAGGTCATTTTGCCTTTGAGAAAACTTTAGCTAAAGTAAAGGAAACCTATTGGTTTGGAAAGATGAGACGCTTCGTTAAGAAATACGTAGATTCGTGTCTGGAATGTTCGTTTACCAAGGGGTCGCAAAAGAAACCTCCTCTAAATCCCATCCCAAAAATAGATTCCCCATTTGCGACGGTTCATATCGACCATGTAGGACCATTTGTCAAAAGTAAAAAAGGAAACACTCACATGCTGGTGATAATTGACGCGTACACTAAATTTATAATTCTTAGGCCGGTGAGAAGTACCAAAACCTCTATAGTAATTGACAAGTTGAAGGAGTACTTTAGCATCTTTGGGGTCCCAAAAAGAGTTATCTCAGATAGGGGTTCATGCTTTACGAGCAAGAAATTTGGAGAGTTTGTTCAAAGGCTAGGCTTAAGGCATGTCTTAAATGCAGTAGCAACCCCGAGGGCAAATGGACAGGTCGAACGGTATAACCGCACTTTGCTGGATGCTCTAACTGCTAAGTGCATTGGTCAGGACGAAAAGAAATGGGATGTTCATGTCCCAGATGTGCAGTGGGGGTTGAATAATACCCATAACAAAGGTATAGGAACAACACCATCGGAAGCTCTGTTTGGAACCACATTGATAGGAGTAACAGAGAATAGAATCAAAACGACTTTGTTAGGAAACAACTGTCACACTGAAACATCTACTTTGAATGAAGTTCGGGACAAAATTAACGAATACATAAAGGGCTATCAGGATAAACAAAAAGAGAATTATGATAAACATGCATCTGTGCCAAAAAAGTATAAAGAAGGGGATTTAGTAAGTGTTGAGAGGGAAGTCCAATCAGTTGGAACTAGTCGTAAATTAGTTCCAAAATTCCAAGGACCATATCGCATCACTTCAGCATTAGGTAACGATAGGTATCAGATAGAAGATACACCACTCACTCGTAAAGGTCGTAAATACAATACAGTAGTTGCTGTAGATAAGATGAAACCCTGGTTAAGTTACAATAGATCTGATGAAACAGATGTTAGCAGCAGTGATACAGAAACGAATGATTAACTAGGCAGGTACTATGAACAATATATAAGTACTTAATATTTAGAATGAAACATAATTTACCCTATAGGAATACACTATTAATAATTTGTAATTTTACTATAAAGTTATAGTAACAACCCATTACATTGTTATAAGTAACGCATAATTGGGCAGAAGTCGCCCACAATTTTGAATCAGTGCAGAAGAGCCAGATTTATGATTTACTATGTCTCGGGCAGATGAGCCTCTGATTTGGACTTGTAATATGATTTTTTTAAATGGGCAGACGCAGCCCGCCTTTTGTAATGACACAGTGCAGAAGAGCCAGCTGTCACGGTTTTTTTTTACTAGAATGAGCAGAAGAGACTCAGCTCTAGTTTATGTTGTTTAGTTTTAATTCATAGATTTATAAATTGATTCGTACTGTCACGTTACAAATTCAACATGTCTATAATCTGCCTTCATGACGTTTTTCTAGCCTAACACATAATGGCAATCGCCAGACGTTAAACTATTCTATTTAATATTAATTTTAATATTCTGACAAAGAATTATCTTTAAAATATAATAGTGTCTTAATTTTGTTATAATAATAATAAATGTTAAATGTTATTTCTTATACACACCTAATAACGACGGCTGTGAAAATATTATTCATTGTGTATTCTTTTGAAGACCAGGAATGTTTGCACTGAAAGATTATTAGACATAATTCTTGGACAAAACTTGTATCTTGTATATGATAATGAACAGGGTAAAAAAAAAAAAGAAAGAAGGACTTATTACATGTATAGTAAGTAAAATTATTCTAATTCAAAGATTGTCAAGAGTTAACAATAAGTACTACACTGTGTTAAGTAGTTAAGACTTTATTAAAGTAATAGTTGAAGATTTGTAAACTAAAAGTTGTGACGTAAAAAGTGACAAGAACCAACGTCGTGATGTCAATGACTAACTTGTGAAATTACACGAGGGCGCGTAATAGTAGTAAGTAGTCGGAAGGCCGAATGTGAAAACAGCTAAGTGTGTCGTAGTTGTTCTGTGGGAGTTATTTAGTCTGTGGTGGATGATTGCTAGTTTTTTAGTCTACGACGTTGGTTTTATGGTATTGTTTACACAAGGTCATGGCGATATGATTATCCTCTGTTTTTCCAATAAATATATATACGTTAACGCATTTCGCTGAATTGGATTCTTGAACCTTTTATTGACATAATTAAACCCTTTTATTACCCTCCGGCTTTCCAACAACTATAAAACCATTTTTCATTTTCAAGCACTATTTTTAGCTAAAAATGTTTGTTTTCTAATTGACAGATTGACACTTTCTGTCAGTGTTCATCACAACTTTATTTTTTATTTGGTTGTTTTGTGAAAGTTTGCATATAAAAACGAATGTTTGCAGAAGGTTATATATGGAAACTTAATAGAACCTCTATATTCAGTCTAGAATAACACTAGCCACTCACACTCCAAATTCAAACATAAAACTTCCTATAAATACGGCATTGAGCAGACTCAGCCGGCAGTTCAGTTCTGACTCTAGAACCATAAAGACCTAGAAAAGCCTATACCTTGAAGCTGCAGTGGAGCTCTGACTCTAGAACCATCAGAATACCTAGAATCTAGAAGAGCCTCAACCCTGGTCAGAATCCTGACGCAGAATCCTGACGCTGAATCCTGACGCTGAATCCTGACGCTGAATCCTGACGCTGAATCCTGACGCTGAATCCTGACGTTGAATCCCGACGATGGACACTGACGCTGGACACTGACGCTGGACCCTGAAGCAGAACCCAGAGGCTGAAGACCTGAAAGCCGAGGACTCTGGACACTGACGCTAAACACTGACACTGGACCCTGAAGCAGAACCCAGAGGCTGACGACCTGGACTCTGGCTAGCCTCATACTTCCGCTTGGACCTCACCTGCTGGGCTCTGAAGACTGAGCTGTAATCAGTCTGACATCAGGGCGAGTCCACTTCCTCCTCGCCCTAAAGATATTCTCCACAAATTTAACAACATCATTTCTTCAGGTCAACTACACTTCACCTCCAGTCAACGCTTCGCACTGCACCCGTCGGTCTTCTCTCCGCTATACTTCGGTATTACGTCGTGTAGTGTCCATTAAATCATTAATCATCACTAGGTAGGTAGGTTATAATTTTTGATTAAATATTGTTAAAAATCTTTAATACCCTTTCTTTTCTTAAGATTTAACTTGCCGCTTACAGCCCTTCTCTTGAAAACCTAGGGTAGGGCTGTAACGTGACAGTTTGGCGCCCAAATAAATTGAACCCTCTTAAATTTCCTTATTCTAAATTCTTCTAAATTCTAAAAAAACACTAGCTAGTTCTCATTCTCAAGTTGGCTCATATTTTGGTACTTATTAACTTAGTTTACTTTTTATAGATTCATTTTTTTTTCTCTTACACACACACTATTTTATCATCTTAAATCTGAACTACTAGTTCCTTGATATAACTTAAACTTCAAGTTATCTTGAATTATTTTCTTAATTATAAGATAAAGCTACTTCCTTGAATCATAATCTTGAATTACATAAACTTTAGGTAGCTGAATATCTTTATACTTTAACTTCTTAAACTTGATTTTTATTGACTATTTCTGACTCTATCATGGCTAGACCTATTAAATATTCTTATCTGAACAAACCTGAACTTGAGTACGAGGTTACAATCAGAGCATCAAAACCATCTGAAAATGTATCCGCTCTTAAAGAACAGATGTTAAAACTTTGTCATATCACTCCAGACAATATAGCTTCCTCCCCGATTCCTCTAAAAAATGATCTTGACCAGGCAGAAACCACACTCAACTACACTGAAGGTAAAATATCTTATGTTGAAACTTCCGGTGATAAGAGTTATCTTAAAAAAATAGAGGCATTTATAAATCACTTACACCATCGATTAGAACGTCTAAATGTGACTCCTTTAATGATCGAAGCATGTTCTAACATTCGATCTCGATTCTTCACTCTTGAAAAACGATTCGAAACATTGATCCGTAGGTACGAGGAGATCCATCCTTATGAAGATGGGTTAACTGAGACTCTTGAACCACTACAAGCAGAAATTCAAATACATTCAGTCCCTCAGACACCTGTGGTCCCTCAGACACCTTTCGTCCCTCAGACTACCTCATCTTCTCAAACATGTTCGATTACTCAGACTCTCCCTATACTAGAAGACATTCCCACATCACAGAACTTGGCTAAGGAATTAAAAACCTTCACTTTCAATGGAAAATCTTGCCCAAGGTCATTTTTGCAAAAACTTGAAGAATTTCGAATTTCTAGAAATATCTCAGAGATTAAACTTTGTAAACACGCGTTTGAAATATTTTCCGGAGATGCCCTTCATTGGTTCCGGTACCAATATAATCGAAACCCTACCTTAACTTGGAAAGACATTCAGGACTTACTCATCAAAGACTTTGGAACATATGACTATGACTATAAACTTTTAGAGGCAATAAGAAATAGAACTCAAGGTGCATCGGAAACGATTATAGTGTACGTCTCTATTATGTTTGGAATGTTTGCCCGCCTCACTAAAAAACTAAATGAAAGCGAACAACTTGAAATTTTACTTCATAACATAAGACCGTGTTATTCAGTTTACATCGCTTTTAAAGATGTTAACTCGGTTGATTCTTTAATATCGACCTGTCAAACATATGAACGCGTTTCTGAAAGAGATCGGAATTTTCATGAACCTAGATGCGAAGAATCTTCTTGTGCCACCGAATTTGCGTACCGACCCTAGACTTCTAAACCATATCA
This sequence comes from Perizoma flavofasciatum, assembly GCA_958496245.1. NCBI lineage: Eukaryota > Metazoa > Arthropoda > Insecta > Lepidoptera > Geometridae > Perizoma > Perizoma flavofasciatum. Next base: position 9,283,289 of record OY292440.1, on the reverse strand, counting down.
AAACACAAAATTTTCTCAAAACACAAAATTTTCCTACGCGATATCAGATAATAAACAATCGCGTGATAACTCTCAAACATACAATAGATTTAATACTAAAGAAGACTTTTGTTTTCGTTGCCGCGTAAACGGCCACTCTCTAGTAACATGTACGAAACCTAGATACCTGATTTGCTTTAAATGCGGTCTTAAAGGCGTGAAAATAACTGATTGTCCCAAATGTACTCCTAAATATCAACAAAAAAACTAACTGATGACTTGAATAACTCTAAACCTATAAATAATAACTTTGATCCACAAGATTGGAAAAAATGGTTACAAACTATCCAAAATTTTATGTACTATTATAGAACAGCCTCTGTGTTATATGATGAAGAAAAAGACTATAATCGGCCTTTTATTAAAGTATCCATCGATAATTTACCTTTCTCAGGATTATTAGACAGTGGTAGTTGCGTTACTATTCTAGGAAATAATTCTCATAAAGTTATCCAAAACTTAGGCTTTAGGTTATTCAAGTCGTCTAACCAAATCATGGTTGCTAATAAACAGAAATCAACGTCTCACGGTTATTTTAATCTACCAATTAAATTTAATGACCAAATCCATATAATCAAAGCTCACGTGTTTCCTGAAATCTTCCCTTCACTGATCCTTGGATGGGATTTTTGGAAACAATTTGATCTGTCTCCTAAAATACTCGGTCTAGAACTTAACCTTGAATCTAACGGACCTACCGTTTGTGCTATTGAGAATAAATTTTTTACATTCGAGCACCTTTCTGAAAGTCAAAGAGGTATTGCGTCTGATATAGTTCAACGTTTTAAAAATATCTCCTTTGAGGAAAAAGGCAAACTAGGGCGTACTAGTTTGGTCTATCATCATATAGATACTGGCGATGCGTTACCTATCAAACAACGTTGTTATCGTCTTTCTCCGGAAAAACAAAAGGCTCTTATAAATGAAGTCGATAAAATGTTAATCCTAGATGTAATTGAAAAATGTGAAAGCCCTTGGTTGTCCCCAGTTCTTATTACTCCTAAAAAGAATGGTGAATGGCGATTCTGTGTAGATAGTAGGAAACTGAATGCAGTCACTCGAAAAGATGCTTACAGCCTCCCCTTTGTATCTGAAATCCTTGACAATCTTAAAAATGCTAAATATCTCTCAAGTATCGACATTGCTAAAGCGTTCTGGGAAATTCCTTTAAATCCTAATGACAGAGATAAAACCGCTTTTTATGCGCCTGGTAGAGGAATGTTTAGATTTACCGTAATGCCTTTTGGTCTTACTAATGCCCCTGCAACTCAACAAAGACTTATGGACGTTTTATTTACTCCCGAATTTGATAACAAAGTATTTTGCTACTTAGACGATATCGTTATTATTAGTGAAACTTTTGAAGAACATATTTCGCTTCTTCTTAAAGTTCTTCAAAAACTTTCTTACGCTTCTCTTACCATTAACTTTGAAAAAAGTCAATTCTTTCGTAAAGAAATTAAATATCTTGGTTATATTGTAGATGAACAAGGTCTACGTGCTGATCCTAGTAAAATTCAAGCTATCTTAGATTACCCTGTCCCTACTTCAAAAAAAGAAGTTAGAAAATTCTTGGGAACCTGTAGCTGGTTCCGCCGCTTCATTCCTAACTTTAGTTCTATTGCTTCACCGCTAAGCAAACTGACATCTTCAGGAAAAAAATCCCCAAAGAAATTTATTTGGAATACTGACGCAGATTCTGCTTTTGCAAAACTTAAAAATTGCTTAATATCAACTCCAATCCTCGCCTGTCCTAACTTTGATCTTCCATTTTCTGTCCATTGTGATGCTTCTAATTTTGGTATTGGTGCCATGCTTACTCAAGAACAAGATGACAAGGAAGTAGTGATAGCTTATATGAGTAAATCTCTTAATAAACATGAACAAAACTACTCTACTACTGAACGCGAAACACTAGCTGTTATAATTGCACTCGAACACTGGCGTTGCTATCTTGATAATGGTAAACAGTTTACAGTTTATACCGACCATGCGGCGTTAAAGTGGTTCCAAAATCTTACAAACCCATCTGGAAGACTAGCTCGTTGGACTCTACGTTTATCTTGTTTTAATCTTATTCTAAAACATAAAAAAGGCAGAGATAATGTTGTTCCAGACCTGCTTTCACGTCATAAAGTTCCAAATATTGCTGTTTTAGGCAACGCTGCCCCTATATCTAATAATGACGCGTCTCAGCTAGAACACTTTAATAAACTCTTTGCCAATTGTCGAGACAACCCTGACACCTATCCAAATTATAAAATCCTTGATAATAAACTATACAGATACACTACTTCGCCTGATTACCTTAACGAAGATTTTGTATGGAAGGAAGTTCCCCTTCCGTCAGAAAGACTAACCCTAATCAAATCTTGTCATGGTGACGCTGATAATCCACATATTGGTATATTTAAAACATACAAGAAGTTGTCACTTCGTTATTATTGGTCTGGAATGTTTAAAGACGTAGCGAAATTTTGCTCCACTTGCGAAAAATGCCTTTCTTATAAACACTCAAACCACTCACCTTATGGTCCTATGGGTAACCTAAAATTTGCTCAAGACCTTTTCAAACTATCTCTTTGGACTTAATGGGTCCTCTTCCAATGACTAGAAATCGTAATCAACATATTCTTGTGGTAACTTGTTGTTTCTCTAAATATTGCCTCATCTTTCCTATCAAACGTGCTACAACCCCTAACATTATTATTCACTTAGAGAACTCCGTGTTTCTTGTACATGGTGCCCCTCAGACCATTATCATGGATAATGGTTCTCAATTCCAATCAAATGAATTCCAAAGATTTCTCAATAAATATAAAGTTCCTTTTATATTTTATTCACCTAGATATTGCCCACAGGTAAATCCTACTGAAAGATATAATAGAACAATCATCACCGCCCTGGCGCAACTAGTTGGCGAGGATCATAGATCATGGGATACACATTTGCAGAAAATACAATTGGCATTAAATACCTCTGTAAACTCTACAACTGGATTCTCTCCTTCTTTTCTTATTTACGGTCGAGAAACTATACCATGTGGTTCACTTTACACCCCGTGTTCTAACCTTGATGAAATCATTTTTCTCCCTCGAGATGATTATGCTACTAACATTGGTTTAATGTCATCTATTTTCGATAAGGTACAGGTTGCATTGTACACTGCACATATTAAAAACTCTGCTCACTACAATCTTAGACACACTTTTAAAGAATTTAACGTAGGAGACACCATCTGGCGTAAAAATTACGTACAAAGCAATGCAGGTGCCTACTTTAGTTCAAAATTAGCACCTAAATATGTAAAATGCACTATCATTGAAAAATTATCACCCCTTGTTTTTATTTTGGAAGACTCAAGTGGGTTGAGAGGAAAGTGGCATATTAAAGATTTTAAGTAATTTTTTACCTTAGTTGTTTTTATATATTTGTAAATACTTGTATATATTCCTAGATTATCTACTCTACAAGGAAACCAAAGCTTTTCGGCACAATTTTTATTCCATAATTTTTTATTTAAGTCTTATTTTCTTATACTATTCTTAATCGAGCGGAAGCACAACTCGTTAAATAAGCCCTTATGTGCAAAATTCTTAAAAAGCGTTCTATTCTTAATCGAGCGGATGCACAACTCGTTAAATAAGCCTTCATGTGCCAAATCTTAAAAACGCTTTCCTTGAATAAGCGATCTACAATCTTCTTACCTTGTAAATATTTTTCTTTTCTAAAACGGGTCTTCATACAGGTGCGGGTTACGACACCTATTAAAAATAAATAAGCCTTCGTTATTAATAGGTGTATTCCTAACTGAATATTTCCTTGTGGAGTATGCGTCATAGAATGTGAACCATAGCCCCTCTGTATGTTTGAATGTGAGTGTCCGATGAATGTATGAAAGATGTTAGTGTGTTAGATCAAGGACTTATTCCTAACCATCAAAATTTTCTCTAGTCGAAAATTTTCCGGGGTTGTCGGGGAAATGTAGTATATTTCTATATCTAACTTTCTTTATAGGAATGATTTCTTGTAAATACCCACGTAGGATGGAAGATACTGCTCCAAAGTATTACTCATTCATAATTTCCAGCCCTCCTTTGAGCTATAATCGACGGAAAATCCATGTTTCGGCGTATTTCACCTCAAAAACATTATTACATGAGACGAAAGAGCAGAATTTTCTGATCTAAACTATAAAACCATTTTTCATTTTCAAGCACTATTTTTAGCTAAAAATGTTTGTTTTCTAATTGACAGATTGACACTTTCTGTCAGTGTTCATCACAACTTTATTTTTTATTTGGTTGTTTTGTGAAAGTTTGCATATAAAAACGAATGTTTGCAGAAGGTTATATATGGAAACTTAATAGAACCTCTATATTCAGTCTAGAATAACACTAGCCACTCACACTCCAAATTCAAACATAAAACTTCCTATAAATACGGCATTGAGCAGACTCAGCCGGCAGTTCAGTTCTGACTCTAGAACCATAAAGACCTAGAAAAGCCTATACCTTGAAGCTGCAGTGGAGCTCTGACTCTAGAACCATCAGAATACCTAGAATCTAGAAGAGCCTCAACCCTGGTCAGAATCCTGACGCAGAATCCTGACGCAGAATCCTGACGCTGAATCCTGACGCTGAATCCTGACGCTGAATCCTGACGCTGAATCCTGACGCTGAATCCTGACGCTGAATCCTGACGCTGAATCCTGACGTTGAATCCCGACGATGGACACTGACGCTGGACACTGACGCTGGACCCTGAAGCAGAACCCAGAGGCTGAAGACCTGAAAGCCGAGGACTCTGGACACTGACGCTAAACACTGACACTGGACCCTGAAGCAGAACCCAGAGGCTGACGACCTGGACTCTGGCTAGCCTCATACTTCCGCTTGGACCTCACCTGCTGGGCTCTGAAGACTGAGCTGTAATCAGTCTGACATCAGGGCGGGTCCACTTCCTCCTCGCCCTAAAGATATTCTCCACAAATTTAACAACATCATTTCTTCAGGTCAACTACACTTCACCTCCAGTCAACGCTTCGCACTGCACCCGTCGGTCTTCTCTCCGCTATACTTCGGTATTACGTCGTGTAGTGTCCATTAAATCATTAATCATCACTAGGTAGGTAGGTTATAATTTTTGATTAAATATTGTTAAAAATCTTTAATACCCTTTCTTTTCTTAAGATTTAACTTGCCGCTTACAGCCCTTCTCTTGAAAACCTAGGGTAGGGCTGTAACGTGACAATACCATAACGAATATTAGATGATATTAGATATTTAACACTATCTAGAAGTTCTAGAACCACACAGATTCAATTCAATGCGTCACTATAGGCTGTACAACTTTATTGGCGACTTTTCCTACACAATGATATGTGTGACAGACGTGGCCTATGCTATTATACAGGTTTTTGCCTTGTCTAAGATAAGTATGCTAGTAAAATTTTACAACTATCACAGACCTAAAGTAAATAGACTGACAAAATAGCCATAGAACAAATCGATCAAAATTTACTTTAACTGGTCTGTGCTAGAATTTGACAACGAAACAGTCTTCTTTGTTGTGTCTATACACAACTAGATGTCGCTAGTAAAAAGTGCCGAATCCTAGAACGCGCTATCGAAGTGTTTTGGGAAAATAAAGACTCAAATTATATATTTTAATATACAGGCTTGCCTAATTATTATTTTTTAAAATTAGATTTTTGGATAAAAGGCCTCGTTTTTGGCCTTTTGCAAGATATACATTCACAATTGTAGTTATAGGGAAAAATATAACAAAAGTTACTTTTACGCCAAAAGGTTACTGTTTATCTATTTTAACATTAACTCCCCTCCCGTACCCCAGCCAGTGACGCCTACATAGCCGAGCGGAGTGAGCGGGGAGCACACGACTTTTTTCTAATACATACTTATATTTTTGAACTCGTGATATCTTTCGAATGGAATGTCCAAATTGAATAATTGAAAAAGTTATATAAAGGTATTGAAGCAGTCTTGAATATGAAGTAATTTATTTTGATAAGGATTAATACCAAGGTACAAATAAAGAGCCTTTTCTAGCGGCGGCATTTCAATTAAATTTTTAAAATAAAACACTTATTGTGATATAACTATAATAGTTAGACATTATGCTGTCGCGACACTTTTTGTAGATAATGATGAGTTCATATCTACAAAATGTGTAGTCATAGTTTATTATTTTGTTCTATCATTGATAGTTATTTTTTTTACACTTTGGGTTACATTATTGGAGTTTTAGTAAGGATCCCTATTTTAAAAAAAAATATAGCCTATGTCACCCGGGATAGTGTAGCTTCCCAACGGCGTATTACACCTTAAATGCCTATATTGACGATAAAACTGCATGGCCCGATGTCATCGCGTTCCGCTCAGTTAAATTGCATATCTGTGGTATCATATTTTTTTAAGAATAGGTTTAATTAGTTGTTAGCAATATTATTTTAAAGCGTTTAGTTTGTTGTCATAGGAACTATGGTTGATACTTTTTAGACTCTTTATTTAATGAGACGCAGAAGGTTGCGGGTTCGATTCCCGCCGCGGGACAAATGTTTGTATCTGCAAATATTTGTCTCGGGTCTGGGTGTTTTTCTATGTATAATATGTATGTATTTACAAAAAAAAAAGTATATAAGTAGTATATCAATCATGTAGTTCCCATAACACAAGCTCTGCTTACTTTGGGGCTAGATGATGCTGTGTGAGTATGTCCAGCATTATTTATTTATTTAATTCTCAGACTAGTACTATTTTCTAAAATGAGAAATGAGTTCATCTCGTTCGATTGGCACCACACTAAAGCTGAATGAAGGATCATCAAAAAAATAACCAAACAGAGTTTGTTGCCCGATTCTTCTATGCTTGGTCGCGCGCGAGAAACCGCCGTAAATTCACTTTAACATTTTAAATTCAAGTATAGTTTTTAAATTGACGTTTATATAAGATCCTTGTGATTTCAATGAATAAAAACCTATTGACTTTGACTTTGACATAATATAATATTATAAAGAGGAAAGATTTGATTGTTTGTTTGTTTGCGTTGAATAGGCTCCGAAACTACTGGACTAATTTTAACCATTTTTACACTAATAGAAAGCTTAATTATCAGGAAGTAACATACGTTATAATTAATTATCAAAAAAAATAGATTCTTAAAAAAATTACAATAATGTAACCCAAAGTAGCAAAATTTTGCCTATTAAATTGATAGGTACATAAAATTATGTACTACATGATTAAAGTACTCATTATTACCTACAAACAAGTACTCGAGGGAATATATCTAACTATCATAGTTAAGTCACAATAGCAGCTTTTGTGTTCTTAAATTTTATTAGATCGCCGCCGCAGCGATCTAATTAAATAAGTACCAACTTTTGTTTCTACCGGCGCGCCACGAATGTAACCAAAAGTTGGTTACATTCGTATCGTAGTATTCATTCTTATTCAAACAAATAAATTTATCATCAAGGGTATTTATGTAGCATTCAAATACTTTTTAATTAATTCGAATCAGACATTTAATTTCGAATTTATCACGAGTATAAAACCGGAACTTACGCTGGTGAAACCGCGGGGCGCAGCTAGTCTCATACAAAGCAACTTAATCGCCAAACGGTACTTAAAAACACGTCATTTGGAACGTGTCCGCGTTTTGCAAGTATTCGCCATTCCATGTTGTCACGTGTAACCTGTCGGTTTCAAGTCCACTGTCGCTTATTAGAACACTTACCTACGGATGTGATGGCACATGCCGGTTTCCTTTCCTCCGATGTTTTCCTTCACCGATTTGAGCACGTGTCAAGCGCACACCACCAGTGATGGTGAATGCCGCTCGGTCACCCACCCAATAATGTCCTTGCTGAACTAATGTTCAGCAACAACATGAATAATTTCATGCTTGGTTCTGGAATGTGAAAGCCACTAATGGTCACCCACCTTAATGTTGCCCACGCTGAATGTTGCTCATGCTCATTTTATTACTACAACTAAAGAGGCAAACAAGCATACCACCTTTTGGTAAGCGGTTAAAATAACCTATGGACGCTTGTGTCACCAGGGGGGCTAGACAAATACCACTTTCTGTTGACCTTAACGCCTGCGGAAAGATAAAAATTGTATGGAACTGTCACGTGACATTTCCGCAGCAAATGTCATTTCCATACAATTTTATCTTAGCCCCCCTGGGGGGCTAGACAAATACCTACCACTTTCTGTTGACGTTAACGCCTGCGGTAAAATTAAAATGACATTTGCTGCGGAAGTGTCATGTGACATTTCCGCAGCAAATATCATTTCCATACAATTTTAAATGAAAGTGGTATTTGTCTAGCCCCCTGAGATAGTTATCACTCGCGTGTCGCGACCCTGAGACACAACATGTGAAGGTCTCATGTGGATGAAATACCACCCATACCTTTTAAACCGGAACACAGCTATGTGGCATGGTGGTCGATACCTAGTACTTCCCCGGGCGGTCTCGTCACAAGAAGCTCTAGGTACGGTCTAATACTTCTACTAGGTAGGTAGGTACCTACCTACTTCTTATTCGTATTGAAAGTGCCACTACACCCTTCTAAATAATAAGCATGCTAAACGTTGAACTTTCTCAGTTGTACGATCTAGGTACTGATATTAATGGTCACCCACCCTGCTGGACATTCCTCTATGGTAGGAAGAAACATGGCTCATGTTAACTCACTTCAGAATCTACCTACCTAGCCACTCTGTTCACTGATTGGTTCATATTTACGTGGTATACAATACCCAGAATTTGCCGACAATCGAGAGAGAGAGGCTACTTGTATCATATAACGTGCTAGAGAGCGACAGACAGCTGTTTCAAAGCGCCGCCTACCTACTCACAGCGGTAAGCTAGCCTTGCGAACGCAACTCCCGTGGATGTGCGGCAGTATTGCCATCTGCTGTATTTCTTATAATGTTCGTTCTAATAAATGACATTTAATAACAGACAATTAATTTAAAAAGGACAATACTTCACCCGATAAACATACAACCGTACGCCTACCATACCTATTTACTGCTGCACCTTTCTTAGGTTTGGTGCAGCATAATGCTGAGATAGGGTCCTTTTGACCCCACACAACACATATATTTTCTCCATCCAAAGGTTGTCTGGAAGAGATCGCTTTTAAGCGATAAGACCGCCCATTATACCTTTATCATATGTGTTATTGTTTATTTCGTTTGTATCTTAAGGTGTACAATAAAGTATTTTCATTCATTCATTCATTCATATTTTTATTTTATTTTTTGTAGTACTTTAATAAAACTTTCTGTGTTTGTATTTATTTGTTTTGTATTTTGTCACCTGTTGTGTTGTGTTTGTGGTTAATAAATGTATTTTATTTCTTTTTTTCTTTCTATTTATAGGTAGTTATGTATACCTACCTATTTTAAACTGTAAATAAACTAGGTTATAATCCAATCAGGATTAACTTCTAAAATTTATTCAGGGCACCTACCCTGTACCGACATCCAAAAACATCAAATAAAAATAATATTATTTAGAAAAATACCTAAAACTCTAGCTATATTTTCAGTGTATTACGGCTAGATCTAGTCAAAATCTGTCTGTTGCTGGAAGCATTGTTCGTCGCGACTCGCGCCACGAAAATAGGTAGGTACTCGGAAATACTGGAAATCCATTCATCAAAAAAATCCGCGACTCTTTTCATCACCGAATGGGGCGGTCCGGCAACGTCGCGTAATCTGGTTGGCAAACGTGGCGTGTTCTCGGGCTGGCAACGTCGCGCGCGATAGACGGCCGCTCCCTCCGCCCCGCAACAGTGCAAAACGCCAGCGAAAAGACGTTGCCAGCCCGTCTAGTCAACAGAACGATGACGGGCTGGCAACGTTTCCCTCGTTAGCGCTATATAGCAGAGCAGAGCAGAGCGCTCCGTGCATTCTAATTCATTCTATTTACCTATCTACCTAGAGTACCAACTTTAAATTTAAATTCAACAAAGCAAATTGAAAATGAAAATTATAAAACAAATCAAACAAACACGCTCATGACTGTGTGTGATCCCTGTGAAGCACATCCTTACTCAGTAGACATATCTGGTAGGTAAATAAATAAATAATAAGTAATAATGCTAGACATTTTTTCACACAGCATAATCTAGCCCCAAACTAAGCGGAGCTCTCATTATGGGAACTACATGACTGATTCATTACTTATGTACTTTTTTGTAAATTCATACCTACCTAGGTACATAGATATTAATACATAGAGAACACCCCGACCCGAGACAAATAATTGCAGATCATACAAACATTGGTTCCGCGGCGGGAATCGTTAGATAGCTACCCTATCTATCGTAGGTTTTTTTGGTAAAAATATATTTGTTGGTTGACTGGGTTTCGCGGATCTGGGATGCCGCCACGTATACCTACCTACCTAGGTATTTTTCATTTTTTTTTATTAATTTGCCTGATTTTGGATCTCTTTCATGATACAAATAGCGTTCCAGTGGCTGTATACAGAATTGCGGACTCCTTTACTACTGACACAAATATTATAATACTGATGACTAAATTTCAGCAGTAAAAAAAAAATAGGTAAGTAGGTACCTATTATTATGGTAAAACTATCGTGAACTTGACTATTCATATTGTAAAAACGGGAATTTTCACATACTGCACTATCAGTGAAGGCACCGTCGCACGACGCGACGCGGAAGGAGAAAGTCGCAACCACTCACCCTGATGAAGACTCTCGGAATGAGTCGAAACTTAGTCGGTGCCTTCATCGATAGTGCAGTACGTAAAAATTCCCGTTTTTACAATATGAATACCTATTATTACTTTAGAAACCTTTTTGTTTTCTTGCATTTTCTTGAGAAAAGCACTATTTATGCATCGGCGGAAACGGCAATAACCCATTTATTTCGCAACGTTTGCAATAATGTACTAAGTAGGTATTATAGCACAGACTAAACTAGTACCTAGGTACTTAGTTCGCCACGAACTAAGATCTGGCGATTAATCTAGCTACCTATCGAAACAAAATGAGGTTTGAAGTGTGCGTCAGATACGCACACTTCAAACCTCATTTTGTATATACTTATGCGTGTATAATTATCTCAGGTTAAGTAGATATACACACTAGCAGAGACAATTAAATTACTAAATAAGGTACTCCACCTAGGTACCCTAAAGTAGGTAGAGTAGTTGGTACCTCTAAGTACTTGCCTATATATATTTGTGTGTATACCTATGTTACGCGATATCTTCGCCAATTGTGAACCGATTTAAATGATTTCTTATTATGGGAAGGGGGAAAAAATTAAGGAGTGAATTTAATATAAATTCAGATAAAAGTCGAAGTTTTATCAATTTTCCTTTATTTGAAGTCGGTTTATATTTATTCCTAAATAAATATTATTAAAATAATAACTATATACTTACTTACCTACTAAAAAAATGCTGGACACTTTTCACACAGCATCATCTAGCCCCAAACTAAGCAGAGCTTGTATTATGGGAACTACATGACTGATATAATACTTACCTACTTATATATACTTTTTTTCGTAGTTACATACATTTTATACATAGAAAACATCCAGACTCGAGACAAATATTTGCAAGTCATACAAATATTTATCCCGCGGCGGGAATCGAATTCTCAACCTTCTGCATCTCAGGCGGGCCTTCGCCCACTGCGTCACAGAAGTCGTCGATACTTGGCTAAGTATATTACCTACATCTGTGACAGCAGGAGCCCGTAGGTATCGTTTGTCTTGCCGCATACCGTGTCGTCGGTCGTGTCGTGTCGTCGTGTGTAATATAATAATGTGTTTGTATTCAGGCGGTGGACGCGGACGGTCGGGTTTCATCAGCGTGCGCGAGTTCAATTTGTTCTAGGTGTGCCCCGGGGTACCTGGCGGCGAGCACGCGGCCGTCGCCTTCGCAGTCATCGACACCAACTCGGTATCAAACTACCTACCTAACACAACACACTTACATACAACATAACATGCCCGACTGCACTAAGCAAGCAAACACTTATATTTATATGAATTTACAGAAAAAAAAAACAAATGATAAAACAATAGCGTGTTAATAAAACAAGATTTGTATGATTTGCATTCATTTGTCTCGTGTCTGGGTGTTTTCTATGTATAATATGTATGTACTAATTTGTATTAATATGTAATAATTACTACCGACAGACCGAACTACAAAAATATTTACTATATTAATTGTATACTTTAAGCTAAATAGCTATTCTCATGTAAGTGACTGTGTCTTTTCGAGAATAAATATCTTAAAACCTAAACCGATTTACAAAAAAAAATGTATATAAGAAGTATGTAGTTCCCATAACACAAGCTTTGCTTACTAAAGCTAAAAAAATGTCTGTGTAAAATGTGTAGCATTTTTTTTTTTTGATGTTATTTTTACCCAGGCGTGGACAGGTTCAAAATGATGAAGATTTAATGAAGTGTATTGTTTCTAGGACGGCAAGTAACCGCTGAAGGAGTTCGTCCGTCTCGGGAACGAGTTCTTCACTGAAGATGAAACTCGCGTCTCCAAGATGTTTTGGGGCCCGCTCATACAGATCTATCTAACACCTAATCATAATCATAAATCTTTATTTCACCAGAAAATTTGCAATTTACAAATTTACAAATAGTTACTAAGGTATGTACCTAGGCTATGAAAGTAATCTAACTAGGCAATGGAAGTTTTATGTATTAGTGGGTATAGAACTTATTTGTAACTACTTTACTTAGATCTAAGATTCATTCATAAGCTTCGTGACTCTAGCGAGAATGAATGAAATACATAGGTACCTACTGTAATAAATATATAACTGACGTGTACCACCCAAAACTAAGCAGTCAGATATTATAAAAATAAAATAATTTCTGATTCAAACACGAAATTCAACGCTGCAAAGTGACCAAGTTATTTTAACGGGCCGTATTTTGTAGCATTTTAAATACGGTTTAAGATAATTTATTTCTCAAAAAGATTTACAATATAAATCGCTTACTGAGAAATCACAATATTCTTATACTACAGATGCATTTAAGATGCAGTGAGAGTAACATGCATGGCTAGGTAAGTAGCTAGGTAAGGTACCTACCTACACAAACAGAAAAAATAATAATATCTTAAAAAACACAGAAACAAATCTAACATTCATTCATAAATGGTAATAAAATGTTATATACTGCGTTTTACTTCGACGTTAGTCAATTATTATTTACGATCGTCTAAAAAATATATATTTTTAATTCATCTTTAGGATTTAAGATCTGCGGGGCGATCACACTAATTTCCCATGGCTGGTATCATCGGATGGGATGAATCATATCACGCTAATTTGTAAGCTGGATGAGCCATAGATGAACAATGCGAATGAACAAAATTGGTTTCATATTGGACGTTCCGTTTTTTGGATGGATGGGCCATTAAAATAAGGAACTAGTGTCAAAATTGATTGCCATCTCGCCATGAGTTAGTGTGATCGCCCCGCTGAACGGGATTAGCCCGGGTATAAGATTTAAGTTTAAGACGTTAGGGTTAAATATACCTTACTCCCGACTAGTGAGAGTAAACAGACTGTTTTTCAGAAAATAATAAATTTATCAATATATTGTTGGTTTTGGCGTAACTTTTCACATGAGGACAAGCAAGCAGTCAGTTCAGTACCATCCGTATCCTGTCAGTATTTCGGTTCCACAGACGATAAGGGTCGCATCGCGACTCCTTCAAAGAAGTAGGTAAACATGGAAATCCAAAAAGCCGTAGAACAAACAATGGTCCTCACCATGCTATCAATAATCTCCGTTCGGCATTATATACACATTCCGGGACACCTCTTGTATTTTAAACAAAACTTAGGTACTTAGAAAACTTAGAATTTGATTTTACGACTCTATCAATAGTTTCTTGTGGCGTGCCTAAAAATGACTTAAAATTTAAGCAACTAAGTTCAAAATTTAATCCGATAACGAGCTCGGCTTTAATTAGGTCCAACGCCTTTGGAGTGTAAGCTATTAAGAAGGCTAAAGACTCTCTCACAGTAAGCATTTCTTATAGGAATCTAAAGAATCAATATATTGTACAAATGACATATTTTTTTTTAATTTTAAAGTCCTGTTTAACACATTGTTTTAAAAGCTGCTCAGATTTTGTCGTTGGAAATGTCTTTGACTTTAGGCAGGTGTTCAAATGCCTCTCTAAGGCAGCAGTAATCAGAGTACAACTCATCATTGTTAATATCATTGGAAATATTTAGCAACTCGGGAAATTCTGATAGCTCTTCCCATTTAAGGATATCATCATTTTTCAAAGACAAAAGAGTGGTATGTAATATGTATATATGTATGACGTGGATATATATTTAGATATGGGTATTAGGTATTATATCAAAATTAATGTTTAATTTGTATTTTTATATTTATTTTTCACACTTTTATTCAGGCACCGTCATTCTTTTAAATAGTTCTCTTTAACCTAACCAACCTAAGGTTGTCTGGAAGAAATTGCTTTCAGCGATAAGACCGCCCATAGTGCATTTCTCTTTTTTTTGTTTTTTCTTTTTACTATGTTTCTGTGTTGATATTGTAAATTGGTGTTATGCACAATAAAGAGTTTATCTATCTATCTAAAAGAGTGAGCTTCTTGTATAAAGAAATATCCGAAAAATCATATCGATCTTGCAAATAATGGATGGATCGATTTAAAAACTGTTCAGCTTCGGCACAAAAAAAAACATTTTTTTTTGTGCCGAAGCTGAACAACATTGTCACGATCAGATACATTCTTCAATAATGTTTTATTTTTGCTTCCGAAAAATTTGTCATTCTGTGCCCAGATTTTGTCATTACGTTACTTACGTAGAGTTCTGACGGCGGCACACAGCGAGACACAAACAGCATAGCGCGCGGATGGAAGGACGCGCTATTTCAACTACATACGAGTATAAAACTAAAATTTTATGAAAAGTCAGGATATTTTGTATTTTGTCGGGAGTCGGGATATAATATGAAAAGTCGGGATTATCCCGACGAATCCCGACCATCTGGTAACCACGCAATGATTTTTGATGCACCTATCAATTAGGTACCTACCCTACGCGAGCAAAACCGCGGGCATCAACTAGTTACTTATAAAGTTATAAGATTATTGAATCTAACAAAATTATGCAAATTAATTAATTCAAATTCGACTCAAACAAAACACTGAAAGCTAACTGTAGGGACCTCTAGATTGAGTAGATGGTTGAACCGTAATCTTTGTTCGGGCAGGGTCGAATAGAGCGCATCGCTACACTACAACTGCGAAAGCGAGAGAGACATATTGAAAGTTTGCGTGTTAGAAAGGGAAGGATGACTCGCTGTGATTGGTCCTTGTTGCCATGCCAAAAGAAGACAAGGCACACCCAAGGCCAACGGGATACATAGACCAAAAAATACGTTTTGATTAAAAAAAAAAATGTTTTGGAATATGCTCCCATACAAACTTCCAAAAACCCTGAACACGTCATTATTTATTTATGCCTAGCTATCATTCGAATTACCTATCATGTTTCTAACTTTTCTAAGTGAATAGTGCGCGGATAAGCAGAAGAATCGGGCAACAAACTCGTCAGCTTTATTATTAGTAGGTAGGTAGGTAGGTACCTACCTATACATAGAATGATTAATGGCTATCTAGGTAGGTACCTAAGTACTAAGTAAAACTCCTCTATGCCCGAACGATCACCCATCCTAGTATTGACCGTGTCAGCACGGTCAATACTAGGTCAAAAGCAACGTTCAGACGTTGCTTTTACTTTTAGATAGCTATATAAGTATTTGAACTAACCCAAAAAGTACCTACCTCAGAGTAGGTAGGTCGGTACCTTACCTACAGATAAATCATTGTCAAAAGGACATCTGAATTTTACATTCCTTCAATTCCGTGCAGCAGTGAGCGATGTTAGCGAAATTCCCAGACTTTAGATCCAAAGGTCGTGGGTTTGGAATCCCGTCAAGTATTTGCCAAGGTACCTACCTAACTAATGTTTTTTTCAACGCGAAAAATATATAATAGGTAGGTACTTAGGTACTATACCTGTGTGTAGGTATGCGCAATTTTAGAGATAAAGGATGTACATAGTAAAACATCGTAAGAAACCGACTACAATAGATACTACGTACAACCAAAAGACTATGATAGATACCTAGGTACCTACCATGTGACCATTGGTGACTTTCACCACTGGTCACTAGGTCCTTTTCGGGCCAACCTACCTACCTTAACCTCAGATGAACCAACTTTAGGTACCTACCTATATAATCTATCTTTTCGTTTCGCTTTACTCACACACGAAACCACGAACCGTTAACCGACCTTCAACAGAAACAAACATATCGATCGATGTAAGTAGTATGTATACATAGATAGATACTGCATACCTACCTAGAAAATGTCAGAGGTTCAGTAAAAAGCGTCATAAGCTATCTTTAAAGAAAGGAATATTCATTTCATTATTTATTTTATGAATAACGAGGCCGGCCAGCACAGAATCATGAAAATATCGATATTAACAAAACTCATTTGAACTCTCCCAAGTAATAAAAAATGGCTCTTCCCATCGATTGCCAAAAACTCTACCAGACTTTATTCCTTTTTCAGTTGCAATAGACCCTGAAAACTGGGGTTTAAAGTTGTTAAAAAACTAAAGAAATATTGGACACCTGACTATTGGAACACCTTACTTTGCATATAATTAAATAAATAAAGTTTTCGAAATTCAAATGACCTGTTTTGACTGTGCGTTGTGATTGGCTGTTGACTTTGCATATTTTCCATTTCCGTTTTTCGAGTGCTGTTATTGGTCGAATGTTCTAGAAACAAGTTGCGGCCGCTCTGGTGTTTCCACTTACGGCATTATTCTCCGTAGATTTGGGTAGAATAACTAAATTGAGGAAACGCTTAGAGATTATAATGCTGGTCAATTTTCACACATCATCATCTGGCCACAAACTAAGCAAAGCTTATATTATTAGAGCTACATGACTGAAATACTACATATATACTTTTACTTTTTTGTAAATACTTACATATTATACTTACATAGTATACACCCAGGCTTCAATATCTTTAGGATTAGGCTATCTTTATCAAAGCATAAGCCTAAAATAATATCCAAATAATGACTGCTGAAAGAAAACTCTTGATAGGGCTTAGCTCGTCTTTGTACATAACCTATTATGTAAGGTTTTAGTCGGTATTTTCTGTTTACAATAATTTATACAGTAAAACATTAATTTTTTTGGGTTCTGGTTCTCATGATTAAAATGATCTGGACGTGCGCTTAAGCCATCTTGCGAAATCATGCCAAGCCAAACTACCTTTTTTACGTGAAAAAAGCAGATACCTAATTTGATTTTTACCACGTGTAGGACATCAAACTAGAACAATAGCGGTATCTCAGCCTGAAACCCTTCACTTTATCATGTCAAACCAATAAATACAATGCTCCTTAGAATGCTCGAGGTAGGCGCAGTACCTACCTTTTTAAACACGCTAATCAACTACCTATCTATCAAACGATGTAATCAAATCTTGGAAGTAAATTTTAACCTATTTCTAACTGTCGTATCGAAATGTAGTTGTATGTACCTATAAGCAGTTCGGACCGAATGACAATACTACTTTAAGTAATAACTACTTTAGTTTTTATACTGTTATGTTATTTTCTATTTGGAATAAACTTTAATTTAATTTAATTTAAATACTATAATTTGGTATCTTCGAGCTGATCTGATGACGGAGCCAGGAGGTGGAAGTGGAACTCTTCAGTTTTGCGACTAGTAAACGCCTCGAGTTTGGGCTCATATGATTCGTTTTGACGAGTCCAATAGATTGGGCTAGGGAACGAGGGTCCGATGATAGCGTGTGTTTTAGTTTTTTTTAACTAAATAATTATTATTAAACTCGATTAACATTCAACACCACAGAAGGCTAACGTAAGAACTTAGGTAGGTACTCTGTGTTTAACACTAAGTAGGTAGGTTAAATATTTTTACTTAATATTTTGGAATCTAAATTAACTAATCTTCCATAATATTAATTTGAAATTATTACACAAATACCTACGCATGATCAATACCTAAGTAACTACGAATAATCTTAAATTTACAGGTAAATTAAAATCGCAAGTGGTGATTCCTTCCGTTCATTCGTTCGTCCGAAGTAGTCCGAAGTTCCGAACTGCGTTTTTGTTCGTGCGTCTGTTCAGTCGCAGATATACGTCCGGTAAAGATTGTTTCGGTTCGGGCCACCCGCGTCGCGTCCTGGTTTCTTGGGGTAGCCTAGGTTTTCAGTGCATTCAGACTTTCATTATTTTATAATTTCAAGTAAAGCATCGAAAACCTAGTGCATTCTACTCGTGTTTCCGTTTGGTTTGCGCCCACCGCCACGCCAGGGCTGCTCGCGTCGCGTCGCGTCGCCCCTGAAACCCGGGTTTCCTAGCAAATACTAGCTCTAGCTAGATTTTCATAACATTTTAGTGAATATCTTTATCTAAGTGTTATCTACGTGTAATTACGAGGCTTCGAAAGGTAGGTAAGAATTAAATTCGCCGGGCGACGGCAGCCATCTTGGAGTTCGAGATTTGAATGCTGTGTGATTGTGAATTTGGTAGAGTCTGCGATTCCATTTTAAATAACGAGGATGATTGAGTGGTTATGTACCTGCTAGTGATTGGCTGTCGTGTGCCTGTTCCCCGGCTATTTATGACATCTCTATCGACTGGCGAGTAGAGCTGATGCATAGCGAGTGAGCTTGTCTCACGTGAATTTTGTGCCATTTCGGAAGCATTCCATTGCTTTGTAATGTTCTACAGGTTTTAATGCTTCCAATCACCTAATAGTGTAATGTTATATTACCATCGCCATGATCAGAGGGCGCTTCCCTCGGTAATTAGTTGGTGCAGTGCCCCTACCCTTCTGTTGAAGTAAAGCCTTCTATGATTTGTTTGTTTGTGAAGTAGTTTGTAAGCTAGGTAAGTTAACATATAAGTGGCGGTTTTAAAATGTTTACCTACTTTTGGCTTATGTTAACCTTGAGGTCTAAAATAATGTCCGTTTATTCTAGACGTCTTAGTGCATTGAGGGATGCGTTTCATTCCGTGGCTGCAAACGGATAGTGCATTCTAACTTTAAGGCATGCATGTGCTTTCAAATGTTGTGTTCCATCCATGGCCCTTTTCGGGGCCCTCCATACCTAGGACCAAGAATATGTAACACCTAGGTATCTAACTATTTTCTTTATTTAGAACCATTTGCACCTACCTACCCTAATATCCACAGGGTTCGTCCACATCGGAGGTGACACAGGCTACATACCTAGGTACCTACCAGACAGGCCCAATTTTCTGATGTTCTATAATGAATAGGTACTAGATTTTAAAACACATCAGTTTCCTCCATGTTTTCCATCATCAATGAACTAGTGATCAATGTTTTTCTTCACCCTACCTTACTTAGAACCAGTTACATCTACCTACTTAAATACCCACAGGGTTCATCCACATTCAGAGCTGACACAGGCGACATACCTAGGTACCTACCATGCTGAACCAATATTTTCTGATGTTCCATTTTGAATAGGTATTAGATGTTAAAACACATCAGTTTCCTCCATGTTTTCCGTCATCAATGAACTAGTGATCAATGTTTTCCTTCACCCTACCTTACTTAGAACCAGTTACATCTACCTACTGAAATACCCACAGGCTTCATCCACATTCAGAGCTGACACAGGCTACATACCTAGGTACCTACCATGCTGAACCAATATTTTCTGATGTTCCATTTTGAATAGGTACTAGATGTTAAAACACATCAGTTTCCTCCATGTTTTCCTTCACCTTAATAATTGGTTACTAAAGGTGTGCATTCTACCATCGTAGATAGCACATGGTATATAAAAAAATCTTCATTAACTCAATTTGGCTAGTTCAGGTGTTTACTTCCTGTGGAAATACATTCTTAAGATTCCAACCACTGAATTTCAGTCACATTCCTCTTATTTCTATTTATTGAGCTTAACTACAGTACAGTTGAAAGCACCATCCTGCTTTGTTTAGTGGGTTTTCTCGTTACAGTGTAGGTTGGAGAATATTTCCCTGTGAGCCTATCACTTGTACTAGTGCGATGTTGGGACCACTTGTGTTAAAGGATACTAACCAACAGAGTCATTTGTTCTTTTAATCTCGATAAGGCCTGTTTCTTGCCAACACTTGTTTTCCTATTGGATTGTTAGCATCCTGCTTTGTTTAGTTGGTTTTCTCGTTACAGTGTAGGTTGGAGAATATTTCCCTGTGAGCCTATCACTTGTACCAGTGGTGTCGTTTGGTGTGGTCTGTTTTTGTACCTTTTTGTTCATTATCTCCTTGTTTGTTACAGTATCCTGCAACTAAATAGAAAAATTACAGGGAATGATCTTCTTTGTGATTCACTTGTTTTTGTTAGTGGAGTTTCCTTTCTGTAGAAAGGTTCTTTTAACTGTATTTTCTTAGGCTCTATAAGTAAAAATTTTTGGGATAAGAATGTTTGGAATGTTATCCATCAAAGTAATCATTGAATAACTACCAGTTTGAACTTAGAGAGATTTCTTCTATAGATCATGTGTCATTAAATGAGTTGAATGTGTCTCCTGATGGTAACTACAACTAGAATCTAACCATAATGTTTGCCTTTAAATAGCCAAACAGAAATCGAACCCAGCACACTTCTTTCTGATCAAAGAACAAATGTTTTCCATCTTGCAAATGAACAGGAATCGAACCCAGCTCACTTCTTTCTGATCAGAGAACAAATGTTTTCCATCATGCAAATGTACAGGACTCGAACCCAGCTCACTTCTTTCTGACCAAAGAACAATGTTTTCCATACTGCAAATGTACAGGAATCGAACCCAGCTCACTTCTTTCTGATCAAAGCACTAAGTTTTTCATCCTGCTAATGTACAGGAATCGAACCCAGCTCACTTCTTTCTGATCAAAGAACAATGTTTTCCATACTGCAAATGTACAGTAATCGAACCCAGCTCACTTCTTTCTGATCAAAGCACTAAGTTTTCCATCCTGCTAATGTACAGGAATCGAACCCAGCTGACTTCTTTCTGATCAGAGAACAAATGTTTTCCATCATGCAAATGTACAGGACTCGAACCCAGCTCACTTCTTTCTGATCAAAGAACAATGTTTTCCATCATGCAAATGTACAGGAATCGAACCCAGCTCACTTGTTTCTGACCAAAGAACAATGTTTTCCATACTGCAAATGTACAGGAATCGAACCCAGCTCACTTCTTTCTGATCAAAGCACTAAGTTTTCCATCCTGCTAATGTACAGGAATCGAACCCAGCTCACTTCTTTCTGATCAAAGAACAAATGTTTTCCATCCTGCAAATGTACAGGAATCGAACCCAGCTCACTTCTTTCTAATCAAAGAACAATGTTTTCCATACTGCAAATGTACAGGAATCGAACCCAGCTCACTTCTTTCTGATCAAAAAACAATGTTTTCCATCCTGCAAACGTACAGGAATCGAACCCAGTTCACTTATGTGAGTGAACAAAGTACTCTTTGTTTAATTCCTTCAAGTGTACAATGAATTAGCAATGAAGTAGTGAATTACCTACCTTACACTACACAAATGTAGTGTATGTAGGTAAGTAGGTAGCTATATCATCATCATCAAGAGTCTGTAGAAGTGCACTGTTGGACATGTGCCTCCTCAAAGAGTACCATGACGAATGATCTTGGGCCACTTTCCACCAAATTTCCACTGCAACTTTTGCGATGTCATCAGTCCATCTGGTGGGGGGGCATTGCTTATGTCATCATTTTGAGATGTTTCCCAGGAGTACATATCTATATACAAACGTACAGGTTGGTAGGTAGGCATACTATTGCGAAAATTTAGCAATGTTCATACACCACACCTGAGTCTACTAGGGTTCCCTGTGTCGTAAGTCATCGGGTAGGACCTACTTTGAGTACCATGGCACCACAACACCGAGACCCAGAACAAGTATTGCATATAATGCTAACATTTGTCCCGCGGCGGGAATCGAACCCGAACCCCTTACATCTCAACCAGCTACCTACTCGCCCGACGACGGAGGTTGGCAACGGAATCGAAGCAGCCGGAACAGAAAAGTAGGTTTACGTTTCGTTGCTCTGCTAGTTGTAGACGGCCATTTTGTTTTAATCGACTTTAAAAAAAGGGGTTTTCATTCGTCAATTTTTTTGTTCAACTGACTTAAAAAGGAGCAGGTTCTCAATTCTTCTTTATTTTTAAAGTAATTATTATGAACCGACTTCAAAAAAGGAGAAGGTTCTTAATGTCTGTATATTTTTTGTGTGTAGGTATCTTCACCAATAATAGTCGACCAATTTTAATGGTTTTTTTTTAAATGGGTAAGATACACTCCTAAGTGTGAAATAATAGGTGATGAAATTTCATATAGGACTTTTAATCAATTTGAAGTCGGTTTTTGACATTTAATGTCTTATAAATTACTAGCCCACGGCTTCGCCTGCTACCTGGATAAAAAGTAGCAAAGTCAAAGTCAAAAATTCAAAATTAATTTATTCATTAAAATTACAAGGATCACTTTGAAATGCCTATGTGTTATTCTGATGTATAAGCTATTACTGTAAAGTTTCATCAAAATCCGCTCAGTAGCCCAGGCAGGTATCTAGGTATATTTTTATACCTAGGTACCTGCAAAAAGTATCTAGAAGCACTTAGTAGGCAGGATAGGTTTTCGTAAGGTTTTATACAGGTCTGTAGACCTAGGTAGGTATGTTTGTTAGTTATGTCGGTAGGTAGGTCTCCGACACAGCTTAGCGACGTTTGTCACTACTGACAGCTTAAAGTGTCATCTGAAACACGTTGCGAAGCGTTGTTATAAATGATGCTAACATTGCCTATCAAAATTGTATGGAACTCTAGTGGAATGTATGGTCATGCATGAATGTTATAATTTTCTGTACAGAATTATGTAATTTCACTAAAAGTGACAACAAACGGTATCTACCCACCATCATCCTCCGACACACCATTTATATATACCTATACCTTTTATAGGTGCCTAAAGAATCATATAATGTTTTCTGTCATCTAAATCTACAGGAATTGAACCCACCATGTAAAATTCTGATCAAATGCACTTGAGTATGTTTGTAGGATGTACTAATGATGAGAGATGGTGTATGAATTGCTCTAGTATGTATGTTGCTTAAATATTATCTGCATTCATTACACTGGTTTTTCTATCAATCATTGATTTTTGGCCATCAATCAAAGGCTCTTTTCAGGGCCCCCATACATCTACTCTTCAACTTCACTGATGGTCTCAAAACATTATAACCAAGGAAGAACCAGTGACATACTTAACACCATTTTGTATTTTTTAATTAATTTCCATCTGCATCTCTGTATCAAATTCTGAAAAGACTGAACTCTTGTTTATTAAATTACATACAAAGTACCTATCCCTTCAGTGTTTTTGAAAAAGTAAGTGTTAACTTCAGTGTTTTTTAAGTGTTAACTTCAGTGTTTCTAAGTGTTGACTTCTGTGTTTTCGAAAGATGAACCCCCTTATTCATAAGCACGATGTCAATATCTTATTGGCATCGATGAGTTTACTTGATACTGACACCTAATTGACTTCTAGCTTGTTTAGCCTTTTGTGTTTATGCTTAAGCACAAAATATCTACTATGGAATCCCTGCAGCTAAGCGATTTAAGGCTACTGGGGACCGGACATGGCATAATGACTGCCACAGCCAATGAGTTGTAACCAATGGTTGTTGTGCCCTCCAAAGCATGGAAGCATATAGACTTTCAAGTACTTATATTTTAAGAAGCTAGGCTAGCTTGGAATGAATGAAAGTTTATTTGCATGGATACAGTAACACTGTTTCCTAAGCTAGTTTACTAGGAATCACTGTACTTGTCTAATTTGTTGTGAAAATGTGTGGGTTAGGTACCTACCTACTTAGATGTAATTTATTAGTAGTTGGCACAGGATGTTCATAGGTGGAGTATTTTTATCCATGAGATGCTCGGAGCCACTATATGCTTTCAGCCTAAGAGGTTCTTTCTTTTTCTGTCTGTTATGATTTTCCTCTGAAGCAGCTTTTCCAATTAAATTGCAGTATGAAGGGTTAAGCAATAGTTTTGTTGTATGACTTCAAGAAAAGTTTTATCAGACCTGGCAAGGTTTTATTGCCTCTTGTCACAAGGGAGCGATGAAATAGAATATGGAATGAGAGTTTTTAAATTTTATTTCAATATTATTAACCTGTTGATTCTCTATGGGGACGAGTTGGTCCTCTACTGGGCATCTGCCATGGACTCGCTATCTGTACGGGTTGGTCCCAGACTATCTTTGTGTGCATTTGCTTTATTTAATGCACACTTGGATAGTCTGGGACTAATTCATACAGATAGAGTCCATGGCAGGTACCTAGTAGAGGACTAATTCGTCCTCTTAGGGAATGAGCAGGTCTATGTCATGCCTTTTTTTTTCTTTATAATAGCCTAAAAACTTTTTCATGAATCAAATATCAAATGGAAAAACTAATTTTCCAAATCAGACCAGTAGGTAGTTTCAGAGATTAGAGTGTTCAAGCAAACTCTTCAGCTTTATATATTAGTAAATATAGATTTTTGATGGGGGTACAAAGTTGACTACTTTTTGAGCAAAATGTGTAATTCAAATGATTGTGGGTAGAATAGACTACACCATATTTACTAGTTGAAAGGGGCTTATTATTATTATAATGCAGCTAGTAACATCAGTTTGAAAGACTAGACTCCAGGGTTTGATGATGGTCGAGCAAACTTCATCATCAGAATGACAGGAACTAAGTTAGGTACCTAATATGCTGAAATTTCAATACAATATGAATGGTGGTGCTTGCAAGATTTTTGGGGTCCAACTGTGAATGATTGACTATGGTGGTAAGGTAACTTGAATGGAATATGTTCATGAATAGATGTATGATTGAATGGTCATTTAGGTTTTTTTTTATGACTGTGTATTTTGAATGGGCGAGAGAATTTTACAGATAAGACTTGACTTTAACAAAATGTTTGACTCATTTTCATTTATAATGGCTTTGCCAATATATCAGTTTCTCCTGAATATAAATCATCTGATAATAACCATTTTAATGGCTGAAAAAGTGTGTTTTTTTGTGAATTTTAGATCGGCAAAAGTTGTATATTGGTTGTGACATAAAATTCAATTGGAAATCTTAATTTGTGAAGTAAGTCTAAGATATTATATAATATGTACTTGTGGAGGCTGTTGTAGAGGTGCTTTATATAATTTAATTATTTTATTCATTAGAAATGAACAGATTTCTAATCTATTATTCTTTTTAGGTGACCATGCTTGAAACATTCCTGCTGGTGAAAACAATCACCATGCTTACCTGCTTCAGAGTGACCAGGAAAAATCAAGTGATGAAGAGAATCAAGAATCACTGCTGAAGAGGACACTTCTGTGAAGATATTTTGTAGTTTATGAAATTACTGAACCTAACAAGTCTGAATATTACCTTATTTTAATGCAAGAAACTCTTGTTTAATTTACTTTCCTTTGCATTCACATTTTGTTGTCAACGCGCTTATGAATAAGGGGTCAGTGTGTAGCTTCAGTGTTTGTGAATAGTGAGTGGGCGATCATCAGTAGGCGCCTTGTAGAGCGATCCTAGCGCCATCTACGCGTCTCACCTCGTCGCGTCGGCGGCCGAGCTACGGTTCCGTGTTATCCCACCTTCACCGGTGGAGTCTAAATAAGGTAAGTTCAATATTAATTAATTATTTTATTATTATTAAAAATTAACTCTGTTAAACTTTTTATTGTGTAATCAATTAAACTATATTTTCGTTTATTTTTGCTTGGTTCGTTTAGTGACGCCATCTATCGAGTTTTGACAGCGTCTTCCGTAACCGTTAGGTGGCGAAAATTGCAAACGGATTCAATGATGTTACTTGGTTCCGCCGCTAAGAGCTAGGTGGCGTGAATTGCAAACAGTCGCGTTGTCAGTAGTGAAGTTTGTTGTAAATTTAGTACAAAGTTCCGCGGCTCACAGCTAGATGGTGTATATCGGTGGTACCTACCTGAAATAGGTTATGGCGGTTTTAGTTCAGTTACTTAGTTTGGCTACTAGTTGCTAGATGGCGTAAACAACGAATGTTCTACGATAAGTTTTCGATACAAAATGTTATCTTCGTTTTGGTGCTTTATTTAGTTCGCAGTTTTTCAACCGACTTCCAAAAAAAGAGAATATCTCGATTCGATGTCTGTATGTTTTTAGTGTGAAGGATACGCGATATCTTCGCCATTTGGTGGTAATCTTTTTTAATGTGTAGAGTTTTACAAGAGTTGGTTCCATATCAATTTTATGAATGAATCGAAGGATGAAAAAAATGGGAAAGAAATTTCATATTTGGCTTTTTAGCAATTTCCCGTTATTTGAAGTAGGTTTTATTTTTCCTGAATATTTTGCAAGTTTTTTATATATATTTTTTTTATTGGTTATGTTCGTTAGCTTTGCTGTTGCAGAGTTTTAGGTCGCCCAAAGGCCACGGCCATGGTAGTCGAGACCGACACCTTAACGTGTCGTCCGAAACGCTCAGTTATAAATTCCACTAATCGGTCCCAAATGGGAAGTTGCTCTGTCATGAAAGCCGAGACCGACAGCTCAACGTGTCCTCCGAAGCACGGAGGTGCTCAGTTACAAATTCCACTAAGCATTCGCCCTCCAAATAGCAAAGATGCTCCGCCATGATATCCGATACCGACAGCTCAACGTGTCCTAAGCGCGGAAACGCTCAGTTACAAATTCCACTATTTTGTCACCCTCCAAATAACAGAAAGTTGCTCTGTCATGATAGCCGAGACCGACACCTTAACGTGTCCTCCGAAACGTTCAGTTATAAATTATATTAATCTGTCTCATATGGCAAGTTGCTCTGTCATGATATCCGAGACCGACAGCTCAACGTGTCCTCCTAAGCGCGGAAATGCTCAGTTACAAATTCCACTATTTTGTCACCCTCCAAATAACAGAAAGTTGCTCTGTCATGATAGCCGAGACCGACACCTTAACGTGTCCTCCGAAACGTTCAGTTATAAATTATATTAATCTGTCTCATATGGCAAGTTGCTCTGTCATGATATCCGAGACCGACAGCTCAACGTGTCCTCCTAAGCGTGGATACGCTCAGTTACAAATTCCACTATTCTGTCATGATTTCCGAGACCGACAGCTCAACGTGTCCTCCTAAGCGCGGAAACGCTCAGTTACAAATTCCACTATTCTGTCGCCCTCCAAATAACTGAAAGTTGCTCTGTCATGATAGCCGAGACCGACATCATAACGTGTCCTCCGAAAGGCTCAGTTATAAATTCCATTAATCTGTCTCATTTGGCAAGTTGCTCTGTCATGATATCCGAGACCGACAGCTCAACGTGTCCTCAAGCGCGGAAACGCCCAGCTACAAATTTCACTATTCTGTCATGATATCCGAGACCGACAGCTCAACGTGTCCTCAAGCGCGGAAACGCTCAGTTACAAATTCCACTATTCTGTCATGATAGACCGACAGCTCAACGTGTCCTCCGAAACGCTCACTTACAAATTCCACTATTCTGTCGCCTTAATATTTCTTTGGACAAATGTAGTCACAGTAACTAAAACACACTTGTATGGCAAACGCATATACATGCTCCTTGCGTCGCGGGTAATACCAAAACACTGTTGAACTAAACTTACAAATCTATATGAGTAAGGCCCTCCGTATTCTACATTATACGCTACTAGCTTCTGTCCGCGGCTTCACTCGCGTGGTACCCGGATAAAAAGTAGCCTATCTGTTATTCTGATGTATAAGCTACATTACTGTAAAGTTTCATCAAAATCTGTTCAGTAGTTTTTCATCCTCACAAACTTTCACGTTTATAATATAAGTAGGAGTTGCAAGGTTTATGTACCAAAGCTGGAATCATCATCATCATCACTGTGAATGTCCACTGCTGGACATAGGCCTCCCTAAAGAGTGCCACGACGAACGATCTCGGGGTAGCTTGTTGATAACGAGACCTACATTATCATATTACAAAATGTTCATTAATTGATTTCTAACTGAAATGCTTTGGCCTAGTGGCCGAACGACGAGGTCCCGTGTTCGTGGGTTTCCACGTACTCTTAAACGGTGAAGGAAAACACCGTGCGCAAACAGCTATGCTATAGAATCAAAAATTCGAAGGCACGTGCCACGGTTAGTGCTGTCACGTGGAATGCGAACTACAATTAATTAACCAGTTTTAATTGGACTTGCCCCTGACTGCCGTCAAGGGCAAGTCCAAACATTACTACAAAGATTTACTTGCTGTAATGCAGAGTACAGTTGTGGGTGTTTCTTTTATTTTCCAATATCTAAAGGTTGTCTAGAGATTGCTAATTAGCGATAAGACCGTCCGTTGTCCGACAAAGTTTTTTACTATTAATTTAAGCTGAAAAATTTGGTGTGTAATAAAGTATTTTCTATCTATCTATCTGTCTGTCTGTACTGACTATGACCAAACAGCCTAATTATGTGCTGCAATGTAATGGGAATAGAACCCGCTACCCATCGCTGTCAGCATGAGGCGTGTGCTTGCATATTATATCCGGTTACTATAGTTTTGCAAAAAGTTATTTCGAAGTATATCGTGTGAAGTACCATGATACCCGTGGTCCCTGGAACCCATGACACAATCCTATTATACTCGTATATAGGGTCAGGATATAGCTTGATACATAAACGTGAAAGTTTGTGTGGATGTTTGTTACTCTTTCACGCAAAAACGTCTGAACGGATTTCGATGAAACTTTACAGTAATGTAGCTTATACATCAGAATAACATATAGGCTACTTTTTATACGGATACCACGCGGACGAAGCCGTGGGCAGAAGCTAGTATATAGGTACTGATTCACTACCTTATGACTCCGTACAAAAGTTAGCTGGACGGTTTAGCATTAAGTCCGCTGGTGATAAGAATCTTCTATTTATTTACATAGATATCGTATATTTACTTAAATATAATTAGTAGGTTTCCTTAATTAAGTGGCCACCACTTTATAATCAACTAGCTTCTTCCCACGGCTTCGTCCGCGTACAGTTCAGAATTTGATATAAATTTGGTGATGTTCCGTAATACCAAAAAAGATGAATGAAAACTTTTTGTATTTTTCACATTGTGTTGTTATTCTGTAACTAGACAATATAATCTATGTACATAACCAAACAATACATAGGGTATTGTTGTTTTTAATACGAAAGAAATAAGAAAACGTTATGTATCACGTAAAAATATCCAAAATGCGATTCGTTTATTTCATTTTAGGTATTTTGAAAAGGTATATAGCAAGGTACGTAGATATATACTATTCGAATGCAAATAATAACATAATATGGGGAAATAAGCTCTAATTACAAATGACTATGGTATTACGTTTGTATGGGCAATTTATACTACGCAGGCCTCTTAAGCAGTGACTTAAGTGTAAGAGTTTTTCAATAGGAATCTTTTGCAAGATTTACATTTTCTTAGGAGTAGATATGCCTTATATTATATTTTTATATATAAGTGCAACAGGTATTATGTACTTTTAAGTGAGTTTAATTAATGTAATTAAAACTATCCTTGACCTTCGGCTTCGCCTGCGTATTAAGTAAATAATGCTGGACATTTCCACATAGAATGTTATCTTAAATTAAGCCAGCTTTTGTTATGTGGGAGCTACATGACTGATATATCACTTATATACCTAATACATACATTTTATACATAGAAAACTCTCAGATGCGAGACAAATGTTTGCGGATTATATAAATATTATTATATTATTCGGATGTAAAGTCGCCTATGATCACGGGTAAGTGTACCTGTTCTACATTTTAACTAAATTTCATCAAAATCGGTTCAGCCGTTTTGGTGATAATGATTATTAATCATCTAAACTTACAATATTAATACATCTATAAGTTACCTGCATGATGAGAATCGAACCTGCTATCGAGAGTCGTTGTTTCGTGACGGACGTGTAGCCGGCGAGCGGTGGAGGTGGATGTCGTTACGATTCGTTACTGAAATTCGTTAGCGAAATGTCAACGATTTTGTATGCGAAGGTTGTATAATAAGTTATTTAATGAAATTATCGTTCGTTATCCATCACAGCGGTATGGTGTATCGTTATCCGTGGGCATCGTGGAGTTGGCGCCGGCGGATATCCGGTGGTAGACGGATGTGATAAAAATTACGTTATGTTCTCGAATTATGTAATCTCATTTATCATGTAATATGTTTATTTTGCGGTGATTCGAAACGATCGGTTAGATATTACGTACGGCGAGTGGTTTCGGAGTTACTGTCACTTCGTCGTCCGTTGAGTGGTCGCTTCTGTACCGCTTCGTTAGCGTTTACCGAACGTTCTTCGAGTGGTTTCATCTGAGAGATCAATGATAAGTTTATTGTTTTCTCAGCTGGAGATAAGCTCGGTGGTTATGAATAGTTTGAATCGAGTCTGAACTGAGTGTAGGGAATGAGTCTGTAACTCGGTGTAGGTGTGGTCTAATGTAAAATAATTGAAATTAGTAGCTACTAATTTCAATTGTTTTACATTAGATCACACCTACACCGAGTTACAGACTCATTCCCTACACTCAGTTCAGACTCGATTCAAACTATTCGTAACCACGGAGCTGATCTCCGGCTGAGAGCGGGGGCGTGTGCCCGGGCGTGTGGTCGGCGGGAGCGGGTGCGCGGTCGATTATATCGGCGGGCGCACGGTGTTTCGTTCCAAGCGTGCAGAGTGGCGACGTGGCGGCAACGCTCGTCGCCGTACAACTCCCGCGTGATCCGGTTCGAGGACACTGCCAGGCGGGGAGTTTGACTGGGGCGGTACATCTGTCAAAGAATAACGCAGGTGTCCTAAGGCCAGCTCAGCGAGGACGGAAACCTCGCGTGGAGCAAAAGGGCAAAAGCTGGCTTGATCCAGATGTTCAGTACGCATAGGGACTGCGAAAGCACGGCCTATCGATCCTTTAGTACTAAAGAGTTTTTAGCAAGAGGTGCCAGAAAAGTTACCACAGGGATAACTGGCTTGTGGCAGCCAAGCGTTCATAGCGACGTTGCTTTTTGATCCTTCGATGTCGGCTCTTCCTATCATTGCGAAGCAAAATTCGCCAAGCGTTGGATTGTTCACCCATCAAAAGGGAACGTGAGCTGGGTTTAGACCGTCGTGAGACAGGTTAGTTTTACCCTACTGATGGCTTGTCGTTGCGATAGTAATACTGCTCAGTACGAGAGGAACCGCAGTTTCGGACATTTGGTTCATGCACTCGGCCGAGCGGCCGGTGGTGCGAAGCTACCATCCGCGGGATTATGCCTGAACGCCTCTAAGGCCGAAGCCAGCCTAGCCGAATCCGGCAAGGATATGCTCACTGTGGAGCCCCGAGAGTCGGGAGGCTCTAAACAATGTGACTTTACTAGTTGCGCTTTACTTCGTAAGGTGTGACGTCGAAGCCCATTTGGACCGCAGAGATCGGTGCGTACGGTTTAACACGTGCACCACGGCTCTGAAGGTTCGGATTTAACTCAGTTCGATGTCGGGGCTCGGAATAGTCTGTAGACGACTTACGTTCCTGGCGGGGTGTTGTGCTCGGTAGAGCAGCGTCGTGCTGCGATCTGTTGAGACTCAGCCCTACGCCAGGTGATTCGTCCGAGGACGGATTACTATTTTTTTTATTTTTTGTAAACACCCTAGGAAAGAACGTATAAAAAAATGTTGTTTATTTCTGCATACTCTTTTCTTTTTCCATGTAAAATTTTTAGTTTAGGAACGCGTAAAATTGTGTTAATCGCCATGTTAAACTTGCCATTTTCCTCCCTTCTTTCCCTCTCCCGTCTCCCTTATTTTCGTTATTTTTTTTGTCCACCGTAACTCATAAAAACAAGTACACTATGAATGATCGAAACGCAAAAATGTATTGAGCTGGCGGCTGGCCGAGGCACACGACCCGTGTCTTCTTCTTCTTTTTATATTTTATTAATCTGAAAAGAAACCAGTTAGTTTTGCATATTAATCATTAAGAAGAGGTGGAAGTACCAAATAATCATTATAGTTGTCATCTCAAATCAAATCAAATTAATTTATTGCATGAAATACATGTTTAAAAAGTTGATAAAAAGCAATGGAATGACACAGTGTATTCTGCCCTATTGGGCGTGCAATGTTTTAAAATTTACAATGTAACTAATACAATTCTAAATACATAAAAATTCACATAAAAATAAAAATTCCACAAATAATAATAATACAATCATTGAGAAAAAAAAATGTCTATGTTATATTATACCTACCTACAATTTATCAGTCAAAAATTCATTAAAGGAGTAATAGCATTTATTTGTCAATAGTTCAGTCACTTTCCTCCGAAACAACGTACAAGGTAATTGTCGTATGGACTCTGGCAGTTTATTAAATGTGAAAGGTGCTGAGCAGAATATACTTTTACGCATTAATGTTGTTTTGGAGTTGTGAGTTGTTCAAACAAATCTGGGTTATTTTTAACAAACATAACCGTTTCAAATATATATAGCGCAGGAATCGTCAAAATATTATGCTGAGAGAAAAATGGTTTACAAGAGTCCGTTATCTCGATCGTAACCAATAAAAATAAAGTACACTATGAATGATCAAAACACAAAAATGTATAGAGCTGGCGGCTGGCCGAGGCACACGACCCGTGTCTTCTTCTTTTTATATTTTATTATTCTGCTCAGTTAATTAATCTGAAAAGAAACCAGTTAGTTTTTCATATTAATCATTAAGAAGAGGTGGTAGTACCAAATGATCATTATAATTGTCATCTCGATCGTAACTAACAAAAACAAGTACACTATGAATGATCAAAACACAAAAATGTATTGAGCTGGCCGCTGGCCGAGGCACACGACCCATGTCTTCTTCTTTTTATATTTTGGGCGAAATTTATTTTTAAATCACATTATTTCTTACTTTTTTTGTGTAAGAGACAGTGAAAAGAAGAAAGCCTATTTTTATTAAATTTACTTCATATTTAAATGTTTTGGCGCGCTTGGAAATATTACCTTTCCAAGAATTAGTATAAACCGCTGTTTCTGACAGTTTCAGGTTATTTTTTACTGGAAAAACTTAAAAGTGTGAATTCATTTATTCTTATTTGTCAAAAAAATTAAGTAAAATTCTATTTATTTTTTAAGCATCATTGACTGCAAGAAAATCCTGTTAGCGCAACATGCTAACAGGACCCGCGTTACAAAAGATGTTAAAGTTTGTGTTTATGTTTTGAAACTTTGTAAAAGTAAGAAGATATCAAGAGCAAACTTAAATCAATCGTTTTTAATAGTGTAATAAACGTTATTGTGTGATTTATTATATATTTTATTGTTCTGACATGCATATAATATTTTTTGATGAAACATATTTTATATATTAATGTGTGTATATATCGCTTTCAACAGAAAGAGACTGTTTCGCAGATATATCCACTAGGTAATGTCTCTTCAACCCTCAAAATTACCAGCAGAACCATGCCCTAAAACTGGTACTGTCCGTACCGCTGTTTTTCGCTTTATTCTTTATTGCCCCTTTATTATTTATTGTACAGACATATAATACAGACAAAAAACTTACATATAGGACGTGCTCGTACAACTGCTCTGCAAAATCCGACAAAATATCGCTATGTGGGGGTGTGTCAGAGCGATATGGATGAAGATGGAGAAATTAGAGTACAATTTCTGATGACGATTGATGGACCTGCAATTTGAAGATATTATCGCGAAGTTGGAAGCGCCAGAGAAAAAGGCTGATAGAAATAATTTGTTCATAAAATTTTAGACGAATATTAAGGAGAAATAATAACAAAAGTGACAGAGAAGGGTAACTGATTAGTCATTAAAATTGTTTGATCTCTTATTTTGTTCCTATATAAGATTTTACTGATTTTTATATTCACTTAAATGAGATGGGTTGCACCCGCGATTGCTTCAAAAGTGAATAATTCAGTGTTTATTTTTGTTTTCCATCAAACTATTTTGTTTTTATAATTGATTACTTTAACGCCTTACGAAATAACAAGGTATAACAACGCAAAAATGTATTGAGCTGGCGGCTGGCCGAGGCACACGACCCATGTCTTTTTTTTATATCTGTTTTTTTGTCTAGTTAATTAATATTAATCATTAAGAAGAGGTGGAAGTACCAAATATTAATTATAAATATCGTCACGATCGTTTAATTTCATGACTATTTTGTTATTATGTTTGTTTAAGTCGTGTTAAGCAGACATTTATTATAATATTTGTCTTATTTTTTTTCCCATTTGTTTCAGGTACGTTTCGCTCATTTTACATTCTACCTATCCATCCATCCATCCAGAGGGCAATTCCAAGTGGGGTAGGTTTATTTTTTATTTTGTTTTATAGAACGACAAATCCTTATTTACCTTATTTAGCTGTGTCAAATTGGCGGCTGCGGCGGCGGCGGCGGCGGCGGCGGCTGCTGCTGCTCAAATATTCATGTTTCAAACTTCAGAGAACATAAACGATGTTCTCTGAGAAAATAAACCTTTCTATTATACATCCCATTTCGGCCATACAATAGTAATTAACAATTAACCATTTATCAAGTTGCTTTATAAATATTTATTTTCAATTGCAAATGCAGTTATTCACTTGAGGGATACGAATGTTATTATTGTATTTGATCTACAACACGCTTATTTATATATTGGCTTCACTTGTAACAAACTAAATAACAAATAAACTACGAATTGTCGAGATGAAAGAGAATAAAAATGGCGTCTTGATTTATGAAACCAACCGTAAGGTGCTGCAGCCTGGAGTAGGGCCGCCGAACTAAAAAAAAAATGTATATAGAGGATCCGTAAAAATAGCGCTGTACCTCTACCTGAGATTTTTTTTTTTTTTCTAATAATGCAATGCAGCCCTGGAGTGGTGGCTGGTGACGTGCGCGCGTTTTTTCTTTTTTTTTTCTTTCTTCTATTGTCTATTGTTGACGCGTGAGACGCGAGATTAATATTTGTTATGTCCAGGGCGCAGGTGTGTGGGCATTATTTAATAGCAATCGACCCTAATTCCAATCTGTTGCATTGTCACGTAATGTATTTGATTGCATTTTTTTTTTTTTGCTTTCGCGCGCGGCCTCCGCCACCAGGCACACGTCCTTTAACCCTTCACCGGGGAAGGTGCAAATATGTTGGTCGGTTTTTAGTCACTTTTTTTTTTTTTTTTTTTTTTTTTTTTTTTTTTTTTATATTATTCTATAGGCCCCGTAGCTCTATTTTAAAACGAAAAGCTCTAGAAAAATGGCCGCAGTCGATCTGTTAATCGCCAACCGGCGAAAAGCAAGATCAAGCCAAATCGAAGGCGATGGCTTGTGTAGAGCAAGCGAAACAACGAACAAGTCGTCGTTTCTATATTTAAAAGCCGCCCCCCTAGACAATGTGTTAAAGTCTCTCGGTTTTAACGGTTCAGAAACTCGCACACACCACACAACGGCATACGCGAGCTACGCGGCATGCGGACAAGTGAGAAGTCAGGGTTGTGTCGTGTTATACAAAATGTCAGTGTATAGTGTTATATATTAATGTTATGTCATTTATTTTTAATATAATATGTATTGTGTATTTTATATATTCATTCATATTATAGTGCTGTGTTTTACATGAAAAATCCATACGTGTTTCGGTCTTGAGCCTTGGAGAGGAACATTTGGATATATTATTATTCGATTCTTTTTTATATTATACATCTCTCATGCGTGTGAGAGAGGGATCAGTTTACCGACTCTGTTTAGTTGACAGCGCAGTGAGGCAGGTGGTATCATCATCATCATCATCATTACCTATTATGTGTGGTGGCGGTGGTCTGCCTAACAACCCTTGCGCGCAAACAACAAAAGCAGCCAGGAGTTTCCGTCTCTCCGCACTCCGGGCGTGCTCGACTATCGACTGTGACGCACACGGAATATGATTTTAAATTAATAATGGACACGACTTGACGGAAATTTCAATGTAAGGCTGTACATTAAAAGCCTAGACTTAAAAAAAAATAAAAAAAAAAAAATTTGCTCACTCACTTCAGAAAGACAACCCACCGCGCGGCCCCGCTTTAAAAAGCCGAGTCACAGGTGGGTCAATGTTAGACTGTAACGAGTTAGCTCCCTGGTTGATCCTGCCAGTAGTTATATGCTTGTCTCAAAGATTAAGCCATGCATGTCTCAGTGCAAGCCGTATTAAGGCGATACCGCGAATGGCTCAATATATCAGTTTTGGTTCCTTAGATCTTACTCAGTTACTTGGATAACTGTGGTAATTCTAGAGCTAATACATGCAATCAGAACTCTGACCAGTGATGGGATGAGTGCTTTTATTAGATCAAAACCAATCGACGGAGGGCCTCGCGTCCGAAGTCGTTAATTTTGATGAATCTGGATAACTTTTGCCGATCGCATGGTCCAGTACCGGCGACGCATCTTTCAAATGTCTGCCTTATCAACTTTCGATGGTAGTTTCTGCGACTACCATGGTTGTCACGGGTAACGGGGAATCAGGGTTCGATTCCGGAGAGGGAGCCTGAGAAACGGCTACCACATCCAAGGAAGGCAGCAGGCGCGCAAATTACCCACTCCCGGCACGGGGAGGTAGTGACGAAAAATAACGATACGGGACTCTTACGAGGCCTCGTAATCGGAATGAGTACACTTTAAATATTTTAACGAGGAACAATTGGAGGGCAAGTCTGGTGCCAGCAGCCGCGGTAATTCCAGCTCCAATAGCGTATACTAAAATTGTTGCGGTTAAAAAGCTCGTAGTTGCATTTGTGCGCCGCGCTGTCGGTGCACCGCATCCGCGGTGATACTGACACGTTTGCGGAGCATATCGTCGGTGAGCCGGCGGTAACACGCCGGTTCAATATCAAAATCCTATCGCGGTGCTCTTTATTGAGTGTCGAGATGGGCCGACAATTTTACTTTGAACAAATTAGAGTGCTCAAAGCGGGCTCAAAATGCTGCTTGAATATTTCGTGCATGGAATAATAGAATATGATCTCGGTTCTATTTTGTTGGTTTTCAGAACTCCGAGGTAATGATTAATAGGGATAACTGGGGGCATTCGTATTGCGACGTTAGAGGTGAAATTCTTGGATCGTCGCAAGACGAACATCAGCGAAAGCATTTGCCAAAGGTGTTTTCATCAATCAAGAACGAAAGTTAGAGGTTCGAAGGCGATTAGATACCGCCCTAGTTCTAACCGTAAATATGTCATCTAGCGATCCGCCGACGTTACTACAATGGCTCGGCGGGCAGCTTCCGGGAAACCAAAGATTTTGGACTCCGGGGGGAGTATGGTTGCAAAGCTGAAACTTAAAGGAATTGACGGAAGGGCACCACCAGGAGTGGAGCCTGCGGCTTAATTTGACTCAACACGGGAAATCTCACCAGGCCCGGACACCGGAAGGATTGACAGATTAACAGCTCTTTCTTGATTCGGTGGGTGGTGGTGCATGGCCGTTCTTAGTTGGTGGAGCGATTTGTCTGGTTAATTCCGGTAACGAACGAGACTCTAGCCTGCTAAATAGGCGTCGTCATTTCGGTGTGCATGGCTTCGGTCAAGCAACTCACTGGCGACGTATTAAAATTCTTCTTAGAGGGACCGGCGGTTTCGAGCCGCACGAGATTGAGCAATAACAGGTCTGTGATGCCCTTAGATGTCCTGGGCCGCACGCGCGCTACACTGAAGGAATCAACATGTTCTCCCTGGCCTAAAGGCCCGGGCAACCCGTTGAAACTCCTTCGTGCTGGGGATTGGGGTTTGCAATTATCCCCCATAAACGAGGAATTCCTAGTAAGCGCGAGTCATAAGCTCGCGTTGATTACGTCCCTGCCCTTTGTACACACCGCCCGTCGCTACTACCGATTGAATGATTTAGTGAGGTCTTCGGACCGACACGCGGTGGCTTCACGGCCGTTGGCGTCGTTGGGAAGTTGACCAAACTTGATCATTTAGAGGAAGTAAAAGTCGTAACAAGGTTTCCGTAGGGGAACCTGCGGAAGGATCATTAACGTTTGCTTGTGTTTGTATTATATGTGTGTTGTAACAACAACAACAACAACATGTTTACATTCATAATCATTCAGCAATCCATCCAAAGATACTACTACTACTGCGTGTTCACTTAAACACGGACACAGTCAGTCACACCCGAAACGAGAGTGTGTGGGAGGTTGAGGAGGTGGTGGCTCGGTGAACAACACAACGAGTCTCTCTTCGCCGCTCGCCGCTTTCGCGTCACGCTCGCCTTCGATTATGACGGGTGAGAAATCCGCACCCCGAATCGAAGGAGGAGATATATGCGCGTGCTCGTTAACTAAACAAAAAAAAACACGGTTTAGAGTGAGGTTGTGGGTTCTCTATTCAATTAGGCTCGCTCTCGTTCTAAGTTTTTATATATATATATTTTTTATATTTATCCAACTTTATATATAAATCAAACTATTACCCTGGACGGTGGATCACTTGGCTCGCGGGTCGATGAAGAACGCAGTTAACTGCGCGTCATAGTGTGAACTGCAGGACACATTTGAACATCGACATTTCGAACGCACATTGCGGTCCGTGGATACACATCCAGGACCACTCCTGTCTGAGGGCCGGCTGCATAAATACAAAACCACATTGCGCAATAATAATAATAATTATTATTATTGTTGTGCAATTGACGGTTCCCGCTGAGATGGTCGCTGCTAACAA
This sequence comes from Perizoma flavofasciatum, assembly GCA_958496245.1. Classification (NCBI taxonomy): domain Eukaryota; kingdom Metazoa; phylum Arthropoda; class Insecta; order Lepidoptera; family Geometridae; genus Perizoma; species Perizoma flavofasciatum. The sequence continues at coordinate 9,244,286 of OY292440.1, read as the reverse complement.
CGGCCCCCTCTCTACGTGTCCGTTTAAAAATTTGTTTTCATAACAATATTATACGTTGAAGATTTAACGTGTGTGCAAAACGCGCACACACCGAAAATTGACAACACACGATGTGTGATATTATATTACGTGTTGCGTTGTTGTTTGTTCGATCGGTAGGTGTGTGTGTGTGTTTGTGTGTCTGCGCTTCTACGTGTACAGTAGGCGGACTCGACGTCCGAAGGGCGTGTCGGCGACGTGTTGTCTCTCTCCCAACATATAGGGAGGGATTCGCGCTTAGTCGTAGCGTCGTAACGGATATCGTGTCTGCCTCCCATTTTTATACGTTGGCCTCAGATCAGGGAGGATTACCCGCCGAATTTAAGCATATTAGTAAGCGGAGGAAAAGAAACTAACTAGGATTTCCTTAGTAGCGGCGAGCGAACAGGAACAAGCCCAGCACTGAATCCCGCCGTTGTAACGGCGGCGGGAGATGTGGTGTTCGGGAGGTTCCGCTTTCTTGTCGTCGTCCACTCCTGTCCAAGTTCGTCTTGAACGGGGCCCATTTCCCATAGAGGGTGCCAGGCCCGTAGCGACGGAGGACGGCGGCGAGAGGGACTCTCCTCAGAGTCGGGTTGCTTGAGAGTGCAGCCCTAAGTGGGTGGTAAACTCCATCTAAGGCTAAATATTACCGCGAGACCGATAGCGAACAAGTACCGTGAGGGAAAGTTGAAAAGAACTTTGAAGAGAGAGTTCAACAGTACGTGAAACCGCTCAGGGGTAAACCTGCGAAACTCGAATGAACGAACGGGGAGATTCATCGTTATTCCGCGGCGTGGTGGCTCACTCTCGATATCTACGGTCTCGGCCGTGCGGTACGGGGTGTTCCGTTCGACGTTCGTGGACGGCGTGCACTTCTCCCTTAGTAATACATCGCGACCCGTTCGATGTCGGTCTAAGCGCCGTTCGGGAGTCACTCTTGCAACCTTCGGGTTGCAGGGGTGACCGTGACGGTTGCCGACCGGCTGTCGGACGGTATTTTAACGGATCGCGTACGCGTTTA